>CM032451.1:54832246-54874746 GCA_019049505.1 Pachyrhynchus sulphureomaculatus | reverse complement strand
AAAATCAAAGGCACCTACAGTTTGTGTGAATCCCAGATGTATTAGACTGGAAGTTAGGGGAATCCCCTCACTATCGATTTCAGTTTTCCCAAGTAGTTTAAATTAAGTAGATGTCTAAAAACGCAGGTCCGAATTACTTAGTACTATCAAATCCGGATTATAAAATACACAATGCAATAGAAATGTTTGTCCGGATTATCAAAGAATCCGGTTTAATGGAGATCCGGATTATCGAGGTGGCACTGTGTATATATATATATATATATATATATATATATATATATATATATATATATATATATATATATATATATAAAATATATTTATTGTAATTATTCGTTTTAGGGTACTTATCTAGAAATTGAAAAAAATAATGTCATCTTATGTTTTTTGGGGCGCTGAACACGAATTTGATGTCAAAAATTGACGCTTGACTACCTTCGCACCCCTACGCCATCCCTAACCCACGAAAACGAAAAAAAAAATTCAATTAAGTGGGAGTTTATTATTATTATTGCTATTAATATTGTTGTTCCTGACACCCCGGACACCTCCGCCACCCTTACCTCCCGCCCCTAAAATCAAGAATCGGAAAATTTGAAAAATTTTCAATTTCGTACTAGAAAATTGTATTGAAGGCTGTGCCCCCCAAATCTTCCTGCTAAAACTACCTTAACCTAAGTCACGGCTTAGATTAGTTCAGGTTAGGAGAGGGGTCCGGAATGTCAGCAACAACAATATTAATAATAATAAAAATAATAATAAACGCCCACGTAATTGAAAAAAAAATTTTTGATGTTTGGGGGTTGGAGATGGCGTAAAGGTGGGGGATGGCTGAGCGCGAGTTTCTGACACCGGATCGTGTTCAGCGTCTCAAAAAACATGATGACATTTTTTGTTTTAAATTTCTAAGTGAGTACCCTAAAACAAATAATTACCATATATATATATATATATATATATATATATATATATATATATATATATATATATATATATACATTGCTTAAATTCCCAAGTTATTCTTCTATACAAAAAGGGAGAACAGAATATAGAAAACAATCGCCCATTAAGTCTGCTGTCTCACCAATTTAATTACTACCAAAAATAATAACCAAAGATTCACAAATAAATGATTATCAACTACCGGAACAGGCAGGATTTCGAAAAGCCTACAAGACCATCGAGCAGACACAAAACATCAAAATCTTAATTGAAAAGTTCTTTTATTCACTACAACGAAGCTTTCGATTCAATAGAGCTATGGGTCTCATTTCGGACTATGAACAATGGTAACACAGATTTAAGATACCCAGACCTTCTTAAATACGTATATGAAAAGGCTACAATACTGGTTAAAATTAGTGATAATCTGATAACCGATGAAATATCTTAAAAACGAGGAATAAGACAAGGTAACACTATCTCGCCAAAGCTTTACACACTGGCTTTAAAGGACATCTTTAAATAACTGGATTGCGAAAGTCGAAAAATAAATGTAGATGGACCATATTTGAGTAACCTCCTCTTTGCAGACTCTCTGCAGGTTTTGATCGGTAAGAGCTTACAGGAGTTACAGGAAATAGTCTAAGAGCTAAAGGCAGCTTCAGAAAAAAATTGACTTTTTTTTTTTTATTGGTCTAGCACACGTGCTGCAGGGAAGTCCCTAAAGCGCTCCAGGAGCGGCACGAGTGCGGAAAAAGCGATTCACGTTGTTCTTGAATCGCTGTAAATTGTACTCGGTGGGAAACACAGCGCTGGGCAAATTATTCCAAAGGGATGACGTTCTCCATATAAAAGATTGCTTGAAAAGGGTCGTACGCGGAGTAACAAGCTGAACCTCATACGGATGCGAAGCACCAGCGCGACGTGTATTTCTAACATGCACCGCTTTGGGAGGAATTAAGCGGGCTACATCCTTCGAACACTTTCCATGAAAATACTTGTAGAACAGACTCAAGTCGCCAACCGTTCTTCGATATTCCACGTGGGAGCAGTATTCCATAGTGGGTCGAATTTGGGCTTTGTAAAGAATTAACAGTTGCTGTGGGGTGTAAAGCTTTCTGGTTCTAAATAATATTCCCAATTTTTGAGAAGCTCTCCTTGCTATGCCTGCAACATGTTCATGCCAAGACATATTTGCTCCTAAACTAACGCCCAACAAACTGAGCGACGATGCTAGGGGAATGGAGTGCCCCGACATATCTATGTCGGGTTCAGCGACGTTAACTTTTTTAGAAAAAACTGCCGCTTGGGTTTTTGTAGCGTTAAATTCCACTTGGTTACTGTCACCCCAAGATAGAATTTCTTCCAGGTCCTTGTTAAGTTGAACGACCTCCTGCTGTCTGCGGATATTCGCCTGAGCAGCCGATGTCCGAGCGTTCAAGGTGAATGAAGAGACAAGCGTACTGTCATCTGCAAGCTATAGATTGGATTCCCGGTCTTTTCCAGCAGATCGTTAATGTAAATGAGAAAGAGAGTAGGAGACAGTATGGAGCCCTGGGGCACACCGGCGTTGATAGTGAGGGTATTAGAAAGAAATCCGTCGACCGCCACTCGTAAAGAACGGTCTCTGAGGAAACATGAGAGCCACAAACAGAACCTTTCAGACATACCATAAGAGCGCAACTTAGCCAACAGTCCATCGTGCCAAACAAGGTCGAATGCCTTGGATATGTCAAGAGCAACCGCTCGAGATTCTCCAAAGTGTTCAATTGCGTTGTTCCAAACATGTGTTACATAAGTCAGAAGATCTCCTGTTGATCTATGTTTACGAAAACCATATTGGTGATCGCTAATAATATTGAATCGTTCAAGATATTTTAGAAGATGCTCATTGATAACCTTTTCCATGACTTTCGATATTATTGAAAGCAGTGCAACTGGTCGGTAGTTATTTGGCAAGGTCTTCTTACCTTTTTTAGGTATCGGCTGAACCGTGGCACATTTTCAGCAGGACGGAAATATTCCCTTTCTGTAGGATAGGTTAAAAAGTCTACAGAAAACTGGTGTTAGTTCCCTTGCACAGTTTTTGAGAACTATGGCAGGTATTCCGTCAGCGCCAGAAGCCTTCTTGGTGTCTAGCTTCATTAAAATACGCTTTATGATGCGCTGTCTGAAGACAACATCGGGCATCCTTGACTGCAATATGGGAATAGTAGGTATAGTAGGACTAACTATGAATTTAACAAAAGCTAAAAACCTGACTTCCGATGAAACACCAATCTACGATGGAGGCAACAAAATAGAGAAAGTGGAAGAATATGTCTCCCTGAATCATGGAATAAGACTGGACAAGGAGAACCAGAAACGCCGAATTGAACAGGAGGATTGGAATGATATGGGCAGCCACTGGAAAACTAAGTAACGTCCTGAAAAGTTCTGATATCACGATTAATTTAAAAACTAAGGTTTTTAACATATGCATTCTTTCTGTAATAACGTATAGGCTGGAAACAGCAACACTAACAGTGAAAAGAGCCAATAAACTTCGAACTACTCAACGAGCATGTGGAGAGTAACGCTTAGAGACAATTTGCTAAACGAGGAGATACGTCTAAAAACAAAGGTAGAGGATGTAATAAAACGTGTGGCAACTCTAAAATGGACATGGGTAGGAAACGTTGCTAGACAAGAGGTGGACAGGAAATGGACAAAACACATAATACAGTGGAGACCTAGAAGACACAGGAAAAGCATGAAATGACCGGCAAAAAGATGAATCGATGGCATAAAACAGGTCGGTAAAGACTAGCACCAGATAGCCAAGGATAGAATGGAGTGGAAAAAACAAGAGGAGGCTTACGTCCAGAGGTAGATGGCAAT
Organism: Pachyrhynchus sulphureomaculatus; assembly: GCA_019049505.1. Lineage (NCBI taxonomy): Eukaryota > Metazoa > Arthropoda > Insecta > Coleoptera > Curculionidae > Pachyrhynchus > Pachyrhynchus sulphureomaculatus. Next base: position 54,870,921 of record CM032451.1, on the reverse strand, counting down.
ATGCTGCTGAAAGAAAAAGAATATATATATATATATATATATATATATATATATATATATATATATATATATATATATATATATATATATTTATATATATATATATATATAAATCAAATTAAATCAAATAAAGCTTTATTGTAAAAAAAAAGATTGTTCCTTTGTCTACAAAGCTATCTAATCTAACCTAATAACATGGAGTATGAGTTAATCATTTACATCAATACAAAAATTAAAAAATATAATACAAAAATAAAATAAAATATGAGTCATATGAGTTCAAATTAAATAGCAGAAACAATACAAAGTCACTATATCAAAGATGCCAATAACATAATTCAGAAAAAGACATATTCATCTACACGCCATACACACACTCAGCAATCAAAGAGTGTCATCAAAAAACTCGGTAACTGAATAGTAGGCCTTCTCAATCAAGAGCTTCCGAACTTTCCTCCTAAATCGGTTATTATTTAAAATTCTCCTGACGGCAAGGCAAGTGGTTGAATATTTTCTTACTCATATATATTATAAAGTCCCTTATTAAAGCTGAAAAGGGAATGGGTAGTGAGGCCACATAAGATGAACGCGTCATGAACGCACAAGAAGCCCCTATCTCTCCCTAAAATTATTATGTATAAGGCAGGCTGTTTCAATAATAAATATACAAGGCAACGTCAGAATTCTCTTAGTAATAAACACATTCCTGCAGGATTGCAGAGAACTTAATTGAGACATATAACGCAGTGCTCGCTTTTGTAGCATAAAGACCTTATTCAGTAATTGGTTAGAGCAGGAACCCCAGAAACATACCCCATAACGGAGGTACGATTCAATCAGAGCAAAGTATACATTTCTCGCGATAGAAACATCCAATTCCCGAGACACTACTCTCAAGGCAAAACATCCCTTGGCAATTCTTTTACAAAGCTGCAAAATGTGAGTAGAGAATCTCAATTTAGTATCTATAAACAAACCCAAAAATTTGTTAGTCAGTCAAGCCTTCAATAATTTGCGAATCAAGTGAAATATCGTTCAATAGACATTTAAACGAAACAATGTTAGTTTTAGAAATAGTCAGGGTTAAATAATTTGAATGACACCAATCTACGATTTTCACTATATCCCCACTGATGTCACATTCCAACTGTACCACGTCTCTATTGTACCACATCACGGTTGTGTCATCGACAAATATCGTAAATACCCCTCTAACATTTCAAAGGTCATTAATATAAAGTAGAAATAACAGAGGACTCAAAACGGAGCCTTGTGGAACTCCACAAGTTACACTCAATTCCCGCAAGTCATCATCGTTAAAAAAGACAGATTGACAGCGCGATGATAAGTAAGATGCCAACCAGGCCAACGCCACACCACTGAATCCGTAGATCTCAAGCTTACTCAGCAATATCCCATGATTCACACAATCAAAAGCTTTTGCGAAGTCACAGATCACCGCCGCAGCAACCTCTCCATCATTTAACTTGCCATATACGTTTTCTAGAAATGAAAAAAATCGCGTCATTAGTGTTTCTGCCAGCCCGAAAACCAAACTGAGAGGTCTCAACAAGTTATGCTTAAGGACGAAATGGAGAATACGATCCCTCACGAGCGTCTCGACCACCTTAGACAACGTAGGAAGCAATGAGATGAGTCTACAGTTAGAGGGTAAGCTAGTTTCGCCCCCTTTAAAAAATGCAATGCTGCGTCAGGCAAAGCAGAAATAACCTTCTTTGAAATATTATCCTAACCTGAGGCATTCCTATTTTTCACTTCAGCAAATATTCTCTTCATTTCGTGAATATCCGTAGGATAAAAATAAAACGTGTCATCCACCCGTAAATCATCAAGATAATATATATATATATATATATATATATATATATATATATATATATATATATATATATATATATATATATATATATATACCAAGTTGAAAACAACATTAGTGGCTCCGCATATTCAGACGGGCTGAGGAAGACACCCTAGTCATATTGTGTTAAGTGATGAAGACTACAATGGATAAATAATCGTGGATGTGTGGCCTAGCACGAAATCATTATGTTGGATTTTTGCCCAATAAACATTTCGCGTCTTCCGATCAAACATACAACAATTAGTTCTGAAAATTATTTTTCTTATTTTTATTCGTAACCCGAAATAATTAAGGGCATCGATTTTAGTCTCTCCCCCTTATTGCGGCTCGGAATAAGTGACTTGAATTAGTTACAAGAAGTAACGAATTTTCAGTTATGACAGCCTAGGTATCCATTATAAAAAAATGCATCCTAATTTTTCTTATCGGGTTGGAACATGTCTATTTGCGAAAGAATATAGATTGTGTAATGAACATGTGGGGACATTTTTACATTAATTTAAGTTATCTTTAATGATGAAAAACAGTATTACATTGTCAATAAATATGATATCACTTATCAAAAATAAATAGATAGGCACGTACAAAAGCATAGGAAAATATTCAAATCAATATTAATTAAAACGTGACGTTTTTGTTAAATATTAATAGAACTTTTGCAACTTAGGTGGTTTACCATATTAAATTTCTCCGTCAGCTAATTTCTTTAAATACAGGGTGAGTAATTTTCTAAGTTTATAGCTATTTCCTATTGGCGAAGATTCCACTAAATTAAAAGTAGTTGTTTATATAATAAATATTTTGCACGTATAGGTGCCACAGGGTGTTCTTGCGTAACATGATTTTAGTGATCACGAATTTTGGCCGCTTCTACTTGATGGAAATTCATTAAAATTAGTTATAAAGACTTCTTTTAGTTAGTTTTGACAAATTTTTAATTTGTATAAGACGAGTCTCGCTCACAATGTAGCTTCTTCAGGTGTGCGTTTTAAAATCAATTATTAATACAATTAGTGTTATTTATGGTCTTTAGTACCTCTCATACTTTACAGGCTCGATCTAAGAGTGGTAAAGGCACACTTAATTACTTCTAGATAAATATGTTTCACCATGATGAGATATTGATCTCAATTTGGGTATTTAGAAGTATGTCATTGTTTTTTAATCAATTTATTTCTAGACTCTCATTAAGATTGCGTGTTGGATATGTAATATGTATTCAACAATAATTTTAAAATATTGCACGTCCAAAATAAAGGTTTAAAGGTACAGCTAAATATATATATATATATATATATATATATATATATATATATATATATATATATATATATATATCATCATGGTTTCCCGTGATTCCTCAGATGGAACATAGGGCCTCCACAAAAGCGCTCCATTTCACTGTGTTCTGAGTCAACCGCTTGGTTTCTGCGCAGGTTTTCTTCATGGACTCGACCTCTCCAAGAACGGTCCGGCGCCAGATAATTCTAGGTCTTCCTGTTCCACGTTGACCTTGTGGGTTCCAATCCAGGGCCATTCTGGCGATGTTGTTGACATGTCTACGAAGTGTATGGCCAATCCAACCCCATTTTCGCTTTCTAATTTTAGTTTCAATATGTTGCTGGTCTATTGCCCGTCATAGTTCCTCGAGTATCTGCTGATGGCATTTATTTAAAAGTGTTTGCAGTTTGTTTGTTATTGATTTTGTGATCTTCTATGTTTCGCAACCATAGAGTAAAACTGATTTCACTTTGCTATTAAAGATTCTTCGTTTGGTCGTTCGACTATATTGATTTGAGCTCCAAATAGAGGTGAGTTGTCCAAAGGCTCGCCGGGCTTTCAGGATTCTGCTGCTCATATCCATATCCGATCCTCCTGACTCATCAATAACATTTCCCAGGTAAGTAAATTCCTTCATTATCTCGATACAATTCATATTGATTTGTAGTTGTTCCATGTTGTTAGTTAGGATTCTGAGACCTTTTGTTTTTTGAACGTTGATTTTTAGACCGGCCGTCTCCGTTTCGAGTTTTTTTTTTATTTTTTCTTTCATGTCTGTGAGAAGAAACAAGTCATTAGCACAGTTAAGGTCTTCTAGGCGCGTAGTCATTATCCACTGAATGCCTCTTCCTTAGTCCAATATCCTTTTTGCTACCATGTCAGGCACTATGTTGAAGAGGAGCGGAGACAGTATACACTCCAGCTTGACTCCGTTGTTTACCAAAATTTTATCCTCATTGATGCCCCTGTGCAAAACACAACAACTTGCTCGATCATATAATGCTTTTATCAGATCTGTGATTTTTTGTGGTACTCCTAGGACATGAGGAGCAGCCCAGATTGAGTTGTGTTTGATGGTGTTGAAAGCGCGCTGAAAATCCACAACGACAAAATCTGTATTCCATTGATTGCTCGATGATAATTCGCAACGTGTTAATGTAGTCTAGACAGGATCTGCCAGGACGAAAACCTGCTTGTTCTTGTCGCAGTAAGGGTTCGACTGCCTCAGACATACGTCTGTTTATAATAATGGATATACTCTTATCGACCACGTTTAATAGCGTTATGCCGAGCCAATTCGTATATTCAGATAGGTCTCCTTTTTTTGGAAGTTTGATGATGAGGCCTTCCTTCCAATAGTTCTTTTGTCCATGCTTGTTCTAGCAGAGGGTACAGCGGATTGGCTGCGTTGTTGGGGCAAGATATAAAAGTTTAAATATATATATATATATATATATATATATATATATATATATATATATATATATATATATTAGAGTGACCGGATCTCATAGAGGGGGAAAAAATGTCGGAATCCGATTCCCCTTTCCAGATATTGAGATAGCCGAAATTTGAGCTCGATTAAACGACGTTAACCCGTGCCGCTCGTCGCTCAAAGTTTGAAAAAATCCAAATTTTTGGCCAAAAAGCTGACATATGGAGCCATAACTCCAGAACGGTAAATAATAGAAACACACCTAATATCTCAAAAGAAAGCTAATGTTGTTCTTCAAAATTTATATTCTATACATAATTGTTGTTATTTTAAGTCAAACCGAGTTACAACAGCCTTTAGCCCCAAAAACGTGACCTGGTACCACTAGGAGCATACTTCGTATATTTTGTTATTAAGTGATAAATTTTGCTTTTTTTTGGTATATTTTTGAGTTTAAAGTAGAAATATAATAAAAAAAAAACAAGTAATACTGATAAGTCTAATGACATTTTTATTTTAAAATATAAAAATTAGGTATATAATACATACAAAACAGACACAGAAAAGATACAGACGTAGTATCTACATGAGTTGATAATTTCACATAGTTATCTAATCTATTCTAGAGCTTTTGTTAAAGTAGTTTTTGAAACGTCAGGATATAATGCTCGGCATTTACTTACAACTTGCAGGACATATTGCTTTTGGTCTTCATCTTTTGTCAGAAGGTCGTTAAAGTCGGTTATTAATTTAACACCACGCTCAGCCATATCATTAACTACTTTTAATGTTTTGACAATTTTCAATCCTTCTTGGAAGTCATTATTTTGAGGCCAAGTGTTTGGATGTTGTCTTAGGAAATCTGTTTTTATATTAAATTGGTCAAAGAATGTAAACGTTTCTTTGGTAAGTAAATTTACCAATCCTCCATCAACTACCTCTTTTAAGTTTTCTTTCCTAACTTTTGGATTTACAACCCTAGCGTCCTGTGATGGTTCATCTGTGCTACTGAGCAATTTATTAGCCATTAACAACTTTTCATCGTCTGTAATGGTGGGATCAAAAAACCATAATCCCACCAACTTTGCATTCAAATACCACAAATGGTTCGAAAATTTGGTCAGGGCTATTTCTGCAATGTCGTTGTCACATTCTTTATAGTCTAACAGACTATGCAAAATACCTAAATCTTGCTTTGGTGCAAGATGAGCTTTTGGAGCATTGAACCAAGCTTTACAATAAATTTTAACTAGGAAAACAGAAATGGCACGCACAGAACTTTCTTCTTCTTTAGACATCTTAAATTGACGACGAAAAATGAACATTTTTAAGCAGTAAATAGCCTTTGCCATCCACCTAGCGTGATGAATGACTCCTGGAGTTCTAAAACCCACAACATTGCCGTCTAGTGATCCAACAAATACGAGAACCAACTGCAATAGCTACTTGTAGTCATCTCTGGGGTGGCTCTCAGTTAATTTGGTCTCGAATTCAGCAGTAACATTTGCAATTACTTCTGGAGTTAGCTGCTTTTGTATTAGATTGTCACTGATACCTGTGTCGTATTTTCCTTTGTCTATCTTGGGCCACGCAGTGAGGAATCTCTTGAAAATGTCTGGATGAGGTCCAGTGGTTGATCCCATTTTTGTGTCGAATACGCCTCTTAACAGAATTTCCAAGATATGGTGACGGCAAGCTAGGTATAACAATTCTCTTCCTAACATTTGCTCCAATATGACGCATGCTCCTTTGAGTCTTCCCGTGTTGGATGCTGTAGTGTCGAAGCACATCGCCTTGACGGTGTTGAGAAGACCCCATTGATGTAGGCATTCATATACGGCTACGGCTTGCTCCTCTCCAGAGCTGTTTGCTGTTACAGGAACTCCCAGCAGCTGTTCCTTTTCGCCATATGAAATAGCTATAGCTAATCGCTCACATTGTTCATTTTTTAAAACACCCGGTAAAAGTTTACCGTCCCAATGGACAACCACGGGCTCTTTTTCAGGAATGTTTACTTTATCAAAATTTTTTTTATTATATTGTTCTCTGAACATTTGCCTTCTATCATGTAATAAAGTTTTCGAGACTTTGTACTCAAGAGGGTCAAGGTTTAGTGCTTCTAGAGTAGCTATTAAAATTCTCGTGGCATTTCTGTAGGATACCTTACATAGATCTAATAAAATGGACAATTTCATGTTTAAAATCTCTTTAACGCCCCTTGCAAATGAAACTTTCATCCTCTTGCTCTCAGATGGTCCTGGATCTTCTGCAGCTTCTTCAGGGATGTCCATTTCCTCCAAGCTCTCAAGTTCCTGGTAGATGCTGTCCTCTTCAGTGTCTTAAAATATCTTCACTAGATAATTGTTCGATCTAACCAGCTCAAAGGCACTTTAGAAACTAAACTGAATAAATAAAAGGTCGGTTGTACGCTGAAGTAAAATCACCATCACTAAAATAGAAATTAGATTCACCCTCCTTTTTACCTGTCAAACGGGTCTTTCTTTGGTAAACTAGTCAGGTAATCCCCATATAATAAAAGATTAAATTTGAACAAAAGGCTCTTTATGTTTGAAAATTGAGTTCCAAAATACTTTTTAACAAAAAAATGTTAATTCCGAGACACATTATGTAAAAACCCGTAAAATTCTTAGAATACTCCCAAACTGGCTCCTACTGGTACCAGGTCACGTTTTTGGGGCTAAAGGCTGTTGTAACTCGGTTTGACTTAAAATAACAACAATTATGTATAGAATATAAATTTTGAAGGACAAGATTAGCTTTCTTTTGAGATATTAAGCCTATTATTTACCGTTCTGGAGTTATGGCTCCATATGTCAGCTTTTTGGCCAAAAATTTGGATTTTTTCAAACTTTGAGCGACGAGCGGCACGGGTTAACGTCGTTTAATCTAGCTCAAATTTCGGCTATCTCAATATCTGGAAAGGGGAATCGTTTTGTGGGGTCTAGACGAACAAAATTCCGACATCGATTTTTTGCGGTCACCCTATATATATATATATATATATATATATATATATATATATATATATATATATATATATATATATATATATATATATATATATGTAATGTATTTCTTTGGGCCTACAAATATTTACACCAAATAGACCACATCTGCTGCTGGTTTGTGCAGATGACATCGATATTATGGAGAGAAACGTAATCAAAGTGAGGAAAATGTTCATAAAAATTGAAAAGGAAGCCAATAGAATGGGATTAAATATAGCTAAAGAGAATATCAAATACATGTGCGCTAGTAGACAACTTCACAAAGACAGGCCTTGGCCAGAATGTAACGATGGGAGATTAAAACTTCGAACGAGTAGACAGTTTCAAGTACCTGGGAACAACCATAACAGCAGTTAACAGAAAAACTCAAAGGACGTATACAGAGTGCAAAAAAATGTTTATTTGCTCTCAAATCAGTGTTCAGTCCAGGAACCTCTCAAGATCGTCGAAAATTAAAGTATACAAAACTGTGGTTAGATCGGTTATTCTATACGGATCTAGCTGGATGGTGATGAAACAAGACGAAATAAAACTAAGGTGCTCCGAGAGGAAGATACTCAGAAAAATATTCGGACCGGTACGAGACAATTAGTCAGGACAATATAACATAGGAGGAGGAAAAAAAGCGGAACTAACGAAAGTATACAAAAGACCCGGACGTGGTACAGAAAATCAAATCCCGAAGATTAAGATGGCTGGGACACATAGAAACACAGCCGGACCACAGACACAGTAAGCTAGTGTGGGATGAAAACCCGGTCGGGAGAAGACCACTGGGAAGACCGCGTCTACGATGGAGGGACAATATAAGGATATGCGTGCCATGTGTTTTGAATATGACCCGCAAATGACTTCTTGAGATCGGGCTGAATCGAGATCGATTGTAAACGCAGCCAAGACCCATGTAGGGTTGTAGTGCTACCACATAGATAAACAGAAATACCGGGTGTACAAGTATGAAATGCGCATTTTTTTTCTAAAAAAACATATTAAATTCGGAAGAATGATAAAAACTGCTTTATTCAAAGTATGCTCCATCGCTTATTATACATTTTTCCCATCTTTCGGGCAATTTGTGAATACCACGCCTGTAAAAATCTTTCCCTTTTGCTGCGAACCATTCATAGAGCCATTTTTTTCACATCTTCGTACGAACCAAAGTGCTGCTCAGCAAGTGCATGACCCATCGATGCAACCAAGTGGTAATCGGAAGGAGCCAAGTCTGGTGAGTAAACCGCATGGGGTAGAACTTCCCAGCTGAGTGCTTCCAACGTGTCGCGAACTGGTTTTGCCGTATGTGATGGAGCATTGTCATGAAGAAAATTGACTTTGTGTTGCCTCTTTCGCTATTCTGGCCTTTTTTCAAGCAGGGAACAGTTCAAATCGGTCAATTGTTGTTGGTAACGTTTAGTATTAACCGTTTCCCCAGGTTTTAACAGCTCATAATAGACCACGCCCCCTGGTCCCACCAAACACAGAGCATTGTCTTTCTGCCAAAGCGATTCGGTCTTGCGGTCGATGTGGATGGTTGTTGACTAACGCCCAATTGCTCGGCGAGTTGTTTTTGTGTTTGCGAATCATCTTACTCCAACAATGCTTGCAATTCCACATCTTCGTATTTTTTTGGCGGTTTTCCACGTTCCTTGTGTGCAACATCGAGGTCACCACTTTTGAAACGCCGAAACCATCGTTCACACGTATCTTGCGATGGAGCATGTTCACCATAAGCTTCTCGAAGTAATCGGTATGATTTAACAGCAGTTTTCTTCAAATGAAAACAAAAAATTAATGCTGTCCGCGAATGCTCTTTGTTCGGTATAAATTTCGACATATTGAACACAACAGCACAACACTATGCACACGCTTTTCCAATTTATCACTCGTGCGCGTCTGACACTTGTTGATGACACAACAAAATGGCGCAGTGTCAAATCTTTATAGCACAAACTGCATTGGTGCACCATCTGTTGTCTGAAATCCACATTTCATACTTGTACACCTGGTAAAAGAACTACTTGATAAGGGTTGTACGAGGAGTGACAAGCTAAACCTCATTATGGATGTGATGTATTAACGCCACAAGTATTCCTGTCATGCACCGCTCTGAGAGGAAGTAAGCGGGCTACATTCATCGAACACTTTCCAAAAAAGTACTTGTAGAATGGAGTCAAGTCGCCAACCGTTTTTGGAAGTTCCAAGGAATCAAGGTTGTTGGTGTAGTATATGTTTGGGAGTGAAGCCCCAAATATGGGAGCAGTATTCCATCATTGGTCGAATTTGAGCTTCGTAAAGAACTAAACGTTAGAGTGTCGAAATAATATTCCCAGCTCTCTTTCCTAAGCAGGCAAGATGTTAATGCCAGGATATATTTGCTCCCAAATTAACGGTCAGCAAATTCAGTGACGATGCTAAAGGAATGGGGTGTCCCGACATAACTATATCGTGTACTACAACGTTAACTTTTTTTAGGAAAAACTGCCGCCTGGGTTTTTTTTAGCATTAAATCCTATTTGGTTACTGTCATGCCAAGATAGAATTTCTTCCAGGTCTTTGTTAAGTTGAACGGCTTCCGGCTGTCTGCGGATATTTGCATGAATAGCCGATGTTCGAGCATGCAAACTAAATGAACAAATAGACGTACTGTCATCTGCAAAGCTGTAAATTTGATTCATGGTCTTTTCCAACAGAAAACTTAATATACTTTATCTTTACATGCCTTCTCATCACGTCTGCTCCAACGCTAGTTCCAAATGTTTATCTTTTTACTTTCCTTGTTAAAGAAAAGCATTCTATTTTTCTAGATTTTTGTTTAAAAATCATTTTCCTAAAACGGATCTTTAAGTAAAAAACACCGTTGTTTAATAAAACCATTATGTCAAAATATATTTTCTTGTAAGTTTCCTTAAAATTGCGTTTATCAACACAGTAAGAATATGCAACGTCGGGCAGAGTTTGTTTCTTCGTGATCAGTTGCTCTTTTAAACCTTTTAAAGGGCATTTACTTAACTGCTAATTTTAAGCAGCAGCAACAATTCTGATATTGTCCAAAATCGATTGAATTATTTCTGATGTTCCTATTTGCTACAGCTATTGACGTAGCTTGCTGAAAATCTGGACAAACATAATTTATAGTGAGAAATAGTCTACACCACACCGATCTCGAGAAAAAAATTTCGATATAGAACTATTCACAGATTTTGTTTTATATAACTAAAACAAAATGTAATGAATAAACTACTAAAATTTATTCGATCCACAATTAGGCCAGAATAACCCCCTCATCACTTTCTTTTATCGTAATAACCCCCTGCTAGCGGCAAAAGGCGGCTTTATCAAAGGAACGCGCGGTACTTGTCAAAGAAAAGCCGCGTTTTTTATTCCGCCGATTTTTCTAGAAACTTCGGGCGGCGTGTTTGATGGGAACATTCGAGACTTCGTTCGCGCCGATATAAATTTTGCACCTGCAGGAATAGGAGTCAGTCTGAGTTGTAACTTGAAGGCGATACATCGATACAAAGTTTATTAATAAATAGTCCAAAATGAGTGCGGCGAAGAAAAGTAAAACTTATCATTTTAATAACGATTGAGAGGAAAAATTTTTCTTTTGTATGGTAAAGGATAAGTGCATTTGTTGCAATACCTAAGCGTGGGAACTTAGAGAGGCATCATAAAACGGTTCATAAAAACTATGAAAAGGATTTTCCATCACAGAGTGAATTAAGAAAACGAAAAGTACGTGATTTGATAACTTGTTTGAAAAAAGAACAAACCATGTTCACAAGACCAGCCAAATAATCAAAAGCTGCAACGATCGCGTCATTTAAAATATCTCATATATTGGCGAAACACAAGAAACCATTTGATGATGGATTGGTTGTCAAGGAAGCATTTATTGAAATGGGTGAGACTTTATTTGGAGATTTTAAAAATAAAACAGAGATTATGTCTGCTATTAGAGAACTTCAGTTATCTCGTCCGACTGTCAGAAGGCGTGTTGAAGTCATGAGTCAGGACATGGCAGATAAACTAAAACATGATATCATGGAATGTACATACTTTTCTTTACAGTTCGACGAATCCACCGATATGACAGACACTGCCCAGCTGTGTATTTTTATTCGAATGGTATTCAATGACATGTCGGCTAAGGAAGAGTTTTTGACAATGATTCCTCTGAAAGGAAAGACCCGTAGCGAAGATATATATGACGTTTTCTTCAATTTTGTAACAAACTACAAGCTACCAATATATAAACTAGTGTGCATTACAACCGATGGAGCACCAGCAATAACTGGAAACAAAAACGGTTTTGTGGCATTGTGTCGAGCTAATGATGATTTCCCTTCATTTTTCTCCTGCCATTGCATTATACATCAACAAGTTCTAAACATGGAGGAGATTATGGGCATTGCAATAAAAATTGTGAATTCTATCCGTGCACGTAGCTTGCAACGACGGCTCTTTAAATTGCAGTTGGAAGATAGTGAGTCAGCTGAACACACTGATTTAGTTCTTCACACGGACGTCAGGTGGTTGAGTCGCGGAAAATTCCTAGAAAGGTTTCAAGAATTATTGCCCGAAATAACAGCTTTTCTGGACGAAAGAGGTGATGACACTCAGATGCTGAAAAACGGAAAATGGCTGACTGATTTGGCATTTTTGACAGACATCACAATGCATTTAAACACCATTAATTTGGAGCTTCAAGGTAAAGGAAAAACTATTATTGAGATGATTAGCGCAATAAACGCATTCAAAAGTAAATTGCAACTTATGATAGATCAACTGAAAAGAAAGGATCTGAAAAATTTTCCGTGTTTGAAAGCAAGGATTCCTCAGTTGAATTATGATATTTATGAGGCAGAATTATTAAATATTTTGGGCCAATTCGAAATACGTTTTTATGATTTCAGTAAATTGGCAAATATCGCATCATTTATGAGTTATCCTTTTTTGTGTAAAAACATTGAGGAATTAGCTACTGAAATAGCAAGTCAGTTTAACATGGACTCATGTTCTGTTGAAAATGAGTTAGTACAGATTATATCAGATATACATCTCAAAGCCATAGCATTCTGGTGTTTTATATCTGAAGATAAATATCCGAATCTAAGGCAAATCGCCCTTCAACTGACGGCAATGTTTGGGTCAACTTACTTGTGCGAGTCTGCATTTTCTGAAATGAAGATAATTAAGTTAAAATATCGCAATCTACTAACTGACGAACATATGTCATCATGCTTGCGATTAGCACTCGGTAATTACGTACCATCTTATGAAAAGTATGCTGAGGACATGCAGTGCCACGCTTCAACATCCAAAGTCACTCTTTAGTTAAGTTTAGACACTAGAACTCGTTTGTTTTGTAAGAACCAATAAACTTGCAATTTTGAATAATTATGAATTTTTTCATTGATATTTTAGAGCAGACCTACACTTACCTTGACTAAAAAAATGCATATTGTGCGGAAAACTAATATCTATGCCACGATACACCCTACCTAGACGACAATCCTGCATCACACTTACTTGCAGCCTCTCAGAGTCGATCGATCGTAGTCTAACAATATTGAGGTAGATCGCCAGCAGTTCAAGTTTGAGCACCCCTGGCCTACACCATAAAGCCTAATTATTATCGGAGTCCTCCTATTTCGTGAAGCTCAATTTTTCAATCTCTAGGAGGAATGACATGAAACGGAAGCTTACAAGCCTCTGATTACATGAGAATTCTTAGTCCTCGGGGCTATATCCTGTCATATTAGAGTGGTTTTCTTACAAGAGGCATCTTTACACTTGTTTACATATGTTTACCCAGTGTAACAATTGACTTCTACTTGTGATGCAAATCATAATTCGTACTTCTGCTGATGTTAGGGTGTTTGCAAAATTCCATTGATTCTCTAATCCCTTTTTGAACAGAAACTGGGAATCTTTTGTGTTCCTTAATTCTGATGGATATTGATCTTCCAGGTTTTTCCCCATACAGTGCACCACACAAACAGGGAGTTTTATACACACCTTTGGCCCGTAAAGGAATTGTGTCTTTTTGCGACCTCAAGCAATCGTCAATTTTTTACCAACGTATAAAATCGTGCAAACGTAGTGTCTATAGTACCGATTCTTCTTCTTCTTCTTCCCCCAGCTATTCTCTATCCTTTGGACATAGGCCTCTCTCATCCATATGTCCCTGTTTTGAGCAATTTGATACCAATTGAGCCCCGCTGATCTTTTAATATCATCATACCAACGTTGTTGAGGTCTGCCAGTACTTATTTTTTCCCTCGATGGTCTCCATTTGGTCACTTTTCCGCTCCAATTATCAGTATTTCTGGCCACGTGGTCAGCCCAGTTCCACTCGAGGGAAGATATTCATTCAATTTTGTCTTTTTTCTTGATTCAATCGTTTGGTTTGCAGTCCCTAAGTGATATACTTAGGATTTTCCTTTCAATTGCTCTCTGTTGAACTTGCAATTTTCCAATAACTTTCCGTGTCAGAACCCAAGTTTCGCTACCATATGTTATTACTGGTAGAATGCATTCGTTATATACTTCACTTTTAAGTTTTAAAGGCAGTTTGGTCTGAAAAACTTGTTTCACTTTCCATAAGCTGTCCATCCCAGGCGTATCCTTCGACTGACTTCCAGTTCTTGATTCAATTTTCCGATCGTAACTTCCTGTCCCAAATATACATATGAATCCACCCTTACCTGTGTATAGATACTGCGTCATTAATGGTTGTTTGCACGTTCGTTATGAATTTGGTTTTTGTGATGTTCATCTCTAAACCGACCTTTTTTCTTTAGTTTGTAATTCTTGGAGGATTTCTTTCAATTCGATGTCATTTTCGGAAAAAATTGCGTTGTCATTAGCAAATCTTAAGTTGTTAAGTCTCTCTCCGAATATGTTAAGTCTCCTGTTTTCCCAGTGAAGGCTCTTGAAGATATCTTCTAGTACCAATGTGAATATTTTGGTCGATATGATATCATCCTGGCTAACAACTTTCTTGATTTTTACTTCCTTGGTATTCTCGTGTAATCTCACTTTAATTTTTGATTGTTCATTGATTTTTGTCAGTATGTTAATATACTTTTGATCGACTCTTGAGTTTTTCATCGCTTTCTCAATTGCCCAGTATCCCACTGTGTCAAAAGCTTTCCGGAAATAGACAAGTGCCATCCAGGCTGTGATATTGTATTCAGTTACCTTTTCTATAAATTGTCTGACCATGTGTAGATGCTCGATTGTGCTAAATTTCTTTCGGCAGCCTGCTTGTTCTTTGGGTTGGTAATTTTCAAATTTCCTGTCTAATCGATTTGTGATTATCCTTATCACTAGTTTGTATATTTGCGATAGAAGACTTATTGGCCTATAGTTCTCCAAATTGCTATAGCAGCGGCCCAATCTTTTGATATCCCTCCTTTGATTAGACATGTATTGAACAGTTTTTTAAGCTCTTTGATTAATGGCGGTCCTCCTTCTTTTAGCGTTTCCGACATAATGTCAGCTCTTGCTGCTTTCCCATTTTTAATTTGATTAATGGCTTTTTCAATTACTGGTTATATAGAGTTAAATTGCACCACCTACTGGTGGAGTACTATTTTGTTGACATGTCTGAGGCTGTTTATTAAATTTCCGATACATGTGGTACGTTGTGACGTAGTCAAGGCTCGAGGACAGGGAAGATATATGTTCCCACAACACTATGGATGTACAAAAAAAGTGACCCTTTAGAAATCAGCTTTTTTTATCGGTGTTCTTTTTTATGAACATTATTCGCTTGTCGATCATCGATTTTTAAATTGGATGTAAGTTTTTAAAATTCCACTACATTTTTTTCATGGGTCTAGCACACGCGCTGCAGGGAAGTCCCTAAAGCGCTACAGGACCGACACGTGTGCGAAAAAAGCGATTCACGTTGTTCTTGAATCGCTGTAAATTGTACTCGGTGGGAAACACAGTCCTGAGTACGCCATTCTAAAGGGATGATGTTCTCCATATAAAAGACTGCTTGAAAAGCGTTGTACGAGGAGTAAAAAGCTGAACCTCATACGGATGTTTAGTATCAGCGCGACGTGTACTTCTAAAGAATGAAAGGGTTCCTTGTGAAAAACCTTCACCGATTATTGATTTTTAGATTAATGTGTTGGAAAGGGCCTAAGCCTATAGAGTTATAGTGCAAGAGAGTTTTTTTCATGAAAAGGCTGCGCACACATTTATCATATACCCCATACAGTTTATCGATTGGCGCCGAAATTTAGACACTCCAACAAGGCAACAAGATACACAGTCTGTATCACACATGAAAACCGATTGTTATCACAGTTCACAACTGTTTCCGTAATTTGTGTTTGCTACATTAAGTTACGGCGGCCTGGATCGGAAGAGGATCGACGTGCCTTGTTATTCTCGAACGATATTAAAAGATCAGTTCCTAATGATAATTGAGGAAATAAAAGGTTGGCCCCTGTCGTGGTTCGTTGAAGCAAAAAATGTAGAATAACGCAGTAAAACAGTGGGCGTGAAAGTACGAATTGTCGAACATGTGGTTCGGATCCTACGTTAAACTATAAATCCCGCCTGTCAAAGTGATATTATTAAAAACACTCTCTCTGTTATGTTTACTTTGATTATACTGAGGAAATAAAAGGTTGGCCCCCGTTGTAGTTCGTTGAAGCCAAAAATGCAGAACAAGGCCGTAAAATAGTGGACGTGAAAACACGGACTATCTCATGTGGCTCAGATCCTACGTTAAACTATAAATCCCGCCTGGCTGACACTATCCCGACGTTAAAGTGATGTTATTAAGAAGAACCTCTCTGTTATGTTTAGTTTGATTATAATCCCGCCTGGCTGACACTATCCCGACGTTAAGGTGATGTTATTAAGAAGAATCTCTCTGTTATGTTTAGTTTGATTATAACCCTTCCCATTCATACTACTATTACTACTTCGATTTGGCGAAAACTAGTCAAGTGTAAATATTTTGGCTTGTACGTCTCCAAATTCACTCACTAGTCTACTCTCAAAAAGTAATATCTCGTGCAATAGTATGCGAAAAGTCAGAAATCGTATGAGAAATGTCGGCCCCAATTCGACAAGGTCTTGTCACTAGGAGGAATGCAAGAGGATAGAAGTCCAAATTTTATCCTTTTAATCAGTGCTTAAAAAGGGCGGCAAATGTACGTTTTTCGTAAATTCATAAATTCCTTTGATCTTAACAATCAACAAGAACACAGACTTTACCGACAACATATGCGTGTTGTAAATAACCTGAACCAAATACATTAGTCATTAGTTAATGTGTTAAAACAGAGCAATGTTTCTTTGGCCACAGAAAGCTTAATCACAAATTCTGCGTGTCTATTTAATAAACATAATAACATTCAAATAGAATACTAGGTCACGTAGTTTTACAACACTGATTTTGTTATTGTGGCAAATTATTGCTATAAATATATACAAATTTATTCTTCTGACTAATAACACAAATGTCTTTATTGCTATAAATATATACAAATTTACCCTTTTGACTAATAACATCTTATCTGCGTGATGTTAGTCTATTTGGTAATAACGCGTAGGCTGAAGTTTTTGGTCTGACACATAGATGTCGCCCTTTACCAAAAAATCCATACGATTTTTAGGAAGTACCAACCTTCAAACGATACGTGTGAAAATTTCATGATATTTCGACAATTATTTTACAAGCTACAGTAGTTTTAGTGACGCTACTTTCGATATTTTCAAAATAATGGAAAAAATTTCATGTGTTGATTAAACATTGTTTTTTGATGGGAAAAAAATACTGGCAATGGCTTGATAAGTGCTACGGGGACTCTGCTCCTGGAAAATCACTCAGCATTTACTGGTTTGCTGAATTTAAACGCGGTCGTACGGACACAAATGATGCTGAACGCTCTGGTCGCCCAAATAAGGTGGTTACCCCGGAAAACATCAAAACAATCCACAAAATTGTTTTGGATTACCGTAAGGTTAAATTACGTGAGATAGTTAATACCCTAAAGATATCATAAGAACGTGTTGGTCATATTTTACATGAACATTTGGGCATGAGAAAGCTCTGTTCGGTATGGGTACCGCGTTTGCTCACATTGGACCAAAAACAACATGTTGATGATTCTGAGCGCTGTTTGGACCTGTGTAAGCGTAATAAAAAGGATTTTTTCATGCGATATATAACAATGGATGAAACATGGGTCCACACTACACACCGAAATCAAGTCGGCAGTTAGCTGAGTGGACAGCAGCCGGTGAAAGCCGCCCGAAGCGACCAAAGGCACAACAGTCGGCTAGGAAGGTCTCTGTATTTTGCGCATCGAATAATTTTTATCGACTATACTGAGAAGGGAAAAATCATCAAGAGCGCATATTATATAAAGTTACTGGTGCGTTTGAATGCAGAAATAGCAAATGAACAAGAAAAAAGTGCTCTATCATCAAGACAATGCACCGTATATGATGGCAAAATTGCATGAATTGAAGTTCGAACTGCTTCCTCATCCACCGTATTCTCCAGATTTGGCCCCCAGCAACTATTATCTATTCACAGACCTCAAAAAAACGCTCGCGGAAAAGAAATTTGGCTCCAAGGAAGAAGTTATCACCGAAACTGAGACCTATTTTGAAGGCAACGACAAATCCTTCTACAAGAAAGGTATAGAAACGTTATATTGACAAATAAAGTCGAATTTTTCAAAAAAAAAGTGTTTTAAGTAGCTAGACCAAAAACTTTTCAGCCTACGTGTCATATCCATTCGAAATAAATATTAGAACAACAAATTATAATTTCCAGAGAATTCTTTGAAGTAGGCACACTTTAAATAATATTTGTCTTTATCAATTTTCACATCAATCAATTACCATATGTATTTACTTAATCAATTCTAGAAAAAAAAACAGCAATTTATGACGGTAGAGACTTCAAAAATTGAAAAATATTTCCAAAAACTTAAGCTTTTCCATGAAAATTTTCGGGATAATTTAAATTTTTATTTATATTATATACCCATTAGAGAGTTTTAGCAGATTACTATTCATCTATATGTTGACAATGAGGTATATTTATCGTTATCTCGCTGTTAGGTTATCAATATGCCTGTATACTATGTTGTAATACTGATCTCGAACGCGTAAACCAAAATGCACTTTTTAAACATGTCCAAATTAATATCATAATCAAAACCGACCTACAACACGTAATATGGCAGAAAAGTAAAGAGAATAACTTGTTTTACAATTCAATAATTTCCTTGGGTGTCTAAGCACCTTTGGAGGCGTAGTTTCCATTGGTTGCAGCAGCGGTGAATGGCTTCTGCTGAAATGCTAGCCTGCTCATTGGTGAAACACTTCTGTTTATTATTCAAAGTATCAAAATGGAAGGTTATCGAGTCGGAGAGATTAAACAGAAAAGAAGTTCCAAGAAACAGGAGGGCTGACGAACAAAACGAATATTTTTTTTGCCAAAAATTAGTGAATGGAAAATGAAGTGTGTTATGGGGCTTTATGGTGTATGGCATGCAGAAAATTTTATTGATAATTTGCCCTAGAGGCATAAAAAAGAATTTCACATTCTGGTTTTCTTGAGACGTAGAGAGTTTGCATTGTGTCACTCTTGCCTTTGGCGTTTGGTCTGGCTTCTTTCTCGAAAATCGACGATTCATTTCTGTGATCACTGCTTTCCTTCAAGACGGAGCAGGAGATCAAGAGACACATCTCACCGATTGGCACTCTGCTTAGTTGTGAGCTTCCTTGGAACAATCTTGTCTCTCACTTTTCTCACGTCCAAATCCTGTGTTAAAATCTGATCGCTAAGCCGGTTAAAATTTAATTGTTTAATGATCATCGTCAACGTCAGTCGACATCATACAAGTCCTCACTCTTTCCACGTCGTCGTCCGATTTTCAACTTAAAGGCCTTTCAGCAAGAAATTAATTAATTTTTCATTTCCCCTGGGCCATCTAAAAAAGTTTTGTGCCATGTGAACACATGCACCGTTAATAAGGAATGCGATCGCTAAGCTCTAAGCCTCAGTCGTGTCTATGTCAAGATTAGCACCAAATTTGATAGCACAACATTACTTAATATACCACTTCCATTGGGTAACACACTTTACAAACGAAACGTTTTTATCGTTCACCTCCTCACCTCGACAGGCACCCTCTTTTACTATATTTTTATCGATATTTGACGGGAATATCACAACATCCGTTAGATTCATTCAGGTGCCGAAGCGTACACGTATACTTCACGGTACTTTTGAGACAACCTGATAATGCTACTACGGGTGTTATTATATAGATACATACACCATATCCAGCCGCCATCCTGAATCGAACCGGCGACTATCTGGTCGCTATGCAGGTTATTGATCCGCGAGCCGTCCTCAATTCAGACGCTCTCAAGAATCGTGTAGTAACTCTGCCAAATTTAATGTACTAAGTCTAAAGCAGGGGTTAACTACGACATGAAGCGGAATGTACGAGCTTTGTCGGCTCATATACAAGTGGCAACGTTGTACACGAGCTTATTACTTTTCTGCCACATTAAGTATATTATCTATTATTTTTAATTAATATTAATGATTTATTAAAAACTAAGTAATTATTATGTGTTTAGAATATGCAATTAGGGGAAGGCCCCGTATAATTGCCAACAAAATACAAAATATTAAAAAAAATAATAAGTTTTTGAGTTCAGTAATTTTCAGCTTGAAGATAATACGAAAATCTATTTTTGAAAATTACATAAAAAATAATTGTTATGTTCTATTTCTATACCATTTTAAAAATGAAGGGTTTTTAAAGACATTCAAATAACGTCTATTAGTACTGTATGGCACTTTATGAACAACACTCGCAATTGAAGTTTTTGATGGCCAAAAATTCAACTTCAGTGAAGTATCAACGTGGGGGTGTCAAAATGACATATGTTCCTGCCCATACGGGTCTAGAAAGAACGAATATGGATAGTTTAATGACAATAAAAAATAAACGATTTTCCATGAACACACTCTGATGATCTGGTTCAAACTTTCCTCAGAG
Source organism: Pachyrhynchus sulphureomaculatus (assembly GCA_019049505.1). NCBI lineage: Eukaryota > Metazoa > Arthropoda > Insecta > Coleoptera > Curculionidae > Pachyrhynchus > Pachyrhynchus sulphureomaculatus. The sequence continues at coordinate 54,850,233 of CM032451.1, read as the reverse complement.
ACAATTATTTGTTAACCCTAGAAAATTCCAATAATTGTTTTTCCCGAAAAATTCTAGGTTGTCGTCTACTCAAGTAAGCATTCAAACAAGTTGAGTGCAACCTTACATATTACTAAAGAAAGAACAATTGGTGTTCTGATAATACAAGAATATTTAGCGAAAAAGCCGCCATGCCACCACTGATCTAATTTAATTTAGTCTACCAGGTGTATAAGTATGAAATGCGGATTTTTTTCTAAAAAAACATGTTAAATTCGGAAGAATGCTAAAAAGTATTTTCTTCAAAGTATTTCTCCATCGCTTGTTATAAATTTTTCCCATATTTCGGGAAATTTGTGAATACCACGCCAGTAGAAATCTTCCCCTTTTGCTGCGAACCATTCATCGAGCCATTTTTTCACATCTTCGTACGAACCTAACCGCTGCTCAGCAAGTGCGTGACCCATCGTTGCAAACAAGTGGTAATCGGAAGGAGCCAAGTTTGGTGAGTAAGCCGCATGGGGTAGAACTTCCCAGCTGAGTGCTTCCAACATGTCGCGAACTGGTTTTGCCGTATGCGTTGGAGCATTGTCGTGAAGAAAAATGACTTTGTGTTGCCTTTTTCAGTATATCGGTCAATTGTTGTTGGTAACGTTTAATATTAACCGTTTCCCCAGGTTTTAACAGCTCATAATAGACCACGCCCCTCTGGTCCCACCATACACAGAGCATTGTCGTTCTGCCAAAGCTATTCGGTCTTGCGGTCGATGTGGAGGTTGCGCCTGGGTCTACCCATGATTTTTTGCGCATGAGATTCTCAAAATAAATCCACTTTTCATCACCTGTAATTATACGATGCAAAAACGACTTCCTTTTGTACCGAGCGAGCAAAATGTCACACGTGTTTTTGCGCTTTTCCATTTGCCTGTCGTTCAACTCATGTGGTACCCATCTACCTGTCTTCTGAATCTTTCCCATCTCTCGTAGCTGATTGAAAACAGCTTGTTGACTAACGCCCAATTGCTCGGCGAGTTTTTTTTTGCGTTTGCGAATCATCTTCGTCCAACAATGCTTGCAATTACACATCTTCGTATTTTTTTGGCGGTTTTCCACGTTCCTTGTCTGCACTTTTGAAACGCCGAAACCATCGTTCACATGTATCTTGCAATGGAGCATGTTCACCATAAGCTTCTCGAAGTAATCGGTATGATTCAACAGCAGTTTTCTTCAAATGAAAACAAAAAATAATGCTGTCCGCGAATGCTTTTTGTTCGATATAAATTTCGACATATTGAACACAACAACACAACACTATGCACACACTTTTCCAATTTATCACTCGTGCGCGTCTGACACTTGTTGATGACACAACAAAATGGCGCAGTGTCAAATCTTTATAGCACAAACCGCATTGGTGCACCATTTGTTGTCGGCATTTCATACTTGTACACCTGATATACACTTACTATTTTCTTGTTTATTATTTATTGAATCAAAAATATTCGTTTCAGGTTTTATTTGCATGAGAAAATTTAATATCTCAAGAACTCGAGAACGTATGTAGGTAAGATTTCGTTTTTTGCCACGATATATCCTGCAGTGTAAAAAATAACACAACCAAAAGGAAAACTTTTAAACGCCTTGAAGTTTTTTTTCTTGTATAATATGTCAGTTCAATATAACGCTATAGTGACAATCCTTATTTGTTTTGTCTTTGTTTTTAGACAATATATATATATATATATATATATATATATATATATATATATATATATATATATATATATATATATATATATATATATATATATATATATATATATATATATATATATATATATATATACATATATACATATATATATACAGAAAGATCGAAAATAAGTAAAATCACCTTGACAAAAAAACATATAGTTGTGTGATTTTTCGCGATTTGACAGCATAGTTTTTAAATAAGCCTTTAAGAAAGTCTGTTTTTAGTGTTCCGTACGGAACACTTATAAGATCACTTCGGTGTCTGTCCGTCTGTCTGTCTGTCTGTCCGTCTGTCCGTCTGTCACACACCCGATTTTCTCCGAAACTACTTGTCATAGAAAGTTGAAATTTGGTAGCAATATAGGAATTGATGGCCTCATCAGAGCCATGTAGTTTTGAAAATTAAATTTTGACTTAAGGGGTTAGTTTTGGGGGTGAAATCGGAAATGAAAAAAAAATTTTTTTACTAGGTAATCGAGTGTGGTGTCAAATGAAAGCTTGTGAAAACACGAGTAATAAATATATATATAATGTAATACTTGCGCGCACTTTTCTTTGTATTATTTTTAAAAAATCGCGAAAAATCGCTGTCGCCTTATCTCGGAAAGTACTTATCAAAAAAATTTGAAAAAATTCTGGAATATTCTCCACGGGGTGTAGATTGAACGAAAATTATCACGAGTGCATTACCTGTAATAATTTATCTGTTATATAAAAAAAACAGAAATTTCAAGGTCATCAATTTTCAGTAAAGATTGGAATAAACTTTGTTGAAAACTTATTTGAGGTGTGTTTTGTGAAGTCACTGATCATTTTATATCACCGTAACATAAAATTTTGACTTAAGGGATTCGTTTTGAGGGGTGAAATCGGAACTGAAAAAAAATTTTTTTTTACTAGGTCATCGAGTGTGGTGTCAAATGAAAGCTTGTGAAAACACGAGTAAAAAATATATATATAATGTAATACTTGCGCACACTTTTCTTCGTATTACTTTTAAAAAATCGTGAAAAATCGCTGTCCCCTACCTTATCTCGAAAAGTACTGATCAAAAAATTTTGAAAAAATCCTGGAATATTCTCCACGGGGTATAGATTGAACGAAAATTATCATTACCTTTAATAATTTATCTGGTATAGAAAAAAACCAATATTTCAAGGTCACCAGTTTTCAGTAAAGATTGGAAACAAACTTTGTTGAAAACTCATTTGGGGTGTGTTTTGTGAAGTCACTGATCATTTTATACCACCCTAACAAAACTTTTTATTTCAAAAACAATCAACGTACGGAACACTAATTGTGCAAGTTCAACTTGCACTTGACCGGTTTTATTTATTATTATTAACTTACGCTGATTGGCGTTTGATATGTATAATGGAAAAAAAAGACAATATTTTAGTGAATCATAAATTAATTTAAATAAGTAATTTATTAATCGTTAAAATAATGTCGGAATGTATTACGTTTAGAGATCTGTATGTGCCAAATCAAGCACTATAGTATAGGAGAAAATGAGTGAAATTACAATTAGAAAGAATTAAATAGGCATAGAGATAACATTAATTTTGATAAATTAATAATTTTAATAATCATAAATTTTAAGATTCATAAACCCACAAAATTCCACAATTTTTTACTGCGCCATTTTTTTGGGGCAGATTGTAATTCTTGCCAAAAGCGACGAACACCTCGCACTTTGCTGCACGCGATACAGTAGAATCTCACAAATTAGAACCACTTTGTGCCCCGGGCAGTTCGAATTTCTGAAAAGTTCGAATTTCTGAAAAGTTCGAATTTCTGGACATTTTTTTTTTACAGAAAATGATAAAATTATAATAAAACTAGTTATGTAAGCTTTATTTTAACACAAAACAGTTTTTATTTATTAACATTTAATTAATCGAACATATTAAATTCCTAGAAAAACTTTTAAAAAGTTTTTTAATTATTAGGTATTTAATTGGTGGCATTTTTTTTTAACTTTCACACGTATGAACACTTCACTTTGACCTTCAGTCATCAACTGACCCAAATTTGTACAAGCATATCAAATTTCACACGCATATGACCGAATTGTACACACCACGAATAACTCGGTGATTCTCCGTTTTATTTTTACTTTAATGAGCGAAAAAAAATAATTTGTAGTGAAAATACAAAAAAAGTAAAAAAACTTCCAGAAATTAGACCCCCTGTTCTAATTTTAGAGCGTTTAATTTGGTTTTTCGCCTATTTAGTTCAAAATCATAGAAAAAAAAATATTTTCTAGTGGAAATAAAAACCACAAAAAACACAGAAATTAGAACCACAGGTTCTAATTTCAGAGCGTCCAATACATTGAAATGGCCGGTTCTAATTTCTGGACGGTTCGAATTTGTGACGATTCGAATTTGTGAGATTCTACTGTACTACCAAACTTTCCCCTATTCATGTATTTATGTAATCAATATCAAATAATAATCATATAATTATTATTTGATACTGTTAAAGTATGAAATGATTAAATCAGCAAACTTAAAATTAAAACTAATTCTTTTTTCAGTTACACAAATAACTAAAATAGAACATCGAACACAATTAAGGTTAACGAAAAGCACCGCTAAAACTCTCATCGAGCCCACTCTTTGACAGTGGCTCCATAGGCTTTTTAAAAGTAAGCCGGGGAATCACCGACGAGCCTATTGAATAAGATAAAAACCATCAAAAACAAGCCAGCATCTGTTAGTACAAGTTCGAGTGACCTGCTGTTAAAGAAAGAAAGAAAATAGAAAAAAATAATAATAAAGAAAGAAAGAGAAACAAAACGGAGAGAACAACAAAGAAAAAAGATTACCTGTAGTTTACCTTGGCCGATAACGACGACCCCCCATAATGGCGAACTTAGTTTTAAAAGGGTCAGTGCGTGGTAAAAGCTATCAGTCCCTTATAGTATCATTTTTGGTGATTAACGCGATGAAAATGTGTGCTAGTATCGACGATCCGTACTTAGAACAAAGGACGAAACTTCTCCAAGAGGAAAAAGACCTTTTTACGGGGGGAAACGTAAATCTCACGAAAGACGAAGAGAAGGTGAACGAGTATTTACTGCAATTGAAGAAAGAAGAATTAGAAGAGTCGTATCATAATACTTCGAAGTTTTTGCCGGCGCAAAATTTTCTACTGTCGAAGCTGAACATTGAGGAATCAAAGGTTAGATATTTTATAGTTTGGTTAAGTCAGGTGATACAATATAATAATCAATTAGGGAATTGTATAGTGAGGTAAATTTGATAACGAAATGAAACAACAATTTTTTTATAGGTATATTAAATTAAAAGGTGGTCGTTCTTTAAAAATTAAAAAAGTCGATCTTATTAGTTGCTCAAATAAAATAAAGTTAAATTTTCGCATATAAACTTAATAGTAATTAAAAGTTTATAGTTTACAGGTGCAGCAAATAATTTTGGAAACAAAAATTTGTAACTGCTTATATTTCTAAATTACCATTAAAAAACTAAAACACTGTTACATTAGAAGTACTTAAATTCAAATAAACAGAAAAAAAGTAATATGAAAAATCTAAGCTTTTTTTATGTCTATTGTACCAAAATTACAAAAACAGCTTGTTTTGGTATTGTTTCATCAGATATTTGGCATTTTACATTAAGGCAGTTTATTTCTTCTTAAGGGATTAAAATTACTATTTTCTAAGGCAATCGTTGATGTTAAAAAGCAAAACGAAACACAGAATTTAATTTAAAAATTTTAAAACTAAAATTTGTAAACGATCCTAAATTTGAACTTAGGTTTTTCAAGTATTTTTTTAAAAGAAGATGAAATATAAGTTTAACTTTTCCTAAATACATTTTTGTTGTAATATATATATATATATATATATATATATATATATATATATATATATATATATATATATATATATATATATATATGAGTAGGCACAAATGGGTGGGATTTTGGTAAACAATTAGTCCTTACTCCAGTGCACCCCACATAAATACATTTTCAAGATATTTAGTATACCTTAATTATTTTAAATTAGATTATGTCCTGTTATGAATTATTAGAAAACTGTGTTTAAATGAAGATTTGATTTCTCAGTTTGATACATGTATGTCTATTTCAAAATTAATTTAGTCTCTACTGTTAATATTATAAATATTATTTCTAATTTGAATTTAATTCAATGGACAGTCGGTCCTCTGTGGTAAAACTGCCTTATGTGTTATGTAAGTTGGGTGGATGGGGAGTTTTATACTCTAGTTTTATCAAAATATGTTGCTTGAATGCCATTAAAAAAACTAAAACACCGTTAAGTCACAAGGACTTAAATTCAAATAAACAGTAATATGCAAAAATCTAATGTTTTTTATGCCTATTGTACCAAAATTAAATTGAAAAAAACAACTTGTTTTTGTATTGCTTCATGAGATATTTGGCATTTTACATTATTATGGGAGTTTATTTGTTTTTAAGGATTAAAATTACTATTTTTTAAGGCAATCGTTCATGTTAAAAAACAAAATAAAAAACAGCATACCACACCTTAAGAAAAATTTAAAACTAAAATTCGTAAACGACCCTTAATTTGAATGAATACATCTTTTTTGTGGTTTTCTGGTTATCCTGTGCCCCGTATATATATATATATATATATATATATATATATATATATATATATATATATATATATATATATATATATATATATATGCAACACATAAATACTTTTTCAAGATAATTACTATACCTTAATTATTTTAATTTAAAATTTATTTTAATCAGATTATGTCATGTTATGAATTATTGGAAAATAACCAATTAGGGAACTGTATAGAGGGATAAATTTGATAACAAAATGAGACATTTTTATTTATATATTAAATTAAGAAAAGGTGGTCGTTCTTTGAAAATTAAAAAAAGGTCGATTTTATTAGTTGTTCAATTAAAAAATAATTTCATTATCGCATTTAAACTAAATAATAATTAAAAATTTACAGATGCAGCAAATAATTTTAGAAGAAAAAATTTATTTAAACTTTAAAAATTGATCCATCAAAACATTTTTGTATTTGTAACTGCTTGTATTTCTAAATTACTAATAAAAAAACTAAAACTCTGTTACATCAAAAGGACTTTTCAAATAAACAAAAAAAAGTAATATGAAAAAAATCTGTTTTTTTTTGTGCTTATTGTACCAAAATTAACTACATTGGAAAAAAAACAACTTGTTTTTGTATTGTTTCATCAGATATTTGGCATTTTACATTATTATGGCAGTTGATTTGTTCTTAAGGGATTAAAATTACCATTTTCTAAGGCGTTGATGTTAAAAACTAAAACAGCATACCACCCCTGAAAAGCTAGGTTTTTGATGAATTTTTTAAAGAAGATGAAATAAAAGTTTAACTCTTCCTAAATACATTTTTTTTTGTAGTTTTCTGGTTATCCTGTGCAACGTCAAATTTTACAATAACCAAAAATGATTATATATATATATATATATATATATATATATATATATGTATATATATATATATATATATATATATGTATATATATATATATATATATATATATATATATATATATATATATATATATATATATATATATATATATATATAGGCACAAATGAGTGGGATTTTGATAAACAACTAGTCCTTATTCTAGTGCAACCCCACATAAATACTCTTTCAAGATATTTACTGTACCTTAATTATTTTAAATTAGATTATGTTAAGTTTAACTCTTCCTAAATACATTTTTTTTGTAGTTTTCTGGTTATCCTGTACAACGTCAAATTTTACAATAACCAAAAATGATTTTTTTATATATATATATATATATATATATATATATATATATATATATATATATATATATATATATATATATATATATATATATATATATAGGCACAAATGAGTGGGATTTTGATAAACAACTAGTCCTTATTCCAGTGCAACCCCACATAAATACTCTTTCAAGATATTTACTATACCTTAATTATTTTAAATTAGATTATGTCCTGTTATGAATTATTGGAAAAATGTGTTTAAATGAAAATTTGATTTCTCATTTTGTTGCATGTATGTTTATTTCCAAATTAATTTAATTTCTACTGTTAATAATAATATTTCTAATTTGAATTTAGTCGGTCCTCTGTGGTAAAATTGCCTTATGTGTTAAATAAGTGTGGTGGATTTGGCGTTTATACTCTAGTTTTATCAAGATATGTTGCTTGCACATTTCGTGAATTCTGCAAAAATTTACATAATTGTATTATATCTATATTGCATGATAACATTCCTTCATTAATCAAGGATACACAATTTTTTTTTAAAAATTATTTTGGCTTAGGCAGTTCTGCTACACAGCCAGAATGCTTTATACTGAAGTTTCAGTGTATCAAAAATTACTCCGGAGAGTCTTTGCTATTTATTACAAAATGATTAAAAAATCGACCTTCCTTACCAGGAATATAGACCGGCTTATATGTTTCTCGTTCTGGACCAATCAGAGACAGGTAGGTCAGAGGTAACATATACATTTGAAATTACATGAGGATTTTTAACAAACAAGACAATAATTATATCCAGAATTCAAAGTTTAATATTGTTTTCGATATACGACGATTCTTTGAGTTTGAAAATTGTCTAAAAGTGTGAGTGCATGTAGAAAGTTTAACGGCCCTAGTGCCAGTAATTCTTTATTAATTTTGGGTATAGATCATTACTATATTTACGGCATTCAAATAAAATATGATCCTACAGTTCCACATAACTCGCATAACTCGGATTCTCTGCAGATAATTTTTTAAGATGAGCAGGGTAACATGCATGGCCGAATCTAGTTTTAATAATAATAGTAAAAAATTTTCTGGGTACGTTCAATTGATTGTGCTAATATTTGTTTAATTTTGTTCATATTATTTTATCTGAGATAAATGTATATAACGGCTTCCTCTAAAGTTTTTCCATCTATTTTGCCATTCTATCATGATTTTATTACTTGTAGTTATATAAGTATCTGATAATCCTATTGGAAATGATACGAATTCACCGCCAACAATTGCATCCTTCGCCAGTTTCTCATATCCAACTTTTCATCAGCAAAAAGCAGCGTAAAGATTCTTAATAATTTAAAAAATACTTCTTTCTTCGAAGTTGGCTCGTTACTTGTTTATTTTAAATGTGTCTATTTACACCGATATATTGTGGTCCCATTTTTCGATTAAATCACAAAATTCCCTCTTCTTCTCTTCACAAAGAACAATTTTGTCTTTTAAGACGAATTTAAAAAATGTTAGGGAAGATTTGGGAAATACGATGTTCTCACACCAGAGCAGAAATTAGCGAGAAAAGAAATTTTACAAAAACACGTGCGTACTTTAAAGATAGATGTGAGTTATTTCTCGCATTTCGTACATGCTATAACAGTTAGGTGTTCTATTGCGATGAAACACGAGTCAATCCCATGAGTTTATATAAGGTTTCCGCTTTCAAAGACGGCGAAAACTGTCGTCTTTTGGAAGGATGATGGCGACCGTTTTTTGAGTCTGTGAAGGAGTAAAGAAGGTCCACAGTTAATTGAAAGAACGATTCAAAACCTGGAGTAGGCTGTTAGAGGAACTTCAAAATTCATGGAGAACCAAAACTGGTTTAGCCGACTTAAACATCTACCACATAGCCCCAATTTAGCAATGTAACTTCTTTTTGTTCAAACATCTTAGGAACGAGAGTCGAAAATTTTCCCCAGATAATGAGGTGAAAACCAGTGGAGCGGCGTTTTTTTTTGAGGCGCAAACAAATGATTTCTTTTTTTTTGGTTGATAAGCCGGATTAAGCTTATTGAACTATTTGTTTCTAACGAAAATATTTTTCATTTAAATTTTTAGTGCAGAAAAAAAAATCATTTGAAATTGCACAGTCTAGATACAGCAATATTTTGATTTTATCCTCTCTGGGGTATCACCAGGAGTATTGTCCTGAATTTTGGACATCGAAAAACTTGTGCTTCTTTATTTATAAACAATTTACATTTTCAAACTGCGTTTGTTTGAACTTAAAATGTGAATAACTCCACGTATATAAGTCGGATCGAGACAAAAAAAAAATCAAACTTTTCATAATGAAATTTGCAACAAATACTCGTTGGTTTTAAGTAACTCAGGTGCATACATAACCTACAAAATTGAAAAAATGCAAAAAACTTCTTTTTTCATTTTATTGTACAGGTCGACTAAGTGAACCAATCGACTTGACACTTTCAGAAAATATGCCTTTTGTTTTAACAAAAATACTCTGAAATTTTGATACAAAAATATTGAACCCAGTGGGCAGAATATTTAGAATTTGAATTGCCCGCCATTTTATGCCATTTGGCCCAAAATGGATATTCATTTTTCAAAATTTGGGTCTCGGCGCCAGCTTTCCGATGCTATTAAAAAAAATTTTTTGGAATCATTTTAACCGTTTTTTTTTACATTTGTTTATTAATCAAATTACACAAATGCGTTTTTTTTCGATCATTTTGAAAAAAAAATTGTTGACGAAAATGATTTTTTTTAATAAAGGTCTTGCGATTCTCTACCAGATGCGATAAAAAAATTGTAAAAAAAACAGTTAAAATTACTTAAAAAAAAATTACTTGCTACCTCTATCAGAAAATTTCAACTTGTCTCAGGGTTACCTCCCTGACTGAAGGAGATGAACCGAAGTCGAAACAAGCAACAAAACAACCTGTAAACATATTTTTCAGTTGTTGTGGACACATAGTGCGAATATTACACTTTGTGATCTGCCACACTGAAACTGGGATAAAAAGTTTTTCCCAAACCCAAAAGATACTCCCATCACGAGGCGAAGTTTGCCAAATCCGTGGAAGTTGTTTTCAAAAGGGAATTTGCTGCAAGGAAGCCTAAGAGCTAATTTGATTGATTTTAATCTTGTTGGTTCAAGAAGTAGTTTGAGAATGAGAAGAGCGAAGTTTGCTCAAATTTGTCAAAGGAACAAAGGTTGTATCAGTCCTGACACCCTCAGCATCTTTTGTCTTTTGACGATTTTGTCTTTTGACTTTGAACTTTGTTAATCTGAACATTCTGTAAATTCAATTGTGCTCGCTGGGTTCAATATTTTTGTACCAAAATTACAGGATATTTTTGCTATAACAAAAGGCATATTTTCGGGAAGTTTCAAGCCGATCGGTTCACTTAGTCAACCTGTACATTAAAATGGAAAAAAAAAACAGTTTTTATATGTTTTTTAAATTTTGTAGGTTATGTACGCACTTGAGCGACTTAAAACCAACGGAGATTTGTTGGAAATTTCATTATAAAGAGTTTGGTTTTTTTTTTTGTCTTAATACGACTTATATAACCGGAGTTATAGTACCGGAGTAATAAACTTAAATTGTTTCTAAATAAAAGAGCACAAGTTTTTTAAGGTCCAAAATCAGGACACCACTCCCAGGGAGCATAAATTTTTTTATATTGCTGTACCTAAACTATGCCTATCTCTTCATTATTTTGACCTTTTTTTACTGCACTATTTCAGAAATTTCGAAAAAAATCACTTAAAATTCGACATATACTGACAAATACTCTCATATATCAGTTAGGAAACATACTGTGACGACATGTGAATATTGTGTTTCTGAATACGAATTAATTCTAGATTTTTAATGACCTGTAAAAAAATAATGGTGAGGTATAAATTTTTAATATTATTGGAAATTACTAGAACTAATGTCTTATATAAAGTGCTCAAAATATTAATTTCAATTCTATTGAATGAACTCATAATTAAACTGAATCATAAACTAGAGAAACTACCTAGTCCTTTATGATTCAAATAAACAGTTTTACTCATCCAAATTAAAGAAGAGTTGTTGAAATGATAAAAACTAAAAACAAGAAATCCTATATTTTGCCATTACGCAACTTTAGATTACTCTTACAAAGATAAATTTATAATACTTTTTTATATCTGAAGACCTTGAATACATAGTAAAATATACGTATCTGATTTGATGACACCATCCCATATTTTTGTTTGAATTGTAAATAATTTGTCTTTATGTTTATTAAATAACAAAAGCTTAGGTCATTTTATGTAGATTGTTCCAATATAAAGTTCGTTTTTTAAAAAGTTCAAACTTAAGAAATATCATAAAATATGCATGGAGTAAGCGAATAAATTTTATAAAAATCCGTACGCCTAAAACGAAAGTATTTAAATCCCATTTTTTATTGAATTTAACTTGAACTAGTTTGATATTTAACATTACGTTAAATGAATAGTTCCTTAAAAAAATGGTCAAGTTATTAACACAGTACGTCCCTTGCACACTTACTTTATATATTATTTCGGTTAAGATTGGGAATAATGAACAAATACCATCATTTTCAGATTCCTGGGCTTCAAGAGTGCTGGAGGGGATATATAACACGATGTATTCGAAGACATCCCTCTAACCCTCTCTCTTACCCATTTGACCCCTTATATGTGTGACGGTAAATAGTTGTTCGTTCATTATCTCAGTCAAATAGAAAGGAAATATTCTCATAATACTATTGAAATTATACAATATCCCTTTCAGTTCCCAACCCTGAAGCTAAATAGCGCAAAAAAACTATAGTTTCATTGTTACTAGAAATGTTCTACGTGTACTAAATTGTAATCGGTATCTTATTTGGTTGGAGAATTATAGTTCCAACAAATAGGCCTACAACCGACATTAATGAGAAACTATGTTTTTTTGTGGTCTGCGGACTTTAAAATAGTCTCTCATTTTCGCCGGTCTGTCTGTTCATCGAGAACCCACGAAATGAGTTACTAATTTCAAATTTAGTGTACATTTATATGTGCTTGAGATAGGAATAGAACCTGTAGTTTTTGGACGATTCACTCTCGGGGAAGAAGGTGGAGATCGATAAATATTGTTAATTCTCAATAATATTATAAGATTTTTTCTCGGTTTTTGGAGCATAATTATTTATAATAAAACATGTCTGGGGTTAAAGGGGTAGATGAATGTGTTAGAGAAGTTAAAGGGTTGGGTGAGCATGTTAGAGGCGTTGCTGCGGATACTTCGTCTTATGTTTTTCAGAGTTGTTGAAACCGAGGCATCTGAAAATATTGTTTTTTTTTTCCATTATTTTCAATTATTTATGGTTAAACGTATAAGGGGTCAAGGAGTGAGGGAAGGGGATTAAATGGAGTGCTTCGTATATATCGTGATATATTTCCTTTTTAGGGTTCTTGAAGTCGCAGAATTTAAAAATAGTATTATTTTTTCATTATTTTCAATTATTTATGACCAAATATATAAAGGATTGATGGGACGGAGTTAGAGTTGTTTTGTATATTTTGTGTTATATGCCCTTTTTAGTGTTTCTGAAGTCCGAAAAAAAATCGGAAAATTGTGTCATTTTTTGATTATTTTAAGTCGATTAAGGTAGAAGAGGGGATTAGATGAGATGCTTCATATATATCTTGAAAACTCGAAGAAAGAGTCGAAAAATCTGCAAAAATGGGTTATTTTTCATTATTTTCAATTATAAGAGAAATAATATGTTGAGGTAAATATTTGGTTTCAGCTGTAAATATTTCTGAATTTTTTCTGTAATTTCTATCGTAGTATAATTTTTTTTAATGTAAACCTCGAGTATGTGTTTAACCTTTTTAACCTTTTTTTACTAAAAACGTTTTAGGTTTTCTAGATCAAGAAAAAAAATTCCGAATTCCCTTCGGCTTTGATCATGTTGCCGCAATAATTACCGAACGGAACAAAGTATTGACTTAAAATTTGTTACGTTTTTAATATTGAAAAAAATTAAGAGTTTTAAGTAATCTCTCTGGAGTGAAAGAGGTAGCAATCAATAATTTTTTTTTATTACATCTTTATAGAATTACTATATATATATATATATATATATATATATATATATATATATATATATAAATATATGTATATATATATATATATATATATATATATATATATATATATTTATACATGTATATATATATATATATATATATATATATATATATATATATATATATATATATATATATATATATATATATATATATATATGTATATATATATATGTATATATATGTATATATATATGTATATATATGTATATATATATATATATATATATATATATATATATATATATATATATATATATATATATATATATATATATATATATGTATATGTATATATATATATATATATATATATATATATATATATATATATATATATGTATATATATATATATATATATATATATATATATATATATATATATATATATATATATATATATATACAGTAATACCCCGCTTTACGCGAGGGATACGTTCCGAAAAAAATCGCGTTAACTGAAATTCGCGTATATCGAGGTTTATGATTAAACATAGTCAAAATTTAATACAAAAAAAATACAAATCATTTTAATCAATCACTTTAATTCTAAGAACACTTTATGCAATACATACTCTTATTTTTTACGGAAAAATACATCTATTGTCTTTTGGGTAACGTTTTGTTTACGTTCTTGTAAAATACGTTCATAACACCCAACACTGTTTTTAATTGTTTGACACACGGTCAAGACACGGTCATCATTATTGTCTATACTCTGCAATATGTCCAAACCTGAATAAATTTTTGAAAGTGCATTTTGTATTTCCCCTGAAGATAAAACTTTCTCTTCTACTTGTTCTTCCTCATCGTAGATAGGATTATTCTGTAACTCGATCAGATCTTCATTGCTAATAGGATCGTCGTGCGTTGCTACAAGTTCTACGAGATCTTCTACCGTGACATCTTCAAGTTCAGACCCCTCAATCATTGCAGCAATGTCTTCAAGCACTTGTCTCTGCATCTGGACAATTCTTCTAGGTGCTTCCACTACATCTGGCCAAAGATTACGCCACACCCCATTCATACAACTCATTTTAACTTCCTTCCAAGCCTCTTCTATGTTGTGAATAGACTTCATAATGTTGTATGACTTCCACCACTCTCGCATAGACTGTCTTCCTTCCCCGTCAGTTTCATGAATTAGTTGGCTAAAAGTGCGGCGATGGTAATAAGCTTTGAAGTTTGCTATTGCTCCCTGGTCCATAGGTTGTAATATTGACGTAGTGTTTGGTGGAAGGAACTTTACGTACACTTTTAAGTCTCTGGGCGTATCAAGTGAGGTTGGATGTCCTGGGGCATTGTCTAAGAGTAATATAACTTTAGGTTCAAGCCCATTTCTGTCACAGTATGATTTGACTGATGGGCAAAAAACTATTAGAATACCATTCTTGAAAAATTTCCCGTGTAACCCACGCCTTTCTGTTTGATCGCCACACAACTGGTAGACTTGTCTTGTCTGTGCCTCGCATTGCACGGGGTGTTTCTGAATGGTACACTAGTAAAGGTTTCAGTTTGAAATCACCAGTGGCATTACCACCCAGCAGAAGTGTTAGTCGATCTTTCGCAGCTTTGAAACCACTGGCTTGACGTTCTTCCTTAGAAATGAATGTTCGAGATGGCATTTTTTTCCAGTAAAGTGCGGTCTCATCAACATTGAAGATGAGACAAGCAGGAATTTTCTCTCGTCTAACGAAGTCTTGAAACTTGTCTGGAAACTCAGCTGCAGCTTGAATGTCCGCGCTGGCCGCCTCGCCTGTTATGTGGATATTGTGAAGATTAGAACGCTGCTTGAACCGATGGAACCAGCCTCTGCTGGCAGCAAAAGTCGGAGTGGCACTCCCTTCTCCTTCTTTTGTTTTCAGCATCTCATACAAAGATTTTGCTTTTGTGCATATGAGATCTTGACTTAGTGGTGTGTTCTTCTTATTCAAATCTTCGATCCAGACTGACAGTAATTTCTCCATTCTTTCTAAGATAGATGATCTCGAACGAGAAAGTTTTGTTGCACTTATAGGTGTTGAACCTTCGCTGGAGATTTTAATTTTTTCCCGATTTTTATAAATCGTTCTCACAGTCGATTCTGAGAGTCCAAAATCTCTCCCAACAATTGTTGCTTTGCCTCCATTTTCCATTCTTCTTAACACTTTCATCTTCAATTCCAAAGTGACGCTTTTACGCTCTTTTTTCTTTACAGGCGGCATTTTTAACGTAGGGTTAAATTATGTATATATGTATCTCCAATAAATATTAAAACAAAACTGCCAGCCGACCGAACTAACATTACGGAACAAATGAACACACGAAACGAACGAGGAAATCCCCATAGAACAAAGTCGAAGGACAGGGAATTCCCAATTCTTCAAAGAGAATATTCAGAGAAAGCGGGGATCCCCCCGCGACCATAGAGAAGTTAATGACTACATGAGCGCGAAATTTGAAATTCGCGTTATAGTGAAACCGCGCGTAACGGGGGGTCGCGCTAAGCGGGGTATTACTGTATATGTATATATACATGTATATATATATATATGTATATATATATATATATATATATATATATATATATATATATATATATACATATGCATATATAAATATATATATATATATATATATATATATATATATATATATATATATATATAAATATATATATGGTATATATATATATATATATATATATATATATATATATATATAAATATATATATATGTATATTATATATATATATATATATATATATATATATATATATATATATAAATATATATATATATATATATAAATATATATATATATATATATATATATATAAATATATATATGTATATATAATATATATATATATATATATATATATATATATATATATATATATACCTCGATAATCCGGACTAATTAAAACCGCGGTGATCCGAATTAGTAAATAATTCGAATTACTGAAGCAGGACATTATTTATATTAAAAAACGAATCATTTAATACGAAACAACTAAAAAATAGTACATACATAGAATAATATTTAAAATAGAAGCATATCTTATCAAGTTTTATCTTATTTTGTAAAAAAAATTGTAATTTTTGTTTGCTTGACCCTTCTCTGGTTCATCAGAAAAGCAATTTCTTTTAATCTTTGAAATACAAGAACATCACTTAGAGGGATATCATTTTCTTCTGCCCATCTCATGCACACATTGAAACTTTTAACTGCCTCATCATTCTTCACAGTGTTCTTAACAGTCTGGTTTGTATTAGTATTTAACTCTGAACCTTCATTATCACTCTCGTGTTGTTCATCTGTATCATCTATTTTCCAATACAGAGCTGATTCATCTGCATTGTATACTTGAGTAGGTCCAAGGTTTAATTCTTTTTTCTTATCTGCGAATAAATTTAGGAAAGGATCGACGGCACTTTCATCATTGGATAGTTTTTCGCCACAAACTTTTAAAGCACGCAGACCATGTCTTTTTCTGAAGTTAGAAATCCAGCCTCTGCTAGTTCTAAAATTACCATTCCCGTAGGTTTCAGTGTAAAACTGTTTTGCTTTGCCTGATAAAATTTCGTAGGAAATTGGGACGTGCCTTGATCGTTGCGTACAAAACCATGTATACAAACTAGTTTTCATTTCTGGATATTCGGCTTTTCGTAAGGTTTTCTGACTCCAGGACCAGAATCACATTTGGAAATAAACCTTTTGATTTTTCCTTGCTTCTTTTTTATATCCGAAATTGTGGATGTTCCTACTCCGTATTCATTTACCAACACTTTTCCGCTAGTCTTTCTAATATATCGGACTTTGTTTTATTGTTAGTGTAATATGTTTTCTTTTAGAAGGCATTTTAATCTGTAGGTACATATACGTAAAAAAAAACGTTTACATACTTATATGAACCACATAAAGTAAAATAGAACGTAGGTATGTTGTGCTTGTGACAATAACCAAACAACTACAAAGTCCTTAACCTTTAGACGCAATACGCGATGCGTTGTAGGCAAATCAAAGGCACCTACAATTTGTGTGAATCCCTGATGTATTAGACTGGAAGTTAGGGGAATCCCCTCACTATCGATTTCAGTTTTCTCATGTAGTTTAAATTAAGTAGATGTCTAAAAAACGCAGGTCCGGATTACCTGGTACTATCAAATCCGGATTATAAAGTACACAATTCAATAGAAATGTTTGTCCGGATTATTAAAGAATCGGTTTAATGGAGATCCGGATTATCAAGGTGGCACTGTGTATATATATATATATATATATATATATATATATATATATATATATATATATATATATATATATA
>CM032451.1:54784746-54827246 GCA_019049505.1 Pachyrhynchus sulphureomaculatus | reverse complement strand
ACATTTCAGAAATGTCCTGTACATATATCCAAAACTAATTAAAATTAAGGATTCTAAAATTGTTCTCGAATCGGGTAATTTTGTGTATTTTCTGTGATTTCGCCACAACATCATAAATAGAAAGAACATGAGCCACCCTGTACAGTAGCGAATAATATTTAGAAAATTTGCATGCCGTAAATATAGTGACATTGACAAATAACAAGCATAAAATCATAAAATAATGATTTGTCTTCATACAGACCGTCCAGAATTTGCTAACACAATGAAACGAGTAAACAATAGAAAATAGGTACCAATCTTCAACACAAACTTGTTTAATAGTTACTATAAATCATTGTTGATTCCAAATATATTTCCAGGTATATCACTTCATCAAAAATTACCAAAAGGAGCATCCCTACATACACACATGCTTGCTGCCGTAGAAATAGATTACATAATTCAGAACTTTACCTACATGGACAATGTCTACGGCTGCTACAACGACCTTAATATCTTCAAATTAAAAATGTTAGAAAATCCCAAACAGGATGGAAACTGCTCTTGGAAAAGCTTGAAAACCTATAGAAAAGAATTTGCTCAAAACGGTTCCAATTTTGATGCATTTTTGAAGGAGAAGATGACTTTGGGTTTAGATTCACTAACACAAAGTAGAGAAACGATATGGGCAAAATTTAAGACCACTTTTTCTACTCAGTATGATTTAGTAGCCTACAGACCAATATTCAGGAAGTATATCTATCAAATTTTAGAGGAGCTTTATAAGGATAATGTAATTTACACGGAATTAAGAGGTAAATTAATATTTTATAGTTCATATTTTACACAACAGAAAAATTGAACCAAATTATTTTCAATTAGCCTTCAATAAAAATTTATTTAGTATTAATTGTCAAGTAATAAATACAGAGTAGTTCAATGTAATAAGGACACAGACATAAATGGTCGTCAATGATTTTTATTAAATTTGGTATATAAGTGAAGAATTGAAAAATAAGATAAACTGTTTTTGGCTACTGTTGTTCCTGTTGGGCCCACTAAGAACCTGTCGCGTAGAACTCGTAGTCGGTAAATCAATTTTTTTTTTAAGTTATTGTTGGCAGCCCTGCAAACAATGCTACCTTGTTTATGATTAAATAGTACATTATTGAACATGAATGCAGCATACGCTTCGAGTTTTGAGGCTGTGCTCCTATATGATCATCTAAAAGGTCCGAAAACGTCGCCTACAGAGGCTTCTAGGTACATGGGCAAGTCGAGGTCATTCATTACCACGTGGGTGAAACAAGACTCAGTTAAAAAACGTTGATGATTTTCCTGAGCGTGGTTCGAGAGGAAAAGTGTTGGACAAGGACGAAAAAATAATTATTAATATATTTTCCCGAAATCCTTAATTAACTTTGCGCCAAGGGGCGCAAAAACTAAAGCGGAAAGGTTTGGATATAATGCTGAGCGAAAAACACAGAAAGAAACGACTCGAGTGGGCAGAGGAAAACTTAGATCGCAACTGGAGCAATGTAATTTTTTCCGATGAAGCTTCATTTTGGAGTTATGTTATAACCCCAAGAGTCTAATCAATTTTCCCTAACCAATTGATTCAGCGCACCGTAAAACACCCTGAGAACATCCAAGTTTGGGGGTGTCTTTCGGAAAAAAGTTTTGGGAGACTCTTCATCTTTACCTGTAATTTGAACGATAAAAAAATGCTCCAGCTTTACCGGCTGCCAAACGGTGGTTTGGCGATAGAAATGAGGAGTGGATTCTTCAAGAGGATAACGACTAACACCGGAGTAAAACGTGTAGTCAGCGGAAAGGGAAATCCTGTAACGTGTGGCCATACATCTAGTAGAAGCTTCGTAGTAAAAAGGTGTACACAGTTAAGCAGCTGTCACGGCAAATTCGGACAATTTGGAAATGTTTGCTCTAAGAATACGCAGAAAATCTTGTCTTACCCCTAAGATGCTAGGCGATCATCGGCGCTGATGAACACTGGATAAACTACTTAATCAGCATTTTAATGACAGTCCTTTACTGTCGAATCATCTAAAAAACTTTTAATTTTTTTAATAAACAATGTACAACACGTTCTTACTTGACCAACTGTACAGGGATAAAAATGTTCTTAAAGTTTTGGGAATACGTGTTGCACTAGATAAAATTACACATTTTTTATAAGACTGTAAGAAACACTTCTTTAATATATAAGTATTGCAGTCGTACAAGATAGAATGCACTTTAAACAGCAATATTACAAAATGTCATCAAATATCTAGGCTGAAAATTTTGAAAGGATCTGGTATCTTTTTTGTTGTTTTTAAAACCTTAAAGTTCAGATAAAAAAAACTATAACCGCAGAAAATATAGCTAGCGCTACAGAAACACGAACACGTCGAACGAAACGTCGCCGCAAAATGAAGCCAGCTGGCTATTGCCCGAACGTTAGAATGTGCCTCGTCGAATTTCTCAGGGATGTTGTGCATATTTTTCCTTATTATTGTTGCATATAATACCGTTCTACTTGCACGGATATCCGAGAAACTCGACGGGGCACATTTTAATGATCCGGCGATAGCCAGCCGGCTTCGTTTTGTGACGACGTTTTGTGCCACGTGTTTCTTTCTCTATAGTGATAGCTATATTTTCAGTGCTATAACTAACTAATTGTAAATAGTCATATTCACTAAGATGGTCTAACAGTTATACCTAACCTAGTTGATCATGGAATTTAAAAATTTTAGTACTCAAAATGCCGCTTGTTTTTGACACTATTATATTTCGTATTGTACATGTCATCCAGAATCAATCTTGTACCGCATAGCATCATAATTTAATTCAGGGACTAGTGTCAAATTAAACCAGTTTGAAATAAAAACGTTTTAATGAAAATGTTTTTTACAAAATAAGCTTTTCAACAAAAAGTCGTAACAAAGAAAAATAAAGCAAACAAGGGTATTGATAAATAGGATGAACAATAGCTGTGCGTGCCGCTACTGAACCCTGAGCTGATATTGTTGACATTATACTCACGGTAGTGGTAGTTATTGAATAGCACCAGGATTTTTCTTTATTGTAGACAGGACATTATAAAAGCTAGCACCTCTTATCCCTAAATTGTACAGCTTTTGCGGGACTAAACTGTGATTTAGGGTGTCGGAATATTCTGACCAATCATTTTTTTTGATTAATCCAAACTTTGCAAAAAAAGTAATAATTTTTGACTGTAAACTTTTGTGAAAAGTACACCATCATTGAGTTTTTCCAGAGATTTACATTTTTCAATTCCTTGCCAGTAGCAGCTGATATTGCGCTATACAAAATCGCAACAGTATAAATTTCGGCATGTGACTTACTGTGAGCTAGAGGCATTTTTAGGCATATCGTAGACTACAGTATATTCGATTTTGCACGAACATTTAGCTGTGAAAAAGATCTGTTCCCGATGGATTCCGCATAATTTGACCGAAACTCAAAAACAGGCTCTATTGGTGTAAAAAGTGCTAAAAAAATTCGACCTAGGACATGCAAAAAAATTATTTCTTTGGTTATACTGGACATGTCACAACCATTGCTTTAGAGCAGGGGTGCTCAAACGGTCGATCGCGAGTGCTTTTTGAGTCGATCTCGAGAAAAAAATTCCGATATAGAACTATTCACAGATTTTGTTTTAGGTAACTAAAACAAAATGTAATGAATAAACTACTAAAATTTATTTGATCCAAAATTAGGCTAGAATAACCCACTCATCACTTTCTTTTATCGTAATAACCCCCTGCTAGCGGCAAAAGACGGCTTTATCAAAGGAACGCGCGGTACTTGTCAAAGAAAAGCCGCATTTTTTGATTCCCCGCCGATTTTTCTAGAAACTTCGGGCGGCGTGTTTGACGGGAACATTCGAGACTTCGTTCGCGCCGATATAAATGTTGCGCCTGCAGGAATAGGAGTCAGTCTGAGTTGTAACTTGAAGACGATACATCGATACAAAGTTTATTAATAAATAGTCCAAAATGAGTGCGGCGAAGAAAAGTAAAACTTATCATTTTAATAACGATTGGGAGGAAGAATTTTTCTTTTGTATGGTAAAGGATAAGTACATTTGTCTCATTTGCCTTGCGTCAGTTGCAATACCTAAGCGAACTTAGAGAGGCATCATAAAACGGTTCATAAAAACTATGAAAAGGATTTTCCGTCACAGAGTGAATTAAGAAAACGAAAAGTACGTGATTTGATAACTTGTTTGAAAAAAGAACAAACCATGTTCACAAGACCAGCCAAACAATCAAAAGCTGCAACGATCGCGTCATTTAAAATATCTCATATATTGGCGAAACACAAGAAACCATTTGATGATGGATTGGTTATGAAGGAAGCATTTATTGAAGCGGGTGAGACTTTATTTGGAGATTTTAAAAAATAAAACAGAGATTATGTCTGCTATTAGAGAACTTCAGTTATCTCGTCCGACTGTCACAAGGCGTGTTGAAGTCATGAGTCAGGACATGGCAGATAAACTAAAACATGATATCATGGAATGTACATACTTTTCTTTACAGTTCGACGAATCCACTGATATGACAGACGCTGCCCAGCTGTGTATTTTTGTTCGAATGGTATTCAATGCCATGTCAGCTAAGGAAGAGTTTTTGACAATGATTCCTCTGAAAGGAAAGACCCGTGGCGAAGATATATATGAGGTTTTCTTCAATTTTGTAACAAACTACAAGCTACCAATATATAAACTAGTGTGCATTACAACCGATGGAGCACCAGCAATGATTGGAAACAAAAACGGTTTTGTGGAATTGTGTCGAGCTAATGATGATTTCCCTTCATTTTTCTCCTTCCATTGCATTATACATCAACAAGTTTTGTGTTCAAAAGTTCTAAACATGGAGGAGATTATGGGCATTACAATAAAAATCGTGAATTCTATCCGTGCACGTAGCTTGCAACGACGGCTCTTTAAATTGCAGTTGGAAGATAGTGAGTCAGCTGAACACACTGATTTAGTTCTTCACACGGACGTCAAGTGGTTGAGTCGCGGAAAATTCCTAGAAAGGTTTCACGAATTATTGCCCGAAATAACAGCTTTTCTGGACGAAAGAGGTGATGACACTCAGATGCTAAAAAACGGAAAATGGCTGACTGATTTGGCATTTTTGACAGACATCACAATGCATTTAAACACCATTAATATGGAGCTTCAAGGTAAAGGAAAAACTATTATTGAGATGATTAGCGCAATAAACGCATTCAAAAGTAAATTGCAACTTATGATAGATCAACTGAAAAGAAAGGATCTGAAAAATTTTCCGTCTTTGAAAGCAAGGATTCCTCAGTTGAATTATGATATTTATGAGGCAGAATTATCAAATATATTGGGCCAATTGGAAATACGTTTTTATGATTTCAGTAAATTGGCAAATATCGCATCATTTATGAGTTATCCTTTTTCGTGTAAAAACATTGAGGAATTAGCTACTGAAATAGCAAGTCAGTTTAACATGGACTCATGTTCTGTTGAAAATGAGTTAGTGCAGATTATATCAGATATACATCTCAAAGCCACAGCATCTGATACAAAATTCTGGTGTTTTATATCTGAAGATAAATATCCAAATCTAAGGCAAATCGCCCTTCAACTGATGGCAATGTTGTGCGAGTCTGCATTTTCTGAAATGAAGATAATTAAGTCAAAATATCGCAATCGACTAACTGACGAACATATGTCATCATGCTTGCGATTAGCACTCGGTAATTACGTACCATCTTATGAAAAGTATGCTGAGGACATGCAGTGCCACGCTTCACCATCCAAAGTCACTCTTTAGTTAAGTTTAGAGACTAGAACTCGTTTGTTTTGTAAGAACCAATAAACTCACAATTTTGAATAATTATGAGTTTTTTCATGGACATTTTAGAGCAGACCTACACTTACCTTGACTAAAAAAATGCATATTGTGCGGAAAACTAATATCTATGCCACGATACACCCTACCTAGACGACAATCCTGCATCACACTTACTTACAGCCTCTCAGAGTCGATCGAAAGTAGTCTAACAATATTGAGGTAGATCGCCAGCAGTTCAAGTTTGAGCACCCCTGCTTTAGAGGATCGAAGAACAGTTAATGCTGAATGGTATACAACAATTTGTTTGTCAGAAATCATCGATGAAATCAGTAAAAACAACCGAAAACGTTGCATCATTCTTCATCATGACAATGCCAGATCTCACACAGCACGTCAAACAATTAATTATTTGACGGAGAAAAATGTCTTATGGCCCGTACTCACCTGATATATCGCCTAACGACTTCTTTTTGTTCCCGAATGTAAAAAAGGCGTGGATAGCGATTTTGATTACCTCAGGAAGCTGTTGAATCCTTCCAAAACCATGTTTTTGGGGTACCAACTTCAAAGTAGAAAAAATGTTTGAGCATTGGTTCGAACGCATGCAAAAGTGTATAAATCTTAAAGGCGAGTACTTTGAGAAACAATAATACGATTCGTAACAAAAAAAAACTTCTCGCATTGTTTTTGTAAAAACATGATTAGTATACGTAGTAATCACAAGTTTTGTTCATTACTGCCTGCTTGCCTCAATATATCCAGTCAAACTAGCACGATACAACTTTTAATATTTTAATTTTACTTTTATTTTAAAAGCTTCGCTCCATCGCTTGTTATGCATTTTTCCCATCTTTCGGATAATTTGTGAATACCACGCCAGTAAAAATCTTTCCCTTTTGCTGAGAACCATTCATCGAGACATTTTTTCACATCTTCGTACGAACCAAAACGCTGCTCAGCAAGTGCGTGACCAATCGATGCAAACAAATGGTAATCGGAAAGAGCCAAGTCTGGTGAGTAAGCCGCATAGGGTAGAACTTCCCAGCTGAGTGCTTTCAACGTGTCGCGAACTGGTTTTGCCGTATGTGATGGAGCATTGTCATGAAGAAAAATGACTTTGTGTTGCCTCTTTCGGTATTCTGGCCTTTTTTTCAAGCAGCGAACGGTTCAAATCAGTCTACTGTTGTTGGTAACGTTTAGTATTAACCGTTTCCCCAGGTTTTAACAGCCTATAATAGACCACGCCCCTCTGGTCCCACCAAACACAGAGCATCGTCTTTCTGCCAAAGCGATTCGGTCTTGCGGTCGATGTGGGTGGTGCGCCTGGGTCTACCCATGATTTGTTGCGCTTGGGATTCTCAAAATAAATCTACTTTTCATCCCCTGTAACTATACGATGCAAAAACGACTTCCTTTTGTAACGAGCGAGCAAAATCTCACATGTGTTTTTGCGCTTTTCCATTCAGAAGGTCCGAAAAAGATGCCGACAGCGGATGCTAAGTATATGGACAAGTCGAGAACATCGTTAGCAAGTGGTGAAAAATGTTGATGATCTACCAGAACGTGGTTCGAGAGGAAAAGTGTCGGACAGTGACGAAAAATGATTAGTAGTTTTCCCGAAATCCTCAATTAAATTTCGGCAAGGGGCACACACACTAAAGCAGAAAGGTTTGAACATATCATATGAAACGATTCACACTCATCTCTGGGCGAACAATTTGAAGTAGCAGAGTACAATCAATAAACCATTGCTAAGCGAAAAACACAGAGAAA
Source organism: Pachyrhynchus sulphureomaculatus (assembly GCA_019049505.1). Classification (NCBI taxonomy): domain Eukaryota; kingdom Metazoa; phylum Arthropoda; class Insecta; order Coleoptera; family Curculionidae; genus Pachyrhynchus; species Pachyrhynchus sulphureomaculatus. The sequence continues at coordinate 54,819,621 of CM032451.1, read as the reverse complement.
AACGACTCACTGAAAAAATGCCCAAATTTACAAAAAGGCATTAACACCGACTGTCAAACGGTGGATTCTTCAAGAGGGTAACGACCTCAAACATCGGAGTAAAAGGGGTAGCCAGTGGAATCCGGTATCGTCACACTAGATTGGTCATTCCAGTCGTCCGATGCAAACCCAATCGAGAACGTGTAGTCATACATCAAACAAAAGTTCTCATAATATCAACATTTTTTTCTACAAACATTCTTCTCAACTTGCTCCACTATCCCGAAATATTATATTTTTTTTTATATTTTAGGTACTTTTATGCCACTTTATGACCTAGATGGTACAACATATCACCCAGATGAATTTTTGAAAACTTTCAAGGAAACTGTAAATGAATTCAAGATAAATCATCCTGACTTTGTTGGTGCGAAGTACATACATAGTATATACAGAGGAGTAGATAATAGTACATTGAGGACAGACCTAGACCAGCTACTGTATTATAAAAGTAAATATCCAGATCTTATCGCAGGTAAGCAATCGCCTAGCTCTTTCTTGATCAAGATATGGACGTTTTTTTAAAATTAGCCAGGGTAATGTCAAAATGGCCGAGTCAAGCATCCATAATTAATAGATAGATAATAATTTATTTGTTTTCATGTAACAATAGGTTACACTTATAAGCCAATAGGCATTAAACAATGTTAACTAAGTTTACAATAACCTATAATTAAATAAAAGGAAAGGAAAAAAAATAGTAAATAAGTAAAAACACTTTAAAAGTAAAATTAGTAAAATATAGTAACAAAGACACAATGAAATACGAGGTACCACGGAAAAGACAAGAAATTACCTCTGCTGACAGAGCCATCAAATCCCTGTGCTAATTTCAAATTCATTTAATGAGTAATAAGCTCCTTAGAGCAGATATTTGGTTAAAAGTCTCTTTACTTCCGTTTTACATAACGCACGTACACTCTCTGGGAAACTATTAGATATCTTTAATATGACATAATTAACATTTTTCTGTATGTAGCTGTAATTACACTTTTCGGGAAGCAGATTCAATTTATGTCTAGTGGCATGTAAGTCTCAAAAATATTGCCGTTGGTGTGAACAAACATAAAACTGTCCAAGATATACATAGAAATACATAATGGCTAAAATCTTTCTGTCTCTAAACACATTCCTACAGCTATGACGCGGCATCATTCCAAATATACCTTTAATACATTTTTTCTGAAGAATTACAACTCTTTCAATTTCCGGTGGATTACCCCAAAAGATAAGACTGTATCTTATTCTTGACTGTATGAAGGCATGATAAGCTGACAGAGCAGCATCGACTCCAACATTTTCAGAAATAATTCTTAAAGCATAGCAATACCTTGAAACATTAACGCAACATTCTCAATATGCGCTCTCCAGTCCAGTCTCTGATCTATTTCCACCCCCAAGAAGGAAACACGTTCGGACGATTGGATATTAATATTTGGATATGTAAAAGATTCTATTGCCGAAAAATAGGCATTGTGTTTTTTGAGCGTTTATTAATAAGTCAAGAGCTTCGCACGCTCCTTGCACACTGGTCAGCATTGCGTGCGGGCTCTCCTCACTAAAGATTAATGTAGTGTCATCTGCGTAAAGTATAGTAAATTCTCCGGATATTCTACCGAGTTCATTCGTATATATAATGTATAAGAGAGGTCCTAATATTGATCCCTGAGGAACACTCCTCGACACCCCGATCTTGTGGGAAATTATAGGCCTACCAAAATCATCAATTTCCATAATCTGTAGTGTCACGAATGCTTCAAAATATAGGCCTTAACGAAAATGACATTAGATTCATTACTCACCTATATTGGGATCAGGTGGCAACAATACGAGTAAATAGCAGAGAAACTGAGGAAATAGGAATAAAAAGAGGTGTTCGTCAGGGATGTGTTCTTTTCCCGCTCCTGTTCAATCTCTACTCTGAGCACATAGAGTGCTTTTATATGAGTTGAGGCCTGGACCTTGGGAGTACGATCAATGAATCGTTTGGAGTCTTTCGAATTATGGGTCATGCGCAGAATATTGAGGATCTCTTGGACAAAGCGTCTTACTAATGAAGACATACTTCGTCGAATGGGTAGAGAAAGAGAACTATTGTCATTTATTAAAAGAGAAAAAACTCGTTACTTGGGACATATTTATAGGGGTCCACCTGTGTTGATTTTGACACTTGCTTCATTTAGACAGCAATTGTTTTGTAAAGTTTGTTCAAACATATACCGGTTGACTCTTAGTGTTTTTATTACCCGAGAGGAGCAAACCCGCACGCAGCGGCATGATCAGGTAAAATAAAAATAACGCCTATTATGACTACAAAGGGTTCAGAGAAATTGAGCGCAGTTTTGTAAAACTGTCAGGAATTCTCATATTCAGGGGTTACTCGGAAGAATTAGATAAGAATGCCTACTTACAGACCTGTAACAAGCGTGATATCCGGAACCGCCTCTTCTAAGTTTCCCAGAAAGCATTGGTCGCTCAAGGCAAAAGGAGCTGTGATAATGTAAGTGCTATAACACAAACAACTGACAGGACCATAGTGCCTATATCCACGGCAAGCGATAATGGTCAAAAGCCATGTTTGGAGAGGAAAGTTCGAGAAAATGCAAATAAAATAAAGGGTTTGGATGAAAGTGAAAAAGACCTCATTCGAAGAAAAGTGTATCCAATGAAAAAATAAAATAGTGGCCCCAGATTGGATTCTTTAAAATTCCGTTTAAATACCGACGAAAGTAGTATATTATGCAGCAGCACTAGCCTCTACAACAAACTTATGTCCCTTCTCTACTCCTAAAAATATTACAGATTTAAATTTAGATTATCATCAAGATAGTATCGCCGAGCTTTTTCAAAGCTGAATTAAGGACGGCCTTTTTAAAAGTTTTCTATAAAACAGTGTTATGGTCTTTGACAATTCACAGTTGACAAATAAAGAAAATACAAAATTCAGCCGACACAAAATCTATATTGGCAAATGACAAATTTTTAAGACAATTATAAAAACCGTCCAAGTGCAAGTCGGACTTGCACAATTAGTGTTCCGTACGGTGATTGCTTTTAAAATAAAAAATTTTGTTACCCTAAATGAGTTTTCAACAAAGTTTGTTTCCTATGTCTGTTGAAACTGATAACCTTGATTTTTTTTATAAACCAGATAAATTATTCAAAGGTAATAATCGTAATAATTATCATTCAATCTACTTCTTGTGGAGAATATTCCAGAATTTTTCAAAATGTTTTGATCAGTACTTTTTAAGTTAAGGGGGGATAAGCGATTTTTGGCAATTTTTCAAAAATAATATTAAGAAAAGTGTGCGTAAGTATTACATCATATATATTTTTGAACTCGTGTTGTTTCAAGCTTTCATTTGACACCCTACTCGATGACCTGGTAATTTTTTTTATACTTCCGATTTCACCCCCCAAAGCTAACCCCTTAAGCCAAATTTAAATGTCAAAACTACACGGCTCTGAGGGGACCATCAATTCCTATATTACTGCCAAATTTTCAACTTTCTATGTTAAATACTTTCGCAGAAAATCGGGTGTGACAGAGGGACAGACAAACGAACAGAGACCGAAGTGGTCTTATAAGTATTCCGTACGGAATACTAGAAATCTGGTACAGATACTCAAAGAATTTAATGTCAGTAAAAAATATGTGTTCAAAAGTATGGCAAAAGAAATGGGTTATACTATTTTAAGATTGGCGCCTTATTACTCCATTTTATAGCTTATAGAACATATATGGCGCCAAATTCAGTTAGGATGTTTACATTTAATAAAATGATTATAAATGGAATCCTAGTACCAAGTTGGAAAAATTTTGTAAATCTGATCATTAAAGGTAAAAATTCCTATATTTATGTGCAGAATATTTTTTTTTTTATGGGTCTAGCACACGTGCTGCAGGGAAGAAGTCCCTAAAGCGCTACAGGAGCGACACGTGTGCGGGAAAAGCGATTCACATTGTTCTTGAATCGCTGTAAATTGTACTCGGTGGGACACACAGTCCTGGGCAAATTATTCCAAAGGGATGATGTTCTCCATATAAAAGCGTTGTACGAGGAGTAAGGCCGAATTTGAGCTTTGTGCTTTTTTGAACTAATCATAATAAATTTAGATTAAGACAGTGACGCCGAACTAGATATAAATAAATGTTAAGTTGTATGTTTCTTTTTTTCCTGTCTCTTATATAAAACCTTTCAAATAATATATTAATTGTAGCTACTTTTTATTTTTACCTTTAACTATCAACATCTTTTAGTAACCCGTTGAAACCTTGTTTCCTCCTCCTATGATAATACGAGGGTGATAAGTACTTGGTCTTGACAAGAAAAAAACATTTTTATGTGTAAAATTTATTTTATTTTTCAATATAGTCTTCGTTTAGCTCGAAACACTTAGTCCAACTAAAAAATACGATTTCTCTAACACTTCAAAATAGGCGTTTGTTTCAGCAATCACCTTATCGTTTGAGCCAAATTTTTCATATTCGAAAATAGGAAATAGTCGCTGGGCACTAAATCTGGCGAACATGGTGGATGCTGAAGCAATTCGTATCCTAACTCATGGAATTTTGCCAAGGCGATGACACAAGTGTCCACGCGTGCATTGTCTTGATGAAAGAGAATAAGTTGTCAATAAGTTGACATAATAATTTTCAAGGTAATCAACGTAGATTATGCCACGTGCATCCCAAAACAGTGTGGCCATAACTTTGTTGGCGATAAAGTCCCCTGGGCCTTCTTTGGCGCCTATTCGCCACGAAAAAACCATTATTTGGACTATTCCTTCGTATCTGGTGTTCTGTGATGAATCCCTGTTTCGTCAACAGTTATATATCGACGCCAAAAATCATTCCGATTGTACTTTAACATCGCCAAACATTCTTTTGAACTTGACACACATGCGTGTTTATTGTCAGTTGCAATTGTAGCACCCATCTTGGGGAAAGCTTTCTCATCCAAATGAGTTGTTAAAATGTTCTGCATCCGTTCATTTGAGAAGTTCACAATCTCGGCAATCTCACGCACATAATTTTTGATGTGGTGACCTCATTTGGACGACCTGGACGTTCTTTATCAAAAATATTTGTACGGCCGCGTTTGAAGTCAACTATCTAATATTTTATGGACGATAACGAAGGTACAGAGTCTCCATAAACTTCTTTGAGTTCCGCTTTTATCTCATCTTTCGTTTTCTTTTTCAAAAAAAAAAAAATATTTTATCCTCCGCTCGATATTCAATTTTTTTCCATTATTATAAAATCAGAAAAGTTGTTCTATTTAAATGGCTGCCATCCACAAACTAAATCACGCAGCGGTTTTGAAATTTGATAAGATTCTTTTGAATGGTTATGTTTACGAAACATATAATTTTTTAAATTGTATTAATGCCATCTCTGGCCGAGGCCAGGTACTTATCATACACCCCATGTATATATGAAGAAGCGTTGCCAGGAATATCAAATTGTCAGACGCAATCATTTTAATAGATCCCAGGTATTTACAAACTAATTGAAAATTTTTCAATTTGGTAACTTCGAATATTATTGCAGGCAGTTAGTCAAACGGTATATGTCTGAACGTACTTTACTTGCTAGTTGAATAAAGACATTATGGATATCTAAAAACTGTCTTTCAGTCTTGACAGTCATATTATGATAAATGAAAACCCAATATCAAAAGCACATCCGCTCTCTACTAAGAATTAATAGAAGAATTCATAAAATACGATTTATTTTATAGTGTAGTATCTATAAAAACTTGCTATAATTTTAGGGCTCTACGTTTTTGTCTTTGATCTTGGTGACGTTTCTGTCTTTGATCTTGGTGAAATATGCGGATTTTGCTTGTATAAACAACAAGCCTTTGTTTTACAACAAAAAAAAGTCGTTTTACATGAAAAATCTCTAAAACCGAATTAAATTTCAGTTAATATTTTCATTTTGGTAAATAAAATAAATCATGCCTCAAATTGTCTTGAAAGTTAAATTTTGACTTAAGGGGTTAGTTTTTAGGTGTGAAAGGGGAAGCGAAAAAATATTTTTTTTACTAGGTCATTGAGTGGGATGTCAAATGAAAGCTTGTAAAAACACGAGTTCAAAAATATATATAATGTAATACTTGCGCACTCTTTTCTTTGTATTATGTTTAAAAATTGCGAAAAATCGCTGCCCCCCCCTTATCTCGAAAAGTACTGATCAAAAAATTTTTAAAAAATTCTGGAAAATTCCCCACAGGGTGTAAATTGAATAAAAATTATCAGGAGTGCATTACGTTTAATAATTTATCTAGTATATATAAAAAAAAAGAAAAATTTCAAGGTCATCAGTTTTCACTAAAGAGCGGAAAAAAACTTCCTTGAAAACTCATTTAGGGTGTGTTTTGTGAAGTCATTGATCATTTTATACCTCCGTAATAAAAAAATTTTATTTTAAAAGCAATCAACGTACGGAACACTAATTGCGCAAGTTCGGCTTGCACTTGGCCGGTTAGTCGTTTTTAATTAAATTTACATGTATCTTTATTTGTAGGCTTGGACTTCGTAGGACTTGAAGAAGACGGTAAAAATCTGGTAGACTTTCATACAGAATTAGAAGGAGTCTCAAGTGATTTGAAATTTTTCTTTCACGCCGGTGAAACAAATCAATTCGGCCATACCGATTTAAATCTTGCAGACGCCATTTTGTTAAATTCGTCTAGAATTGGACATGGCTTTGCATTAGCAAAACACCCTAAACTATTGGATGCTGCTCGGGAAAGAAATATAGCAATCGAACTGTCACCGATATCTAATCAAGTACTTAAGGTAAAAAATTTCAAAAATAGTTATTTACGTGTCAAAGTTGGAAAGTGGTATTTTACAGTACAAATAAGCAAGCTTACGAGAGGCATAATTAACAGGCATTCGTATAAACTAACGTTCAGTTCAGTTATAGAAATATTGACAAAATATTGTTTTACGAAAATACAGATAAAGATGCTTTCAATCACAATAAGACAAAACACAACCCGAATAGAACTAGTGAATGAATACTTCTATGATGGTGGATTGATAAGTCTGAAAAAAAATTATTTATAACATTTTAAATATTTCATGTATATATGACCTTAGAATTGAAAACGGATTTAACACATCTATAATTTAAATTTATTCAATACAATAAATATTCCTTTCGAAATCGATATAGTTTAAAAAGTAAGGTGAAGAGCCTAATTTTACCAAAATTGTCATTTCAAAACCCAGTAGTTTTAGTGCCTTACTATTTCCAATTTTGGTTTAACTCTCTAAATTACCCGGACACACAAAGATGGCGCTGTATGGCCACATAGATTAATCGTCTTGTTGGTACCTGTTCAGAAAGCGGTTCATATTAAAAAAATTCAGAAACTACCAAAAACTTTTTTTCGATTTATCTTACCTGACTTCTGGGATTTCGCACCTTTTTTTTATTATTATTATCGCATAAATATAATAACTTGTATAGTAATAGCACAATAGCAAATAAATGCCAAAAGGTTTTGGATAAATAGTCAGTATACAACGAACTTTAAAAAACAATTATAAACACTTACCCTACTGGCATGCCTCTAAAGTAAAACTTCAACAACACTATTTATACACTAGAAATCACAAAATTTTAAAAAAAGTCAAACGATGTTCGAATTAAATTTAAAAATAATCCCCGAAAATTAAAAATATTTTTACTGTAAGCGCGGATCCGAAAAGTGGATCAAACCATGAATAAAAACAAAAGACGAGTTCTTTTTAATTGCGGCAAAAAAATTAAGTGTGCCGTAAAAACCAAAGTAGTAATGCAGTTTAAAAATTGCGTCGCCCTAAATTCTGTAAATCCGAAATGTCGAATAATTAAAAAAAATATTTTTTATTGAATACTCAATTAATAACTGATGAATTTTTAAAGGCATAAGTTCATTGTACTTTACAATATCTTTTTCACAAGTTGTGGAGTTCGTCATTCTAGTGGTCTAATATAAAATTATAACCTTTTGTACATTTGTGACTGTTGATCTGGCTATACGTTCGAATTGATCTTATAACATGCTACATTAATTTTATTACATAAAAAGACTAGAAGGGACTATTTTTGATCTAAAAATCGTAAACCTGTTTTAATATAGACTTGACAAGTTCAATAAACAGTGAAAGAAAGACAATGAAGTACTTAAAATTAAGTCGACAATAATTTTAAAAACCAAAATTTTTGGGATAAAACGGTACAATGAATCAAAACCGAAAATATCTTTCTAATAATGAAAAGAGATTTCTTATGCACATCATCTGTACAGTTTATACAGCTCCATAAGCATCAAAAAATCTGTTCATCAGTTGTTTGAATTGCCTCGAGCGGACAGCAACACTCCAAACTAAGAAATATGACTCCTTTTCAGCCTATTAGAAACATATTTGTATATCCTCCCTCTGACCACGTGCTTACACTTCCGTAATTAATAAATGAAACATTTCGTTTATTGACAACCTAGTTAGTAACAAGACTATAACTAATGTACATTGATAGGATAAACTAATAAACATTTGGAAACTTAGAATATTACATCATATGGACCTAACTACCTAGCCTAGGTGCTGACAAACTTAAGATATTTCAACTTAAGATATTTCATGAATATGGCTAAAACTGTACTTAGTGAAAATTTAAGATATTTCATTGACGTGGTTAAAGTACTTAATATTAACTTAAGCTAATCCTGTGGCATCGGGTCGCTGGGCCTTAGTAGGCGGCGGCGGGCATGGCGTGGTGGGGGGAGGTAAGTGGTTCGGATTGTGGGTTGACATGGCGGGTGGCTTTGTCCAGGAATCTCTGCTGGGAGCTGCTGATGAATTCCCGGATGTTTGGTGCCAGCGTGAGAAATTGTGGGTATTGTAGGAGGGGAATCATTGGAGAGAGCACGGGCCATTTTCCAGTTCCACCTGCTGTTATGATACTCAAACAGGGTTTGTCTAACTTGAGCAGTGGCACGGTTTGCGAGCCTTTTGAGGTTGGGGTCGCCAGTACGAATGGCTCTCCTGAGCAGGCGGTTTTTATCCCGGATCTGCTCTTTGATATGGGGGGAAGATTTCCTATGAGTCTGGCGGGTTCGACCCTGGTGACAGTGGCTTGGGCTAGGGCAGTCTGGATGTCTGCTGTCAATTTATAGACAGCGTTGTCCAGGTCCCTTGTGGTGGTGATAATGGGAATTGGGGCGGTGTCAGTTAGGAGCCGTTGGAAGTGCTCCCAGTCTGTGATGCTGGAAGTGACGGTATCGTTAATCCGGTCGGCCGGGTCGCCCAGAGTAAGAATAACTGGTAAGTGGTCTGAGGAGAGCTCCTGAAGGACAGAAATGTGTTGAAATCGCCACCCAGGATTGACTTGTGGTTATTTGGGCCAAAAAGGGTTCTATAATCTACAGGGTCAATCGGATGATTTTGCCCGCCTTGTTGATAGACGGACGAAAAATGGATGAAACTATTATTAGCCATGGTAACGGCTATAGTTGTGGCTTCGGTTTGAATTAACCTAAGAGGTGGGGTTGATAATGATTTATGGATTGTTTGACTAGAATCATGGTCCCCCCTAAGGGGGCCCTGATTCTGTCATCCCTGTAGACTATATAATTGGGAATTTTGAAGCGGTGGCAGGGTTTCAGGAATGATTCCTGAATTAGGGCTATATGGATGTTATGCTCCTGTAGGAAGTGTTGGAGCTCGTATTTTTTGGAGGCGATGCCATTCGCATTCCAAATTAGGACCTGCAGAGCTCGAGGGCTGAGTATATTTGTGCGTGGGGCCATTTAAGGGTTAGGGAGATTTACAAGATTCAGGACAGCTGGATATTGGCTTTGAATCTGAGCCAATTGTTTGAAGAGCTGCTGAAGTGCAGCATTAAAAGTGGTTACCTGTTGGCTTACGATGGGTTCTTGTGAATTGGAGGAAGCAAGTTTAAAATTATCCTGCTTGCCCCAGGTGAACTGGCTTTTGGGAGAATTGGTCTTTTGATGTTTTGGATGTTTGGGGCATCCACCCTAAGAAGAAGGATGGGGACCCCCACAGTTGGCACATGTGGCTGGGTCGTCCCTGCTTTTGGTGCATGTGGAGGAGGGATGACCTTGTCCACATTTTACGCACTTTGGGGGGGCTCTACATCTGAGGGCGGAATGCCCGTGAAGTTCGCAGTTAAAGCACTGCGTGTTTCTGCCTTGATTCCTTTGTGTCTCAACTTTGACTCCTACATTGCATAGGTAATTGAGTGCGAAGATCTTTTTATCCTCTTTGGGCATTAGGGCCAGGACAATGGCCCTAGGATCGCCGGATTTATGGTACCAGCAGATAACCTTTTTTAGGGAAATGACCTAATCGATTTAAGTCACTAGTGACTTCCTCGACGGTGGCACCTTCGTTGATGCCACGGATTAAAATGCGATTAAGTTTTTCTTCTTCTAGAGAATACGTGTGATATGATTCCTTTTGGTTATCCAGGAACCGGGTTATGTGGCGGAAATCATCAATAGAGGGGGGGTGGATACGGATACCTTCGGGCACAGTGACGCCGCGTCCGTAGTTATACTTGCGTTCACTGAACGCTGAAGTTAGGGCATTGTACCGCTTTTTGTCACGAACGACAATCGGCGGGATTCTAGCCGAACGTGTGGCTGGGATTTTTGGGAAATGGCGGGCTCGGCAGCTGGAGTCGCTGCGGGCGTTTGGGTTGCCGGGAGTAAGGCTGCTGGGCTTGAAACTGGCGTCATGAGTTTGGGTGAAGGGGTTCTTACTTTAGAGGGGTGTAAAGGGGGGAAAAATCGGATAAATAGCATGACTTACCCTGTTTCTGTTTGTCCTGATTTTGGGTTGACCTTTTAGAGCCTGACTCTTCGTCTGACTAGTTATTGAACATTTGTTTACGTTTTCCGCGTCTATTTTTTGGACGCTGATACTCTTCCTCTGCTGCCTTCTGACTATCCGAGTCTTGGATTGTATCATCAGTTGTGGCTTCATCCTCTTCCATGGCTCTATCGTCGTCAGAAGAGTTTCCTTTCTCGGAATTTATCTCTATTAACCTGGTTAGCTGCTTCTTAAGGTGGCTAATCTCCTCCATCAACCTTACATTCATGGTGTCCTTTTTTGCTGTGTCTTCTCTTAATAGACGTATCGTCTCGTCAGATTTTGCTTCCTTTCTGGCGGCATCCTTTTTGAGAAACTGGATCGTTTCCCTAAGCTCTTGTATTATTACGTTGGGATCCATTTTGCGTGTTTTAAGAAAAACACTAAAGTCTATGGGTCACTGGTAAATCCTAATTGCGGTTTGATAAATCCTAATTACGGTTTTAATCCTTTTCACTATACTTAGAACTCACTTGGGGGCCCGGCCTTTCCACCGGGCTTCGCTTCACGTTTACTCGAACGGCAGGTAGAGTCTCGACCTTTCCGAACCGAGGTCGATTGAATACTGTAATAAATGAAACTCATCTTACTACATTTTAAGAATAAAGTATCGGTATATAACGGTAAGATGTAACAACATTTACCAGACTGACTAAATCTTTAGTGTAAACAGTCAATCTACATCCATAAATAAACGGAATGGATAACATGATAAGAAAAAGTTACATTACACGTTTCTTCTCTATAGCGATTTTGACCACCTAATCGGCCTGTCTGTTAAAGCTGTAAAGAAACCAACAGTCCCTTTCAAAAGTACAGTATCATGCAATAAGAGGACATAATTATAATATTACTACTTTAAACAAACAAATAGCGGACGTTCTGTGCGACATATTGGATTCTACTACCTGTATTACTATTTTTATTATTATTATTTTTTAGTTAAATGATGATCCTAGAAATCACCCTGCAACAGTATTTTTATCTAAAGGCCATCCTGTAGTTATTTGCAACGATGATCCTTCTGCCTGGGAAGCCACTGGATTAAGCTATGACTGGTAAGAAAGAGTTCCCCATATACGATGGTTGAAAAGTTTATCACACATGGCGAACTTTTTATTATTTGCGCTTAAAAGTTAACGAAAGGTTGATTGAATTCATAAGCCTTGAAAGCTCGCCTGACCAAATACCAGCCTCAGGTTTCAATCTACGTTGAGTTGAAAACCTAAAAAATCGCCGGAATGCTACTAATATACAGTCTGTCAAGAACGAACATGTCCGCGATAATTCATTTTTGATAGATACGATTCTAGCGATTCAAAGAGGCCTAAAATGACACCGGCCGCTAATATATTAAAAAGTCGGTATCGTTTGTGAAGAAGTGGGTAAATCGTTGTAACGAGACGAAAAATGTCGACGACTTGCCAAAACATGGCTCGGTAGGCAAAGTCACTCTGAAAGTCGAAAAATGAATAGTATCTTTGTTTTCATGGGACCTAAAATTGACGCTGCGTCAAGGAGTGGCAAAATTTAGAAAATCGGGTTTGTGTAACCTGCTAAACTGTCCTCAGTTTGAGGCATCTTTTTTTGTACCCTGTGAGAAGTTGTTTGTCCCACGCTTGAGCGCAATTTTGTAACCTTGGAACTTGCCCGCACGTTGTGGTGTCATTTTGTACCGTTTGAATATTGGATGCCCCAAGCTTGAACACAATTTTCTTGCAGCCCCGCTTTAATTTCTGATAATAAATTGAGTGAAACCTGATTTTAAAAGAACTAAAGAAATTAAAGAAACACTAGCTCAGTTTTCCTTGGTAGAGAGATATGGGTAAGAGATAATTGTCTTACGTCTTTTTGGAATTATTTTCTATTTTTAAAAAGCTTTAGCTGTACAAATTTTGGGCACCATCCATTTTAAAATAGTAAGGATCTAACTTCAGCTAAAAAAATGGAAAAATACTGAAAGAATGTATTGTTGGTAAATAAAAAAATCAGTTTGGTACAGCCGTTCTTGTCCTGAAAAGTAGGGTAGGTATTCAGTGAGACACTAGCTTTAATCAACAAAAAAAGAGAATTTATTCATGTTTTTTTTAAAATAAAAAGTTCCAACCTTTGCAGTTCTACAAAAAAAATTCTAGCCTAACTAGTAGTTATTACATTTAAATCCTGAAATATGATAACCCCCGAAGACGAAAAAATAGTGCTTTACACTTCACTTTTTAGTCTGTTTTAGATTGCGGTTAAGGCACTACTTTGGAATAAGTCTATTGAAGGAAGTTTTGGTAACTTACGGTTCTTATTCCTGCTTTGACGGCATTCGACCGATTTCACACTTTTCTAGCTAACACTTTGAAAACCCACTACGGCTTTTAGTTAAGAAACTGGTACTTTTACTTAGTTCGCATGATGGTTGTTCTGAGCTTTGCTTTTGTAGCTCAGTCGAAGGAAGCCTACTTGTCGGCTCTGATGAAAATTAGCCTGTCGGCTAGATGGTACTAAGCCTACTCCGCGGCTAGATGGAAAATAGCCCGGCTGCGGCTAGATGGAAAAAAGCCCCCACAGTCGGTCTTCAGGCCCTTAAATAAACCATCCAAACTCTCCGGTAATATGGCGACGCCGGAACTAAAACAGCGGATACACACTTTTCACCAATCGCGGCGTGGCGGTAGGTTCGGTTAGGAACCCGCACAACACACTATACCGAACGTCTTGGAATCTCTGTTTAATATACCGTTCGATACAAAAATGAAAATAAGTACAATTTGAAGTGAAAAATCAGTAACATTACATGGTCTTAAAATCTAGGAAAAAATGAATGTTACATTTACCCCCTTCCAAAAAGAAATAGACTACACTAGTCTATTAAACTTAGGCTACTTATGAAAAGGTACAAAGTGGTACACTATCACTTAATACTAAGGTCAGAACTTAAAACAAAAGTACAGACTTCGGACCTTACTACTAGACTTAATTCAATTAAGCACTAATATTAAGTACAATGAAAACCAAATGAAAATCTTTGCATGATCACAAGAATCTTATAACTAGACTTAACTTAATTAGACACTAAGGTTAAGTACATCAAAAAGCAAATAAAAATCCTTGCATGAACATAAGAAATACCTGTTCAAAATAACAATCGCGGTCTTCTTATATAAAAGAATCAGCTCTGTTATTGTTACCAAAACAAAAAATATAACTTTGTCTAGACTCTTGTCTAAATCAAAAAAAGTGAACTGAAATAAAATATGAACACCCCCCTTAAAATCTTTTAAGGATTGTCCGAAAATTTTCTATTTCAGCAAAAGAAATTTATAAAAATTCTTAAATAAAGAAAAAAATAAAAAAATGATTCTAGTGCAAACACTTACACTAAAAAGGAAAAGTCTTGTCAGACCATTTAGCACTAGGCCAAAAAAAAAAAAAATATCTGGATAAATATCCAGACAAACGCTCGGGAAAAATCGCCATCCATGCTCTAGCTCACCGCTAAGAGAACATTCTAAATCTAGTATCTCTACTAGTCGCATCAGAAAATAATCGCACTCTATCGCGCAATGTCGACGTCCTAAGACATCTAGACATGCTAAAATCGCCAGAAAACACGTCAGCTCATCGCCAACAAAACACTCTGGTATATCGCCAGAAAAAAACCTCGGCTCCTCGCCAAGAAAACACTCGGTAAATAGTCCTCGACTACACAAAGCCTGCGTTCTAAAAGAACAATCTCGCCATTAACATAGTGAGCAGCTATAAAAGCTAACAATACCACTATAAACACAGTGAATAGCTATAAAAGCTAAAATTCACTCTAAACACAGTGAATAGCTATAAAAGCTAAAATTCACCAAACTGAATGATCCTGCTTCAAAAAGCAACGTTCACTAAGAACGGAATGATTAGTCTGCGCACAACTAACATTCAAGGAAACATTCCCAACATAACTATATGAGACAGCAAGTCTCGAAATAGGACCTCCCTAAAGTCATAATCCTAAATATGGGAGTCCATAAGCAAAACGACTCAAAATCACGCATTTTGAGCTCATGCCCTCAGGCAACCAACATACACTGAAATATATACAGAAATATATACAGAAATATATACAGAAATATATACAGAAGTACATTCAGGAGTTCAAATCCCAAACTCTTGGTTACGATAACTCCATACTGAGCTTGGTGAAAGCTCTTAGCAAAAGCTAATCAAATCTTCGGCACATCGCACCAAAGTGACAAATCTGCCTAGAAACATGAACCAGAAGAAACGCCCTCCGTCATTCTTCAGGGTGGCTACACAGAGATATAAAACTTAACCAGCATTGCGCTCCTCCAAGTTGCATGAAGAACCCTCGTGTACTGGTCTCGCCCTGGAACAACAACGAAAAACATTCAATCCATCCCACATAACAGGAGACAAACACCTCACCACGATATACTGAATGGTGGAGACAATAAAATACAGAATTGGTGACCCTGGTGTCCACCAACAAAAGGGAGTAGATTATAGCATCCACTAAACTGAAACGGTGTCTACCACACCACCATAAGTCAAAAAAATTTAATCAATAGGGTGTTCCGAAACACACTACTGCCAACAGCCTGTCACCACTAATAGGCTAATTGGAGCTGAGGTCGACTACAGTAGCTAGGCTCTCCTTTGGTTCAAATAGAAATAACCATTGGGTAACAAAACCCCTAAAGGTCCCAAAGGTCAAACGTTCACCCCCCATAGACTACCCTTCCAATCAGTCTGTTCCTCAGGAAGACTAACTCCCTGCCAAACGTCGTAACGGCATCTGTTAGCACCCGGTGCATCACAGCCTGTAAAAACAGATAACTCATGGGATACAACCTAAAAGGTTTACAAGGTTGACTTAACCAAGCTTCTAACGAAATTTTAAAAAAACGAAAATGAGCTTAAAAAGCTACATGTAGCAAAAATTTCTCTATTTTTCGGTGGCAACGCAACAAAACTTTTGAAGACGACAAGAGCTTTTCCAGCTTAATCAGAAACAAGAAGAAAACAGCGTTGACAGCTAAAATATTCGATCATGGTGTTAATCGTCTCCCTAGACAATAGCCTCTAGAAGAAACTGCTACAGGTATCAGGCATAACCGTTTTCTGTCAGCCCAAACTCCTAGATTACCTCTTGGAAATCTAAAAATTCGGTTAGGAATCTTCCTTCACTGCGCTTAGCCTCGCTTGACAAGGTTCTCATCTCGGTATCAGATTTTGATCATTTCTTTGTGAAACGACTGTCTTAGTCTGCTCTCATCTCTTGTAAATGATCAGCCTTTAGTTCTCCTGCAGAACTTCAATTTTCTATCAATCTGATAGTAAACCGAAAAAACTCAACATACGCCTATGAGTCCATGCAAAAAAAATTTTTAAAAAATTAGTGACTCAAAGGTAACGTTTAAACGGCTCTGAAAAAAAATAGAAAATACCCTCAGTTTGTCAATTCAGAAGAAGATCTAAATCAAAATAATCCAAGTCTTAGACTTACTGGATAAACCAAACTCAATTTACTCTTAATTGCACCCAACATATACCACTAAGGTAATAGAAATACACCCACTCGGGTAACAAACTTTGAAATTGCTCATAAAAATTTTTTTGACTCCACATCATACAACACGAGCTCCATCTTGCGCTTGTCCTAACTCAAGATCACCTTGGATTGCCTCTAATCAAAATTTCGCTTCCAAGTGTCAAGAACTGGATATTATTTGGGGTCATAAGCAAATCAAATCCCGCGACCACCGACATACCAGTCTTATGATATATCCTGAGTGTGACTCTTTCGCAAGCTCGCAACAGCTGAGTCGATGCTAAACATCAACTACAATCAACCTAAGTTTGGATATGATCAGTACCCAAAACCTTAGCATTAAACAACAAAAGTAAGCTATTCTCTGCTCAACTTTTATAACAGTCAAAAAAAACGAGGTCGTCACCTCTACAGAGCAACCTCAAAAAAAAATAAAGTAAAGCAATTAAGATAATGTAAATATAAATTATTCTTCTTCTGACAAACTTTCACTAGGGTTAGGTTCATTGAATGGTTTTAAGTCTTTAATATGCCATCGTCCTACTTTAGTCCCATCTAAATTAACTAAACCATAAACTAAGTCTGAAATCTTTTCTCTTATCACGCAATGCACATACTTAGGTACCAACTTAGATGTGAATTTATCTGCTGCACTGGAAAGAATTTTATTTTTTTTCGCCAAACGTGATCACCTATATTAAAGGCAAAATCCCTTTTTCTAAGGTTGTAAGACTTACTGTTCCGTTCATAAGCCTTATGTATCTTACTACGCACGTCGGTGAAAATATCTTTTAAACCCTTTAAATTTTCGGCGTACGCACCCCTGTTACCCGGAATTATTTCGCTGTCAACATTGACATCCAAATCTAAGTTTTTATAATATGATCCAGATAGAGGTATATGTCTGCCGTAAACTAAGAAAGACGGTGTGAACCCTGTTACTTCGTGTCTTGCGGTATTTATCGCTTGTTGGATTTTGGAAATATTGCCATCCCAAGTGTCATGTGAATCCACGTAACTTCGTAAAGCGGTCCCGACTGTTCGGTTATTACGTTCCACAAAATTACATTGGGGAGAGTACACGGGATTAAAACGGATGTTAAAACCATAAGTTTCACTTAAGCTCTTAAAACTCTTAGAGGTAAACTGAGTACCGTTATCGCATATTAAGAGCGATGGAACACCGTGGATTAGAAAGACATTATTTTCCAAAATTCTCTCTATATGTCCAGCTTTAGAGCTTTTCAAAGGAAATAGCATGGTATACTTTGTAAACCAGCAAGAAACCACGAGAAGCCATTTATTTCCCTTTTTTGAACGTGGGAATGGGCCTACTAGATCAGCTGCTATGACTTGAAAAGGGTAATTAACCGTTTTCTCTTTTCCCATCAGTCCCATAGGTAGTGCATTTGGAGATTTCTGCGCTCCACATACTTCACAAGTCCTCACAAACTTTACGATGTCAAAACGCATTTTTGGCCAATAATACTGTTCCTGAACCCTGTGAAGAGTTTTATAAAAGCCAAAATGACCAGAAGTAGGAGGAGTGTGACACATGTCTATAACTTCCTCTCTCTGTGGTTTAGGAACTAGTATTTTCCACTCGGGTACATTAACTTTTAAAGGCAACTGGTTTGGGATAAATTTGTACACGAAATCATTTTCCACCTTCCACTGCGGAAAATTTTGAGGAAATTCTTTAATTTGCTGCCGTAAATTGTCGTACCATGGATCAATGCGATCTACATCAACTGTATCAATTCTTATGCCAAACTGTGCATTAAGACTGTTTTCGTCCGCTGTATGATCTGGGATTCTTGACAAAGCGTCAGGAATAACATTGTGGACTCCTTTTCTATGAATTAAAGTAAATGTGTGTTGTCTCAGCCTAATCGCCCAACGCGCTAGTTTGCCACTAGGGTTTTTAATAGAATTAAGCCACAATAAGCTATAATGATCTGTTATGACCGTGAAAGGAACACCTTCTATGTAGGGTCGAAACTTTTCGATGTTAAAGAGTACTGCTAAACATTCTTTTTCAACAACCGAATAGTTACGTTCAGCCTTTGACAAAGTTCTACTGGCATACGCTATCACTCTTTCCTCACCATTGATTTTCTGTGTTAGGACGCCCCCTAAACCGGTATTAGAAGCATCACTAGAAATATAAAACTGTTGGGAAAAATCTGGTTGGGATAAAATTGGAGCTGAAACCAATAGCTCTTTAATCTTTATAAAAGATTCTTCGGCTGCCTTTGTCCAATCTATCGATTGTCCTTTTTTTCGTCCTTTCAAAAGATCATTAATAGGCGACAACAAGGTAGAAAAATTCTCGATAAAACGTCTGTACCATGAACACATTCCTACGAAGCGTTTAACTTCCGTAGTATTAGTAGGTCTCGCATAATTAACCATGCTTGCTACTTTATCCGGATCGGTACGCAAAGAATTTGAGCCTACAATATAGCCTAAAAACTTTAGAGAAGTTTTGAAAAAATCACATTTGCTCAAATTTATCGTCAGTCCGGCCTCTTTCAATTTATCTTTTACTTCCTTAAGTAAGCGAATATGCGATTCGAAGTCTTCCGATGTTACTAAAATATCATCGAGATAGGTAAAAATATGTGGCTCATATTTCGGACCAAATATAGCGTCCACTAAACGTTGCTGAGTTTGAGCAGCGTTCTTTAGACCAAACGGCATAGTGACGAACTGAAATAGACCTCGGCCTACTACTGCAAAAGCGGTCTTTTCCTTAGAGGATTTGTCTAAAGGAATTTGCCAGAAAGCCTTTCTAAGGTCTATCGAGGATACATACTTAGCATTCCTGAGTGATGTCAAAATTCTGTCGATGTTCGGTAATGGGTAGTTATCAAATTTGCTGACCTCGTTGAGCTTTCTTCCGTCAAAGCATAGACGATACTGTCCATCGGCCTTTTTCACCAATAAGATTGGAGAACACCAAGGACTGTTTGATTCTTCAATCACTCCGAGTTTCAACATTTCGTCTAACTCTTTATTTAATACTTTTGACATATAAGGAGACATGGCGAAGGGCCTTGTCTTTACAGGACTGGCATCAGCCGTATCTATAGACATGTTGATTTTATTCGTTCGGCCTAACCTATCTTTACTACTTATTTCATTGAAAGAGCTTATTACTTTTTCTGCTTTTAAGCGTTCCGTCCGCGAGAGATCATCTAGGGTACATAGACGCGAGAAAAGGTTTTCTAAAGAGCTTTCTGAATAACCATCTTTATAACTTGTTTGAGAGTTGACTTCTAGGGACTGTGGATACCACGAATTATTTTTGAAATTTACTAGAATTCCGAATTTTTGTGCAAAATCACATCCTAAAACCAAAGTATGTGATAGAGAAGGTACTACTAGAGCAGAGATTACTAAACAATGACCATTGCAGACTAGCGGCAACTCAACCGTACCTAAAACTTTTAGACGGCTGCCATCTGCAGTGGTAACACTTCTATTTTTGACGTGGCATATTTTTATACTTAAACGACTTAAAATTTTTATACCATTCTGACCTACAACGGAGGCATTTGCACCAGAGTCAAATAAAGCCGAGAAATGGGCACCTAATAGATTTATCTTGATATGCGGTCTGTTATCTAAATATTTATGCACGAATAGAGGAGACATGTGACCATTTGGAGAAGCAGGAGTTTTAACTTGAGAAGGAGAATTTTTATTAGACTTAAAAAAATCAGAAACTTTTTGTAACCATTTAGTCCAATCTGATCCATTGGAATATTTTTGTTCGTCCGTGTTTCTAGAACGTTTTGGATTAGGGGCTTTACTGCGAACGTGAGCTTGTGACTTAGCCGAATGATTAGAGGCTTTTTTGTTGGACTTAGTATATCCGCCTCGGTAATATACCGTCCTTACTCGTTTTTTGTACATTTGGGGCATGATGTTAGTCTCACACCAGTTGTTCCACATTTGAAACAAAATACCCTCTTTGGTGCTGTACAATTTTGGTAAGTGTGATTCGGGCCTGTGCAATTCCAACACGTGAAAATTGCCTTAGGTGGAACCGGCTTGTCGTTCACTTTAGTTGCAGTATCGCTAATTTTAGAGTCATTATCTTTTCTTTTGCCCGTTTTCTGGTTACTCCTAGGGTTCCGATTTACATTCCCAACCTTATTTGTCGAGACTCCACTTCGGCCATTTGGATTATACTCTACTTGATGTATATTAGTTTCGCTTTTTGGTCTGCTCTTTTCCAACAAATAATCGGACTCTTCAAGTTTTCTACATAACCCGGCGAGTTCGGCTACCGAATTAATATCTAGTAGAGCTAACCGATTGACGAAACTAGGCAGAATATTCCTCCGTATAAATTTAACTTTGGTACTTTCCAAAGGCTTGATGGACAACCTACAAAATAAAGATTCCATGTGGGCAATAAAAATCACAGTGGACTCATTCTTCTTTTGTCGCCTCCTCTTTATTTCCGACCACAATTCTTCATCATCATCACAGTGCAAGAAGTCCTTCTTTAGCCTATCTACCAAGGAATGCCAGTCGTTGACACTTGATTTTATGCTTCTAAACCAAATGAAGGCATCGCCAGTGAAAAATTCAACAGCAGAGCTGAAAAGTTCATCTTCCGATACTTTCCTAGCTTGTGCTATTTCAGTCAGCCTCTCCAAAAAAGGATAGAGTCTCTTTGAGTCTCCATTAAATTTCAATTGCCATTCGCTGACAGGAATATTTCTGGCTGCGCAATTCACGATTGGAGCTGGTACGTTTATGACTGGGGTTGTAATAGGCAACTGTGGTAACTCATGACCAGGAGCTATCTTTTCGGCAAGATTGGCTTCCATGAGTACACACGTAGCTATTGTTTCTTGAACATATTTGGAAAGCTTCGACGCTTCCTCTTCGTCCTCCGGCATGGGAATTCTTTGTACGCGACCCGCTACATGCGATAAACGTGACTTAACCCGGTGTACAAGTGAATCATTTGGATCGCCGTCATAACTATCGATTAAGTTTTGGATAGAATTTAAACTCTTTTCGATACCAGCCGTTTCTTCTTTATCAGACAGAGTGTCATCCCCTATTTTTATCGTTTTTTTTTTTTTTTTTTCCGGGCTCATTTATTTCTTTACTTAAGATCCTCGTTAGAATCTTTCTTTTATCCGCGACCGGACGTTCTGAGAAAGTACGACGGATTTTCAGTTCATAGTCTAACTCATATTCCAGTAGGTGATTGACTTTAAAGTTGAAGGCTTCCATGATAAATGAATACAATTTAAAAGAACTGTTTAAAAAGTCGTGAAAATATTTCTCCTGTGCTCCCAATAGTCAAAAAAAATAACAAAATCTGTAAAGGTACTTAAAATATGTAAACTTCTTTACCAAACATTAAAAAAATTTTCAACAATTTCAAAAAAAATTTCTAAGTATCGCCTTGTATTAATATTCTTTTACCAAATATGTTAAGAATTTCTCAACAAAAAAATCTCCAAATACCGTTTCATATCAGCAAAGTATTTTTAATATTCATGCAAAATATAGGTGAGAAAAACGCACCGTTTTTTCTTCGGCTATCCGCAAAATAAACAGTGTAAAATTAAAGTCGACCAACACATCTGCTAATCTGAACTATAAAGCTAGCTTTTAAGAAAAAAGTAGGAATCGCTTATCTTAGAGTCAATTAACAAAATTCATCTATCTATACCACCATCAGATAAATTGAAAATAAAAAATTCTACAAATTTCCTGCTTTTGTCTTACTGCTATAGTATAGTTTCGTTTAATAAATATTATGAAATAAAAATATCTGCAAAGTTAGAGCTTTTATTTTGTTCGAAAGCTAGTACACTGAACCCTTTAAAAAATAAAATTCCAAAAGCCCCGCGTTGACAGCGCTATTTTGTAACCTGTTAAACTGTCCTCAGTTTGAGGCATCTTTTTTTGTACCCTGTGAGAAGTTGTTTGTCCCACGCTTGAGCGCAATTTTGTAACCTTGGAACTTGCCCGCACGTTGTGGTGTCATTTTGTACCGTTTGAATATTGGATGCCCCAAGCTTGAACACAATTTTCTTGCAGCCCCGCTTTAATTTCTGATAATAAATTGAGTGAAACCTGATTTTAAAAGAACTAAAGAAATTAAAGAAACACTAGCTCAGTTTTCCTTGGTAGAGAGATATGGGTAAGAGATAATTGTCTTACGTCTTTTTGGAATTATTTTCTATTTTTAAAAAGCTTTAGCTGTACAAATTTTGGGCACCATCCATTTTAAAATAGTAAGGATCTAACTTCAGCTAAAAAAAATGGAAAAATACTGAAAGAATGTATTGTTGGTAAATAAAAAAATCAGTTTGGTACAGCAGTTCTTGTCCTGAAAAGTAGGGTAGGTATTCAGTGAGATACTAGCTTTAATCAACAAAAAAAGAGAATTTATTCATGTTTTTTTAAAATAAAAAGTTCCAACCTTTGCAGTTCTACAAAAAAAATTCTAGCCTAACTAGTAGTTATTACATTTAAATCCTGAAATATGATAACCCCCGAAGACGAAAAAATAGTGCTTTACACTTCACTTTTTAGTCTGTTTTAGATTGCGGTTAAGGCACTACTCTGGAATAAGTCTATTGAAGGAAGTTTTGGTAACTTACGGTTCTTATTCCTGCTTTGACGGCATTCGACCGATTTCACACTTTTCTAGCTAACACTTTGAAAACCCACTACGGCTTTTAGTTAAGAAACTGGTACTTTTACTTAGTTCGCATGATGGTTGTTCTGAGCTTTGCTTTTGTAGCTCAGTCGAAGGAAGCCTACTTGTCGGCTCTGATGAAAATTAGCCTGTCGGCTAGATGGTACTAAGCCTACTCCGCGGCTAGATGGAAAATAGCCCGGCTGCGGCTAGATGGAAAAAAGCCCCCACAGTCGGTCTTCAGGCCCTTAAATAAACCATCCAAACTCTCCGGTAATATGGCGACGCCGGAACTAAAACAGCGGATACACACTTTTCACCAATCGCGGCGTGGCGGTAGGTTCGGTCAGGAACCCGCACAACACACTATACCGAACGTCTTGGAATCTCTGTTTAATATACCGTTCGATACAAAAATGAAAATAAGTACAATTTGAAGTGAAAAATCAGTAACATTACATGGTCTTAAAATCTAGGAAAAAATGAATGTTACAATGTGTCCCATGAGACCATTCGGCAACATCTTCGTGCTCATGATGTCAAATTCTGAAGCACGGTAAAGAAATCATTGCTGAGCGAAAACCAGGTCGCGAAGCGGCTCGCTTGGGCCCACGATAAGATACTAAAGTGACCTCACAATCGCCGGACGTCAACCCTATTGAAAACGTTTGTTCCCTTGTAAAGAGAAGGCTCAGAGAAAAGACTCTGAGGACTCAGTTATCGCGAAAAATTTGGAGATCATTGCCCCGCGAGTATAGCGGCCCATAGACGGTCAATATTATTGTGCAATATGGGTTGCACAATACTTTGACAGCTGCCCATAGACGTTCAATGTTATTGCACAATAATTGGGTTTGTACAATAAATAGAATCATATGGAGGCGATATTGATGGTTGTGCAATATTTTGCGCAATCACCAGTACAGACGTACAATGTGCTTGGCAATATTGTCAGTCCCCGCCGGTATTGTGAAGTGAAGTCATGTTGTGTGACACTGAACTCTGTTTAATTGCTGTGGGCATTATTAGTGCGAAAAAAAAGAAAAAGAAGACACGAAGGAAATGGGCCAAACAGTGGTTTATTGATAGGGAGAAGTACACCCACGAAAAATTACTCAATGAACTCAAAATGTGTGAACCGAATGATTTTCGCAACTTTTTACGCATGGACGGTGAATTATGCGATGAACTCCTTGCTTTGGTTATTCCTAAAATCGAGAAACAGGACACTGCCATGCACGATGCTATTCATGCTTTTGACAACATCTTGCGTCTCGGCATCTGGGTATTTTTCGCGATATTTCTCTACTAGCACATCATATTGCTCACCTTTTTTAACGCGATTACTATAATCTTTGCATTTAACATCCCA
This sequence comes from Pachyrhynchus sulphureomaculatus, assembly GCA_019049505.1. Taxonomy (NCBI): domain Eukaryota; kingdom Metazoa; phylum Arthropoda; class Insecta; order Coleoptera; family Curculionidae; genus Pachyrhynchus; species Pachyrhynchus sulphureomaculatus. Next base: position 54,795,075 of record CM032451.1, on the reverse strand, counting down.
TAGAGCCGGAAGTCCATGGTAAACTTCGACAAATTCCAAAATGAGCTGTTTATCCAATTTTTTATCTGCCATCAGGACGCGTTGGCTACCACCTGTTGTTACCGACTGACAGGATATTGCACAATCCTGCCCACAGACGGCACAGTATTTTCCAGGTTGAGCAATATATTTCAACAAATTTTGATTTCGTACAATCTGTTGCACAACCTTTCAATACTGTCTATACACGTTCAGTTATATTGCACAAACCCAATTATTGCGCAATAATATTGACCGTCTATGGGCCGCTTATGCAAAAAATCTGGTCGACAGTCTGCCTCGAAGATGCTAAGCGATTATTGATGCAGGAGGCGATTGGACAACTTACTAGGATAACTGCGCACACCAAAGAATATATTGATGGCAAAAAAATTTCCTCGAAATACATATTATCAAGAATACGAGCTGTCATGTTCTTACTTGACAGACTGTATATTTGCTATTTTTAAATTAATTATAGACTTTAAAACTTATGGTCAAAAATAAATATTTTTGAAGTTATGCAATCTCTAGCAAATTTGACTTTTTAATGTACAAATTGTTGATTAAGATGGAGCGTCCGAAGAAAAAATTGCTGCCATCTGCCATTTTTTGAGGTTCCAGTATCAGAACTCAACCATATTTTTTTTTCTGAAATTCGAATATTTAGACTTACCGCAACGTATTGTGTGTTTGATGGTGACTTTATCAATCCACATTTGTACTCCCTAAACTTCGGTAATGGGTTTTACAAAGGTTTTTAAGCACCAAAATTGGAAAGTACAGGCACAGGAAGATTTCCTATTGCAGCTTGATGCCATGCGTGGAACAGCAGTTTCGAAATGCGCCAATGACATCAACAGCAACAAAAATTATGGAAGGGGGGATATTGACAGTGAAATTTCACTGTTTGCAAGTGCATTTCCTAGAGGAAAGGAATCTGATTTTGAACCAGACTCAACCTCAAAAAAAAAACTGCACATCATCACTGAAACTTACAGCAAAAATCTTGTAAACTTGTAACTCCTGAAGACAAACATCTAATTATTAACCGCTCCAAAATCAGAAGGGCACGTACGAAGTTCAGAAATGTACTACAAGAAGCTTAAACTGCAAAATTCAGGCTCTGAAATTTGATTGTCGGAAAGACAACACTGTATTGTTCAAAAAAGAAGATGGTAAATGATACCGGAAGAGAACCAGAAAGTACTAACCTCAGCCATATGACTGAAAAGAGAAGGTCGGACGTAGACCATGATCATAAGTGGCGCTCAAAGTGCAGTACCCTCTTCATGATGAGTCTTAGGATGCCTTCACGTTAAGGCAAGTAGAAAGCTAAGAATACCATTTTGATGCCAAGAAACTTTCGTAACGGTTATTGCTGAAGGGCAGAGAGTGCAAACGTGGACTTGTTAGTATACCAATTAATAAACTCGTTATGTAGCATACAAATCTTCAGTTTCCCACTCACAGCGTCGCCTCAAAGAAAGGGAAGGGGTGTATTGCCGGTTTATCTACCTCAAAACTAAAGTTTTTCTGTGGCAAATCTAAAATTTCGAAAAAAGAAAGATATAACAGCTAGCGACAGTATATTTTCCTGTTGTGCGGTCCTTTTTAGTGTTCCGTACGGAACACTTATAAGATCACTTCGGTATCTGTCCGTCCGTCTTTCACACCCGATTTGCTCCGAAAATCTTTGACATAGAAAGTTGAAATTTGGCACAAATGTAGGAATTAATGGCCCAAGCAGAGTCGTGTAGTTTTGAAAGTTAAATTTTGACTTAATGGGTTAGTTTTGTGGGTGAAATCACAAGAGAAAAAAAAAATTTACCAGGTCATCAAGTGGGGTGTCAATGAAAGGTTGTGAAAATACGATTTCAAAAATATATATGATTTAATACTTTCGCGCACTTTTCTTTGTGTTATTTTAAAAAAATTGCCAAAAATCGATGTCCCCCCTTATCTCGAAAAGTACTGATCAAAAGATTTTGGAAAAGTTTTGGAATAATCTCCAAAAAGTGTAGATTGAGCGAAAATTATCACGAGTGCATTACGTTTGATAACACAAGTATACAAAAAAAATCTTTTGAGTGACTCACGTGTTTTCTTAAGTATTTTTTATGCTTAATCTCAAAAAATCATAAAAAAGATATCCACCGCGAGTTTTTTTCAGAAAATACAGTTAAAGTTGCCCGAAAACTATTAAATTGAAAAAATGCGTTTTAATAAATAATGTAAAACTGTATAATCATCAAAATTATGGAATAAAACTATTATTTCGTTCATCTTTAAATGTTCTGAATCTGCATTTATCATAAAAACTTTAAAATTAGGTTTTAGTTAGCAGCTACGTAGCAAAATGCTGTTTAAAATAAGTATGTGCAACCGCTAAATTAATTTTTTTTTAAATTTTTATTTATATTGAACAAAACTATTATTTCCAGTGTTTTTTGAATTTCTTAACCCTGACTTGATATCAAAAAATAAAGTTTTATGTTCAGTTTCAACAAAAAACTCGCTTTTAACACTTACAAGGGTGCTATCTGGTTGCTAAAATGCTTTTTAAAGAAAATAGATGCAATGAAATAATAATTTTGTTCAATATTAATAAGAATTAAATACAATTTTTTAATTTAGCGGTTGCACATATTTATTTTAAACAGCACTTTGCTACGGAGCTTAGTTAAAGGTGGTGTACACGTGTTTTTTATTAAACATGAACACTTACCTAAATTCAGAACACTTAAAGATGTCCAAAATAATTTGTTTTTCTATAATTTTAATAATTATACAGTTTAACGTTATTTATTAAAATTTTATTTTTTTCTATATAATAGTTTTCTGGCAACTTTAAGTGTGTTTTCTGAAAAAAAAACCTCACGGTGGATTTTTTTTATGATTTTTTTGGATTCGGGATAAAAAATACTTAAGAAAATACGTGTCTCACTTAAAAGACAGAGATTTTTTTGTATACCTCTGTAATTTATCTGGTATAAAAAAAACTAGGAAAACTATGTTTCTTGATGTAACTGAGGTAATAGTAGCCGAATGGCGAGTCTCTCTCGGTCCGAGATATAATTTTATTTTCTTTTAAAAGCAATCACCGTACGTACGAGTAACACTAATTACGCAAGTCCGACTTGCACTTTACGCACTTTACCGGTTTTTTATTTTAGCTGAGAGTGTACGTGATTTTCATTGTGGCCTCTAGAATAAATAGAATTTTGAGCCACAATCTTATTTATTTTAGGTATATGGTGTTTTTGTCAATGACATGGGAAGACCAAGGTCTAAAAGTTTTGAAAAAATTTGCACAGGATTCAATTATATATAGTGCTTTAAATGAAACGGACAAAGCCGGAGCTCTCGAGATCTGGCAAACACAGTGGAATAAATTTATAAAGGAAATGCTTAAGAACATATAGAGTTGGTTAAACCTAATTATTTATTTACCTAGTCAAAATTTCAAATGTGATAGTATGTATTACATTTTAAGGTAATATAAGTGGGATGCTCGGTAGGAAAACATAAGATCATAGAGATCATTTAATATTCCATGAAAATATATTAATATTTTACTAAGGTTATATTACATCATATTCAAAAAATATTCACGAAATTCATGACATAAATATACTTAAACTACACACGACATCTTTTCCATGACATATAACTATATTCGTGAAAAGTTCCAAGTATATACAGAAATCAATGAAAAATGTATTATATTATTAAGATGCATTTACACGGTTTACTTTTGGTGTTCAGCCGGAATAATTCACTCAAAGTAATGGCCAAATGAACTGTGCAAGCAGCATCCAAAGTGATCATCCCGGATGACGGATGGACAAAGTTGAGCCACGTTCAACTTTCGTTCACTGGGGTGATTCATCAATAGTGAACCATATACACAAGAAATAAATAGTGAGTCATCACAAGGATTATTATTTTATTTCTTATCAGTTTATCAATCATTGCTTATTTTTAGTCACTGTCAGTGGTTTATTTCATCAAAGTGTTTAAAATTTTATAGAAAAAATGGTTTTCAAGTGGAAGGAAGAATACACTGCTACTACTGCTAAGTAGGTGTAAATGATATTTACTCCATCACGGACAAGTCAGTTCATTTTAGATGATGCTTCTCTCCGAGTAAATCATCCGGGATGATCATCAAAAGTGGACCGTGTAAATACATTTTAACGAGTTACTTTTCGGTGTTTAAGTCCATAAGGAAAGCAAGTAAATAGTCAGCCCAAAAAGTCTCTCTACCCCACCTGTTTTCTATACTATTTTTCTGTTATGTTTAACTAATTAATTGAAACTATAAGAAAACATGTTTAAATTAATATTTGAAACTTAACCAACCAGGATTAGTATTAAAAACAACTACAGAACATTTTATTTAGAGGTTACATCATTGTTATAAAAATGTAAACAAAATTAATGACAAAAAAGTCTCCATACACTTAACAATTACCAATAATAGTTTTTTAGTGAGCATGTAAACATATCGGAAAAACAACAAGGCTTCAGAAAAAATAGGTCAACCGTAGATGCCATCTTCATAGTCGGACAAGTAGTAGAGAAGGCCATAGAATACGGAAAACCCGCATTTATGTGCTTTGTAGACCTCACTAAAGCATTAGACAGAGTAAGACTAAAACACGTAGTTGATATCCTAAAAAGAAAACGTGTCAAAAAACATAATAGACATCATTAAACAACTAAACCACAACACAGGCACTCACATCTTAGTTAATCAAAGACTGACAGAGGAAATACAAACGCCAACCGGAATCCGACAGGGGGACTCTTTAAGCCCGCAACTGTTCAACTTAATAATGGACGAGATAATAACCCATATCAGAGACATGGAGGAAGGATATTCACTTACAACGGGTAAAATCAACATCGTCTGTTATGCAGACGACGCTGTGATCGTGGCAGAGAACGAAGACGACTTACAGCGGCTTCTACACTATACAAAAGCTAAAGCCCTCAACATGCAGGTATCCAACACAAAAACCAAAACCCTCGTTATATCTAAAGAGTCAATAAGATGTAAACTGGCTCTGGAAAATAAAACAATAGAACAAGTCATGTCATTTAACTACCTAGGCATAAAAATATCCTCATGCCAAAACAGAACAAATGAAGTAAAGGTCCAAACAAACAAAGCCAGCCGAATATCAGGCGCACTTCGGGACATCATCTGGAATCTGGCCTTTATGAATAAAAAGGCAAAAGTAAGGATATACAAAACATGTGTCAGACACACTTTAACATACGCTATGTAAACAAGAGCAGACAATAAAAGAACAAAAAGCATTCTTCAGGATACACACTAAGACATAGGAAAAGAAACACAGACATAAGACATGAATGCAAAGTGGAAGACATAATCAGATGGGGACGTAAACGCAGAAGAGCTTGGAGAGATCACGTGGAGAGAATGACTGAGGAGAGACTAGCGAGAATCGCGCGAGATGGTAAACCACGGACACGACGACCCCTGGGAAGACTTCCAAAGAGATGGCTCGAATCATGGACATCAACATCTCAAGAAAACTGATGAGTTGGAAACTACAGGCCTGAGGCCTACAGTAGGTAGAAGAAGAAGAAGAAGCAATAATAGTTTGACGAAGTTTAACGGAAAATAACAACTTCTTTGAAACTAGTATTTAGTGAGACCGCCGTTGGCCTTGATAAGTAGTAGTAGAAGTAAATTGAGTGAGTGGTACATTAAGTCCCTGGTGTCACCTAAATCTAAGTTCTTCTCTGACTTCCCACTAAGTCAAGTCAGGGTCGCCGCCCTAGTCCGGCATTTTCTGCCAAGAGACATAGGCTACTCAGCCTGACCTCTTGTAGATCTTTGGGTTCACAGAATAGTTGACCTCAGTATCTATGTATATCTCTTGACCATTAGTGCAGGACATTCGCACAGAATATGTATACTGTCCTCGCTTTCTCCCTCGCACAGCCGACATGTTTTCCGCTAAGCCAGGTTGAGGTTATATAGGTGAGCCTGTAGTGCCACATGTCTCGTAAGGAGTCCTATGCTCAGATGTAACCTTTGTTTTGATATCGACAAGAGTTCCTTTCTTCTGCCTCTCATAGTTTGTTTCATAAGGAGTTTGGCTTGACGACACCCCGCTCCTGTACTACAAGAGAGTTGGTGTTCTTTATCCAACAATTCTCTGATTTTGTTTTTACCGAAAGCGCATGGGTCCTCCAAGTTACATCTTTTGGCGAGTTCGTCCGCTATTTCATTTCCAGATAGGCCTTGGTGACCTGGTACCCACATTAGGGTAACTTCGTTGTTACCTCCTAATGTGTTTAGTTCTTGTACACATTCCTTGATCAACAAACTGTCCGTGGTGAATTTGACAAGAGCTTGTATAGCTGCTTTACTATCGCAGCAGATTAAAATTTTCATATTATTTGTCCCTTTCGAGATTTGTATTTTTACACGTCTGAGGATGGCTAACACCTAAGCTTGAAAACCCGTAGCCATATTGCCCATGGATATACTTTCTCTGTGGTTTAATTTATGGCAAAAGATTCCCGCCCCAAAGCGGCCATTAGCTGCCGAACCGTCAGTATACCAAATATCTGTATTCGGCCTGTTCAGGAGCTTTTGCATTTCCTTCCTCTCAGGGATATGGACAGAAAAAGACTTAATTATTTGTCTTGTTTTCGTGATTTTATCTTGTTTTAAGACGAATGGACGTTCATGGAGGAATTTCAGACCTGAGTCTCCCCGATCCCCATTCCTCTATTCGCCTTGATATTTCAGTCTATACGCTATTAATCTCGCCGTGTAGATGATGAACTTGATAATATCCTGTAACTTTTTTGTCATTCTTGTAACCAGCTTTCTAGTAACTTCTGCTGGCATATTCTCCCATTCGTTCAATATTCTGTTTTTTAATTCTCTATTTGAAACATTATGTTTGCGAACGTGCCGTTTAAGTGCCTCCCATAGAAGGTCGATGGAGCTCACACAGGGTGATTGCTGAGGTGTATGAAGCTGCTGTCGCACATTATGGATCATCGATTCTCGGCCCAAGTTTGCAGTTTGTTTCGGATTATTGACCTGATGGAAAATGTATCTTTTTTCGAGCGCTAATTTTTGGACACTTTCTCTTAAATTGTCACTCAAAATGTTCAGATGAACATGCTGATCCATGGTACCACTAATAAAATGTAAATTTCCAACCCCTCCAGCGGACATGCATCCTCAAAGCAGAACACTGCCACCCCCTTGTCTCACCGTGTAACAAAGGTTTTTAATATCGAATGTGGTAATCTTCTTTCTCCAAACTTTAGTTCTGCCATCAGACCCAAAAAGGTTAATTTTAGTTTCATCACTAGAGATGACGGATTCCCAAAATTCAGAAGGTTTACTAACGTATTCCCTAGCAAGAACTTAGCGCTTTTTGCGATTAGCTTCCGAAATTAACGGCTTCTTCCTGACTGCACACCCCTTATAGCATGCCCTGTGTAAGTTATTTCTCACTGTTTGTGAACAAACATTTTTCGAAAATAGTACCCGTATTTCTTCTTTTAATTTTGGTGCACTTTTCTTGGGTTCTATAATTATTTGTCTAACCATACAGGCCTCTTCACACGGAGTCAGTTTCTTGGGACGACCGGAGGGTGGTCCAATTTTTTAGGAACCTGTTGATTTATACTGGTTTATAATGTACTGAACAGTAGCATGCGACTTTTCTTTCCACAAATCAATTATGATCTTTCGAACTTGAAATGGAATTTCACAATTTCTCTCGCTCATTTTTAATACTACTTTGAAAACCCACTGCAAAATTACTAGCAACAGGTAAAGTATGGCCGAAAATTATTCATTTGTTTTTAGTTCAGCCAGCAATAGATAGCTTGATAAAATGTGGCTGACTATAACGAGTTTTTTTTCGATACAGTTCTTGAGTGTATGGAGACTTTTGACATTAATTTTGTTTACATTTTTATAACAATGATGTAACTTTAAATAAAATGTTCCGTAGTTGTTTTTAATACTAATCCTCGTTAGTTAATTTCAATTAATTAGTTAAACATAACAGAAAAATAGTATAGAAAGCAGGTGGTGTATGGAGACTTTTTGGACTGACTGTATATATCCCATTCAACTCTGCTTACTTACCCATACGAAATTAATTTCGGCTACCCGTTGTGTACCACCACTATTTTTCAATTTATTGTAAGTGAAAACGGAAGTTCCAAAATACAGTATTATAGGTGTAGTCATAATATTACAGGAACAAAAATGTATTTATATTATTTAATGTGTAATTTTAAACGTGTTTCAAAACAAACCAGTTGCTTAGGTGCTATATAAGAATGGATGATGTGTAACTGTATGTATTTATATTTTTGATTTCATGAATATACATGTAAAGTACACATAAATGTATCAGTAAGGTTCATACGTATATTTATGAAATAGGGAAAACTCGGTAGAGTGTATCAACATGTTTCTCCTGCATTTTCATCTGATATACATGTGCGTAGCCAGAGAGAGTGACCGGGGAGCGCAGCTGCCCCTCCCTAGATCCTTGAGGGTCAAAAAAATTATGATAATAAAAAAACAAAAAACATTAATGGAATTTTGAGTTTTGAAAAGCTGCCTTCCCCCCAGCTCAGAGGCTGCCTACGTCCATGCTGATATACTTAATAGGTTTCGGATATGTTCTGAGAATGTACATGATTCCTCCTCAGAGATGAATTAAATAATGTATGTAAGTATTTGCAATTGTTCCTAAAAAAAACACTTTTATTTTGCTTCAATCCATCTTATCCGTTTTTCAATTAAATTTTTTGAGATACCATGTAGCTTCACGAACTGAAAAAGGAAAACTAATTCATATACTATCTGAGCCTTCTTCTTTATCATTATTTAAAATTTAATTTATGATCGTGGGCGATCTGCAAATAGGTGCGTGCGCTTGTGAGACTAAAAATAAAAATATAATTTTGCAAATAAATTATTTGGAATTAACTAAAATGCTATTATTTGATACGGGTATTAGAAGAATACTGAGTTATTAATATTATTGCAGTGTTCTGTGAAATAGCACAAAATTATATATACTGAGTATTTTTTTTTTTAATCGGAGCATTATTTTTGAACAATTTGTATTGCTCTAATCTATCTACAAACATCACCCAACGATCTAACATCAGAGTCCTTATTCTTTCCACATTGTCACCTATTTTTGAGGTTGACGGTCCTCCTATATAAGATTTGACTTCACTTCTCACTTTTCTTAGCCCTGTCAAAAAGTCTGACTGTACAAACTGAACACCTGTGCCCTGAATAAGGAATATTCTTCATAAGCATTTCGTAATTTTCCATAAGTCAAAGTAACAAGATGCTGGATAGTGTGTCAGTTAGTTTTCCTTACACATCTCAGAAGCATAATTTGGCTTCAGATGCTCTCAGCAATCATGTAGAAAATTAAAACTTGCAATAGCTTCACAACAGGGGTTTATTTGACTGCCATGTTAAGCGAGAGGGAGCTGCGTTATCGCTTCATGCACAGCGTTTCCAGTCTCATTACTTTTCTACTTAACCTTGTAGCCCGACCAGGATTAATAGTATAAAAATAAACTCTTAGGTAAAGACCGTTACTCGTTCCACGACACAATATCATTTGTCATAATCGATTGACAAAAGCCTAATTACCAAGTGAAGATCGATTCATAATAAAAATAATGCCCCATATATATATATATATATATATATATATATATATATATATATATATATATATATATGGGGCATTCTTTTTAAAAGAATTTAATTAATGATAAGAGAAATATATATATATATATATATATATATATATATATATATATATATATATATATATATATATATATATATATATGGGAAAAAGTTCGTGGCGTTTTTCCCAATAGATAGCGTCAATTGCAAATAACTCAAGAAACACAGATTGCAGTGACACCACTAAACGCTCGTTGGAAAGGTGATACTTCGAGCGTTACTTTGAGTGTATAAACATCGAAATTGGTGCAGTGGTTGGAAAGTTGTTTGCGTTTGAAAATGGAGAAAAGTATTGAAAAATTGCGCTATATTTTGCAACATTATTACGACAAAGGGAAGAACGCTGCGCAGACTGGTGAAAAAATTTGTGCTGTGTACGGTGAAGGTACTTTATCAAAATCCGCTACGCGGAAATGGTTTGCTCGCTTTCGTTCTGGTAATTTTGATGTGAAAGATGAGTCACGCTCTGGTCGCCCAATCACTGAAAAAGCTGATGAAATTCTTGA
>CM032451.1:54732246-54779746 GCA_019049505.1 Pachyrhynchus sulphureomaculatus | reverse complement strand
TCAACGTTCACGTCTCTACAGCGCTGAAAGAATACTTGGACACTAAATAAGGCTTCACGTGTACCAATAGCGTTTCTAAAACCGAACTGGGTTGGAGATATCGGTTCTTCACAGAGTTTATATATTCTATTATTTTAAGAAATATTTTCAAGAGGTGGCTCATCACACTGATTATTCTATACTCTCCACATGGTTTAGCTCGGGGTTTTTTGGGTAAAGTTATGAATTCAGCCTTTAGCCATTAAAGGGAAATCATTCTAAAATTGTAAATATGACTGAATATTGAAGTCAGTCATTTTATGTTTTCTTCATTTAGAAGCTTCAAGAATTCTGTTTTTGTGTTGTCTGGTCCTGGTGCTTTACCTTCTTTCATTGTTGCCATTGCACTTCTGATCTCCTCCATAATGATGACCGGTCCCGTATTCCCATCTACATGAAGGGTTTCTGGTTAATTGCCACAGAACAGTTGTTCAATGTATCTTTTCCGAGTGTTTTTATTTCGTCTTTATCTATTATAACTGGTCGTTCATTATCTACTAGTCTATTTATTTGTGCCTAAATTATACAGTAATCAAACTTAGTCGGTAGTATAGATTTAGTACTTTTATATGGCGGAGTGGTTTTAAATGGGACGACAACTGTTAGTCACGGCGCGGTGCGCTATCAATTAGTGAAGCGTCAAAGTGTATGTAAGGGCACTTAAGGTCCTTCCAAACAGCCATCTGGACGCGCCACTAAGTAGCACCGCTGAATCACATCTGCTACTAATACTATGGCGCTACTAAGTGGTTCCACCTTGTTTATTCTGTGGAAGGGTTTGAAGAAACTAAAAGTTATTTTTTATAATTTATTTAGTGCATATTTAAACAACTTAAAACATATTTTTCAGACAAAATCCTTTCTATAATGAATGAAACGAACCATTGAAACTTTTTTCACTTTTCGTACTTTGTCGCTTTACTCGTTACATCAGAGTATAGAATTCGATAACATACCAACTAAATAAACTGAAACACGTCGAACGTCGAAAGATCTAAGCTCCAAAGTGGAGGCCATGTAAAAAGGAGATGCATCTCTTCATGCGACAGTCGCGCTTCTTTATCGCTCCTCTGGAACTTTAATCTCAGAAAAAAGGGTTTTATATAGAAAGAAATAGCTGAAATATTACACCCGCCCTAAGAATTCGTGGTCAAACTATAAAAGTATAGATTATAAATCCGAACTGAGGAACTTGGAAAGTGATTTACATTGTTTACGGAATTATTGTACTTTTGATCACATTTTGATAAGTTGTTTTTAAATTTAGAGGTTAACTAAAAAAGTGTGTTAGACAAAAACACAGAAAATTAGGAACAAAAACAAAAATACTAGCACAAAAAATAAAACTATTGCGACAGAAAGACAAGCGGGTGTATTATATAAGGAGTGCAAATTAATTTTGAAAGATTTTTACGAGAGGGCGTAACTTATATTATATTGTATCGGAGCATACTGTTTCTATATTCATGGTGAAGCACCATCATTAGACTTTAATTTTTAGTATATATTCTTTTGCCGAAGTGTAAACAAGATATTTTTTTTGAGCATTGAAAATGTCGAATTACGTCCCAACAAAACACCATTTGCGGGAAGCGTTAATTTTCTTGTTTAATTCGAAGAAAAGCGCTGCTGAAAATCATGGATTGCTGTCGGTACCCTCTGATGATTATATTCCATCGAGAAAAAACATGTCAGTACTGGTCTCGACGCTTTAAAAGTGGTAATTTCTATACGGAAAAACAGAGAACGTCCATACCAGCCGAAAGAGTTTAAAGATAAAAAATTGGAGGAATTACCAAATGGAAAAAGAACTCGCAGAAACATTAGAAGTTAATGGCACAACCATTTCCAAGCACTTACATGCACTGGAAATGATTTAAAAGCAAGGAAATTGGGTGCGTACGAATTGAAACTGAGATACGTTGAAAAGCGATTTTTCACCTGTCAACAACTGCTTCAACAGCACAATCCGAAAGGGTTTTTGCATCGTATCGTAACTGATGATGAAAAATAGATTCGCAATGATAATCCAGAACGCAAAAACTCATGGATGAAGCCCGGTGAACCATCAACATCCTCGTTAAAGCCGCATATTCATGGCTCCAAGCTTATGCTGTGTATCTAATGGGATCAGCTGGGTGTGGTGTATTATGAGCTGCTCCAGTCCAACGAAACTATTACTGCGCAACCTTATAGACAACAACTGGTGCAATTTGAGCCTATCGTTGAAGGAAAAAACGACGACAATATGCCAAAAGACACGACAAGGTGATTTTTCAACATGACAACGCTCAGCCACATGTTGCAAAACCCTTCAAGGAAACGCTAGAAATACTTGGATGGGTTGTCCTAACTCATCCGCCGTACCAGACATTGCTCATTCTGACTATCGTTTGTTCCGATCGATGACGCACGGCCTGTCTGAATAGCGCTTCCATTCTTATGAGGATACCAAAAAATATGTCGATTCTTGGATCATCAATTTGTAACCATTTTTTTTTACAAAAAAGCGATATTTTTACCGAAAAATCCCTTAAAATTAATTTACACACAATACATATACGTAAGTAGAAATTGTATTCTCACAGAAAATATAACTATATTTTCTATCCTATCGTCGGACTATTACAATTTGTCTAGTCAAATTTCTCAGTGATACCTTACTTATGTTTTCCTATTATTGTTACCTGTAAGAAACCTGATTAGGCACATTTTAAAGGCCCGGTGGTAGTCAACCGGCTTCGTTTTGTAGCGACGTGTTTGCCCTTTAGTGGTATTAGTAATGTCGCAGAAAATATAGCTATCACTAGAAGAAGACACACCTGAAACAAGACCTTCATGCAAAACGAAGCTGGCTGGCTACAGCCAGATCGTTAAAATGTGCATCATTTAGTTTTTTTAAAATGCTGCGCATATTTTTTCCTATTTTAACGTGCCGGCGGCAGCCAGGCTTCGTTTTGCAGCGACGTTTCTTCGACCTGTTTTCCTTTCTGTAACAATAGCTATATATAAGCGATAGTTATATTTTCTGTGATAATACTCAATTTTACCTATGTTCTCATTTTGGTGGTGATTTCTTATAAACTTTGAAGTTTTTACTTACAAAAATGTTTAATTCAGATTATTGAGAAGTTTTGCCTTTGAATGGCTTTTAGCATCATGAAATACTGTCTTTGAATTAGATTTACCATGTAACTGCTTTTTTAACATCTTTGATATTCTGTGAATTTAAGCTATTTTAAAATTATTCGTTGATGACATAATGACATTGACTGATAAAAGCAAATTTTCGAATGTACCAATATAAAGGTTTTTTTGACAGTCTTGACAGGGTGAATATCCGCCACTCTAAATATTTGACCTTGAGTTGGAATATATATATATAAAAAGATTTTATCTTCGTTTTGGCGTTCCTAATAGTTGGAAAGGTAAAAAACATGGCGTTAATCCTGATGTAGTGTATAATAACTCACTCTGAGAGTACACGAATATATTTTAATTAGTTTGATTCAATCTCTTAAAGCTGAGGGGTAAAAAATTGCATAGCTCTGAACGACACACCTCCTTACAACTACAATCTTCTTCTTACGACGCCGCACTGTGGGAAAAAAATCGAAAAAATTCAAGCACTCTGCAAATCTAATCCAGTAGTGGAAATCTTTTTTTAATTTTCTTGATATAACGTATATTATATGGTGGAAGTGTTAAAAATGTGAAATCTGTCAAGGCACTTTTTTGAAAAAGAAAATAAGCCATTAGTGGCAGCATAGAAGTATTTTGTACAGGTCAACGATGGAGTAAAGTTCATTATCTCATTTGTTTCGGGAATGACGAAAAAAATCTTAAATACAATAGTTTTAGGAATGTTAAGGTGCACAGTTTAAAATTATTTTTGAGTATACAGGGTACTTCAAAAAAGTGTGGCCGATATAATATGTTTTTTTTTAAATGGAACGTCCTATTTTCTAATTTATTTATAAATTCTGCGTAAAATTTTATAACTTTTTTGTTAATAATGTTATATACCTAAACCTAGTAGTTTTTCTAATATTTCAATTTAAAAAAAAAAAAATACTAGTTTTCAGTTTTGTAAAAAATTGCCAGTAGCGCTATTGTTTCTGAAGGTGGAATACTCATAATTAGTACAAACGTTCTATAGAGATGAAAAAAATATATATGTAAAGAAATTCGAGTGCCCCTGTACAAACTGCATGTCTTGGACTTTTTGTACTCTAATTCTTCGCAATATATATGAATATATTGATATTTTAGAATAATTAAAAATTGAAACATTTTTATACAAGAACGAGCTTTTGTCGCACATTCCCTGCTACAGCATATATTAAAGAATGAGTTTTTGTACAACCCTGTACAAACTGCATGACGCTAGCTGCTAAGGAATTTTTTTCTTGGACTTTTGTACTCTAGGTCTTCGCAATATATATGAAAATATTGAAATTTTAGAATAATTAAAAATTGAAACATTTTTATACAAGAACGAGCTTTCCTCGCACATTCCCTACAGGGTGTTCAAAATAAATTTTATACATTTCGACTATTTTAAATTGAAAAATCTCAAATTTTTTAAATGGCACGCCCTGTATATTATTATTTTTTCTGATAGATTTTACAAAACCCTCCAACTTTTATTAAGTATGTCATATACCTATTTCTAATAGTTTTCGATTTATTTTGAATTTTTCAGGGTGTGCCAATGTTTAATAGACATGTCAAAATTTGCCAATGCCTACGTTTTTGTTTTGTCTTGGCAATTATGATGTTATAGGTATTAAAAACAAGGGTAAAAATTGAAAAATTCAAAATAAATCGAAAACTATTAGAAATAGGTATATGACATACTTAATAAAAGTTGGAGGGTTTTGTAAAATCGATCAGAAAAATAATAATATACAGGGTGTGCCATTTAAAAAAATTTGAGATTTTTCAATTTAAAATAGTCGAAATGCATAAATTTATTTTGAACATCTTATAGCATCTAACTCAAATTTCTTTACATATATCTTTTTTTCCATCTCTATCGAACGCTCCTACCAATTATGAGTATTCCACCTTCAGAAACAATCGCGCTACTGGCAATTTTTTACAAAACTGAAAACTAGTATTTTTAAAAAAAAAATTGAAATATTAGAAAAATTACTAGGTTTAGGTATATAACATTATTAATAAAAAAGTTATAAAATTCTACGCAGAATTTAAAAATAAATTCGAAAATAGGATGCTCCATTTAAAAAAACATATGTTATATCGGCCACACTTTTTTGAAGTATCCTGTATACTCAAAAATAATTTTAAACTGTGCACCTTAACATTCCTTAAAACGATTGTATTTAACAAAATATGCAATATTAAATAATAATAAAAGTAGTAATTTTTAGTTTTTTATTTCAAAATCAGCATAAAATTAACAAGTTATCGACGATGTTTAAATTTAATTACTAATTATTTAACATTTTTTAAAATTATTTAACATTTGTATTCTTGTACACGTAAACAATAAGGTATTGTTCCAAATGTTCGGTAGTAAAATTGTGTCTTCGATCACTTAAAATATTTTTATAAGTGGAAAAACACCGTTCCACATCCACTGAGGTAACTGATTTGAATATTTGAATTTGGGTGCTATGTTAGCACTTATTGTTTCTGGCAAAAGTTCACCCGTCCCATTAATAAAACTATCAATTTGACACAAAGGTTCAAAGCCTGGGTTATTGCACAAAATGTTTTCAAACTTTTCTTTAACTCTACGCGGGAGTACATCTGGCGATTTGGAGTTTATTTGACGGATTTTATTCATTAACTGAATTGATTCGGTCTTTATTACCCGCAGGTATGTGGGAAAAGTGAGTGCTAATCAAAGCTATGTTTTTTTAATATCAGAATCGTTAAATGCTTCCTCGGATTGACGAACTGCCATAGCCTCTGCACTATCGAAGTCATTTACTACACCTTTGATGGCCTCGAAATGTTCATTGTAAAATAGTACCGCTTCAATCCATGTTCCCCATCGAGTTACCACTGGTTCAGGAGGTAAAGGCACATTTGGCCGTTTTTCTTTATAGACGTTTATTGCGAGCAGGTGCCTTAAGAAACACTTTCTTTGCTGATGAAATCAGTTTATTTACATTTCCAAACGTGGATCGTGCTTCTTCAGCGAGTCGATGGACTCCGTGAGCAAAGCACGTCACATGAATTAAATTTGGATAAAATACTTGGAGGACTTTGGCTGCCTTGATTATATAGGGAGCAGCATCTGAGAGAAATATAAACACTCTTTCATCTGCAGATTCAGGAAATATTTTTTTAATACCCTCATTCACAAATCTGGTGATCGTAGAATGATTTGTCTTGTCAAGTTCTTTGCAGACCACCAAATAGGAAAAAGAAGACTCTAATCTTAATGCACCCACAATTAAATTCGCAATATAGCGACGACAACTGTCGGTAGTTTCATCAGCTGAAATCCAAATAATTTCATCCTTAAGTTCATTACGTATTTCTTCCAGAACATGTTGGTAAATTGTTGGTATGTAATTTTTACGCAGTGTTGATTCGTCTGGTATTTATGATTCAACAATATTTTCACAGAAAATCTTTGAATGTAGGATTTGTAAGTTTGTGGAGAGGCATATTACTTGCAAGCAAAGCTTCACGTAAATCCATGCTAAAGTGTTTTTTTGTTCGCCTATACAAGTGGAATCATCATCAATACTTGCTGCTGTTATAAGTTGTTGTCGTGGGCCTTTTTTTTGCAATCCTGTGATATGAAGTCTTGACATGCTGGTCAATTTGAAACTTTTTTGTGCACGAAACATTTTTCTCGCAAACTCGACAATATAAAACATTTCCGTCGTATGTAAATGTTCCAGGATAATCAGCTACCCACGTAGAGACACTTTTTTTTTGCGGGTGACATGGTACACGTTAAACTTTAACCCAACTCGTTAAAAATTGCAAAAAGACTACACTGATGCAAGCGCGTCAACAATAATGTTAAAACTGATATCTTGTTTTAAAATAAAAATTCGTCTTCGAGAAAATTGTTTATTTGATCCACGCTCAAACAAATATTCTTAGAAACTAATCACTTAATATCCCGACCCAGAAACAAAGGAATAAAAATACCGTCGTATTTTTGGGTATTCCCTTGGCACTATAACCTAATCGATGTTTAGACTATTACAGATAATGTCCCGGCGATAAGATCGGTTCCAGACGGCGACATTAACAATACCCTGAGCAATTCAATTGCCTAGTAATGCCGAGAAATATTGTAAATATAGGGAAAATATGCATCATTACTAGATTTTGGGTAAAATATGCAATAATCGGTGAGAATGGTCTGAATATGCAAATGCATATGAAAATATGCAAATGCATATAATCCGGTCTCTAGTTATTATCGTCCACTTGGTTTTTCTTATATTCATAATTAATTCAAATCTTTTGCTGGTTGTTACGGCTCAGTTGCTGGAGATCTTTGATATGATTCGCTAATAGAACATTATCATCAGCATGCCGTATGTTGTTCAGTGTACTTCCATTCACTGTTATTCCTTTAATGGATCCATAGATGGCCTAATTAAACATATTATCAGAATAAAGATTGAACACAAGTGGTGCGAGAATGCATCTCTGTCTTACACCTTGGGTTATTTTTATGCTTTCTGACTTTTCCAGCCTAATTTTGGATTGATTTCAGTATAGATTTTTAATAATAATTTAGATCTCTTTTGTCTATATTTATTATTTCTAGAATTTTTATTCAATTCTCATGCATCCCACAGTCGAAAGTTTATTGTAATCTATAAAACCTGCATATACATTACTCAGTATATATCACCACTACACCAAACACTTTATTTTCTTTAGAATTCATTAATAAAACAAAATATGTAGTTCTTAATGAAGGTGAAATCTTAATTTCTTTTGATGTCAGTTCTTTGTTTCCAAGTGTGCCAATACCACAAACTTTACAATATCTCGAAGAATTACTTAGGAAGAATGACTTTGGTGACGAAAATATTTATGAGTACTTAACATTACCTAAACTTTGTATGGAACAAAATTATTTTTAATATAACAGTCATTTTTATTTTCAGAAAGAAGTGTCAGCTATGGGTAATTGCTTATCACCCTTCATAGCCAATTTATCCACGAGTAAGTTTGAAACGGAAGCCAGTCAAGAATTTGAGTATTTCCCAAAGGTATGGTATAGGTATGTGGATGATGTTTTCGAGATTTTTGATAAAAAAAAGCAAATATAGATGATTTTGTTTCCAAATTAAATGGCCAATATGATTCCATTAAATTCACTTACGAAATTGAGAACAAAAGACAACTGCCTTTTCTAGATATTTTTATTATTAAAAATATAATAGGTTAGAATCTGATATTTATAGAAAAGACACATTAGCAGATAGATATATTCCTAATGATACATTACATTTTTTAGTTCATCGTTTAGACACTTTTCCTCTGAATAGAGTAAACTTCAATAATGAAAGGAATTGTATTAGAAATATAACTAGAGTTAATGGTTATGACGATGACTTAGTAAACGAGTTAATAAACAGACATAAGTTCTGGTTAAATATTCAGAATTGCACCTTTTTTACACGAGAAGAAAATAAGACCAAGTATATCTCCATAGCATATAATCCGAAATATAGCAGGGCACTCAATAAGGAAGGCCTCACTTTAGTCTATAAGTCATCAGACAATCTGAGGAATATCTTAGGAAATCCCAAAAATAAGATTCTTAATTGTAAGAAAAGTGGAATTTATGAAATTAGTTGTAATAATTGCAACAAAAAGTATGTTGGGCAAACTAAAAGGTCAATTAAAACACGATTTGAAGAATATTTAGCACACTTAAAATACAGTAGAACGGAAAAGTCTAGCATTGCTGAACATATTGTAACATTAGATTAATTAAAATATATCTGATAGGAGATTATTAAGCGCATACGAAAGTATGGAAATTATAAATGTAAAAGTAATTTAAATAAAGACCGAGGGCCTATTCCTTATAGTCCCCTCTACTGGTTACTTGACCGGAACTGATGGCCTCGTTAAGTTAAGTATAAATAGGGTAGATTTGTAGTTTAGCTTTAGGCAATCATCGCTCCATGGTTAGCGAAACGCCCGCCGAGTGCAAAAATAAAATGTTTAGTGTAGTGGTGATATATATTGAGTAGTGTCATTGTGCCAAAAATCCCACATTCCCAACATAACTGCATATACATCTACGCTCAAATCTTTACAACGCTGGACAAGTACATTTAATGAGAATAAAGCTTCCCGCGTATCCATGCATTTTCGGAATCCGAATTGTGTGTTATCAATTTCTACCTTACATTTTCTATATATTCTGGTATGGATGATTGTCAGGAATATCTTGAGAACGTGAGACATTAAACTTATTAGGCGATAATCGTCACATGTCATCGATTTTGACTTTTTAGGAATTGGGATGAAAGTCGACTTTAGCCAGTCAAGACGGATTTGTCCAGTTTCATATATTTTGTTAAATAAGAATACCAGTCGATTAATAAATGAACTACAACACTAAATTCTAAATTATATTATATCCTTAAGGAACAGACTTATAGACAGCTTGTCATATCCGCTAAACAGCCAGAATATAGGCATATGGACTGCTTATAGGATTTCCCATAGATCACTTTTTCAAATTATGCTTATTTTAAATCATTTCCTTAAATAGTACAAATCCTGGTAACGTCATATTTATTGTTAAATAAGCACTTAGAATTTATATATCAGTAAATCCTATCACTTGATTACCTGTCAGACTTTGATCAATCAATGTATTAAAATTATGTTTTCGAAAAATGCAATATAATGCATTATATCTAATTAGGATTAAAGTATTTTTAATGGAAGTCTGTAATAGGCAAATCGACCAAACGTGAGAGATAGCACAATAACATATTTATTTACAAAAGTTTTAGAATTATTTTTATTTATTCTCAATAAATATACAGGATATTTTAATTTAATGAAAAATCTACTAGGGCGGCTCAAAAACTTCGTGCAAAAATAAGGAACAGCAGATTTTACTACTCAGTATATATCACCACTACACCAAACACTTTATTTTTGCACTCGACGCGCGTTTCGCTAACCATGTTAGCTTCATCAGGAGCGATGATTGACTAAAGCTAAACTACAAATCTACCCTATTTATACTTAGCCTAACCCTTGAATTACTCAAGCGGAACTAATGACATAGGCAAGGCCATCAGTTTCGGTCAAGTAACCAGTAGAGGGGACTATAAGGAATAGGCGCTCTGTCTTTATTTAAACTACTTTTACATTTTATGTTTTCCATACTTTCGTATGCGTTCAACAATCTCCTATCAGATACATTTTTTATTAATCTTAGATTATCTAATGTTACAGTATTCAGCTTCAAGGGCATATTCGGCAATGCTAGACTTTTCTGTTCTATTGTATTTTAAGTGTGCTAAGTGTTCTTTAAAAAGTCTTGAATTGCCGAACATGCCCTTGAAGCTGATCATACTGTAACATTAGATAATCTAAGATTAATAAAAAATGTATCTGATAGGAGATTGTTGAACGCATACGAAAGTATGGAAATCATAAAATGTAAAAGTAGTTTAAATAAAGACCTATTCCTTATAGTCCCCTCTACTGGTTACTTGACCGGAAGTGATGGCCTTGCCTATGTCATTAGTTCCGCTTGAGTAATTGAAGGGTTAGGCTAAGTATAAATAGGGTAGATTTGTAGTTTAGCTTTAGTCAATCATCGCTCCTGATGAAGCTAACATGGTTAGCGAAACGCGCGTCGAGTGCAAAAATAAAGTATTTGGTGTAGTGGTGATATATATTAAGTAGTATCATTGTGCCAAAGATTCCACATTCCCAACAGAGCAGATTTTATCAAAACCTTTTTATTTATTTTTCAACATAGTCCTCTCCAAGCTGTACAGATGGACCGTGTCCATCACTTCTCCAGTTTCTTTACGCCGTTCAGATTGTTCTCTTTGCTGAGGTCTGCAATACAGGCATATAACTTCTTCGTTCGACGAAAATTTCTTGCCTCCCAGTCATTTCTCCATATCTGGAAACAAATAATATTCGAATGGTGTCAGGTTTGGCGAATATGGGGTGTGAGAAAGAAGCTAAGACCTCAATTGTCAGTACCGACGTGCGCTGGTGCGTTGTCGTAATCAAAAAATACTTTTTTTTGAGATCAGTAGTAATCTTCTGTAATTGTTTTCCCCTTTTCAAAGTCATCTATTAAAATAATGCCTCTAGCATCCTAGTCACCTTGACCTTTTATGCTGAAGAGACATCTCCCGCCTTCTTCGGAACCAATTCTCTGCTAACAACCCGCTGTTTTCACTATTCCTTGGTGTCTAATTGATAATAGTGAATCCAGAATGCATTTATAGTAATAAATTGCCAAGAAAATTCTCGATATTTCTTTGATCTATGTTAGCTTTAAATTGGCCGAACACAACCTGACACGTTTACCTTTTTGGTCGATAGAGAGCAATGGCGACAACCACATTACTGCGAATTTTCTCATGTCTCATGAACTCCTATCTCATGCAAGATATTGTAAACGCGGTCATTAGAGATACTCAAAGCCTCGCGTTTGCATGCACCTTTAATCTTTTGTCGTCTAATGTAATGAAAGACTGATATTGTCAATTCCACTTTATTTAGTTTCACTGAAACTGTATGACGCGTTTCGCTATACTATAGCTTCTTCTGATACAAAATGATATTTGAATATTAGTGTTGTTACATTTATACAAATACCCTAAGGTAGATAAATAATAAAATTAATACTATATGCTTATGAATATTGCTGGGAAATTCATTCTGAATATTAATTGTATAAATTGAGTAAGGGGGAGTTACCATGGGCCAGACAGGTATCTTTTTGTTCGTTTAAGATGATGTCGGAATTTTTAATTCGATTTATTTCTAAATTTTCTAATAGGTTTAATTTTACGCCTTTGTTTTGTATGTGTAGAATTTTAAATTTGTCGTCAAAAAGATGATTTGATTCTGTTAAATGATTACTGTACGCTGAGTCAATTTTGTTTTTTTAAATAGCTTCTTTTATGTTCTAGAATCCGAGTTTCGAATGAGCGACCTGTCTGACCTATGTAACTTTTATGACAAGAACCACAATTCTATGTTGATATTATATTTGTTTAAGTAGTGTTTAATTTTCTCTGACGTGTTACCAAAATAGGTTAGAACATTATATTTTTTTCCCCGTGTTTTCTTTCTTGGGGTAAAACTAAAGAAATAGTTTTATTTTTTAATTTTTTGTTTAGAATTAAGTCTATGGTGTCAGGAGAATATCCGTTGTTAACAGCAATTTGTTTTATTAGATTTAATTCTTTATTAAAATCATCTACAGTTAACGGGACACTTACAAGTCTATGTAACATACTGTGGTAAGCTGCCAATTTGTGTTGTAGGGGGTGAGCTGATTTTATGTTTATTGTAGTATCTGTATGTGAGGATTTGTGAAAAATAGAGAAATTGTGTTTGTTGTAATGTCTGGTTATCGTTAAGTCAAGAAAATTAATTTTATTGTCGACTTCTAGTTCCATAGTGAATTTAATATTTTTATGTATTGAGTTTATATAGTTAAAAACATTGTCAAGTTGACGCTCTGTACCATTAAAACGAGCAAAGATGTAGATGATTTTAATAAAGAATTAAATCTAATAAAACAAATTGCTGTTAACAACGGATATTCTCCTGACACCATAGACTCAATTCCAAACAAAAAAAATTAAAAAATAAAGCTATTTCTTTAGTATACCCCAAGAAAGAAAACACAGGGAAAAATATAATGTTCTAACCTATTTTGGTAACACGTCAGAGAAAATTACAAACCACTTAAACAAATATAATATCAACATAGCTTTTAGAACAAACAACTCGTTAGGAAAATTCATTAAAAACGCAAAGGGAAAGCAAAATAGATCAAAAAAATCTGGAGTGGATCAGTTGAATTGTGGTTCTTGTCGTAAAAGTTACATAGGTCAGACAGGTCGCTCATTCGAAACACAGATTTTAGAACATAAAAGAAGCTATTTAAAAAACAAAACTGACTCAGCGTACAGTGATCATTTAACAGAATCAAATCATCTTTTTGAGGATAAATTTAAAATTCTACACATACAAAACAAAGGCTTAAAATTAAACCTATTAGAAAATTTAGAAATAAATAGAATTAAAAATTCCGACATCATCTTAAACGAACAAAAAGATACCTGTCTGGCCCATGGTAACTCCCCCTTACTCAATTTATGCAATTAATATTCAGAATGGATTTCCCAGCAATATTCATTAGCATATAGTATTAATTTTATTACCTATCTACCTTAGGGTATTTGTATAAATGTAACAACACTAATATTCAACTATCATTTTGTATCAGAAGAAGCTATAGTATAGCGAAACGCGTCATACAGTTTCAGTGGAAATTTGACAAGATCAGTCTTTCATTACATTCGTTATGAATTTCCATCAAGTAACAACCACAACAATTCAAAGTTTTGTCGTCTAATATCATCATCATAAAAACTGATGCCTTCTAGCGTAGTGAAATCAGGTGGCCTGGAACGTTCTCTTCGCTCATATGGCCTGTTCAAAAGTGTCCAAACTATTTGTAAACTGCCTCAGTTAAAAATGTGTATTCCCCGTAGTGTTTGACAATTTTTGCTCACGATACGAAATACCTTTTCGTTTATGGTGACAAAATCACATAACTCGAGGGACTAAAAAACACGCTACATGCAGAATTATGAGCATAACAAAACTACTTGTTTAGTAGAAGGTAGTGGTATTAACAGCCTTATTTACTGACCAAGTATTTTTTCAATGTTGTAGAGACGTGAATGCTGACATCTATGCATGCTCTGTGGAATACCAAAAGACAGAGTATAACACCAAAGAATATAGGACTGGATGATAAAGATCTAAGGATTATTAAGAAACTTTATTGGGATCAGTCTGCTTCTGTTAGATTAGGAGGAGAACATACGAATGATATAAAAAATCCCTCGAGGTGTTTGACAAGGATGCATATTATCTCCACTGTTATTTCATATTTACTTCCAACAAATATTCGAGGAGGCTCTGGCAGACCCCGATGTTGGGACTGAATGGAGGGAGAATGAATAATATTCGATATGCTAATGTCATGGTCATATTCGCAGAGAGTCTGCAGGACCTGGAATTAATAATGAATAGAGTGACGAGCTGCAGCCAGATATATGGTATTGATATTAACATAAATAAAACAAAATTAATAGTTATTAGTAGGAATAAGTTGCTTAACTGTCATTTAGAAGTCAACCAAAAAATATTGAACGAGTAAATAAGTACACATACTTAGGCACTAACATCAATGACCAATGGAACCCACTCGCAAGAAAGAAAGAGTATTAAAAAGGCTAGAGCAGTATTCACCAAAATGAGCTCTATATTCAAAAGCCCTAACTTGACACTGGACATGCTTTGCTACGTATTCTCCATTTTGTTTTATGGAGTGGAGACATGGACCCTGATAGAGGCAAGTAAAAGATTGGAAGCCCTTGAAATGTATCTATATTGTAGGATGCTGAACTCTCATGGGTGGACCAAGTCATGAATGAAAGAATTCTTTAAAGAATGAATAAGGAAAAAGAGGTTTTAGTTACCATCAACCAATGTAAACTCCAATACCTCGGCCACGTTAGGAGGAATAAGAGCAGATTACATCTGTCATAGAAAATACTGCAAGGGAAAGTGTGTGGAAAGAGAAATGTGAAGAGAAGAAGAATTTCGTGGCTAAAAAATCTTTGCACTTGGTGACAGTGACCACCACGTAGCTGTTTAGAGCCGCAGTCAACAAGGTGATGATATAGTTGCCAACATCCGGAACGGATAAGATCCGAGATCTGCCATCTTTGGTCTTGAGTCAACAAGCTCTTCCACAACAATCATATATTACCAGAACCTCCTCCTCCATCTGCATCCCCTCCACCACCTTCCCCTTTACTCACACCCTGTTAGTCACCCTGATACAAACTTCTCTTTACTCTCTGTGCCCTTTATTCCTGGTCTTACTAATAAGCTGGTTATATTCTGCGTGCTATTCCTAATGTCAAAATTCCTAAATATTATTTCCTTAAGAACAGATCTATTTTCCCTAAAATTCTCCATTTTTCAAAACATCTTTCTAAAAGGGAATTTCTTGAAATGTGTTACATTAATGAGAACCCTAATAACATTAACAAAAGAACGAGCATTGATGGCTTGAGTAACATATATAGCTTTCTCCTTTCATGTGATTTGTCACCTCAACACGATACCTCTGGGTTGTCATCTGTTGCATAATACTTTTCTTTTCGTCTTTTTAGTCTCTACGTTTTACCATTTATTGTCCCCTCCCGCCACTTTACTAATTATCGGTTGGCCTTTTTTGATCCTCATGTTCTCACTGATTATGGTCGCTAATTATCAGCGTTTAGAATGTTTTGTTCATCATTTAGCCCTTCTCCAAATTGTTTTTCTCATGTCTCATGAACTCCTAGCTCATGCGAGATATTGTAAACGAGGTCATTAGAGAAGAACCCAAAGCCTCGCGAATGCATGCATATTCTAAATTCCAGCTCGTTATATTATCCTAATTTCCATTCCGGACTTAAACGTGTTCCATTTGTACTTTTTCCATTTTACTGACTTTTCAATTTGATGATATATATTTATATTTAGTACTAAAGCCGGTCCTGCCCGGGTTGTTTTCGATGGGCTTTGGCCCTGTAGGTTAAATGATCCCTTGCTTCTGTCAGATGGCTGTTTTCTGCCAGCGTTGTGTCAAATATGTCATACAAATTGCAGGTCACAGGTGATTAATTAAAATTGAATTATTTTGAATTGATTTTAACATCCAAGGTTTTTAATGGCATCCCTTTTGTAAATGCCTTTTTACCTAATTAGTATGTTAATGTGTAGTGTAAAATTTACTCAATTGTTAGTGTTATTTATGTAATTGGTTTTATGGCCATTTTTGTTAGATTAATATTCTACCCCTCATGTAAGTGGTCTTTTCAGTTTTATTACTATATATATTTTTCTACATCAACTTATTAAAAGAAAATAACTTATACTTTTGTTTATATGCCAGTACTACTTCAATTGTCGCTTCGTTCTCTTTTTTAGCTTGTGCCCTCATGAAGGTCCCAACCTAGACCGAAATATTGGCTAAATGAATATTGTGTGAACACCTGTTGCACCCTTTGCCGAGTTTTCCAACTAATTTCATATTTAAGAATTTTGTTAGATACGGCAACTTTTGCTTTCTTTTTTTATTATATATACAAAGGGTAGTAGGAAAGTTTTGCAATACAGCTGGGTTTATTTAATTTTTTCAAAGTAATTTCCTCTACATTCAATACACCTCTCCATCCTCCGAAACCAATCTTTAAACCAGTTCTGCCAAGTTTCACTAGGGAGTAAAGCAAACTCGTTGTCCCAAGCTCGCAGAAGGTCCTCATCACTGGAAAACCGCCTCCCTTTTAATTTCATTTTTGAGCCTTGGTCGGCACATCGTAATAGCACAGCCAAGTCTCGTCACCTGTTACGATGTTGTTCACATACCGAGATTGTCCCTCTTCAGTCAGTCGATGCGGCACCCAGAGAGAACAAAGTTTCTTCACGTGCAAATGATCATGCAGAATCGAACGAATTGCTGGTGCATTTAGGTCTAAAGTACCCTCTATCTGTTGGTAGGTCACTCGCCTGTCCTCGTTAAGCATTTTCCTCACAGCAATAACGTTTTCCTCCGTAACTGACGTTCGTGGCCTTCCCGGCCTCTTAGCATCCTCCAGAGTGAAATTTCCCCTTTGGAATTCTCTATACCACCTGAATATCGTTGTACGATGTGGACAAACATCACCTAGTGCAAAAGTCATTTCTTCTAAGCACTGGTCTATGTTTAAACCACGCACGAAATTATAACGCAAAACTGCCCTTATCTCATTTCGTGACCACGATGCCATCGCAAGCACTTTACACTCTCACTGCTAATGAATAACTGAGCCCATCGACTTGGCGCGGCGGCTACTATGCACGTATGAATATGTCTCAACATACAGCAACAAGCAGCTTCCTGCGATTCATTGTTCCATCAAATTGCAAAACTTTCCTAGTACCCTTTGTATATATATATATATATATATATATATATATATATATATATATATATATATATATATATATATATAAAATTATTAAAAATACAACATTTTGCTTTCTTTCTTTTATATATATATATATATATATATATATATATATATATATATATATATATATATATATATATAGGATATAACTGGCGATGATATATTAATAAATAATATAATTAATGCTAAACTTCGATAATTTCTGTTTACTAAGAAGTCAGAAAACTTTTAATTAATTTTAAACTATTTCATGGAATTAGTTAAACAAAACGTGAAATTAATAAAAAAAAATTTACAACAAAATCAAATTGTTATGACCAATCGGAAAATCCAAACATCCATTTTTAAATTTTTCGCCGACATACCTCTTTAATCTACAAACATTTTAATCCGCTTGTTTACCTGAATTTACAAATGGTTATTTTTAATATGGCAATTTTCTCCTCAATGTTTGTGTGATTGATTATTTCTTGTTACTTTCAGTGAACATCTAATTACAATAATGAATCTTAATAAGCAATCGGAATTCAAGAAAGATTTCTTACGAAAACCAAAACGACAAATTTGTTTAAATCTATTCGGCTAGGTCACATACTACATCATGCTGCCTCGTAGACATCGTTAAAGTCTCAAAGCCCCGACATCGTTACAAAGGCATGTAATTGGTGGGAGGCTGCTCGGACCAGAAAACACTGGCGATGAAGTCTCATCCTTTCCGCTTTGCTCCCGGTCGGACTTAGATGGAGTGAAGGTCGACCACATACATAAAATCAATATGTTGTTAATACCAATGACACGGAGAATCAAAAATGATACTATCATAAGATGTTGTAGTGCAGCATTCATTTAAGTTTCTAAAATTTCTCTATTATATTTTATTATATTATTTAATACTTTTTTTTATATTTTTGTTATTTTAATTATGTCTAGTTTTATTAATTAAATGGAAATTAAATTAGAATTTTTTGTTTAACGATAAAGTTATTTAATGATAATAATGTGTTGTTAAATTAATTAGTGATTTTAACCCAGAAATACACACATCATTTCATGTTGTGTCTTTTTTATTCATGTAGAGATTATTTGTACTTTTTCTGGCACTCATTAACAATAAACAATAGAGTTATAGAACTGTAACTTGTTTCAAAGTTGATGAGTCATGAATTAAATTGAATCACAAGGAGATATCAGTGTATAAAAAAATTCCTTCTCTGTTGACTTTATTGTTATATATAGCTATATCATTATTATCATCAACCAGAACTTGTAGATTTTCATCTCTGTCTATCCTACGCAATCTGCAACCAGTTATTAACGGCTCTTTTAATATCATCTGACCAACGTGCCGGTAGTCTCCCTCTCTCCCTCTGCTGCGCTTATGGACCCTTGGCCTCTCTTTTTATTAATAGTATATATAATACTATTTTGCGCGTCCATGTTATGTCCCTAAGTCTGGCAATATATTCTGCCCATTTCCATTTTAAAGTAGCTATGCGCGTAATAAAATGTATGACTCCAGTGTGTCTACGCAGATCTTCATTGCGAATTTTGTCTTTAAGAGTCACACCAAGCATTGATCTCTCCATGCGACTTTGCGAATAAATTCTTCTTTAACAACATATAATTAAAAGTGGGGCATATTATACAGATGTGGAGTTTGTCAAGTAAGAACGTGACCGCCCATATTCTTAAAAAGTGTGTTTCGAGAACATTTTTTGCCATAAATGTATTTTTTGGTGTGCTAAAAATGGCGCAATTACCTTAGTAAGTTGTCCAATCACCTCTTGTATCAATAATCGCTTGGCATCTTCGAGGCATACTGTCGACGAGATTTTTTGCATACTGTGCAAATTTTTCGACTCTCGCGAGACAACTGAGTCAGAGTCTTTCCTCTGAGGTTTCTCTTTACAAGTTTTCAGTAGGGTTGGCGTCCGGCGATTGCGAGGGCCACTCTAGTATCAGTATCTTATCGTGGGTTCAAGCGAGCCGCCTCGCGACGGGATTGTCGCCCAGGTAAAAGTTTCTTCAACGTGACATCGTGAGCACCAGTTGTTGTCGTCGAATGGTCTCATGGGAACCATTCAAACCTGATTTTCTTGATTTTGCCGCTCCTTCACGCAGCGTCAATTTCGGGTCCGGTGAAAACAAAGACACGATTCATTTTTCGACTTTCGGAGTGACTCTGCCTACCGAGTCCCGTTTTGACAAGTCGTCGACATTTTTCGTCTCGTTCAAATGATTGACCCACTTCTTCACAAACGATCCCGACTTTTTAATATACATAACGGCCGCGGAATGTCTCATTTTAGGCCCCTTTGGATGGAAACAAGGTACGACTGCCTCGAACCGACGCGCAAACAAGTGACTCATTTTGGATTTGACGTAAGTTAGACGAAAGTTCGGAATCGACAGATATTTTTATTAAAATGCGTCGTAGACAAAGGTTTCCTCTATCGGTTTTTTGTTGAATCGCATCTACCAAAAATGAATTATCGCGGACACTTGACAAACTGTATGTACAGGGTGAGTCAACGATAGAGTAAAGTTCATCAAAAAAGTGTGGCCGATATAACATAAGGTTTTTTTTAGATGGAACATCCTATTTTCTAATTTATTTTTAAATTCTGCGTAAAATTTTATAACTTTTTTATTAATAATGTTATATACCTAAACTTAGTAGTTTTTCTAATATTTCAATTTTTTTTAAAAAATGCTAGTTTTTAGTTTTGTAAAAAATTGTCAGTAGGGCCATTGTTTCTGCAGGTGGAATACTCATAATTATTACGAGCGTTCTACCGAGATGAAAAAAAAGATACATGTAAAGAAAATTAAGTTAGATGCTACAGGGTGTTGAAAATAAATTTACACATTTCGACTATTTTAAATTGAAAAATCTCAAATTTTTTAAATGGCACACCCTGTATATTATTATTTTTTCTGATAGATTTTTACAAAACCCTGCAACTTTTATTAAGTATATTATATACCTATTTCTAATAGTTTTCGATTTATTTCGAATTTTTCAATTTTTACCCTTGTTAACAAAACACGCTATAAAATCATAATTGCCAAGACAAAAAAATATGTAGGCATTGTCAAATTTTAACATTTCTATTAAGCAACTAAAAATAGTTAAATTTATTGTAGTAAATAACTTATAAAGGTAATAATTATGGATTTTCCTAAAAATTAATTAATTGATATGGTTTATATACTGGGCGAGGCGGGAAAAAATTGTCTTTTGGCAGTAAGGCTTTACGGAGCATAGCACCTTAATAGACGTATACCATCTAGAAAATCTTTTCAGTACTTAATGGAACGGTTTGATGGTAGTGGTAGCGTTGAGTATACGAAACGGAAAGTAGTAAACCAGAATGCTACCAATAAGGAAAAAGAAATGGAAATTTTACTTCATGTTGAAGATAATCCCCAGGTCAGCAGCCGTCAACTAGCTGACTTATCTGACACATCCCAATCTACGACTAATCGCACCACGAGAAAATACAAGTATCATCCCTTTCATATGGAATTACACCAAGAACTTCAAGACCGTGATTTTGAACGACGAGTAAACTTTTGCACCACCATGAATGGAGCAATAGAGGCCGATCCAAATTTTTTATCCAAAATAATGTTTTCTGATCAAGCTACTTTTCACAGTAATGGAGTAGTTAACAGTCATAACATGCATTATTATTCAACAGTTAATTCATTTTGGGTCCGGGCAGTTCAAAACCAAAACCATGGGTCGCTTGATGTATACTGTGGAATATTAAATTTTCGAATTATTGGTTAGTATTTTTTCCGCGAATCGCTTAACGGGCCTAGATATCTAAATTTTTTGCAAAATGAATTACCTCAGCGTCTTGAAGAAGTTGATAACTTTGAAAGGGAATAAATGTGGATTCAACAAGATGGAGCTCCTGCTCATTACCACCGGGAAGTTCAGGAACTTTTAAACGATCGTTACCCACAAAAATGGATCGCTAGAAATGGATTCATTCAGTGACCCCTCGATCATGTAACTTAACATCTTTAAACTTCTTTTTGTGGGACTACATTAAAGATCGTGTTTATGTGAATCCCCCTACAACACCAGTAGATATGGAAAATAGATACGGGGATGCGTGCAGGACAATAACGCCCTTTATGCTAAGGAAAGTGAAGGAAAACATAGTAAAACGACTAAACGTGTGTATTCAAGTAGACGGGCATATTTTTGAACATTTATTACGTCATAATAATTAATCATTAGATAAGTTAAACTATATTAAAATTATTATAAAATATTTGTTTATGTTTTCACAATAGCGCAAGGGTAAAAATAGAAAAATTCAAAATAA
Organism: Pachyrhynchus sulphureomaculatus; assembly: GCA_019049505.1. NCBI lineage: Eukaryota > Metazoa > Arthropoda > Insecta > Coleoptera > Curculionidae > Pachyrhynchus > Pachyrhynchus sulphureomaculatus. The sequence continues at coordinate 54,758,097 of CM032451.1, read as the reverse complement.
ATTGAAAAGTATTAAAAATAGGTATGTAACATACTTAATAAAAGTTGTTGTTGTAAAATCTATCAGAAAAAATAATAATATACAGGGTATGCCATTTAAAAAATTTGAGATTTTTCAATTTAAAATAGTTGAAATGCATAAATTTATTTTGAACACCCTGTAGCATCTAGCTCAAACCTTAAATCAATCAATCAATCAAATTTCTTTACATATATCTTTTTTTCATTTCTATAGAACGCTCGTACCAATTATGAGTATTCTACCTTCAGAAACAATGGCGCTACTGACAATTTTTACAAAACTGAAAACTAGTATTTTTTAACAAAAATTAGAAAAACTACTGAGTTTAGGTATATAACATTATTGATAAAAAAGATATAAAATTTTACGCAGAATTTAAAAATAAATTTGAAAATAGGATGTTCCGTTTAAAAAAAACATATGTTATATCGGCCACACTTTTTTGAAGTACCGTGTATACTCAAAAATAATTTTAAACTGTGCACCTTAACATTCCTTAAAACTATTATATTTAACATTTTTTTCGTCATTCCCGAGACAAATAAGATAATGAACTTTACTCTATCGTTGACCCTGTACTTTGAAATGAATTGACCATGACCAAAAATTCATTGAAACCAACCAATCAGGAGACATTTTTTTATTATGGATTCCGTCTCTCTCTATGAAATCTTTCCCTAATAATACCTTATAGGATTACAATAATCTAAATCCGTCTAATCCCGTGAAACAGATTTAAAGGAAGAAAACAATTGATATCGTTTATTAGCATGTAACATTGAAAAGCTACCATCTCATTTCGTCAATACTTTCTAGTCAATATTAAAGTTTATATCTTATTTAATGTTTAATTAAGCAGTGATTTATTAACATAAGTTAACATAATGGCAAAAATTTATTTCGCATTTTTTTGTGTTATAGCGTTAACAGTTTTTGGCTCATGCTCATATGGTGCTCCTATAGAAGATTTAACTCCAGATGAATTAGAGGCGATCCTGCAAACAGTTCCTGAACACGGTATTTTATTTTTAATTTTTTGTAAATATAATTGAGAAATCACAAAAAGTTTATTGGGAGTTTAAGAGTCATTTCCACTATACTCGATCTCCTAATAAATATACAAAGGGGAACCATATCAGTAGAAGTATAATAATATCATAAAATATTATGTCTTACCGAGGATATAAAACATTTTTAGATAGATAATATAGATCGAGTATTTTGAATATGATTGATTGTTACATACACGTAGGTATTTTTGTTACTTTTGTCTATGTTTAAGCTACAAATCCAAGACGATCTCCCAGTAATAAGAACACTTTAACAAGAATATGATTCTTAGTTGAACACTTTTCTATAAGTTAGAAGATTAAGATGAGATTTTTTTATTTCATGTGTAAAAGCAACTATCGCGACGGGGGAAATGAATGAACAGCTATTCTAATGAGAATATTTAATGAAATATCAATCACGTCGTATGCAGGATAACGTTAGATGTATTTGTTTTTTTTAGTTTTATCCTTTGTGTTAATCTAACGTTGAAATATTATTACCTGGTTGTAATTAATACTTGATATACATAAAGTATATTTTTTAAAACTCCACACGGAACATTCATGGGATCACTTCGGTCTCCGTCTGTCTGCCTGTCCGTCTGTCACATCCGATTTTCTCCGAAACTATTTGACCTAAAAAGTTGAAATTTGACCCACATATAGGAATCGATGGCCCAATCAGAGCCGTGTAATTTTGAAAAAAAATTGCCAGGTCATGGAGTAGAGTGTCTAATGAATGCTTGTGAAAACACGAGTTAAAAAATATATATGATATAATACCTGCGCTCATTTTTCTTTGTATTATTTTAAAAAAATATTCCTGTCCACCCCCATTATCTTGAAAAGTAGTGATCAAAAAATTTTGAAAAAATAGTATTCATAATGAGAAGATTGAGTTCATTACGTCTGATAATTTATCTAGTATAAAAAAGATAATACTGAAAACTATGTTTCCTTACAAACTGGTGAAGGTGGATTATTTTTCGTATAGTACCGCGCGTCGCTCCTCTAGAGACAAAATAATTTTATTTCATTTATTTATAATTAAATATTTAGGTAGTAAATATTTGTCTTACACTTTTACCACTAGGATCTAGAGTGAGCTAGATTGATTTATTGGCTATTAGGTAGCTCAGATACTATGACTATTATACGTTATTGATTAAGAAATAACGTGATTATACATCTCGGATCTTAAGATATATACATGTCAGGGACCTAATTAACTTAGCCTAAGTAAGGATTTTATTTTATTTTAAAAACATTCACGGTACGGAACACTAATTGCGAAAGTCCAACGTACACTTGACCGGTTACAATAGATGACGCTCAATTTTTTTCGTGTCCGATTTATAATTTATACAGTTTTTTTTTTTGCTTATTTATACGGCACATTTCAAGGAACAAACGATTCTTATAATTTTTTTCTTTTTCCAATATTTGTACATTTGAAAAATCAAACCGATGTCCCGTTCTTAGGTGGTGGTCTACAATGGCACATGATCTTTTGCTTATTAGACAATCACTCTTATGTTGTATGATTCTCTGTTTAAGCCATTGTGAGGTTTGTCCAACGTAGCAAGAGTCACAACCCAAACATGACAATTTGTAAATCACGTTGGTGTTATACAGTAATGGCTTTTGTTTGAGTTGAGTGAACAAGGTGTAGTTGCTCAGACTATTATATTTTGTGATCTTTATATGAGTGAATCTTTTAAAAATAGAGTTTTCCTTTCAAAAATTTACGGAATGCATTGTAGATCAAGTTTTATGAAGTAAAATCATAGATATGGCACATATATGATATGATGCGTTTCTAGTTGACAACTTCGCACGATCGCAAGTATTAGCCACAAGTTATTGCCTAGTGATTTTCAATTCCGGTGGGCGATAAGATTTATCTGATGAAGAATCTTCTGATAAGGACTATCCTTCGGATAAAATGAAATAGTTTGCACCTACACTGGGGGAACGAGATTTTCACGGTTTCTTATCTGTCATCTTTCTCTTCTGCGATATCGCTTTCGTTGTATGACGACCATTATTGATGAAATGTTCACTCATCCTACTGAGGTTTCTTTGACTTTCCCTTGCTTTCGCATAGACAGAATATTGCGCACTATTTCCATTGTACATATCATTAATCACATTGTCATGTATATTGTCAAATAGTTCGTATAATTCCTCTATAAAATTAGTTCTTTTCGCAATTACAAAAATAGAATGAACATTCTTCTGTTTCTTATGAGATAAATATTCCGGATATATTTTTTCGATCTTCGAGATAACATTTCTTTTATCTCTGACAAGTAGTCCAATATATGTCCAAATTTTTGCAGTTTCCATAGATACAATGGCACCACCTTCTCCAATTGTGCGCTTCAAGTTCATATGATTATGAAGAAAAAATCTTAAAATATGATTATTCGATAGCAAGGTATTGGTAGAAACGCATTTTCTACAGGCCATTTGTAATCACGGAAGCAAAGATTTTCAAAATGCGTCTGGAACTATGCGAAGAATGAGTGTGACTGACGGGAATGTGGAAAAATGTCAAAGAATATGTAAAAAACAGGAAAGTTTGACACGGCTTGGGGGTGGGGCAGGGAAAATTCTCGCTGAATTCAAATATGTATTAAAAGTTAAAAGTATTGGGTTTCCATTTAAATTTTGAATTTTGGGACTCAGAGTCCAAACAGAGCGCTGGGCCCAAAATCTAATACATCCATTCAATTTCCAGGGAAAAATGCGAAAACTTTTGTCTGAAAGATTTTTTCTGAAGTTGCCGATATACTCGTACGCCATGAAAATTTCTCAGAGATCTGAGTCATATGATTTTGCATAATAAAACAATGCTTTCTGTAAATTTTGCGGAACTTTTTTGAAAGGAAAATGCATTTTTTCACCCTTAATGCGCACTTAACATGAGCATTGCGGAAAACTGAAATACTTTAGAAAGAAACGGCCGTCGAGACCAGATTCAGCATCAAAAAATGTACAAGGAAACACCTTCCTAATCCTTAAATTCAAATCAGAAGTCTAACGGGGAGCTGTTGAAGGGGAAAACGATTGAGAAGAAAATATATATTTTCAATCGATGGAGGCGACCTCTAAATATTAATATTTTTTTCTAGAAATTTAGAGGCTTTATTTTTTTATAGGACTGAATATTTTGTGGGGGTAGGATCAAAAGAAAATTTTAAACAAATTTTGGCTTGTCACTTTAACCTATATATATATATATATATATATATATATATATATATATATATATATATATATATATATATATATATATATATATATATATATATTTTATATATATACAGTTTAATATTTAATAAATGAATTTCAATATTTCCTTTTTCATCAAAAAAATTGTGAATACCAAATTTAAAAATAGTGAAGATCAGATTTGTTAACATTTTTTTCTTATTTTTTAGAAAGAAATATCTTTATAATACAGAACATTATGCTCGGATATAAAGTACACGAATTAAAAGAAATATGGGTAAGTACATTTTTTTTTAAACTAGTATTTTGACAGTCTCATTTTACGCAAAAAATGATCCTAAGAAAAGTGAGTGTCTATAGAAACGTATAGAAATAACGTTTATTTTTTCCCTCTCTCAAAAATAACTTCCGCTTATACCCACATCTATAAAGCATCAAAATCATTATTATAAAATCTTATTATTCAATATATTTTTAATTTTCATGACAATATCAAACACTTCTTACCATCCATTTAAAAAAATATGCACAGTGGAAAAATCAGATTGATATTTTTAAATTACGAATTATCATCAAAAAATAAATAAAACAAAAATTAATCAGATAATCCAAATGTACCGTTTTAATCTAAACTTGAAGTTATAGTCCAATTTAGCGCAAAGTCCAAATTTAAAGTGTAATTTTTAGTTAATCTTTAAATTCCAGTTTTATTGTACTAAGGGAAGCTATATACATATATATATATATATATATATATATATATATATATATATATATATATATATATATATATACATATATATATATATATATATATATATATATATATATGTATATATATATATATATATATAATATATATATATATATAATATATATTTATATATATATATATATATATATATATATATATATATATATATATATATATATATATATATATATATATGTATATATATATATATATATATATATATATATATATATATATATACATATATATATATATATATATATATATATATATATATATATATATATATATGTATATATATATATATATATATATTATTGTACTAAGGGAAGCTATATACATATATATATATATATATATATATATATATATATATATATATATATATATATATATATATATATAGTAGAACCCCGGTTATGCGAGGTAACGTGGGGGGGGGGGGGGGGGGGGGGCACCCTCCTCTGATAACTGAAAACTCGGAAAATCCGGATTTGTTTTTTATTCATTCAAAAAATAAACACCAATACTTTAAACCGATGTATTAACGTTTTTTAACATATAAATAGGTACATACATTATAAAACAATGAATAGATAAAGAAGAAATAAACAAAAAAATATGCGCTTCTGTTTCATATTGCATCTTTTTTTCTCGCTGCAATGTTTCTCCATCTATTAAGAAGAAGCAAATCTGCTGGGGTTGCCTCTGGTTGTTGTTCGATATACCTCAGAGCTTTTTCCAAAGAAGCAAAACCTTCTTGATGAGAGATCTTAGTGGGAGACTGTTCATCCACCGCCGCTTCGTCATCGTCATCTGATTTTTCGATTTCCTGAAAGGCATTGGTTATTTCTTCAATACTCGTTTCTTTCTTCTAAATCATCTGCTGTAATCCATTCAACAACATCTTCTCTTGTCACATTTTCGCAACCTTTTAATTTTTGCATTAATTCAAATAAACTTTTTTCTTTTTCTTCTATCTCGCTGTCAAAATTTGAACAGGACATTTCTCCATGGCTTCTCAATTTCAAAGCTAATATATAAACGCCTATAATTTTTTAAAATGTTTTCGAGGATGCCTTGATCCATTGGTTGCATTATGATGGTTACATTTGGAGGAAAAAATTTTACTCCAATTTCGCCCACATGAAGTCCTTCTCCAGGGTGAGAGGGGGCATTATCCATTAACAAAACTGCTTTAATAGGAAGACGGTTTGTGTTCAAAAATTTAGTCACAGATGGCACGAACTCTTCTTCAAACCAGTTAGTAAATAAGGTCGCATTAATCCATGCGCTCTTCTGACTTTTGTAATAGACTGGTAGGGCTTTGGGTAAGATGTCTTTTAAAGCTCTTGGACGTGCAGACTTACCAATCACTATCAGTGGGATTTTATGCTTGCCAGATGCATTAGAACATACCATTATAGTTAATCTTTCCTTAATTCGTTTGTGCCCAGGAGCTGATTTTTCCTATCGAGATGCCAATGTTTTTGATGGAAGCATTTTATAATTCAAACCACTTTCGTCACAATTGTAGATTTGATCACATGTGTATCCACAATCTTCGATTTGCTTTTTAAAGTTCTGCTTAAACTTCTCAATTGATGACACATCAGCAGAAAGTTTTTCACCACATACAATCAGTTGCCGTACACCGTATCGTTTTTTCCAGCGGTCAAGCCATCCAGAACTGGCGATAAACTGATCTATCTCTGGGAATTGCCTACTAATCATTATTGCTTTCTGTTGTAAAATTGGATCTGACAAAGGCACACCTATTGATCTCTGTTGGTTAAACCACATGAATAAAGCTTCGTTAACCTTTTCATAGTCGCCGGTTTTCATTGATTTTCTTCCAGAGGACGAGGAGGCTTGATTTATACACCACTCTTCTATTTTTGATCGGTTTCTTTTCCAATCTCCAACTTTTACCTCACCTACTCCATAATTTCGTGCAACAACTTTAATTGTCTCTCCTGCTTCAATTCTTCTGATGGTTTTTAATTTTTCTTCAATAGGAACGACGATTCTTTTGCGCTTGTTTTGCTCCATTATAAAACGACAAACAAAAATTCAAACAAAGCAGTTCGTATTAATTATACTTAACCACCAGAACTCCAACCAAATAAATTATGTGAGTATATTCGTACTTCTCCGTAGTAAACGCTATAACGCACTGCATTTACGCAAATATATAGATTCCAAACCCAGTAAAAATAATATTTAAGCATAAATATGATAAATTTTGAACTATTTGAAAAGAAATAATTCCTTGATAATGCGCGAGAACAACTCGATCAATGCCCCTGAACAACTGATTGACTGATGTTGACAGCTGGGCAAAATAAAAACAGAATTTCAAATCGGTTTTTCTCTTAACTTTTCCAAGATTAATACCGCAATGGTAAACGATTTTCTTGTAAGAAATGTAAAGTTTTTTTAGTGCTAAAGTAAAAAAACGTATTTGTTTATTATTTTTATATACCTTAAATGTGCAATCGATCTCCATATAAAATATCTTAATTGTGCGTGAAATTTATAATTAAAGCAAGTGTACCGACACGAACTATCACACCTGCTGCTATATTCTACACTTTCTACAAATTTTTGATTTAACACCACTATATTAGTCCATCTATATTTAAAAACCTGTAATAACATTGATTTTTACCTCACTTTACCGACGACATAATGTAAAATTAGTAAACGTTCGCTGTAAATAAAAGAACTAAACGTAAATTTGTCGTTTTGGTAGAGGACGCTGTCGCTTGGCCGCCCCCAAGCAGCGAGCCACTAAAAACCTTCAGACAAAGCGAGCTGACGTTGGCATAAATCTTTTATTGTCCGAGTAGAATGCCGATAACAAAGGACCGATAAATCCTTTGTCGGTTTTAGAATAATAAAGATATTTTAATTTTTTTATGTTAAATTTATTTAAGCAAGACCGACTCAAATCTAAACAACACTGTAAGACCTTACGTCTGATTAACGATCTGCGATACTGTGGACTTGTAGGGTTCACCAGCGGCGGCGTGACAAAAATATTTATGATATGATTCCTTCAGGGTCGATTTTTTCCATTATTACCGAGATTCGCTATTTAAGGTGAATTTTCTACAATCAGTCTTTCTACAAGCAGACGCCAGTTCCAATATATACAGTAAATTCCATAACACCTAGTATATATATATATATATATATATATATATATATATATATATATATATATATATATATATATATATATATCACTACCGTCAGAAAGTATTATAGTTATTTCAGTCCCAAGACAAAAACCCAGATAATATATATTTTTTAAATTTTAATGAATTATCATTTATTTTCACATTATTCACAGTCTAGAAATTCAGAAAAATATTCATCATTTTCGAGGATTTTTTCTCATTTATGTGACCTCCTTTGTTTTTAATTACCGCTGTACAGAGTTTCGGCATTCTGTCCAGTAGTTTCTTCAGTTATTTTAGCCCATTCTGCTTGTAAAAGTTCCCACCAGTGATTTTCTGATGTTGGATTGAGTTTTCAAACATACCTGTCCAAATGGCCCCACAGCAACTCGATGGGGTTCAAATCGGGTGATTGTGAAGGCCAAGTCATCACTTCCAGGACGTCATCGGATTTCGATTGGTCCAAAAGTTGTTTAATTTGTTTAGCAGAATGTTTAGGGTCGTTGTCATGCTGAAAAATAAATTTCCCCTGAAAAATATCTCTTCCAGAAGGAACCATTTGAGTTAGCAAAATTTCTTGATACTGTTCTTTTCGCATGATTCCTTATATTCTAAAGATTTTTCCAACTTTACCGTTGCCAAAACAACCCCAAACCATTACTGAACCTGCACCATGTTTTACTGTAGGCAAACTGACAGGCTTCCAACATCTTTTCTCCAACTGATCGAAGCACGTAAACTCTCCCGTGTAGTCCACCTTCTGTTAACCTGTTCTTCCCGGTTGTCACGCTGATAGGGATGGGCCGCTCCAAATTTACTTGAGCCGTGATATCTGGTGCGGGTAGGCGGCGGTTACGTCTGCTGGACATTATTATAGCTCTGTCTTCAGCGCAGAGTCGTTTTTCAAGGCCTTCCTGAACGTTTTTGGTCGAGAATTCCATGTCCCGCAGAAAATTTCTTTACGATGTAGTCCACCGTTCTCCTTGGCATCCACATATCACTCGCCATTTGTCGACTCGAGTGACCATTTTGATGTCTCGCAATGATCAGAGCCCGATTTTCAACGGAAACCTCTTTCGTTTTTGGCATTTGCACAAACAATTGAGGCTGTATCAATGACAAAGTACTGTTTGCGAATGGTTCATTTCCAAAAGGGCAATGGTATCTATCGCATAGTTTTTATCATAAAATGTCACTAGGAATTTCCATAATCCCTAGAAACTTGAAATGAGTTCTTACTTCAACTGGAATTCTCAGAAATCGCCTCAAAACGATTATCATGCAAAACTTGGTAATTTGTTCTAATTGGTTTTTAATTTGTGATTTCACCAAAAAGGCTTATTTAAACAATTTTATGATGGACACTTGTTAAGAATAATTAAATTTACCTAATATAATACAAGGGTTTAATTAGGTATTAAATTTTGGCAGTTACATTGAAATTTCTAGGTGGGCGAATACTTTCTGACGGTAGTATATATATATATATATATATATATATATATATATATATATATATATATATATATATATATATATATATATATATATGTATATATATGTATATATATATGTATATATATATATATGTATATATATATATATATATATATATATATATATATATATATATATATATACATATATATATACGAGGCTGGTTTGAAAAGTCCGTGCAAAGTCCGAGAGATGCGTATCGAGGTCATTTTTTTTTTTTTTTTTTTTTTTTTTTTTATGGGTCTAGCACACGTGCTGCAGGGAAGTCCCTAAAGCGCTCCAGGAGCGGCACGAGTGCGGAAAAAGCGATTCACGTTGTTCTTGAATCGCTGTGTTTAGTTAGTAGCATCTCTTGAATGAACGCACACCAAGTTTCAGCCATATTGGTCTATTTCTTTGTGTTTGGCATTCGTGTGAATCAAGGAAGTCGAGTGATTTTCAAGAAATGGGCGAAAAAGAATTTCGTGTGGTGATTAAACATTACTTTATGAAAGGCAAAACGCCTCAGGAGACTAAAGAGAAGCTTGATAAACATTATGGTGACTCTGCACCTTCGATTAGAACAGTTTATAAGTGGTTTCAAAATTTTCGGACTGGCCATATGGGCACAAGTGACGCTGAACGTTCTGGACGGCCTGTGGAGGTTACGACTCCAGAAATCATTGATCAAATCCATGATATGGTGATGGATGAGAGAAGAGTTAAGGTGCGTGAGATTGCTAGTGCTGTGGGCATCTCGACTGAACGGATACGTAATATTTTGCATAAACATTTGGACATGAGAAAGCTATCCGCAAGATGGGTGCCGCGATTGCTCACGCTTGACCAAAAACGGAATCGTGTGAAGTGTTGCAAGGATGGTTTGCAGCTGTTCCAGAAGAATCCGGAGGACTTTAAGCATCGTTTCGTCACTGTGGATGAAACATGGATACATTACTATACTCCTGAGACCAAACAACAATCTAAACAATGGGTTACCAAGGGGGAATCTGCACCAAAAAAGGCGAAGACCGTTCCTTCGGCCGGAAAGGTTATGGCGACTGTCTTTTGGGATTCGCAAGGGATAATCCTCATCGACTATCTGGAAAAGGGTAAAACTATTACAGGTGAATATTATTCATCGTTATTGGACCGTTAGAAAACCGAGCTGCAAGAAAAACGCCCGCGATTGGCCCACAAGAAAGTCCTTTTCCATCACGACAACGCACCAGCACACACCTCAGCAGTTGTGGTCGCAAAATTAATGGAACTAGGATTCCAACTCGTTTCACATCCCCCCTATTCTCCAGACTTGGCTCCCTCGGACTACTATTTGTTCCCCAATTTGAAGAAATGGCTGGCGGGACAAAGATTTTATTCAAACGAGGAGGTGATTGCAGACACTAATGGATATCTTGCAGACCTGGACAAATCCTATTATTCGGAAGGGATCAACAAACTAGAACATCGTTGGACGAAGTGTATAAGCCTAAAAGGAGACTATGTCGAAAAATAAAAAAGGTTTACCTCAAACACATAAGTAGTTTTTATTTTTGCACCGACTTTTCAAACCAGCCTCGTATATATATATATATATATATATATATATATATATATATATATATATATATATATATATATATATATAGTATATATCCTCGTATAGTATAAAATTACCCGAATTAATAGAAGATTAACTGATATGATAACTAATTTTAAATGAATCTATTTTCGATAACGATATCTTGGCAGGTACAACGACCAAAAATATACTTATAATGGTCTAAAATATACGTATATGCACATCTATCAATGAAGAACTTCGTCAAAACCCTGAAAGCTGATGGTTCCATATCTCGTAATATAACTAAAATATTTATTTAAAAGGACGTCTCAATTTCTTTAAACTTTGGACTCTACCTGTCGCTCTGCCAGTCTACCTGGCAGGATAACTTTAGAACGAAATGAGATATCGATTTAAAATTTATTACAAATATCATTTGAAGTAGGAATGGAACCTATAATTTTTGGACTATATCGCTTCAGAAGCAGGGGAGAATTTTTCTTGATTTTGGTTGCTGATCAAATTACAAAAAATATTCTTTATAGTCCAATGTATGAAAGGATTATAGGGGTTGTAACAAATATATCACGTTATATGCCCTTTTCGGAGTTCTTGTGGACGGGGAATCTCAAATATCAAGTAATTTAAGCTTAACAAAAATATATGAAGCAATATGAGGACTATACAAGTTGAATTTGCTAGGGAAGTACTCGGTTAATACCAACCAATTTTTTCTCATCATTATATACAATATAGGGAACTTACGGTATACAATAAAAAATGATATTATCTAAAGATACCTTATAATGCTTTAAGATACATTTATTACCGTAAAACAATACAGTACTACCATAAATTAAAAAAAAAATTGTGTTGTGATTTCAATACCCAGTTTTTCCTTCGCAAACACGTAGTTTGAAAATACATACATAGTGGATTTAACTTTCTCACTTACACAACAAATAAAACTTAATTCAAGTACTGCCAAAATGGTAAATTAAATTTGAAGTGGATACCTCGTTTCGTTAGAGACTTATAGAGAAACATATCGACAGAAACTATCTTTTCGTTATCTAGGGACCACGATACGTGACAAAATTTCGGAGGCTGAATGTTTCATTAATGTAACAAAGTAAATACGTCTTTCATTTCTAATGATAACGTACAGCTTACGAACGGTTCAATAAAATAATAACGACTGAGTTGTTAGTGTTCCGTACGGAAGACTTATAAGATGACTTCGGTGTCTGTCCGTCTGTCTGTCTGTCACCCCCGATTTTCTCCGAAACTATTTGTCATAGAAAGTTGAAATTTGGTAATAACTTAGGAATTGATGGCCTCATTAGAGCCATGTAGTTTTGAAAGTTAAAATTTGACTTAAGGGGTTAGTTTTTGAGGGTGAAATCGAAAGTGAAAAAAAATTTTTTTTTACTAGGTCATTGAGTGTGGTGTCAAATTAAAGCTTGTAAAAACACGAGTAATATATATATATATATATATATATATATATATATATATATATATATATATATATATATAATACTTGGGCGCACTTTTCTTTTCATTATTTTTAAAAAATCGCGAAAAATCACTGTCCACCCGCCTTTATCTCGAAAAGTACTTATCAAAACATTTTGAAAAAATTCTGGAATATTCTCCACGGAGTGTAGATTGAATGAAAATTATCACGAGTGCATTAACTTTAATAATTTAGCTGGTATATAAAAAAAAAAACAAAAATTTCAAGGTCATCAGTATTCAGTAAACAAACTGTGTTGAAAACTCATTTGGGATGTGTTTTTTTGTGAAGTCACTGATCATTTTATACCTCCGTAACAAAATTTTTTATTTTAAAAGCAATTAACGTACGGAACACTAATTGCGCTAAAGTTCAACTTGCACTTGGCCGGTTATTTTTAGGTGTGAAACCAATTTGAAATTAATAAATACATGTTAGCGACATTCACACGAATTTAAAAAAAAAATAAGGGTTCTAATCTTAACTAGCATTGGACCAAATGAACTATTAATTGAACTTATAAGCCCCCATAGCTCAGTTTTTACAGCAGAAGTTTAGAAAACCGAAAGTCTTTAGTTCAAATTCCACCGAATTGAGAACACTGATGTGTTAATTTCAAAAATAATGACATTTAAAGTCAACTTCCGGAATTTTTTTTGGTCGTAATAGAAGAAGAATCATGAGCTGTTATTCGTAAAAATTATGCTTTCAAAAATATACATTACAGTTACAAAAAAGTTTGTTCTTGATAAAATAAGAGGAAAGCTGCAAAAGGTAGACGCTGCCAATACCAGAGGACGAAGCTGGAACCGCCTTTTCCAGCGAAAAACGGTCGTCTTTCGAATTTTTGAGCGGGCCCAGCTTCGTTTTCCGGTATTGGCGGCTTCTGCCTTTCCAGGTTCCGTCTAATTTTATCAAGATAAAACTAGGTTTATTGATTTTATATGGTTAAATCACGTTTTTGGGCCCTAAAGCTGGGTCCGGTCGCGGCGGCGTCTGCCATTTGGGGCGCTTGACTTTTTAGAGTCAATAAATGTTATGGTACTTGATTCAAGTGGTTAAACGACAGTCCATTTTTGGAATGTCGCATTTTGGGCCTTATCTGGGCATTCCAGGGCCAGACGGTTAGTCGACAGGTCAAAATTTCGGGTCGCCCTCTTGGGCATATACATTGAGTCTACCCAACAAGTCGTATTAATTCGCATGAAACTTATTGCAAGTACGCCGAGCTTTTCACTGATTAAATCATAAAATGTCTCTTTTTTTTCAGCCTGACCAAGAGGAGGCAGATTTAGCTGTTCAAATTTTCAACTTAATAGTAAAGAACTTGCAAAACAAAAGAAATGGGCAAAAAATCATGACACCTAAACTACAAATATGTTTTCCGGCCCCAGTTGGATGTTTCGACCCTGACGATCCACCAATAAGACCACAGTAGATAATATTCCTTGATATTTTCTAATGTTAAATAAATAGCAAAGATCAGATTGTTATCGGGCATTTTATTTTTCAATTATTACCAAGTAATACTTCTTCAATTTTTAGTTCTAAATTAGTTTAAAAACGAGCCTTCACATCGATGATACGACGTAGGCTCCCCATGCACAGTACTATATATAACTAACCTGAACACGACAAAAATACTACCTCAGTTGTAAATAAATACTTAGCCTTGTTTCATTGTGAGCTTATGTCATATTTAAGGAATGGTAAGTAATACAAGATCAGTTCTATGCTTCGCTGTAAGGTAGGTATTGCTATTGGTTTGCACCTTGGCTACTAGTCAATCAATGTTTCAGAAATGTGGTATCTGTTTGGGTATAGTCGTATAAATAATCCACATGTAGAGGACGTCAGAAAAAGGTATATGCAACGAGAGGGAGCATATGCTCCATTGCTCCTTTGGATGTAGAAAATATCGCCTTCTTGAAATAGGGTTTTTCCTGCTTGAGTAAAGCTACATCGTGCGAAAGAGTTACTTTTTGTAAAAAAATTGTTATTAATTAGTTTGAGTTGAAACTTTTATAGTTCGTTTGTGCGACAATTGATCTTTTGTGAAAGATCCCCACCCCTGGTGATAAACTTTTAAATGGGAAATAAGTTTTTAAAGTTCCATTGTGCTAAAGGATTCTTTTTTCTGAATAGTATCACCGATTTTGATTTGACTTTGTTAGAATGAATTTTGTAGGCTTCTGAACGAAACACTTATAATATCACTTCGGTGTCTCTCCGTCTGTGTGTCTGTCTGTCCGTCTGTCACACCCGATTTTCTCTGTAACTATTTGACATAGAAAGTTGAAATAAGGCACTAATATAGAAATTGATGGCCTCATCAGAGTCGTGTAGTTCGACTTAATGGGTTAGTTTTGGGGGTTGAAATCGGAAGTGAGAAAAAAAAATTACCAGGTTATCGAGTGGGGTATCAAATGAGAGTTTGTAAAAACACGAGTTTAAAAATATATATAATGCATTACCTTTAATGTCTGTCTGCCTGGTATATATATAAAAAAAAAACTAAAAATTTCAAGGTCGTCAGTTTTTCAGTAAAGATCGGAAAAAGACTTTGTCGAAAACTCATTTGGGGTGTGTTTTGTGAAGTCATTGATCATTTTATACCTCCGTAACAAAAATTTTTATTTTAAAAGCAATCAACGTGTGGAGCACTAATTGCGTAAATCCGACTTGCACTTGGTCGGTTATTTTCTTCAAGGTTGGCTATTTACGTCCCCTCATTTGTCATCAGTCCTCTATAAAGAGCTCTACATTTAGTGTTCTCATTTTTTCCTTAAATAAACGCCTTTCGTAACCATCTGTCTCTCGCCTCTTGAACCTGGATGCGACACTTCGCAAATATTCTGACAGTCTTTCCAGTATATTATAAGTAGTTAGTACTTTTTGAAGTACCCTTAAGGTACTATTGTTAATATACTGGTTGATTTTTTTTAAGGTCAAGCCCTTTGGACTCAAGGTTTTTTTTTGCTAAAAATTGACCAAAATTTAGCGTATTGTGGGTAGGAATTAATATATTAGTAGACAAAATAAGTCTATCCCACAAGAAACACTACAAAAATATCATGATGAACATGGTTTCTTCATTGTAGTAAGGGTGTTCGATAGATACTTCAAAAAGCATCGTACAGCATCTATGTCGCTACAAAATAAAGATATCCTCGGCTGTTGACCCTGTAGTATGCTAACTTGTCCATTAAAAAGAAAATGCGCGGGAGCGTCTAATACGCATATAACAATCAACTCGTGTGCACAGTGACTTAAAAAAATTAAAGTAGTTTTCAGCACTATTACCATTTTATAGTATTCTCTTTACTTCAAAGGCTGTCCGACTTGTACTTGGCCGGTTATTTTCTTCAAGGTTGGCGATTTACGTCCCCTCATTTTCATCAGTCCTCTATAAAGAGCTCTACATTTAGTGTTCTTATTTTTTCCTTGAATAAACGCCTTTTGTAACCATCTGTCTCTCGCCTCTTGAACCTGGATGCGACACTTCGCAAATATTCTGACAGTCTTTCCAGTATATTATAAGAAGTTAGTAGTTTTTGAAGTACCCTTAAGGTACTCTTGTTAATATACTGGTTGATTTTTTTAAGGTCACGTGCTTTTGACTCAAGGTTTTTTTTTGCTAAAAATTGACCAAAATTTAGCGTATTGTGGGTAGGAATTAATATATTAGTAAACAAAATAAATCTGTCCCACGAGAAACACTACAAAAATATCATGATGAAGATGGTTTCTTCATTGTTGTAAGGGTGTTCGATAGATACTTCAAAAAGCATCGTACAGCATCTATGTCGCTACAAAATAAAGATATTCTCGGCTGTTGACCCTGTAGTATGCTAACTTGTCCATTAAAAAGAAAATGCGCGGGAGCGTCTAATACGCATATAACAATCAACTCGTGTGCACAGTGACTTAAAAAAATTAAAGTAGTTTTCAGCACAATTACCATTTTATAGTATTCTCTTTACTTCAAAGGCTGTCCGACTTGTACATGGCCGGTTATTTTCTTCAGGGTTGGCGATTTACGTCCCCTCATTTTTCATCAGTCCTCTATAAAGAGCTCTACATTTAGTGTTCTTATTTTTTCCTTAAATAAACTCCTTTCGTAACCATCTGTCTCTCACCTCTTGAACCTGGATGCGACACTTCGCAAATATTCTAACAGTCTTTCCAGTACATTATAAGTAGTTAGTACTTTTTGAAGTACCCTTAAGGTACTCTTATTAATATACTGGTTGATTTTTTTAAGGTCACGCTCTTCTGACTCAAGGTTTTTTTTTGCTAAAAATTGAACAAAATTTAGCGTATTGTGGGTAGGAATTAATATATTAGTAAACAAAATAAGTCTGTCCCACAAGAAACACTACAAAAATATCATGATGAACATGGTTTCTTCATTGTAGTAAGGGTGTTCGACAGATACTTCAAAAAGCATCGTACAGCATCTATGTCGCTACAAAATAAAGATATCCTCGGCTGTTGACCCTGTAGTATGCTAACTTGTCCATTAAAAAGAAAATGCGCGGGAGCGTCTAATACGCATATAACAATCAACTCGTGTGCACAGTGACTTAAAAAAATTAAAGTAGTTTTCAGCACTATTACCATTTTATAGTATTCTCTTTACTTCAAAGGCTCTCCGACTTGTACTTGGCCGGTTATTTTCTTCAAGGTTGGCGATTTACGTCCCCTCGTTTTTCATCAGTCCTCTATAAAGAGCTCTACATTTAGTGTTCTTATTTTTTTCCTTGAATAAACGTCTTTTGTAACCATCTGTCTCTCGCCTCTTAAACCTGGATGCGACACTTCGCAAATATTCTGACAGTCTTTCCAGTATATTATAAGAAGTTAGTACTTTTTGAAGTACCCTTAAGGTACTCTTGTTAATATACTGTTGATTTTTTAAGGTCACGCGCTTTTGACTCAAGGTTTTTTTTTGCTAAAAATTGACCAAAATTTAGCGTATTGTGGGTAGGAATTAATATATTAGTAAACAAAATAAATCTGTCCCACAAGAAACACTACAAAAATATCATGATGAACATGGTTTCTTCATTGTAGTAAGGGTGTTCGATAGATACTTCAAAAAGCATCGTACAGCATCTACGTCGCTACAAAATAAAGATATCCTCGGCTGTTGACCCTGTAGTATGCTAACTTGTCGATTAAAAAGAAAATGCGCGGGAGCGTCTAATACGTATATAACAATCACCTCGTGTGCACGGTGACTTAAAAAAATTAAAGTAGTTTACAGCACTATTACCATTTTATAGTATTCTCTTTACTTCGAAGGCTTTGCGATGACCTTTCTGATTTGGCAACTCGATAAGTAAATAAAGTGCCTTGTCAATATACTTTTCCTTTTAATTCATACCGGTCTAGGTAAACAAATCAATTGTCCTTAACTCCATAACATTGTAATTCCATAATCCTTTAATCGTGTTTAAAACCGATCCATCAACTTGTTTTTGACGGAAATTTTAGTCAGTCAATTTTTAGTTACTGAAGTTTGTGTTAAAATCTGTTCTACTATTTGACGGATTAGGTTATAAATTATCGAATTTTCCGAATGTTTTACTAAAGGTAGATTAGTGGAAAAACGTATTTCCTGAATCCCCTTTTTACGATTTGATTATATAAAACAGAACCGTATTAAGTCAGTTGAAAATTGCCAAACGCTCTAAGCAAACTAGTTTCCCCCTACATCACGACAATGCACCGGCTTACACTACGGTTGCTAGGCAACAATTTTTGGAGAAGCATTCATAAACTGTCATCCTGTTTCTTTTGGTTCCGTCTCCTATCGGTGGTTGGATATCCTCAGTGTTATTGTAACTTTATTCACCGCTATCTTAAATAGTTCTGTGGAACTGCAGCCAAATCACTCCCTGAAATTTTGCAACCAGGATACTCTTCTCCGTCCTCCACTTCTCTTTCTCTTTGTATTTCCCTGCATAATAAGTCTCAGCATCGAATATTTCTTCCTCCTCGTTACATGGCCAAAGTATTCGAGCTTTTTCCGTTTCACTGTATTTAAAACTTCACACTCCTTTCCAGTTCTATGTAATACTTTCTTATTGGTTACTTTATCCATACAGAGTACTCGCGGAATTCTTCGGTAACACCACATTTCATATGCTTCAAGCTTCTTCATCTCCACTTGTCTCAAAGTCTACGATTCTGCACCATATAATAAAGTGGAAAAGGCATAACACCTTAAAAGCCCGATTCTAAATTCTAAGCTTAAGTCACGAATACACTTCTGGATATTTCAATTTGACTTCTTGTTTCCTTGGTTTGATCGTTTGTTTTACTCAACCATGCACCCAGATATTTGTAGTTAGAAACCCTTTCAGTTGAAATGTTTGAGATATTGAGATTAGCTCTGACATTTTTTTTTGAGATAAGGATAAACACTATTTTTCCAGTATTCATTTCAGTCCGTATTCTGTATAGTAATTGTCCATCATTTCTACCAGATCTTGAAGGTCAATTATTACAGTGTCATCTGCGTCTCTTGTTAATGGTTTGTCCGTGCTGATTCTCCACTAAAGGCGTCTTCAAAAATAGCCTCGCTGTACAGATCAAATAACAGTAAAGATAATATACATCCCTGCCGTACTCCTCTAAGAATTTGTATTTCTTCAGTGATCGCACCCTCGACTCTTACTTTAGCTGACTGCTTCCTGTAAAGGTTGGCAGTTATTCCTATGTCCCGATCATTTATGTCTTTTTAGTTTAAGTAATTTTTCATGTCTTACTTTACCAAAAGTCTTCTGGAAATCTATGAAATAGGCGTATATTGTCTAATTCATATGTAGACATCGTTGGAACATTCTATACTCGTAACAATTTTTAGCCTTGTTAATTTTTAGGATAGTTACAAGGGTTGAAGAGAGCCATTGCTTTGGAAAAGTACTTGATTTATAAATGAGTTATGTCATCCTTTCTCTCAATCCAATCCAGTAGGATTATCGGTGACACTATGCAGCTGCTACCTTAACAGTCATTCTCCAAGGATCTCGATTCTACGCGACCTGACTTGACTCGTGCATACCCATACCAAGGAAAGATCTTATTTGGTCGGATCCTTCTGTTAGAGACCGTCCCCTTGATCTTCTACCTTCCCCGTTAATACAAGATTATCCATGGCATCCACTTTCCTCATAATGTGACTAAAATATCATTTTAGGTACTGTCTACTAATTCTATTCGAAAGGCGATCATTTATACTAAGCTCTTCAAGACTAGATACATTAGTACGGTCTGAGGCTTTTTCGACATGCCCACATCTCAAACGCATCAATTCGTCTTTTGTCAGCTCGTTTAATGGTTTATGTTTCCGATGCGTAAGTTGCTAAGGGGAATATAAGGCTGGATAGCAATTTTAACCTCGTGTTTTTTGTGACAGCTGGATCTTTCCAGACCTTAGTGAGTTTGATCGTCAAGTTTCTAGCCATAGCTAAACGTCTTCTCACTTCCTCTTCACAGCCACCATTGTTAGTTATGAGGGATCCCAAATACTTGGGATCCCTCATAACAGTGAAACCAGCAATTTCATTTATGTGTAACAGATCTTCATTACGACTAACAATCATTACTTTAGTTTTTGCTCTATTAATTGTCAGTCCATAGTTTTTTCTAGTAACTTCCAGGTCATAATTGACTGAAGTTGCAAATCTAACAGTATCATCCGCATATCTAAGGTTACTTAGCTTTTTTCCACCGATTATCACATGTCATCATACACCCCCTTATTCACCTGATTTGGCATCCTGCTACTTCAGGCTGTTCCCCATGATGATGAAGTTAAGACTGGAGAGAGTGACAGCGTCGACCATCTAACAAATGTTGGATTAGTAAAGAAAAAAAGGGGGAATCGATGCATTCGGGTGCAGGGATACTGCTTCGAAGGTGACGGAAGTCACGAAGCTTCAAAGTCACAACTTCAGATTTTACAGCATTACTTTGAGAACATTTCGCATTGCACCAGCTCTCATAGGCGAATAAAAATGTTTTGATTTCATTACCTATAACATCAATAAGATCTTGTGTTTTAAAAAGCGAAATATAAAATGAGGCATTTTTAATCTTACAAGTCTAATTTTGTTCATTCATTGAAAACTTAAAAGACGTGCGAATGATAGCAGACAGCTTGAATTTACAAAAAAAAATTAACATGGTATTTTAAAAATACTTTCTCGTAAGTAAGAAGAATTAATGGTTAATATTGATAGTAAGCAAATAACGACGCGAAATGTAAAAGATAATAATAAATAAGAAGAATTCAACGGTTCGTTGAAGCGTACAAAATGAGCATTAAGGAAGACCTGCATTGTCACAAAATTTTGAAAATTTTTAGTAAGTTTTAAATAAATTACTAATGAAAAGAAAAGACGAAGACATGCTTTTTGACACATTTTTCAAAATAAGAACTAAAAATAGTTTTTTTTAATATTCAAACTAAATGTTTTTAAAATTATTTTTTCAAGCCTCATTTGGGACCCCCAAGATTCTAAAAAATATATTTTTGGCACGCAAGGCATACACGCTGCAATTGCTGCAGGTTGTACTAGGTGCAAAACCCTGTCCTAAGGTTCTTTCTCTAAGAGATTCTCGAAGAGAGTGATACGGGGAGCCACCAGCTGAACCTTATACGGACGGGATGTCAGTGGCGGCTCCTCTATAGGAGCACATGAGCACGTGAATCCTCTGTCAACAACAAGGCAAAATGCAAATTATTTTGTATTATACTTTAGTCATACAAACGTCTTTTAAAGAAGTGAACCTTCTCTACAAATGGACAAGAACAATTTATAAATAATACTTTACGTACCGTTAACCTAGAGTTGTCACTGAAGCTCCCTAAGCTCACAAACTACGAGAACTGGATGTAAAGCAAGGCTGTGTTCTGGCAAATTGTATCTCTCTCTAATACGAAGATGTAAATTCGTCGTTTTTCTCTCTCCATGGTTCACACTTACTCGGGTGATCCTGAGGATTTGGATTGGGATAGAAGCGTCGTGTTGATTCGTTTATATTTTCCATCTAATCTAAGCGGTTCTAGTCAGAGTAGTTAAATTTGGTTTTGGCGCTCAATATTTCGCAACAAAGTTTGTATTGTTAGTATTAAGTCGTGAACGCAATTAGATACAGACATAAACTGATTATAATTGATGTAATGAACGAAAAAATGGATGCACAGCCGGGGTGTAGTAAATTGTTAGGCGAAACTTTGAATATACAGTGAATTATTTAAAACAAAATTTTTTGAAGTTGCCTTTAGAAGACAAACTTAAAGTGAAAACTGCGGGAAAACCGATTCCGAATCTTAGTATTACTCAAGTAAGTAAGGGACAAAAACGCGAGTTCAAAAGAAGTTTTAAAAATGAATTATATGAAAAACATGAATGGCTATGCGGATGCAGTGTTAAAGACAGCTTGTTTTGTTTTCCATATTTGCTATTTGCACCTGAAAGTGCTGAAGCGAGTTGGGTGAAAGGTGGGGTAGTCGATCTGGCACACAAAAAATTAAAAAGCATGAAAGTTCGCAGGTTCATATAAATTCGCTGCTAGAACTAAGACTTTTGGGAAAAGTTGATATAAAACAAACAACTGGATAGTGCCTACAGAAGAGGTATCGAAAAACATAATGACAATGTATTGAAAAACAGATACGTTTTGTCGAAAATTATAAATTGTATAAAGTTCTGTGGATGTTTCGAATTAGCTTTGCGAGGACACGATGAAAGGAATGGTTGGCAAAATCCGGTCATTTTCAAAAGTCTAATCAATTTTAGTACGGAGTTGGATCTGGCTTTAAAAGAGCATTTTGAAAAATCTACGGTCTTCAAAAGTACTTCAAAAATAATTCAGAACGAATTATTAAATTGCATGCTACAAGTTTGCCATGAATATATAAAGAATGAAATTGCAGACGCACAATTCATCTCTGTTATAGCTGATGAGACCCCAGATATTTCTTGTAAGTTTCAAATGGTAGTAGTTTTCAGATACATTTTAAAAGACGATTTTGGACTTTTTTGAATCCACAAGACATAATGCAATTAGTTTAGCAAATTGTATTAAAGACGTTTTGCTCAAAGTTACAGATACACCAAATAAATTAATTTCACAAAGCTATGATGGAGCAAATGTTATGAGTGGCCGCCGTGGTGGAGTAAACAGAATTATTCAATATGATTATATTATGTTCACTGTTATGCTCATCAATTAAATTTAATTTTAGCTCATGCAACTAGCCAGAATGCAGAAAAACGTCTTTTCTTATATAACAGATATTACGATTTTTTTTTCAAATTCTCCTCAGCGAGTTGAAATATTAAGTGAAGTTTTACACTGCCATATTCCAAGAACTTCTACAACACGGTGGCTTTTTAAAAGTAGAGCTATAAATATTATTTTTGAGAACAGAGAAGCACTTATCGAATCTATGGAGAAGGTAGAAAATACTTCGAAACAATCTATCACAATTAATCAAGCCTCTGCAATCCGTAGAATGTTATACGATTCACAAATTATATTCTGGCTAACATTTTTTCATAAAATTATACCACACGCCGATATCCTATATAACAGTTTGCAAAAATCGACTTCTGATCCTGCACAGGTAGCCACAGCAATTAATATATTTGAAAAAATGTATAGCGACTGAAAGACAAAATGCTGAAGAAATTCCTACTTTAACTGAAGATATAGTTCATTTTCGGAATAAAAGACGTAAGGAAGATCCTTATTTAACAAAAATAGTTGCAGCAAAAGAAGTATGTGATTATATATTAATTCAAATTAAGGAAAGGTTTTCATTTAATAGTCATCTAAGTGGTTCGCTTCTGTTTAGATCTTCTTAGTTCTCGGAGTTTGAAAATAAATTCCCATCGCACTATTTAAATGATATAGTTCAGGCATATCCATTTTTGGACAATATTAGATTACAAACTGAACTTGAACTTATTTATAAACGGCCAGATTTCAGAAATTTGCCAGGAGGGGTGCATTGTTTGCGATTTATAATTGAAAATAATTTACAAAATGTATTTTACGCTATGTACGCTTTACTGCGGCTAATTATTACCATTCCGATGACAACTGTTGAAGCTGAAAGAAATTTCTGCACTTTAAAAAGAATTAGGTCGTTTTTGAGAAGTACGATGAATCAAGAAAGACTTTTAGCGTTGGGAATGTTGACAATAGAAAAGAAAATGACAGAAGATTTTAGTGATTTTAATCAATTAGTGATTGACAAATTTGCAAATTTAAAAAAAATCGTTTAAACATTGTGTTTGTGTTCAGCTTATAGTTAGATGTTTTAAACAAAACAATAAATTTTGCTATATTTTTAATATGGACTGCATTTTCTTTCGTCAAGTGTTGTATATTATTTATGTTCGCGTTTATACATATGTGTCAATACACTGCGCCCATTTGCCTGTTATAGTTGGACCTTCTGAATAGGTAAGTGATTTTATATTAAATGTTATGTTTAACCCATTCACAGTTAGCATTTTCAATAGATACATAAAATTTAAAATTAAGTAGGTATCTGGAAATCGTGTTTTCACACTCTTATTGGCTCATAATACTGCATACAACATAGCCTCGTGAGGTATGTGAACCTCCACCAAATTCCATTATAAGCCACCACTGCATGATATATTAGCGTGACTTGTAAATCTAACGAGAATCGCTCTGAGAGGAATCAGGTGGATTACATTTATTGGACTTCTCCGATAAAAGTATTTGAAGAATTAACTTATCACCAATTTTTATTCGATGTTCCAAAGAATAAAATTTGTTGGTGGGTTCGAATCCCTTACCTGAGGAAGACCTGTCCTTTGGATAGAATCCAACAAAGCCAGAGTATGCTTGGGTGCGTGGTCCCAAACATGGGAGCAGTAGTCCATCGATAGTGCTCTGGATACGATTAAAAGGTGGTGTGGAGTTTACAGCTTTCCTCTACGAAATAATAGTTCCAGCTTTTCGAAACGATCTTTATTCTGCAGGCAACCTGATCATACCAAGACTAAATTTGCTCCCAAACCTAGCACGCTGAGTGACGATGCTAGTGGAATATAGTGTACCGTCGAAACTACGTCGGGCTCTGTAATGTTAACTTTTGTAGAAAAAAACTGCTGCTTGGGTTAATGTAGCGTTAATTTGGTTTGACTACTGTTACCTTAAGATATATTTTCTTTCTCGGTCAGGTACAAGCAGGTTTACGCTCCCAATTTCAAGTTGTTTACTACTAGTAGCTCCAGAGAAAATAGGCCGCCATACGAACAGACGGACAGAGATACGAGACACTCGAAACATATTTTTTTTTTACTATTTAAGGTCTACAAAACCTTAATGCCGCTAAGGAAAAAATGTTTAAATTTCTTAAAGTATAAAAATCGCTGAGGAAATGCTGCAAACTGTTATATTTATAACTTTTAATACTTTTTACTCCATAAATATATATATACACAAAACTGTTTACCAACAAAATTTTTTATTGAATCATCGTCGTAGTTATGTTGGTCTTAATCCGGAATCGGTAGAAATCGATGCAGCCTATCGGCGATGGGAAAAACATATTCTATCCCTCTTTAGCAAGAGCCCTTGTCCTTGTTTATATTTTTTGATTCTTCTTTTTAACTACGTTATAAACGGCCCAAGATAGTTGTAAATCCTTAATAATGTCCTAAAAGATAGGATATTATATTTATGTTTAATAGTGTACCAAAAAAATAAACATTATTTTTCACAAATTATGGTCAAAAAATATCGAAAAGGTAATTCTGACTAAGCTTTAAAATAGAATTTATATATACTGGATGACACAGCCAACATGTAACACCCTGTAATTTTTTTATTTTGAAAGCTACATATTTGCATTGTGTTTTTAGATACCAGAATGTGACATTATTAGGCTTTTTTATCACCTAACAAATATTTCTAACTACTTCCGGTTTGACCGGAAGTGACTGCAACTTTCTTATTTTTTTTAATGGAACCCTGTATGGAAA
>CM032451.1:54712246-54727246 GCA_019049505.1 Pachyrhynchus sulphureomaculatus | reverse complement strand
TTTTTCCTTCCTTTAGAGGCTAAATACTAACCAAATTCAAAATTTGGAAGTTTTCATATGTCTGCTTAAAAGTAGCCTAAGAATTTGGATGAATCGGTGAGTGTTTCCGTGACAAAATTAAAGAACTTCGACTTGGCGATAGTTGCGTAAACTATAAGGTTTAAATAGTAGGTAATTTTAGGAATATAGCTAGTATAGTATGTCCTCTTGGTCTCTGAAAATTCCACGCTTCTAGCTTATTTATCCCCACCGTAGTGACAGGTGGTCCGTAAGTGCCGTGAGTGGCATGCGAAGAAAAGGAGGGTGACGGTTTTGCTTTCTGCTACCGACTTGGCGGGGCACTTGCCGTGCCCCCCCCAGATACCAACACCTTGGGTAAACACCTTTGATTGTGCTTATTTTTAAACGGGGAAACAAATTTGAATTGGAGAATTACAAACCCATCAGCCAGTTATCGGTAACAAATATCCTCACTACTAGAAACAATAAATTTTTTTTGTTATTGGTCCGAGCAACCACGCGCGCTGCAGGGAAGTCCTCTAGAGCGCTCCCAGACGGCATGTGGTGCGGAAAAGGCGATTCACGTTGATTCTTGAATCGCTATAAATTGTACTCGGTGAAACGCAAGCCCTGGGCTAAGTTATTCCAAAGGGATGATCTTCCTCCCATATAAAAAAAGACTGCTGTGAAAAGCGTTTGGACCCGGATTAAAACAGCTGAACCTCTTAGGATTTGAACTATTAGCTATATTAACAATATAAGAATAACACAAGGATACAAACACTGTGTACCGTCTTCAAACAATTAGATTACTAGTGGAAAAACCAAATTAATACATAGTTCACCCTTGTGGATAGTAATGGGTGACATATGAAGGAAGCATTTGATTTCTGAAGAGATATAGGCCGTCCTTAAGTACTAGCATAGTTTGACGAAAGTTACACAATACTCCTTCTTAACAACACATATATTAATAATGCCTCATGACCAATAATCCTTGAAATAAAAAAAAAACAAAAAAAAAATAAATAGCAAGCATTTACAACTGAAAACGGGGCATTTTCGTTATTTCCATTTTTGTCAAAATTGGATAAAATGCAAAAATAATTCAGTTTTCAGATTTGTCAACGCCAAGTACCTTGAAGAGAACATATAACAACTCTATAAAACGGAACCATGCCTCTAAATAGCCAGTCCCCGACTTCTAAAAGCTGGGTATATGTTTTTATACTTATACGAAATTGAAAATAATGTGTATATAATTGCAATTTGTTCAAATCTTTTGACTCCAAGTACTACGCAAAGAACGTATATCAATAATATATACAAAGCAACGTAATCTTACACCATCCTCCGCCATTACTTCCTTATATGATTGAACATAATTTATCATGCCTTAATATTTGTCCAATCCATCCAACCAAGAGAGGTACAACAATCAACGAATGAGAAACAAACTTCTCGCTTGTCCCCAACAATTCCAGGTCCTTTATTTTGTCAGTCCCGCCTAAGGCCGTTAGTCAAAATTTTCAACCAATTAAGGTAACCATACCACCACTCACTCACGGCCAGATACCTCTATTGTCATACGACTCCTGTTGAGAAAGCGAACTTGTTTGGGCTGGAACTGTTTGCTTTCACATTTCCTACCCGCGATTCCTAGGAAGAACGGCCACCTACTAAGTCCCCATTGTACAGTCAAGGATGCCCTATATGGTTTTTCCCCAGACACAGTCGGATCATATATGCATATTTTAAGGAAGATAGCCACCAAAAAAGCTTCTGCGCGGCTGCCGAATACCAGCCATAGTGTCTCATAAACGTGTCGAGGGAACTATCACACCAGTTTTCCCTGTAGACTTTTCAACCTAGCCTACAGAAAGTGAATATTTCCTTTCTGCTGGAAAACGGTGCCACAGTTCAGCCGATTACCTAACAAAGGCAAGAAAACCGTGCCAAATATCTTAGGGGGGTGACAGACCAAATCGCTCTGCTGTTCAATAATATCGAAAAGTCCATGGAAAAAGCTCCCATTCGAGCATCTTCTAAAAGTAGCTGGCAGGATTCAACATTACTAGAGCCGATTCACTTCAATTGTGGCTTTTCGTAAAAATAGAGCGGGGGGGGGGGGGGGGGGGGGGGGGGTACAATTTTTTGACGTATGTAACACATAACGTTTGGTAACTACGCCGACTGAACACTTTGGAGAATCTCGAGCGGGTGCTCTTTGACAGTATCCAAGACATTTCGACCGGGTTAGGCACGAGGGGCTGTGGGCTAAGCTAAGCGCTCCTTATGTATGTCCGAAAAAGGTTCTGTTTTGTGCCTCTCATGTTTTTCCGCAGAGAGCGTTTCTTTATTTACGAGTTTTCAGGTCGACGGATTATCTTTCTAACTCCATTCACTATCAACGCCGGTGTACCTCATGGCTCCATAACGGTCTCCTTCTTCTCTTTCCTTCATTTACTTTAACGAATCTGCTGGAAAAGACAGAAAATCCAATGTTAACAACAGCGGGCAGATGACAGTACGCTTATCTCCTTATTCACTTTGGAACGCTCGGAACATCGGTTACGCGGCAACGAATGTCCGCAGACAAGCAGGAAGGCATTCAACTTAACAAAGACCTGGAAGAAATTCTATCTTGGGGTGACAGTATCCCAAGTGGAATTTAACCGCGACAAAAATCCAGCGCCGGCGGTTTTTTCGAAAAAAAGATTAACGTTTGCTGAATCCCGACATAGTCCTGTCGGGGCACTACCAT
This sequence comes from Pachyrhynchus sulphureomaculatus, assembly GCA_019049505.1. Taxonomy (NCBI): domain Eukaryota; kingdom Metazoa; phylum Arthropoda; class Insecta; order Coleoptera; family Curculionidae; genus Pachyrhynchus; species Pachyrhynchus sulphureomaculatus. Next base: position 54,724,482 of record CM032451.1, on the reverse strand, counting down.
TCGCTCGGACATCGTCACTGAAATTTGTTGGCCGTAAATGTTGGGAGCAAATAGGTCTCCTGGGGCAGGAACAGGTTGCTGGCATAGTAAAGAGAGCTTCTCAAAAGTTGGGAATGTTATTTCGTACCAGAAAGCTTTTATCGCGCTCCACTACCAACTGTTAATTCCTTACAAAGCTCAAATTCGACCAACTATGGGAAGACTGCTTCCCATGTTTGGGGGCTCCGCTCCCCAAACTTTAATACACTGCATTTGTGGGATTCTATTCAGAGAAGAGCTGTTCGTCTGATTGGAGGCACGGAAACTGACCGCGGCCTTGATTCGCTGTGAACATCGAAGAACGGAGTTGACGACTGAGCCTATTTTTACAAGTATTTTCATGGAAAGTGTTCGAAGGATGTTGGCCCGCTAATTCCTTCCAAGCGGTGTATATTAGAAGTACAAACGTCGCGCTAATACTTCACATCCGTATGATGGTTCAGTTGTTACTGCTCGTACAACGCTTTTTTCAAGCAGTCTTTTATATGGAGAACATCATCCCTTGGAATAATTTGCCCAGGACTGTATTTCCCACCGAGTACAATTTACAGCGATTCAAAACAACGTGAATCGCCTTTTTTTCCACCACACGTGTCGCTTCCTGTTGCGCTTTAGGGACTTCCCCTGTAGGATGTGTACTAGACCCAATAAAAAAAAAAAATCTAGAGTAAAAAGGAAAATTATTACCATGGTACTGAATGTAATAAAAAATGAATCGATCCTCACCCCACACTTTCTCTAAAGTGATATAGCGCTCAAAATTGTTCTAGTTGGTTCTAGAAGAAATGTTTAAATCGCTATAAGTGGAAAATAAAGAAATACTAACGGACGGTGAACGAATAAATCACTTAAAGATTCGCAGATAGGTCCCTCTGATCGCCAACACAAAAGAAAATTACAAGAAATGCTGATGAAATTAAAAAAAACAAGTCTCGAGAAATAAGTCTAAAATAAACTTCACCAAAACCCCAAATATTGAACAACGAAAGTAAAGATAGACATACAGGACCAAAATCAATAGAAGGTGAAAGAATGGAAATGTGAAAGAATGGGAAAGGTGCAAACATTCATATATTTAAAGGACAAAAAATCAAAATATTAAAAAATAATTTGAAGGCCGACTTGGATAGAAGAGTCTCGTTAGCTTGTCTGCATTCGGGAAGTTCCACATTTAAACTGGATATCCCTAATACAATAAAAGCCAGAGTGTTCGATCAATATAAACTGCCGGTATTAACATATGACACTGAAATGTTGGATTTAAATAAAAGTATAATATAAAAACTCCAGGTTTTTAACCCGAAGAGCAATGGAGAGGAGAATGCTAAATATTAGGGACTCCTAATATGTATATCTAAAAGTCAAATTTGGCGAGGACCGCATCACAAAGATGAATGATAACAGATGAACACGGCCGTATGGTTGAAGGAGACCTAGAGAATATAAAAGATGGCAGAGAGTAAACCAAATACAAGATGGACGGAGGATATAAAAAGGATTAACGGGCACGACTGGATGCAAAACGCAAAACCAACTGAGTTCATTAGAGACTTAGTATTGTTTTTATGGGAATAAAGAAAAAAAAAAAAAACTAAATAAAAAAAAAAAAAATTTAAAAAAAAATAGTGCTAATGTTGAGGATGAACGGAATGGATTCATGAAAATACTTTGTCATGACTAAGAAAGTAAGAGAAGAGAGAAAGCGAGAGGAGAGAGAGGGGAGGAGGAGGAGGGAGAGAGGGGCCGGCCTCCGAAACTACAAAAATGATGCTGATTTTGATACCAACAGCAGATGCCTAAGCAAATGATTTATATTTGGTTTGAAATTATTAATTTGAAATCTTATTTTGAATTTAAAATGATGAGCAATAATTGTGTGTAGATGTGACGCTAACATCGGTAAAGTGTGGCCTTCGCGTTTTCCTCATCTAAACAAGTTGGCCAGCTTTCCTAAATGCCAAAGTGCGATAGAAAGGTGGTTACAAATGCGATTGAATGAGCCTCACAAATTGGACGATTTAAAGTCAGCTCGAATCTAAATTTTTTACAATTAATGAGTTCGTATCATTGCGCCAGTGTTAAAATGTTGCAGTTTATAATAACTGAATACTAAGGTCAGTGAGGGCGTTACAACACACATAATCATCATACATATTTGAAAGGGGGTATATCAACTCTTATGAAATACTGGACAGGCGTGGTCCAAAGTGGTCACTTTTTAATGGTAAACCCGCTTTATCTAAAGAAGATAGACGAAAAACTGATGTCGGTGTCTGAGGCTCAATTTTTATGATAATACTCAATGGTGAAAACCCTTAAAATATTCGATATCTAGTACCGTTTCAGATAGACAGGATGTTTGTTTTTCAAATAAGCTGCATGTTTTTAAAATGTTTTTGTAATACTTTTCCTATTGAAAATTTTTTTGATTTCTGTAAAAACATTCTCCAAAGCCACTTTTTCCACGTAGAGTTCAAACAGGGTAAGTTACTTTTTTTACAACTAATTTTTTAATAATTTATTAACGCAAAAATATGATTTTTAAATGGGATACCCTGTATATTTTTCCTTATCCGATTAGAGATATAAAAAATCATTCTAAAAATAATAGCACACTTTTATATTTTGCTTAAATCTACTTCAAAATTTTGTTTCAGTTGTTAACGGACATGGCACATTGTGATATATTTTGAAGCATATATATAAACTGTGCTATATTATTTGGAATGGTAATTTAACAAGCTCGAGTCGATAAGGAAAATATATAAAGGGGTATCCCATTTAAAAAATATATTTTTGCGTTAATAAACTTTATTAAAATATTAGTTGTAAAATTATAAAACTTACACTGTTGAAATCCACGGAAAAATCGGATTTGAGAATGTTTTTACAGAAATCAAAAAAGTTTCAATAGGAAAAAGAATTACATTTTTCATAAATGGCAGATTTTTGAAAAAACACCCTGTATTTCTGAAAACCGGTACTAGATAATCGATATGAGGTTTTCACCATTTGAGTTTAATGCATCAAAATTGCGCCCAACACCGATCATCATTTTCGTCGATCAGCTTTAGATAAAGGGTTGACCTTGTCCAATGTGGACACTTGGACAGTTATCCATTAAAATGTTGTAGCTTTTTTTTATTTAAACCTAAGGAGCATACAGGTAAGAACCGACATATACCAGAAACGCCCTCCTCAACAGGAATCAAAATCCCTAGAAGCCGTAAGAAATTGAAACGCCACTATTTTATTTGGTAGCAGCTTCTATGAAATCTGCGTACTATTGAATATAACGGAGAACCCTCGGTCAGCGTCTTGTGCAGGTATTGCCTTCCGCCCTGAAAAATCTCCTCTGCAATTTGTAGTTTTATAAAAATTTATATACTGTGCTAACCAGTCTTATAGAAGTAAATAATTCCTATCTGCTAGAAAATTATTTTATCCGTATAACTTGTTTTTATCAGTTAAACGAAAAAGACATCGACGAACAGAAGCCTTCATCTACTGTTGTAGATCTAACCAAAGCGTAATGATACCGCCAGTGAAAAAACTATGAAAATATAGTACGATCAACCATAAACGTACACAATCGCACAGCAGGAAAACAGCTGTATGACTAGTAACGTTCCGAAATAAAGCTGAAACTGCTCTCCAAAAATTCTTTTGTGTCAGACAGGATGGCTGACGGTCTCCGTATAATATTCACAAATTATCTGAATGAGTCATCAGACAGCTGGCGAAGACCAAGTGGAGGAATAGGAATACAGCGGTGACCGACGAATCAAACGTCGTACACTCTGGACGTTTTCCTCGACGATCAGTGGTTATTGTTTTAGTGACAAGGAAGATCTTGATTTAAGACGACAAAAATAGTTTAAAGGCATTTATATAACTAAAACTGGGGTTTAACAGTTAACTGCAAGAAAACCAAATATTTATGTATAGGAGGAAAACAGGGAAGCCTTTAATCTTAAATAACCGGGGAGGGCGCCTATCGATGCTCATTGTGAACCGAGTACATAGACATCACAGAGCAGGAGTGTCAGGAGAATGGATTATAGTTAGAAATGACAGCATAGTGGAATGTAAGGAAAGTAAAAACTGTGATTATTGAGGAAATTCAAACAACGGCAACTTATATGGTACGGAAACGTGGAAAAAAATGGAAGAACACCGAATACCAAAGGATGGTTTCTAAAAGTGGGTAATCGAGCGAAGGAGAAGAAGAGGATAGACCCAGCGCGACATGGTTATGGAGGTGTTCAGAGGGGAAATGTTAAAGAGGAAATTCTATTACCCCCGGAGAATGGGAAGATCAAAAAGGATGGAAAGCTGGGAACTGGGAAGGCAAAGAACGGCTATAAAAGACCAGACTGATGATGATGATGATGTAATTTTTTAACATTAAAAATTATCGAATTTTGTAACGACTTTATCATATTTGGACTGAGTATAGATTATGTGTTTTTCCCAAATTTGCACACAATTTTTTTATAGGAAATGAAGCTGTAGGATGTTTAAACTCCTAAAAATTGTTTTTTTTTTTTGCAAAATCTGTAGCAGAAACAGTTCCAGTTTTTCGTCCCAACAAACCTTCATATAAAATAATAAATGAAAGCATATTATCGATTTGACGAATCCTACGACGAAAATCATTCAAATAGAATTTTAGCTGGGATATATATGACTGTACCGAGGGAAATTTTCGAAACAATTAACAGACAGTACACATCATCTACATACCTCAATATCATTTCTTTCCTGAGAAAGTTCAATAAATATCCCTGCTAACACGTGCTTCTTACATCTTCATATTTTTCTAAAAAATAAATAACAAAGAAAAACACTTAATTGGCTTGCAATATCAACAAAACTTACTAGATAAAAAATCATTAAAAAAAAACATAGAAATGACGTAAAAAATGTAAAGCAATACTAAATCACCTTGAATCTCTTGATATTAAGAATGACAAATGTACGTAGACCGAATTGATTGAATATCACCATTATTAAAATGTTGGGGCGTAACTACCCTATAAAATTTTTTTTTTTCTGAAAATCCGATGTTTTATTAGGTAGAATTTTACTGTGGTAGTATTCAGAAAATCGTTTTATTACAGAAAACTGCCAAACTTAAAATGTAGTAAAAACTCAAATATTCTGTTGTACAGTCTGTTAAGTAAGATCCTGACCGCTCACATTCTTGAAAAAATGTGTTTCGAGAACATTTCTTTGCCATCAATGTATTCTTTAGTGCGCTAATAACGGCGCAATTACCTAAGTAAGTTGTCCAATCGCCTCCTGCATCAATAATCGCCTAGCAACTTCGAGGCAGGCTGTCGACGAGATTTTCTGCATACTTGCGCGGCCATGATCTCCAAATTTTTCGAATCTTGCGAGACAACCGAGTTAAAGTCCTCAGAGTCTCTCCTTTGAGCTTTCTTTTTACAAAGGGTCAAACGTCTTCAATAGGGTTGGCGTCCGGCGACTGTGAGGGCCACTCTAGTATCTTACCGTGGGCCCAAGCCAGACGCTTTGCGACGTAATTTTCACCCAGCAAAGGTTTCGGGTCCCGTGAAAACAAATACACGATTCGTTTTTCGACTTTGGGAGAGTCTTTGCCTACCGAGCCACGTTTTGGCATGTCGTCGACATTTTCGTCTCGTTAAAATGATTTACCCATTTTTTCACGAACGTCATAGACCTTTGAATATATTTAGCGGCCACGTGTTGTTTTAGGCCCCTTTGGATGGGAACAAAGTACGACTGCCTCGCACCGACGCGCAAACAAGTGATTAATTTTGGATTTTTAACATACCAGAACTCAGGCAAATTGAGAGGTTCTGTGCTTCAGTAAAAAATACGTTAAGAAAGATTGAAAAAGGTACTAGATCTTTTCAAGAATTTTTCTCGAACTGGATAACTAGTACCAGAAAAGTGAAAGTTTAAACAGTACAGAAATTAATGAAGAGTGTGAAGAGTTTAGTTATTTAATAGAAAACCATTGATTAACGAGAACTTAATGTTTTTAATATATTGTTAAATTAATGTAATATAACCAAAATATAGGTTTATATACAGTCAGTCGAAAAAGTTTCCATACACTACCTGCCTTCTATACTATTTTTCTGTTCTATTTAACTAATTAATTGGAACTATGAGAAAACATGTTTATATTAATATTTGAAACTTAACCAGTGAGGATTAGTATTAAAAACAACTGCAGAACATTTTATTTAGAAGTTACATCATTGTTATAAAAATGTAAACAAAATTAATGTAAAAAAGTCTCCATGTACTTAACAACTACCAATAATAGTTTGATGGAGTTCAACGGAAAATAACAACTTCGTTTAAACCAATATTTAGTGCGACAGCCGTTGGCCTTGATAATCTCGTGTAACCTTTTTGTCATGATTGCAATCAGCTTTCTAGTAACTTCTGGTGGCATGTTCTCCCATTCGTTCAATATTCTGTTTTTTAATTCTTCTCTATTTGAAACATTATGTTTGCGAACGCGCCGTTTGAGTTCCTCCCATAAATGCTCGATGGGGTTAACATCGGGTAACTGCGGAGGTGTATGAAGCTGCTGCACATTATGGATCATCCATTCTCGCACCAAGTTTTGTGGTATGTTTCGGATCATTGTCCTGTTGGAAAATGTATCTTTTTCGAGTGCTAATTTTTGGACACTTTCTCTTAAATTGTCTCTCAAAATGTTCAGATAAACATGTTGATCCATGGTACCATTAATAAAATATAAATTTCCAACCCCTCTAGCGGACATCCATCCCCAAAGCAGAACACTGCCACCCCCTTGTCTCACCGTGGAACAAATGTTTTTAATATCGAATGCGGTATTCTTCTTTCTCCAAACTTTAGTTCTGTCATCAGAGCAAAAAAGGCTAATTTTAGTTTCATCACTAAAGATTACGGATTCCCAAAATTCAGGAGGTTTAGTAACGTATTCTCTAGCAATAGCTAACCGTTTCCTGCGATTAGCTTCCGAAATGAACGGCTTCTTCCTAGCTGCACATCCCTTATAGCCTGCCCCGTGTAAATAATTTCTCACTGTTTGTGAACAAACATTTTTCGCAAATAGTTCCCGTACTTCTTCTTTTAATTTTGGCGCACTTTTCTTGGGATCTACGAGGATGGATTGAAAAGTTCGCTGTCTCACCAAAAAATAATTATAATATTTTTGTTATAGTACCCTCAATAAATTTATACTTTCTTTGGTTGTCACAGTGTAAAATTTTGTTGCTGTAGAATTTGTGGTTTTTAAGTTAAAACGAGTTTTGGAAAAATGGAAAAAATTGAACAACGTGCGGTCATCAAGTACCTGTTTAAAAAAATATAGACCCAAAGGAGATCCACGACGATATGAAAACAACACTAGGGGGATCTGCTCCTCATATACCACTGTGAAAAAATAGGTTGCAGAATTTAAACATGGGCGAGAGAGCATCGAAGATGACTCTCGCTTCGGCCGGCCCACGACGTCTACGACTGAAGAAAACATCGGCAAAGTGTGTGATCTCATAGTGAAAGAGCGTAGATTAACTATAGGCATCTCGTATGAACGAACACAAAAGATCATTGCCAACGAACTCGGATTTTCTAAGGTTTCGCTAGGTAGGTATCCAGATCGCTTTCAGTTGAACAAAAACGAATTCGTCTTAGGATTTCTCGCGACTGTTAGGAGATGTTTGACGGTGATCCGCGAGATTTTCTTAACAGGTTTGTGACAATGGACGAAACGTGGGTTCACCACTCTACTCCAGAGTTAAAAAAAACAATCCAAGCAGTGGAAAATCTGGTGAACCCACCCCAAAGAAAGCGAAAGCAATTCTGTCGGCTGGAAAAGTAATGGCGTCAGTTTTTTGGGATGTGAAAGGTATTATTATGGTGGACTACCTTCCGTAGCAAACCCGTCGAACAAATAAGCAAAATCAATATAGAATCTCTATCCGACAACTCAACCAAATATCTATATCAACAAAGGCTAACAGAAAAAATAGCCCCAAATGATATTCGAGAGTCCGATGACATAGAAACGGCATGGACAAAACTAAAAACTAATATGCTAGAAACAGCAGAAGAAGCATTTGGAAGAAGGACTATAAAGAAAGGGGGAAAACCAAACACAAAGCCTTGGTTCAAACAAGAAGTGAAGACATTAGCTGAAGAAAAAAGAAAATCGTACCTAAAATACAGATTCAATGCTATAACATACAATGATTATAAAAATGTAAGAAACAGGGTCAACGAGAATATCCAGAGAATCAAAAGAGAGCATTGGGAGAAATTTTCGAACGATATAGAACATGATCTGAACGGAGGACAAAAAAAAAATGGAATATACGAGAAATAGAAAAAATCCAATAAATGAGTATATACAAAATACAAAAATTACGGTGGAAGAATGGGAAAGATATTTTGAAAAACTCTATAGTCCATCAGAAACCAATTCATTAACACAGGAAATACAGCATGAAGATGAAAATGTTGCCCAACCAAATAGGACCATTTCCTTGAATCAAATACAGCACATGGCAGCGAAACTAAAAAACAGAAAAGCCCTGGGCATGGACGAAATTAAGAACGAAATGATCAAATATGGAGGTGATAAATTATTAGAAGAATTACAGATTTTCATTAACAAAATACTCACAGCCAAGACTATACCATCCGAATGGAAAGAAAGCATCTTGATACCAATTTTCAAAAAAGGAGAAAGGACAGATCCAAAAAACTATCGAGGTATCAGCTTAATGAGTGCGGTACTAAAATTGTTCACTAAAATTTTAGCAGAAGAAATAATGTTAACCGGAATATGTGAAGAACAGCAAGGGTTCAGCAAGAACAGGTCTACTATAGACGCCATATTTATAATCCGCCAAATTACCGAAAAAGCCATAGCGTTTAATAAGATAGCCTTTATGTGTTTCATTGATCTTACCCAGGCATTCGATAGGGTGCGGTTAACTGATGTCATAACCCTATTACAAAAAAGGGGAATTCACCCGAATATAATAAAAACTATCGAAGAGTTGAACATCAACAACCACACATATGTAAGTGTGGCAAATAAATTAAGCAATAAAATATCTACACCGGAATCAGACAAGGAGATAGCCTAAGCCCAATCTTATTTAACATCGTAATGGATGAAATTATAAACGAAGTAAAGAAAACTGGGAGAGGATATCGATTGGGAAACAAAGAAATAAAGATAATATGCTACGCCGATGATGCAGTAATCATATCAGAAGACGAAGATAACTTACAGAGACTCCTACATAAGTTCCAACAAACAGCAAAAGTGTTTAATATGCAAATATCTGTAAAGAAAACAAAATCCCTTACAATATCCAAAGAACCGAAAAGATGCAATGATGATCAGAGTGTAGAACAAGTGATGTCCTTCAAATATCTAGGGGCAAACATAACAAGTACCAGGAACCTTAAGGAGGAAGTAAAAACTCAAACAACAAAGGCATCATTAATATCAGGATACTTAAGAGATATAATTTGGAGAAACAAATATATGAGCACCAGGAGCACAGTAAGAATATACAAAACATGCGTAAGACCGATCATGACGTACGCGATAGGAACCAGAGCGGAGAACACAATAACAAAACGACTCCTAAGAACAACATAAATGCGAACACTTAGATCGATAACAGGACATACCTTATTTGACCGGAAGAATGTGAAGAAAAAAGGGAAATGTGTGAAATACAGGATGTGGTGAGATGGGCAAGGAATAGGAGAAGAGAATGGAGAGACTATGTGGACAGAATGCCAAATGACTGGTTGGCTAAGGTTGCAAAAGAGAAGCGACCAAACACACCTCGACCGCTTGGAAGACCACCAATAAGATGGTATGAGAGCTGGTCTTCATCATCGCAATTGTTTCTGGAAACCTTTGAAGTGAACACAGGACAAGGTCCTAACGTAGGAAGAAGAAGAAGACTACCTTCCGAAAGGCGAAACAATAAACTCGACTTACTATTGCACCGTTTTGCGTCGTTTACGTCAAGAAATTAAAGAGAAACGCCCAGAATTACTGAGAAAGAAAGTTTTATTCCATCAGGACAACGCCCGCGTTCACACGTCTGTTGATTCTATGGCTCAAATTCGGGATTGTGGTTTCGAATTGCTGCCCCACCCGGCTTATTTTCCTGATTTGGCACCTTCGGACTTTCATCTGTTTTCTAAACCTAAAAAAACACCTCGTGGCCAGAAATTTTCATCAAACGAAGAAGTCGAAGCTGCAGTTAACCAGTATTTTGAAGGCCTTGAAGAATCTTTTTTTCAAACAGGTGTGCAAGCTTTGAAAGCAGGTAGAAGACTGCATAGAGTTAGGTGGAGATTACGTCGAAAAATAAAAATATATTTGCAAGTATTTATTTTGTTTTCTTGACTAGGCCGCTTCACGTGGAGTCAGTTTCTTGGGATGACCGGAGCGTGGTCGAATCTTATAGGAACCCGTTAATTTATACGTTTACAATGTACTGAACAGTAGCATGCGACTTTTTTTAACAATTTTTCTTATATTTCTGTAATTTTCCATCTTTCCACAAATCAGTTATGATCTTTCGAACTTGAAATGGAATTTCACAATTTCTCTCGCTCATTTTTAATACTATTTTGAAAACCCACTGCAAAATTACTAGCAGCAAGTGACAGATTAAAAAGTATGGCTCAAAATTCATCATTTGTTTTCAGTTTAGCGAGCAATAGATAGCTTGATAAAATGGCTGATTATAACGTGGTTTTTTCAATGCAGTTCTCGAGTGTATGGAGAATTTTTTTGACATTAATTTTGTTTACATTTTTAAACAATGATGTAACTTATAAAAAAATTGTTCCTAATTGTTTTTAATACTAATCCTTGTTAAGTTTCAAATATGAATATAAACATGTTTTCTCATAGTTCCAATTAATTAGTTTAAACATAACAGGAAAATAGTATGAAAGCAAGTGGTGCATGGAGACTTTTTGGACAGACTGTATATTACTTATATATTTTATATTTTAGCTAAGCCTAAAACTGAGCAAAACTTTACGAACTAAGGAGGGAGGTCTCTGTAAAAAAAAATTAACGATTTTTTTTCATAAAAAGTTAGTTTAACATCTGAAGAATGTCCTCACCAAGTTTTAAATCAATCTAAATTCGAACTCTAAATGGCATCTATCGTGTCATCAACGAGACCGTCTCTGATCGGTTCGGTCGCTTCACGTGTTGGGCTTTTCATTTGTTTATAATATTGACTCGAAAAATTGATAAAAATGAACCTAATATCGTCCAAGTCGCTCTCGCCGTCGCATTACTCAGGTAATAAGTCCAAGGATATGCAATATACTGTGCACAAAGAAGAAGTTGGACCAAGTGCATCGCTAAGAAATTGAAAGCAACGAGGTTTTATCAAAAACATTTAACGCGTTTTTCTCAAACGTAACATTCGCATGCCGTGCAATGTAGCTCAAAAAATAACTCACGAATTCACTTGAAATTTTACCGATATTCATTAACCTAATTGGCCATTGCATGAATTTACAAAAATGATAAAAAGTTAATTACAAACATTATTTCTAACAATTGTATATAAAAAAAGGGTAAAGTTTTTCAAAATGGTCCCAAACTCGCAATTTTTGATTTTTTTTTGGTAAATTAAAATTCATGCAAAGCCTATAATCACAACTCTAATTAATTCTTCTTATTTAATTCATAAGATCAATTTGAGCAGCTGCTGCTCCGCCATTTTGAATTTTTTTTAAAAAAGTTGACGCTCCATTTTGAAATTAAAAAGTTGTTCTTTTTTTATGTACTTTTTTTGTATAAATATTATAATTTCTTAATAAAGATTCACAAAAACAGTCGTTTACACAGGCCTTTCCCTTAATCTATGATAAACTTACCATCTTTAGGTAAATCTGCCAATATGTCTGCAAATTCATCCCAACTTAAATCATCATCATCAGGATCATAAGCAGGTGCTGCCAAGCACGAAGTAGCACAGATATGCCATCAAAATAGCCAAAACTAATTTAGGGTCCATTGGTCTTGAATATTCTTTTCGAAACGTCGAAATCATATTTTTAATCAACCAATGAGTAGTGTACAAAATGTGATACCAAAAGTTATGCGTATAAAGCTAAAGTCATTTAATAAATAGGTACTA
>CM032451.1:54704132-54712146 GCA_019049505.1 Pachyrhynchus sulphureomaculatus | reverse complement strand
CGATTAAAAAGAAAATGCCGCCGGGAGCGTCTAAAACGCGTCACATAACAATCGACCTGGTGTGCACGGTGACTTAAAAAAATTAAAGTAGTTTACAGCACTATTAACCATTTTTATAGTATTCTCTCATTACTTTCGAAAGGCTTTGCGATGACCTTTCTGATTTTGGCAAGCTCGATAAGTAAATAAAGTGCCTTGTCAATATACTTAGGCTTTTTTCCTTTTAATTCATACCGGTCCCTAGGTAAACAAATCAATTGTCCTTAAAATCCATATCATTGTAATTCCATAATCCTTTAATCGTGTTTTAAAACCGATCCATCAACTTGTTTTTTGACGGAAATTTTAGTCAGTCAATTTTTTAGTTACTGAAGTTTGTGTTAAAATCTGTTCTACTATAATGTTGACGGAATAAGGTTATAAATTATTCGAATTTTTCCGAATGTTTTACTAAAGGTAGATAGTTAGTGGAAAAAACGTATTTCCTGAATCCCCTTTTTATACGATTTGATTATATAAAACCGCACCGTATTAAGTCAGTTGAAAATTGCCAAAACGCTCTTAAAAGGCAAACTAGTGTTCCCCCTACAATCACGACAAATGGCAACTGGCTTACATCCCCCGGCCCCCTAGCCCAACACCGCCCACCCCACTATATAGCCGCCGCAGCGAATCATACAACTTTCATATCCCCGTTCTCTTTTGGTTCCCGCTCCTCCACACCCGGTGGATGGATATCCATCGAGTGTTCATTGCTAAGCCTCTCCTATTCACCGCTCTCTTAAATAAAGTTTCAGAGGCCCTGCCCCCCAGCCAACCATCAACTCCCTGAAATTTCTTCGACCAGACCACGGATACTCTTCCTCCGTCTCCTCCACTTCTCTTTCTCTTTGTATTTCAACTGCATAATACGTCTCAGCAATCGAATAATTTCTTCCTCCTCGTTACAAATGGGGCCAAAGTATTCGAGCTTTTTCCCGTTTCATCTGTATTTTAAAACTTCACACTCCTTCTCCAGTTCTATGTAATACTTTTCTATTGGTTACTACTTATAACCATACAGAGTACTCGCAGAAATTCTTCGGGTACACCACATTTCATATGCTTCAAGCTTCTTCATCTCCACTTGTTTTTTTATCTGAAAGTCTACGATTCTGCACCATATAATAAAGTGGAAAAGGCATAACACCTTAAAAGCCCGATTCCTAAATTTCTAAGCTTTAAGTCACGAATACACTTCTGGATATTTCATTTTGACTTCTTGTTTTCCTTGGTTTGATCGTGTTTGTTTAACTCAAACATGCACCCAAGATTATTTGTGATAGGTTAGAAACCCTTTCAGTTGAAATGTTTGAGATATTGAGATTAGCTCGAGACATTTGTTTTTGAGATAAGATAAACACTATTTTTCCAGTATTCATTTATTCAGTCATTTCGTATTCTGTATAGTAATTGTCCCATCATTTGTCTACCAGACCTGAAGGTCAATTATTACAGTGTCATTGCGTCTCTTGTTAATGGTTTGTCCCGTGCTGATTCTCCACTAAAGGCGTTCTTCAAAAATAACCTCGCTGTACAGATCAAATAACAGTTTGAGAGGATGCGAATATACATCCCTGCCGTACTCCTTCATAAGAATTTGTTTTTCTTCAGTGATCGCACCCTCGACTCTTACTTTAGCCTGACTGCTTCCTGTAAAGGTTGGCAGTTATTCAACTCTATGTCCCGATCATTTATGTCTTTTGAGTTTAAGTAAGGAGAGGAGTCATGTCTTAAGGGGCTTTACCAAAAGCCTTCTGGAAATCTATGGAAATAGCGCGTAGATTGTCTAATTCATATGTTGGAACATTCTATACTCGTAACAATTTTTTTTCTAGCACTTGTTTAATTTTTAGGATAGTTTTACAAAGGTTGAAGAGAAGCCATTGCTTTGGAAATAGTACTTGATTTATAAATGTGAGTTATGTCATCCTTTCTCTCAATCCAATCAGTATGGATTATCGGTGACTACTATGCAGCTGCTTACCTTAACAGTCATTCTCCAAGGATCTCGATTCTACGCGACCTGACTTGACTCGTGCGTACCCATACCAAGGAAAGATCTTATTTGGTGGATCCTCTGTTAGAGACCGTCCCCCTTGATCTTCTACCTTCCCCGTTTTTTAATACAAGATTATCCATGGGCATCCCACTTTCCTCATAAGTGACTAAAATATCATTTTAGGTACTGTCCTACTAATTCTATTCGAAAGGCGATCATTTATACTAAGCTCTTCAAGACTAGATACATTAGTACGGTCTGAGGGCTTTTTCGACATGCCCCACATCTCAAAACGCATCACATATCGTCTTTTGTCAGCTCTCGTTTAATGGTTTCTAAGTTTCCGATGCACGTAAGTTTGCTAAGGGAATATAAGGCTGATAGCAATTTTAACTCGTGTTTTTTGTGTGACAAGCTGTGATTCTTTCCAGACCTATAGTGAGTTTGATCGTCAAGGTTTTTCTAGCCATAAGCTAAAACGTCTTCATACACTTCCCTCTTCACAGCCACCATTGGTTAGTTATAACAGTGAAACCAGCAATTTCATTTATGTGTAACAGATAATCTTCATTACGACTAACAATCATTACTTTAGTTTTTGCTCTATTAATTGGGGGGGGGGGGGTCCAGTCCATAGTTTTTATTCTAGATTAACTTCTAGGTCATAAATTGACTGAAGTTGCAAATCTAACAGTATCATCAGCGCATAGTCTAAGGTTACTTAGCTTTTTTTCCACCGATTATCACATGTCATCATACACCCCCTTATTCACCTGATTTGGCATCCTGCTACTTCAGGCTGTTCCCCATGATGATGAAGTTAAGACTGGAGAGAGTGACAGCGTCGACCATCTAACAAATGTTGGATTAGTAAAGAAAAAAAGGGGGAATCCGATGCATTCGGGTGCTGGGATACTGCTTCGAAGGTGACGGAAGTCACGAAGCTTCAAAGTCACAACTTCAGATTTTACAGCATTACTTTGAGAACATTTCGCATTGCACCAGCTCTCATAGGCGAATAAAAAAATGTTTTGATTTCATTACCTATAACATCAATAAGATCTTGTGTTTTAAAAAGCGAAAATATAAAATGAGGCATTTTTTAATCTTACATGTCTAATTTTTGTTCATTCATTGAAAACTTAAAAGACGTTGCGAATGATAGCAGACAGCTTGAATTTACAAAAAAAAAAAATTAACATGGTATTTTTTGAAAATACTTTCTCGTAAGTAAGAAAGAATTAATGGTTGATATTGATAGTAAGCAAATAACGACGCGAAATGTAAAAGATAATAAATAAATAAGAAGAATTCAACGATTCGTTGAAGGCGTACAAAATGAGCATTAAGGATGACCTGCATTGTCACAAAATTTTGAAAATTTTTAGTAAGTTTTAAATAAATTACTAATGAAAAGAAAAGACGAAGACATGCTTTTTGAACACATTTTCAAATAAGAAAACTAAAAATAGTTTTTTAATATTCAAACAACTAAATGTTTTAAAAATTATTTTTTTCAAGCCTCATTTGGGGACCCCCAAGATTCTAAAAAATATATTTTTGGCACGCAAGGCATACACGCTGCAATTGCTGCAGGTTGTACTAGGTGCAAAAAACCCTGTCCTAAGGTTTTTCTTTCTCTAAGAGATTCTCGAAGAGAGTGATACGGGGAGCCCACCAGCTGAACCTTATACGGACGGGATGTCAGTGGCGGCTCCTCTATAGGAGCACATGAGCACGTGAATCCTCTGTCAACAACAAGGCAAAATGCAAATTATTTTGTATTATACTTTAGTCATACAAACGTCTTTTAAAGAAGTGAACCTTCTCTACAAAATGGACAAGAACCAATTTATAACTAATACTTTACGTACCGTTAACCTTAGAGTTGTCACTGAAGCTCCCTAAGCTCACAAACTACGAGAACTGGATGTAAAGCAAGGCTGTGTTCTGGCAAATTGTATCTCTCTCTAATACGAAGATGTAAATTCGTCGTTTTTCTCTCTCCATGGTTCACACTTACTCGGGTGATCCTGAGGATTTGGATTGGGATAGAAGCGTCGTGTTGATTCGTTTATATTTTTACATCTAATCTAAGCGGTTCTAGTCAGAGTAGTTAAATTTGGTTTTGGCGCTCAATATTTCGCAACAAAGTTTGTATTGTTAGTATTAAGTCGTGAACGCAATTAGATACAGACATAACCTGATTATAATTGATGTAATGAACGAAAAAATGGATGCACAGCCGGGGTGTAGTAAATTGTTAGGCGAAACTTTGAATATACAGTGAATTATTTAAAACAAAATTTTTTTTGAAGTTGCCTTTAGAAGACAAACTTTAAAGTGAAAACTGCGGGAAAACCGATTCCGAATCTTAGTATTACTCAAGTAAGTAAGGGACAAAAAAACCGCGAGTTCAAAAGAAGTTTTAAAAATGAATTATATGAAAAACATGAATGGCTTATGCGGATGCAGTGTTAAAGACAGCTTGTTTTGTTTTCCATATTTGCTATTTTGCACCTGAAAGTGCTGAAGCGAGTTGGGTGAAAGGTGGGGTAGTCGATCTGGCACAGAAAAAATTAAAAAGCATGAAAGTTCGCAGGTTCATATAAAATTCGCTGCTAGAACTAAGACTTTTGGGAAAAGTTGATATAAAACAAACAACTGGTAGTGCCTACAGAAGAGGTATCGAAAAACCATAATGGACAATGTATTGAAAAACACAGATACGTTTTGTCGAAAATTATAAATTGTATAAAGTTCTGTGGATGTTTCCCGAATTAGCTTTGCGAGGACACGATGAAAGGAATGGTTGGCAAAATCGGTCATTTTCAAAGTCTAATCAATTTTAGTACGGAGTTGGATCTGGCTTTTAAAGAGCATTTTGAAAAATCTACGGTCTTCAAAAAGTACTTCAAAAATAATTCAGAACGAATTATTAAATTGCATGCTACAAGTTTGCCATGAATATATAAAGAATGAAATTGCAGACGCACAATTCATCTCTGTTATAGTTGATGAGACCCCAGATATTTCTTGTAAGTTTCAAATGGTAGTAGTTTTCAGATACATTTTAAAAGACGATTTTGGACTTTTTTGAATCCACAAGACATAATGCAATAGTTTAGCAAATTGTATTAAAGATGTTTTGCTCAAAGTTACAGATACACCAAATAAATTAATTTCACAAAGCTATGATGGAGCAAATGTTTATGAGTGGCCGCCGTGGTGGAGTAAACAGAATTATTCAATATGATTATATTATGTTCACTGTTATGCTCATCAATTAAATTTAATTTTAGCTCATGCAACTCGCCAGAATGCAGAAAAACGTCTTTTCTTATATAACAGATATTACGATTTTTTTTTCAAATTCTCCTCAGCGAGTTGAAAATATTAAGTGAAGTTTTTACACTGCCATATTCCAAGAACTTCTACAACACGGTGGCTTTTTAAAAGTAGAGCTATAAATATTATTTTTGAGAAACAGAGAAGCACTTATCGAATCTATGGATGAAGGTAGAAAATACTTCGAAACAAATCTATCACAATTAATCAAGGCCTCTGCAATCCGTAGAATGTTATACGATTCACAAATTATATTCTGGCTACATTTTTTCATAAAATTATACCACACGCCGATATCCTATATAACAGTTTGCAAAAATCGACTTCTGAATCCTGCACAGGTAGCCACAGCAATTAATATATTTGAAAAATGTATAGCGACTGAAAGACAAAATGCTGAAGAAATTCCTACTTTAAAACTGAAGATATAGTTCATTTTCGGAATAAAAGACGTAAGGAAGATCCTTATTTTAACAAAAAATAGTTGCAGCAAAAGAAGTATGTGATTATATATTAATTCAAATTAAGGAAAGGTTTTCATTTAATAGTCATCTAAGTGGTTCGCTTCTGTTTAGATCTTCTTAGTTCTCGGAGTTTAAAAATAAATTCCCATCGCACTATTTAAATGATATAGTTCAGGCATATCCATTTTTGGACAATATTAGATTACAAACTGAACTTGAACTTATTTATAAACGGCCAGATTTTTCAGAAATTTGCCAGGGAGGGGTGCATTGTTTGCGATTTATAATTGAAAATAATTTACAAAATGTATTTTACGCAATGTACGCTTTACTGCGCTAATTATTACCATTCCGATGACAACTGTTGAAAGCTGAAAGAAATTTCTGCACTTTAAAAAGAATTAGGTCGTTTTTTAGAAGTACGATGAATCAAGAAAGACTTTTAGCGTTGGGAAGTTGACAATAGAAAAGAAAAATGACAGAAGATTTTAGTGATTTTAATCAATTAGTGATTGACAAATTTGCAAATTTAAAAAATCGTTTAAACATTGTGTTTAGAATGTTCAGCTTATAGTTAGATTTTTTAAACAAAACAATAAATTTTTGCTATATTTTTTTAATATGGACTGCATTTTCTTTCGTCAAGTGTTGTATATTAATTTATGTTCGCGTTTAATACATATGTTGGGGGGTCAATACACTGCGCCATTTTGCCTGTTATAGTTGGACCTTCTGAATAGGTAAGTGATTTTATATTAAATGTTATGTTTAACCTATTCACAGTTAGCATTTTCAATAGATACATAAAATTTAAAATTAAGTAGGTATCTGGAAATCGTGTTTTACACACTCTTATTGGCTCATAATGCTGCATACAACATAGCCTCGTGAGGTATGTGAACCTCCACCAAATTCCATTATAAGCCACCACTGCATGATATTATTAGCGTGACTTGTAAATCTAACGAGAATCGCTCTGAGAGGAATCAGGTGGATTACATTTATTGGACTTCTCCGATAAAAGTATTTGAAGAATTAACTTATCACCAATTTTTTGATTCGATGTTCCAAAGAATAAAAATTTTGTTGGTGGGTTCGAGTCCCTTACCTGAGGAAGACCTGTCCTTTGGATAGAATCCACAAAGCCAGAGTATGCTTGGGTGCGTGGTCCCAAACATGGGAGCAGTAGTCCATCGATAGTGCCTCTGGATACGATTAAAAGGTGGTTGTGGAGTTTACAGCTTTTTCCTCTACGAAATAATAGTCCCGCTTTTCGAAAACGATCTTTAAATTCTGCAGGCAACCTGATCATACCAAGACTAATTTGCTCCAAACCTAGCACGCTGAGTGGACGATGCTAGTGGAATATAGTGTACCGTCGAAACTACGTTGGGCTCTGTAATGTTAACTTTTGTAGAAAAAAACTGCTGCTTGGGTTAATGTAGCGTTAATTTGGTTTGACTACTGTTACCTTAAGATATATTTTCTTTCTCGGTCAGGTACAAGCAGGTTTACGCTCCCAATTTCAAGTTGTGTTTACTACTAGTAGCTCCAGAGAAAATAGGCCGCCATACGAACAGACGGACAGAGATACGAGACACTCGAAACATATTTTTTTTTTACTATTTAAGGTCTACAAAACCTTAATGCCGCTAAGGAAAAAATGTTTAAATTTCTTAAAGTATAAAAATCGCTGAGGAAATGCTGCAAACTGTTATATTTATAACTTTTAATACTTTTTACTCCATAAATTATATATATACACAAAACTGTTTACCAACAAAATTTTTTATTGAATCATCGTCGTAGTTATGTTGGTCTTAATCCGGAATCGGTAGAATCGATGCAGCCTATCGGCGATGGGAAACATATTCTATCCCTCTTTAGCAAGAGCCCCTTGTCCTTGTTTATATTTTTTGATTCTTCTTTAACTACGTTATAAACGGCCCAAGATAGTTGTAAATCCTTAATAATGTCCTAAAAGATAGGATATTATATTTATGTTTAATAGTGTACCAAAAAAATAAACATTATTTTTCACAAATTATGGTCAAAAATATCGAAAAGGTAATTCCTGACTAAGCTTTAAAATAGAATTTATATATACTGGATGACACAGCCAACATGTAACACCCTGTAATTTTTTTATTTTGAAAGCTAC
>CM032451.1:54221632-54699132 GCA_019049505.1 Pachyrhynchus sulphureomaculatus | reverse complement strand
CTAAATACTAACCAAATTCAAAATTTGAAGTTTATATGTCTGCTAGAAGTACCTTAGAATTTTGATGATCGGTGAGTGTGTCAGTGACAAAAATTAAAGAACTTCGACTGGCGATAGTTCGTAAACTATAAGGTTTAAATAGTAGGTAATTTAGGAATATAGCTAGTATAGTATTCCTCTTGGTCACTGAAAATTCACGCTTCTAGCTTTTATCCACAACGAAGTTACAGGGGGGTCGAAAGTGCCGTGAGTGGCTTCGAGAAAAGGATGGTACGGTTGTGTGCTTTCTGCTCGACTTGGCGGGGGCACTGCCGTGCCCCCAGATACCAACACCTTGGGTAAACACCTTGATTGTGCTTATTTTTAAAAGGGGGAACAAATTTAAATTGGAGAATTACAAACCCATCAGCCAGTTATCGGTACAAAATCCTCACTAGAAACATAAATTTTTTTGTTATGGGTCTAGCACGCGCGCTGCAGGGAAGTCCCTAAAGCGCTCCAGGAGCGGCATGTGTGCGGAAAAGGCGATTCACGTTGTTCTTGAATCGCTATAAATTGTACTCGGTGGGGAAACACAGCCCTGGGCAAGTTATTCCAAAGGGATGATCTTCTCCATATAAAAGACTGCTTGAAAAGCGTTGTACGCGGAGTAACAAGCTGAACCTCATACGGATTTGAACTATTAGCTATATTAACATATAGATTAACACAAGGATACAACACTTTGTACCGTCTTCAAACAATTAGATTACTAGTGGAAAAACCAAATTAATACAAGGTCACCTTGTGGATAGTAATGGTTGACTATGAGGAAGCATATGATTCAGAAGAGATATAGGCCGTCCTTAAGTAATAGCAGAGTTGACGAAAGATACACAATTCTTCTTAAACACATATATAAAAATGCCACATGACAAATAATCCTTGAAAAAAAAACAAAAAAAAATAAAAGCAGCATTTACAACTGAAACGGGGCATTTTCGTTATACCATTTTTGTCAAAATTGGATAAAATGCAAAAATAATTCAGTTTTCAGATTTTTCAACTCCAAGTACCTTGAAGAGAACATATAACACACTATAAACGGAACAATTCCTCTAAGCCCGTCCCTACTCTAATAGCTTTGTATATGTTTTTACTATAAATTGAAAATAATGTGAATATAATGCAATTTTCAAAAAAATCTTT
The DNA here is from genome assembly GCA_019049505.1 of Pachyrhynchus sulphureomaculatus. Taxonomy (NCBI): domain Eukaryota; kingdom Metazoa; phylum Arthropoda; class Insecta; order Coleoptera; family Curculionidae; genus Pachyrhynchus; species Pachyrhynchus sulphureomaculatus. Next base: position 54,697,944 of record CM032451.1, on the reverse strand, counting down.
TGACTCCAAGTACTACGCAAAGAACGTATAAACATAATATATACAAAGCAACGTATCTAACACCATCCTCCCCATTACTTCCTTATATGATTGAACATAAATAATCATGCTAAAATTTGTCCAATCCATCCAACCAAGGAGGTACACAATCAACGAATTAGAAACAAACTTCTCGCTTGTCCCAACAATTCCAGGTCCTTTTGGTCAGTCGCTAAGGCAGTTAGTCAAAATTTCACCAAATTAACCATACCACCACTCACACGGCCAGATAACTCTATTGCAACGACACCTGTTGAGAAAGAAAGCGAACTTGTTGGCTGAACTGTTTGCTTCACATTCTACCCTCGATTTCCAAGGAAGAACGCCACCTACTATTCCCATAGTGCAGTCAAGGATGCCCAATATTGTTTTCAGACAGCGTATCATAAAGCATATTTTAATGAAGATAGCCACCAAAAAAGCTTCTGGCGCTGCCGGAATACCTGCCATAGTTCTCATAAACTGTGCGAGGGAACTAACACCAGTTTTCTGTAGACTTTTCAACCTATCCTACAGAAAGTGAATATTTCCTTTCTGCTGGAAACGTGCCACAGTTCAGCCGATACCTAAAAAAGGCAAGAAAACCTTGCCAAATAACTACGACCAATCGCACTGCTTTCAATAATATCGAAAGTCATGGAAAAAGCTCCCAATCAGCATCTTCTAAAATATCTTGAAGGATTCAACATTACTAGCGATCACCAATTTGGCTTTCGTAAAAATAGATCAACAGGAAATCTTTTGACTTATGTAACACACGTTTGGAACAACGCAACTGAACACTTTGGAGAATCTCGAGCGGTTGCTCTTGACATATCCAAGACATTCGACCGTGTTAGGCACGATGGGCTGTTGGCTAAGCTACGCTCTTATGGTATGTCTAAAAAGTTCTGTTTGTGGCTCTCATGTTTTCTCAGAGAGCGTTCTTTACGAGTTTCAGTCGACGGATTTCTTTCTAACACCTTCACTATCAACGCCGGTGTACCTCAAGGCTCCATACTGTCTCCTACTCTCTTTCTCATTTACATTAACGATCTGCTGGAAAAGACCGAAAATCCAATTTACAGCTTTGCAGATGACAGTACGCTTATCTCTTTATTCACTTTGAACGCTCGGACATCGGTTACTCAGACGAATGTCCGCAGACAGCAGGAAGGCATTCAACTTAACAAAAGACCTGGAAGAAATTCTATCTTGGGGTGACAGTAACCAAGTGGAATTTAACGCTACAAAAAGTCCAGGCGGCGGTTTTTTTTTCTAAAAAAGTTAACGTTGCTGAACCCGACATAGTCATGTCGGGGGCACTCCATTCCTCTGACATCGTCACTGAATTTGTTGGGCGTTAATTTGGGAGCAAATATGTCCTGGCATGAACATGTTGCAGGCATAGTAAGGAGAGCTTCTCAAAAGTGGGAATGTTATTTCGAACCAGAAAGCTTTACGCTCCACAACAACTGTTAATTCCTTACAAAGCTCAAATTCGACCAACTATGGAATACTGCTCCCATGTTTGGGGCTCCGCTCCCAAACATACACTGCATTTGTTGGATTCTATTCAGAGAAGAGCTGTTCGTCTGATTGGAGGCACGGAACTGACCGGCGGCCTTGATTCGCTGGAACATCGAAGAACGGTTGACGACTTGAGCCTATTTTACAAGTATTTTCATGGAAAGTGTTCGAAGGATGTGGCCCGCTTAATTCCTTCCAGAGCGGTGTATATTAGAAGTACACGTCGCGCTAATACTTCACATCCGTATGAGGTTCAGCTTGTTACTGCTCGTACAACGCTTTTCAAGCAGTCTTTTATATGGAGAACATCATCCCTTTGGAATAATTTGCCCAGGACTGTATTTCCCACCGAGTACAATTTACAGCGATTCAAAAACAACGTGAATCGCTTTTTCCGCACACGTGTCGCTCCTGTAGCGCTTTAGGGACTTCCCTGTAGGATGTGTACTAGACCCATAAAAAAAAAAAAAAAATCTGAGCAAAAAGGAAAATTATTACCATGGTACTGAATGTATAAAAAATGAATCGATCCTCACCCCTCACTTTCTCTAAAGTGATATAGCGCTCAAAATTGTTCTAGTTGGTTCTAGAAGAAATGTTTAAATCGCTAAAGTGGGAAAATAAAGAAATACTAACGGACGGTGAACGAATAAATCACTTAAGATTCGCAGATAAGGTCCCTCTGATCGCCAACACAAAAGAAGAATTACAAGAAATGCTGATGAAATTAAAAAAACAAGTCTCGAGAAATAAGTCTAAAAATAAACTTCACCAAAACCAAATATTTGAACAACGAAAGTAAAGATAACATACAGGAACTATCAATAGAAGGTGAAAGAATGGGAAATGTGAAAGAATGGGAAAGGTGCAAACATTCATATATTTAGGACAAAAAATCAAAATATTAAAAAATAATTTGAAGGCCGACTTGGATAGAAGAGTCTCGTTAGCTTGGTCTGCATTCGGAAGGTTCCACATTTAAACTGGATATCCCAAATACAATAAAAGCCAGAGTGTTCGATCAATATATACTGCCGTATTAACATATGACACTGAAATGTTGGATTTAAATAAAAGTATAATATAAAACTCCAGGTAACCCGAAGAGCAATGGAGAGGAGAATGCTAAATATTAGACTCCTAATATGTATATTAAAGTCAAATTGGGCGAGGCGCATCACAAAGATGAATGATAACAGATGAACACGCCGTATGGTTGAATGGAGACCTAGAGAATATAAAAGATGCAGAGGTAAACCAAATACAAGATGGACGGAGGATATAAAAAGATTAACGGGGCACGACTGGATGCAAAACGCAAACAACAGAGTTCAATAGAGACTTAGTGGAATAAGCTAATGATGATGATGAACGTAATGGATTCATGAAAATACTTTGTCATGACTAAGAAAGTAAGCCGCCACCGAAACAACAAAAATGATGCAGATTTGAACAACAGCAGATGCCTAAGCAATTATTTATATTTGGTTGAAATTATTAATTTGAAATCTTATTTTGATTTTAAATGATGAGCAATAATTGTGTGTAGATGTGACGCAAACATCGTAAATGTGGCTTCGCCTTTTCTCATCTAACAAGTTGGCCAGGCTTCTAAATGCCAAATTGCTATAGAAAGGTGTGTTACAAATTCGTTGAATGAGCTCACAAAATGGACGATTCAAAGTCTGCTCGAAGCTAAATTTTTACAATTATTATTTCGTATCATTGCTCCAGTGTTAAAGGTTGCATTTATACTACTGAATACAAAGGTCAGTGAGGGCGTTACAACACACATAATCATCATAATATTTGAAAGTGGTATCAACTCTTATGAAAAACTGTACAGGGTGGTCCAAATTGGACACTTTTAAAGGTAAACCCCTTTATCTAAAGAAGATAGACGAAAACTGATGTCGGTGTCTGAGGCTCAATTTTTATGATAAACTCAATGGTGAAAACCGTATATCGATATCTAGTACCGTTTCAGATATACAGGATGTTTTTCAAAAATCTGCATTTTTTAAAATGTTTGTAATTCTTTTCCTATTGAAAATTTTTGATTTCTGTAAAAACATTCTCAAAGCACTTTTTCACGTAGATTTCAACAGTGTAAGTTACATTTTTTACAACTAATATTTTAATAATTATTAACGCAAAAATATATTTTTAAATGGGATACCCTGTATATTTTTCCTTATCCGAATAGAGCTATAAAAAAATCATTCTAAAAATATAGCACACTTTATATTTTGCTTAAATCTACTTCAAAATTTTTTTTCAGTTTTTACGGACATGGACATTTTGTATATTTTGAAGCAAAATATAAACTGTGCTATATTTTTGGAATGGTAATTTAAAGCTCTAGTCGGATAAGGAAAAATATAAAGGGTATCCCATTTAAAAAATATATTTTTGCGTTAATAACTATTAAAATATTAGTTGTAAAAAAATATAACTTACACTGTTGAAATCCACGTGAAAAATTGATTTGAGAATGTTTTTACAGAAATCAAAAATTTTCAATAGGAAAAGAATTACATTTTTCAAAAATGCAGATTTTTGAAAAACACCCTGTATATCTGAAACGGTACTAGATATCGATATGAGGTTTTCACCATTGAGTTTATCATCAAATTGCGCCTCAGACACCGACATCAGTTTTCGTCTATCATCTTTAGATAAAGGGGTTTACCTTGTCCAATTTGGACCACTCTGTACAGTATCCATTTAAAATTTTGTACTTTTATTAAAAACTAAGAGCATAAAGGAATGAACCGACATATACCAGAAACTCCGCTCCTCAACAGGAATTCAAAATCCCTAGAAGCCGTAAGAAATTGAAACGCCACTATTTTATTGGTACAGCTTCTGATGAAATCTGCGTACTATTGATATACGGAGAACAACCTCGTGTCAGCGTCTTTGCAGGTATTGCCTTCCGCCCTGAGAAACTCCTGCTTTTCATTTGGTAGTTTTATAAAATTTATACTGTGCTACCAAGTCTTATAGGAAGTAAATAATCTATGCTGCTAGAAAATTATTTTATCCGTATAACTTTTTATCATTTAAACGAAAAAGACATCGACGAACAGAGAGCTTCATCTACTGTTTGTAGATCTAACCAAAGCGTATGATACCGTCCCAGTGAAAAAACTATGGCAAATATTAGAACGATCAACCATAAACAGTACAGCAATCGCAGCAGGAAAACAGCTGTATGACTAGTAACGTTCCCGAATAAAGCTGGGAAACATTCTCTCCAAAAATTCTTTTGTGTCAGACAGGGTTGCTGTCGGTCTCCTATATTATTCAAAATTTATCTGAATGAGGAATCAGACAGCTGGCGAAGACCAAGTGGAGGAATAGGAATACAGCTGACCGACGAATCAACGTCGTACACTCTACGTTTTCTCGACGATCAGGTGGTTATTGTTTAGGACAAGGAAGATCTTGAATTTAAGACGACAAAAATGTTTAAGGATTATAAAAACTGGGGTTTAACAGTTAACTGCAAGAAAACCAAATATTTATGTATAGGAGGAAAACAGGGAAGCCTTAATCTAAATACCGGGGAGGCCATCGATGCTTGTGAAGAGTACATAACATCACAGAGCTGGAGTGTCAAGAATGGATATAGTTAGAAATGAAAGAATAGTGGATGTAAGGAAAGTAAAAACTGTGATTATTGAGGAAATTCAACAACGGCAACTTATATGGTACGGAAACGTGGAAAAAATGGAAGAACACCGAATACCAAAGATGGTTCTAAAGTGGGTATCGAGCGGAAGGAGAAGAAGAGGAAGACCCAGCGCGACATGGTTTGGAGGTGTTCAGAGGGAAATGTTAGAGAGAAATCTATTACCCGGAGAATGGGAAGATCAAAAAGGATGGAAACTGGGAACTGGAAGGCAAAGAACGCTATAAAAGACCAGACTGATGATGATGATGATGATAATTTTTTATTAAAATTATCGAATTTTGTAACGGTCTTTATCATATTTGGACTGAGTATAGATATTGTTTTCCAAATTTCCACAATTTTTTATAGAAATGAAGCTGTAGGATGTTAAACTCTAAAAATTGTTTTTTGCAAAATCTGTAGCAGAAACATTTCCAGTTTTTCGCCCAACAACCTTCATATAAAATAATAAATGAAAGCATATTTCGATTTGACGACCGAAAATCATTAAATGAATTTTAGCTGATATATATGACTGACCAGGGAAATTTCGAAACAATTAAAGACAGTCACATCATCTACATACCTCAATATCAGTTTCTTTCTGAGAAAGTTCATATCCTGCTAACACGTGCTTCCTTACAAATTCATATTTTTCTAAAAAAAAATAACAAAGAAAACACTTAATTTGCTTGCAATATCAACAAAACTTACTAGAGAATCATTAAAAAAAAACATAGAAATGACATAAAAAAATGTAAAAGCAATACTAAATCACCTTGAATCTCTTGATATTAATAATGACATGTTACTTTATGACCGAATTGATTTGAATAAGTCACCATTATTAAATTTGTTTCGTTAACCCTATTAATTTCTGGAAAAGTCCAGATGTTTTATGAGGATGAAATTTTACTGTGTATTATCTCAAGAAAAAATCGTTTTATTACAGAAAACTGCCAAACTTAAAATGTAGTAAAAAACTCAAATATTCTGTTGTACAGTCTGTTAAGTAAGATCCTGACCGCTCACATTCTTGAAAAAATGTGTTTCGAGAACATTTCTTTGCCATCAATGTATTCTTTAGTGCGCTAATAACGGCGCAATTACCTAAGTAAGTTGTCCAATCGCCTCCTGCATCAATAATCGCCTAGCAACTTCGAGGCAGGCTGTCGACGAGATTTTCTGCATACTTGCGCGGCCATGATCTCCAAATTTTTCGAATCTTGCGAGACAACCGAGTTAAAGTCCTCAGAGTCTCTCCTTTGAGCTTTCTTTTTACAAAGGGTCAAACGTCTTCAATAGGGTTGGCGTCCGGCGACTGTGAGGGCCACTCTAGTATCTTACCGTGGGCCCAAGCCAGACGCTTTGCGACGTAATTTTCACCCAGCAAAGGTTTCGGGTCCCGTGAAAACAAATACACGATTCGTTTTTCGACTTTGGGAGAGTCTTTGCCTACCGAGCCACGTTTTGGCATGTCGTCGACATTTTTCGTCTCGTTAAAATGATTTACCCATTTTTTCACGAACGTCATAGACCTTTGAATATATTTAGCGGCCACGTGTTGTTTTAGGCCCTTTGGATGGGAACAAAGTACGACTGCCTCGCACCGACGCGCAAACAAGTGATTAATTTTGGATTTTTAACATACCAGAACTCAGGCAAATTGAGAGGTTCTGTGCTTCAGTAAAAAATACGTTAAGAAAGATTGAAAAAGGTACTAGATCTTTTCAAGAATTTTTCTCGAACTGGATAACTAGTACCAGAAAAGTGAAAGTTTAAACAGTACAGAAATTAATGAAGAGTGTGAAGAGTTTAGTTATTTAATAGAAAACCATTGATTAACGAGAACTTAATGTTTTAATATATTGTTAAATTAATGTAAATATAACCAAAATATAGGTTTATATACAGTCAGTCGAAAAAGTTTCCATACACTACCTGCCTTCTATACTATTTTTCTGTTCTATTTAACTAATTAATTGGAACTATGAGAAAACATGTTTATATTAATATTTGAAACTTAACCAGTGAGGATTAGTATTAAAAACAACTGCAGAACATTTTATTTAGAAGTTACATCATTGTTATAAAAATGTAAACAAAATTAATGTAAAAAAGTCTCCATGTACTTAACAACTACCAATAATAGTTTGATGGAGTTCAACGGAAAATAACAACTTCGTTTAAACCAATATTTAGTGCGACAGCCGTTGGCCTTGATAATCTCGTGTAACCTTTTTGTCATGATTGCAATCAGCTTTCTAGTAACTTCTGGTGGCATGTTCTCCCATTCGTTCAATATTCTGTTTTTTAATTCTTCTCTATTTGAAACATTATGTTTGCGAACGCGCCGTTTGAGTTCCTCCCATAAATGCTCGATGGGGTTAACATCGGGTAACTGCGGAGGTGTATGAAGCTGCTGCACATTATGGATCATCCATTCTCGCACCAAGTTTTGTGGTATGTTTCGGATCATTGTCCTGTTGGAAAATGTATCTTTTTCGAGTGCTAATTTTTGGACACTTTCTCTTAAATTGTCTCTCAAAATGTTCAGATAAACATGTTGATCCATGGTACCATTAATAAAATATAAATTTCCAACCCCTCTAGCGGACATCCATCCCCAAAGCAGAACACTGCCACCCCCTTGTCTCACCGTGGAACAAATGTTTTTTAATATCGAATGCGGTATTCTTCTTTCTCCAAACTTTAGTTCTGTCATCAGAGCAAAAAAGGCTAATTTTAGTTTCATCACTAAAGATTACGGATTCCCAAAATTCAGGAGGTTTAGTAACGTATTCTCTAGCAATAGCTAACCGTTTCCTGCGATTAGCTTCCGAAATGAACGGCTTCTTCCTAGCTGCACATCCCTTATAGCCTGCCCCGTGTAAATAATTTCTCACTGTTTGTGAACAAACATTTTTCGCAAATAGTTCCCGTACTTCTTCTTTTAATTTTGGCGCACTTTTCTTGGGATCTACGAGGATGGATTGAAAAGTTCGCTGTCTCACCAAAAAATAATTATAATATTTTTGTTATAGTACCCTCAATAAATTTATACTTTCTTTGGTTGTCACAGTGTAAAATTTTGTTGCTGTAGAATTTGTGGTTTTTAAGTTAAAACGAGTTTTGGAAAAATGGAAAAAATTGAACAACGTGCGGTCATCAAGTACCTGTTTAAAAAAATATAGACCCAAAGGAGATCCACGACGATATGAAAACAACACTAGGGGGATCTGCTCCCTCATATACCACTGTGAAAAAATAGGTTGCAGAATTTAAACATGGGCGAGAGAGCATCGAAGATGACTCTCGCTTCGGCCGGCCCACGACGTCTACGACTGAAGAAAACATCGGCAAAGTGTGTGATCTCATAGTGAAAGAGCGTAGATTAACTATAGGCATCTCGTATGAACGAACACAAAAGATCATTGCCAACGAACTCGGATTTTCTAAGGTTTCGCTAGGTAGGTATCCAGATCGCTTTCAGTTGAACAAAAACGAATTCGTCTTAGGATTTCTCGCGACTGTTAGGAGATGTTTGACGGTGATCCGCGAGATTTTCTTAACAGGTTTGTGACAATGGACGAAACGTGGGTTCACCACTCTACTCCAGAGTTAAAAAAAACAATCCAAGCAGTGGAAAAATCTGGTGAACCCACCCCAAAGAAAGCGAAAGCAATTCTGTCGGCTGGAAAAGTAATGGCGTCAGTTTTTTGGGATGTGAAAGGTATTATTATGGTGGACTACCTTCCGTAGCAAACCCGTCGAACAAATAAGCAAAATCAATATAGAATCTCTATCCGACAACTCAACCAAATATCTATATCAACAAAGGCTAACAGAAAAAATAGCCCCAAATGATATTCGAGAGTCCGATGACATAGAAACGGCATGGACAAAACTAAAAACTAATATGCTAGAAACAGCAGAAGAAGCATTTGGAAGAAGGACTATAAAGAAAGGGGGAAAACCAAACACAAAGCCTTGGTTCAAACAAGAAGTGAAGACATTAGCTGAAGAAAAAAGAAAATCGTACCTAAAATACAGATTCAATGCTATAACATACAATGATTATAAAAATGTAAGAAACAGGGTCAACGAGAATATCCAGAGAATCAAAAGAGAGCATTGGGAGAAATTTTCGAACGATATAGAACATGATCTGAACGGAGGACAAAAAAAAAAATGGAATATACTGAGAAATAGAAAAAATCCAATAAATGAGTATATACAAAATACAAAAATTACGGTGGAAGAATGGGAAAGATATTTTGAAAAACTCTATAGTCCATCAGAAACCAATTCATTAACACAGGAAATACAGCATGAAGATGAAAATGTTGCCCAACCAAATAGGACCATTTCCTTGAATCAAATACAGCACATGGCAGCGAAACTAAAAAACAGAAAAGCCCTGGGCATGGACGAAATTAAGAACGAAATGATCAAATATGGAGGTGATAAATTATTAGAAGAATTACAGATTTTCATTAACAAAATACTCACAGCCAAGACTATACCATCCGAATGGAAAGAAAGCATCTTGATACCAATTTTCAAAAAAGGAGAAAGGACAGATCCAAAAAACTATCGAGGTATCAGCTTAATGAGTGCGGTACTAAAATTGTTCACTAAAATTTTAGCAGAAGAAATAATGTTAACCGGAATATGTGAAGAACAGCAAGGGTTCAGCAAGAACAGGTCTACTATAGACGCCATATTTATAATCCGCCAAATTACCGAAAAAGCCATAGCGTTTAATAAGATAGCCTTTATGTGTTTCATTGATCTTACCCAGGCATTCGATAGGGTGCGGTTAACTGATGTCATAACCCTATTACAAAAAAGGGGAATTCACCCGAATATAATAAAAACTATCGAAGAGTTGAACATCAACAACCACACATATGTAAGTGTGGCAAATAAATTAAGCAATAAAATATCTACACCGGAATCAGACAAGGAGATAGCCTAAGCCCAATCTTATTTAACATCGTAATGGATGAAATTATAAACGAAGTAAAGAAAACTGGGAGAGGATATCGATTGGGAAACAAAGAAATAAAGATAATATGCTACGCCGATGATGCAGTAATCATATCAGAAGACGAAGATAACTTACAGAGACTCCTACATAAGTTCCAACAAACAGCAAAAGTGTTTAATATGCAAATATCTGTAAAGAAAACAAAATCCCTTACAATATCCAAAGAACCGAAAAGATGCAATGATGATCAGAGTGTAGAACAAGTGATGTCCTTCAAATATCTAGGGGCAAACATAACAAGTACCAGGAACCTTAAGGAGGAAGTAAAAACTCAAACAACAAAGGCATCATTAATATCAGGATACTTAAGAGATATAATTTGGAGAAACAAATATATGAGCACCAGGAGCACAGTAAGAATATACAAAACATGCGTAAGACCGATCATGACGTACGCGATAGGAACCAGAGCGGAGAACACAATAACAAAACGACTCCTAAGAACAACATAAATGCGAACACTTAGATCGATAACAGGACATACCTTATTTGACCGGAAGAGATGTGAAGAAAAAAGGGAAATGTGTGAAATACAGGATGTGGTGAGATGGGCAAGGAATAGGAGAAGAGAATGGAGAGACTATGTGGACAGAATGCCAAATGACTGGTTGGCTAAGGTTGCAAAAGAGAAGCGACCAAACACACCTCGACCGCTTGGAAGACCACCAATAAGATGGTATGAGAGCTGGTCTTCATCATCGCAATTGTTTCTGGGAAACCTTTGAAGTGAACACAGGACAAGGTCCTAACGTAGGAAGAAGAAGAAGACTACCTTCCGAAAGGCGAAACAATAAACTCGACTTACTATTGCACCGTTTTGCGTCGTTTACGTCAAGAAATTAAAGAGAAACGCCCAGAATTACTGAGAAAGAAAGTTTTATTCCATCAGGACAACGCCCGCGTTCACACGTCTGTTGATTCTATGGCTCAAATTCGGGATTGTGGTTTCGAATTGCTGCCCCACCCGGCTTATTTTCCTGATTTGGCACCTTCGGACTTTCATCTGTTTCTAAACCTAAAAAAACACCTCGGTGGCCAGAAATTTTCATCAAACGAAGAAGTCGAAGCTGCAGTTAACCAGTATTTTGAAGGCCTTGAAGAATCTTTTTTTCAAACAGGTGTGCAAGCTTTGTAAAGCAGGTAGAAGACGTGCATAGAGTTAGGTGGAGATTACGTCGAAAAATAAAAATATATTTGCAAGTATTTTATTTTGTTTTCTTGACTAGGCCGCTTCACGTGGAGTCAGTTTCTTGGGATGACCGGAGCGTGGTCGAATCTTATAGGAACCCGTTAATTTATACTGGTTTACAATGTACTGAACAGTAGCATGCGACTTTTTAACAATTTTTCTTATATTTCTGTATGATTTTCCATCTTTCCACAAATCAGTTATGATCTTTCGAACTTGAAATGGAATTTCACAATTTCTCTCGCTCATTTTTAATACTATTTTGAAAACCCACTGCAAAATTACTAGCAGCAAGTGACAGATTAAAAAAGTATGGCTCAAAATTCATCATTTGTTTTCAGTTTAGCGAGCAATAGATAGCTTGATAAAATGGCTGATTATAACGTGGTTTTTTCAATGCAGTTCTCGAGTGTATGGAGAATTTTTTTGACATTAATTTTGTTTACATTTTTATAACAATGATGTAACTTATAAATAAAATGTTCCGTAATTGTTTTTAATACTAATCCTTGGTTAAGTTTCAAATATGAATATAAACATGTTTTCTCATAGTTCCAATTAATTAGTTAAACATAACAGGAAAATAGTATAGAAAGCAAGTAGTGTATGGAGACTTTTTGGACAGACTGTATATTTACTTATATATTTTATATTTTAGCTTAAGCCTAAAACTGAGCAAAACTTTACGATACTAAGGAGGGAGGTCCCTGTAAAAAAAAAATTAACGATTTTTTTTTCATAAAAAGTTAGTTTAACATCTGAAGAATGTCCTCACCAAGTTTTAAATCGAAATTCGAACTCTAAATGGCATCTATCGTGTCATCAACGAGACCGTCTCTGATCGGTTCGGTCGCTTCACGTGTTGGGCTTTTCATTTGTTTATAATATTGACTCGAAAAATTGATAAAAATGAACCTAATTATCGTCCAAGTCGCCCTCGCCGTCGGCATTACTCAGGTAAAAAGTCCAAGGATATGCAATATACTGTGCACAAAGAAGAAGTTGGACCAAGTGCATCGGCTAAGAAATTGAAAGCAACGGAGGTTTTATCAAAAACATTTAACGCGTTTTTCTCAAAACGTAACATTTCGCATGCCGTGCAATGTAGCTCAAAAAATAACTCACGAATTCACTTGAAATTTTATACCGATATTCATTAACCTATTGGCCATTGCATGAATTTACAAAAATGATAAAAAGTTAATTACAAACATTATTTCTTAACAATTGTATATAAAAAAAGGGTAAAGTTTTTCAAAATGGTCCCAAACTCGCAATTTTTGATTTTTTTTTTGGTAAATTAAAATTCATGCAAAGCCTATAATCAAACTCTAATTAATTTTTTTCTTATTTTCAATTCAAGAAGTCAATTTTGAGCAGCTGCTGCTCCGCCATTTTGAATTTTTTTTAAAAAGTTGACGCTCCATTTTTGAAATTAAAAAGTTGTTCTTTTTTATGTACTTTTTTTTGTATAAATATTATAATTTCTTAATAAATGATTCACAAAAAACAGTCGTTTACACAGGCCTTTCCCTTAATCTATGTAAACTTACCATCTTTAGGTAAATCTGCCAATATGTCTGCAAATTCATCCCAACTTAAATCATCATCATCAGGATCATAAGCAGGTGCTGCCAAGCACGAAGTAGCACAGATTGCCATCAAAATAGCCAAAACTAATTTAGGGTCCATTGAGTCTTGAATATTCTTTTCGAACGTCTTGAAATCAATATTTTAATCAACCAATGAGTAGTGTACAAAATGTGATACCAAAAGTTAATGCGTATAAAGCTAAAGTCATTTAATAAATAGGTACTAATATATTATGGCAGCAGTATTATTAATTTTTCCTGATGATTATCTTAGAACACATAGGTCTGTCGTGGTGCGATAATTGGTCATACCATATAAAAAAGAACCTTAGGATCGCTTCAAATAAATTAAAAAATTAAAAATATTTTCGTGTAACTTGACACTTAAGATTCCATGCAAGGAACTAGGTTTGTGAGAATACTGCTTCTATCCTGTGTTACGTTCGTCCATCCCCTTCCAGTTATTTTCCTAATATCATCATACCATCTTAGTATGAACAGTCCTGGATTTCTATTTTCTCCTCATGATTTCCATTCCGTCGTTTCCTTTCTTGCCACAAAATCGTATTTTTTTGTTAGTATTGTAGTTTTTTTTCTTGGGTAATTAATATATTTGAGACAAAAGATTTAATAGTCTGTAACTGTCTTGCTCTAGTAACACAATTACAGCATTGTTCCAATCCTGAGGTATTTTCCTTTCTTCTAAGCGTTTGTTTAATAATACCTTAAAAATTTTCCTGCCTTTCTTAATCTACTTCTATTAAACATATATCTTTGGAACCGGTGTTTATAATGTATTTTGTTTTTACTGTGTTTACTGGTTTTTCTAACTTAGAACAAGTTTTGATAATATTTTTTCAATGATTTCTTTTCTTCTCTATCATTTGTTACTGTTGCGTATTCCCTTTTCAGATGATTAATAAAATATATATATATATATATATATATATATATATATATATATATATATATATATATATATATAGTGTGACGATTTAAGTCCGCATCATATGGGTTTTTTTTTAAATAATCTCTTTAGCCAGATCTGGTTACGGCATCCGTTTGTGCTTCAAATAATATCAGAAATAAAGTATAGTTAGTCATTTTTACGCATGACGTCACCTGTCAAAAATTACATTTTCGTAAAAATTTTTGAAAAAAAACGTATAATTTGGACAAATTTTAAAAAAGTTATTAGACAAAATGATTTATTTTGTGATTCTAGATCTGTTTGTCAAATTTCAACGACCTACTACGATTTTGAATTTTTGGCAGTTCTTTGACATTTCGGCAATTGTTTTTCATCTTGATTTATTGCAACCTTATTTAAATCATTTAATTTGTCAAAAACTAGGCACCTATAATCTATTTAAGAACAAAATGAAGTCGTGTTCATAATTTTTTTATAGAATATTAAAATTCACACATTATGATGAATCATATTTGATGCAAAGATCGATTAATTTTTGTTTTTAAATAGAAAAATATTTCTCGCTTACGTAGTTTGATAGTGAACACACTTGAACGTTTGTAAATTAACACAAAATATCTTACATTTTGATCTTTTTAGTAATGTATTTAAAGTTTCAATAATGTAATGTTTCTTTCAATAAACGCTAAATTAACAATTGGCTATTTTAACCTATTTAATAAATACTTTGTATCAAATACACGCATATTGCAATATTCTACATTTCGGTGTATCCACCGTTTCGTTCAATGCAACGAATGGTTCTTCTAGAAATTTCTTTGACGGAATTTTTCACAAACTCGGAAGGTATCTCCTGAACACACACTGCCTAATTATACTTTCTAGATGATCGATATCTCTAAATGGTCTAAACTTTTTGTTTGAGATAACCCCATAAATAAAAATCCAATGGGGTGATGTCGGGCGATCGAGGTGGCCAACAATTATCCTGATCTCGACCAATAACCCTGCCATGAAATAGTTCATTTAAAGTGTTAAAACATTGTACGGAAATTTGGAGTCCTCTTCAATTTTTCCTTGGTACCAGAATGAAAATAACAACCAAGTATTAAAATCTCTATCCTGTAGAGTGTTTATCAATTTCGGCTTGTATGGTTTAAATTTATTTTTGTGTAAAATTTTACGTACACTTTCCCTGTCGATCTCCGGCTTAGACTTCGAAATAGTTATAACATTGGTTTTGTCTTCTTCCACTACACTTAAGCACACATCTAACTTAGTAACTTCGGTATGTTTACGTGCAAACTTTTTTATAATTCGGCTCAAAGTAGATTGCTGCAAGTTTTTTTCAGGATGACGCTCGTTAAAAACATTTGCAACAGTGCGATAAGATGTATTTTCCCCATGCAATAAAACAATTTCAATTTTTTCTTGAAGAGAGCGCATGTTGTGACACCATCTGTTTCTTTCCATTCTAGTTTGAATTGCTAACTAAATATTTGACAGCTTACGACACCATATTGCGATCTCTAGTTCTCAATTGTTTCCAGGGCTTACTATAAACGCATAGAAATATCGAGTTTTGCTTAGCGTGTTAATTTTTCTGTTTAGCTCTTTTTCCTTTAGAAGATTTCAGGAGGAAGTCGGCACAACCATAAAGGGTCTTTCTAATTTTGCGAACGTTAATTTTGATAGCCACGGCTAAAATATGGCTGGATTTATTTTAAATTAGCAGTTACGTCAACAATGACACCGAAAGCATTTTAATGTAATTTTTTCGGTGGTATTATTAACGCGTAACTGCCAAATTAATAACTAGAATATGTGTAATATTTTTTATTACGGTTGCTAATTAGAATCTAAATGTATTATTGATCGATTGATATCGAGTTTTGCTTAGCGTGTTAATTTCTCTGTTTAGCTCTTTTTCCTGTAGAAGGTAAGTTTTCAGGAGGAAATCGGCACAACCATAAAGGGTCTTTCTAATTTTGCGAACGTTAATTTTGATAGCCACGGCTAAAATATGGCTGGATTTATTTTAAATTAGCAGTTACGTCAACAATGACACCGAAAGCATTTTAATGTAATTTTTCGGTGTTATTAATGCGTAACTGCCAAATTAATAACCAGAATATGTGTAATATTTTTATTACGGTTGCTAATTAGAATCTAAAATGTATTATTGAACTAAAAAGTGGTTTTAGCTGAAGTATACAAAAAACAAATAGGATAAAGCAGCAAGTTGTTAATTTGGTGTTTATAGTAAGAAACATTACATTGTTAAAAATTTAAATGCATTACTAAAAAGATCAAAATGTAAGATTTGTGTTAATTTACAAATGTTTAAGTGTGTTCACTATAAAAATACGTAAGCGAGAAACATTTTTCTATTTAAAAACAAAAGCTAATCGAACTTTGCATCAAATATGATTCATAATAATGTGTGAATTTAAATATTCTATAAAAAAATTATGGACACGACCTCATTTTGTTCTTAAATAGATTATAGGTGACTAGTTGTTGACAAATTAAATGATTTAAATAAGGTTGCAATAAATCAAGATGAAAAACAATTGCCGAAATGGCAAAAAACTGCCAAAAATTCAAAATCGTATTAGGCCGTTGAAATCTGACAAACAGATCTAGAATCACAAAATAAACCATTTTGTCTAATAACTTTTTTAAAATTTGGCGTTTATACGTTTTTTTCAAAAATTTTTTACGAAAATGCCATTTATGACAGGTGACGTCATGCGTAAAAATGACCTACTATACTTTGTTTCTGGTATTATTTGAAGCACAAATGGATGCAATAACAAGATCTGAGCTAAAGTGATTATTTAAAAAAAAATCCCATATGATGCGGACTTAAATTGTCACACTAATATATATATATATATATATATATATATATATATATATATATATATATATATACACATATATTTAAATATATATATATATATATATATATATATATATATATATATATATATATATATACGAGGCTGGTTTGAAAAGTCCGTGCAAAATAAAAACTACTTATGTGTTTGGGGTAAACCTTTTTTATTTTTCGACATAGTCTCCTTTTAGGCTTATACACTTCGTCCAACGATGTTCTAGTTTGTTGATCCCTTCCGAATAATAGGATTTGTCCAAGTCTGCAAAATATCCATTAGTGTCTGCAATTACCTTTTCGTTTGAATAAAATCTTTGTCCCGCCAGCCATTTCTTCAAATTGGGGAACAAATAGTAGTCCGAGGGAGCCAAGTCTGGAGAATAGGGGGGATGTGAAACGAGTTGGAATCCTATTTCCATTAATTTTGCGACCACAACTGCTGAGGTGTGTGCTGGTGCGTTGTCGTGATGGAAAAGGACTTTCTTGTGGGCCAATCGCGGGCGTTTTTCTTGCAGCTGGATTTTCAAACGGTCCAATACCGATGAATAATATTCACCTGTGATAGTTTTACCCTTTTCCAGATAGTCGATGAGGATTATCCCTTGCGAATGCCAAAAGACAGTCGCCATAACCTTTCCGGCCGAAGGAACGGTATTCGCCTTTTTTGGTGCAGATTCCCCCTTGGTAACCCATTGTTTAGATTGTTGTTTGGTCTCAGGAGTATAGTAATGTATCCATGTTTCATCTACAGTGACGAAACGACGCTTAAAGTCCTCCGGATTCTTCTGGAACAGCTACAAACCATCCTTGCAACACTTCACACGATTCCGTTTTTGGTCAAGCGTGAGCAATCGCGGCACCCATCTTGCCGATAGCTTTCTCATGTCCAAATTTTTATGCAAAATATTATGTACCCGTTCAGTCGAGATGCCCACAGCACTAGCAATCTCACGCACCTTAACTCTTCTGTCATCCATCACCATATCATGGATTTGATCAATGATTTCTGGAGTCGTAACCTCCACAGGCCGTCCAGACCGTTCAGCGTCACTTGTGCCCATATGGCCAGTTCGAAAATTTTGAAACCACTTATAAACTGTTCTAATCGAAGGTGCAGAGTCACCATTATGTTTATCAAGCTTCTCTTTAGTCTCCTGAGGCGTTTTGCCTTTCATAAAGTAATGTTTAATCACCACACGAAATTCTTTTTCGTCCATTTCTTGAAAATCACTCGACTTCCTTGATTCACACGAATGCCAAACACAAAGAAATAGACCAAGATGGCTGAAACTTGGTGTGCGTTCATTCAAGAGATGCTACTAACTAAATATGACCTCGATACGCGCCGGTGGTGCCATCTCTCGGACTTTGCACGGACTTTTCAAACCAGCCTCGTATATATATATATATATATATATATATATATATATATATATATATATATATATATATATATATATATATACATATATATATATATATATATATATATATATATATATATATATATATATATATATATTATATATACATATAAATATATATATATATATATATATATATATATATATATATATATATATATATATATATATATATATATATATATATATATATGTTATATATATATATATATATATATATATATATATATATATATATATATATATATATATATATATATATGTATAAATCTGTGTTTATAGTCAATTTTCAGTAGATTGTTAAAGATTGTAAAAATTGAAACATCAAATGTTTGTATTCATTGCTGCTACTTGTCTCTCTCTCTTCAGTACTTTGTACTGATTAATTAAGTTCTTTTTCAAATGAAATACCTGTACGTCAATATAATAAAAAGAAGGTAATATTTATATCCTCTTATTTATTTGATTTATAAGCTATTCTAAGGATTACCGGGATTTGATATTAGCAATATTGGCTTCCAAAAATACCAAATAGTTGTAAATGTATTATTGGGTTATAAAAGTTAATAAAAGTATCTTGTGTTATTGCAAACATTCTTTAGATTAAGTAAACCATTATTTCTGCCGAAAAAAAAAAAAAAAAAACGTTTTATCGTAAATTTTACTTTTACAACATTATTATTTTTTTTAATCTAAATTATTATAACTTTGTTACAAATAAAATTACATTATTTTTAGATAAACAAGAAAAAAACTTGTTTATTACTTTCCTAGTAATATCGTGTTAGAAAAAAATATTTTTCGAGATGTGTACATTTCTTCACGTTTTGAGGTCCCTAGCTCAAAGGAAACATAATTTTCAATTTCCATAAGTCTATTAGTGTCTTGTCGCGATAAATCCTGAACGAATTGTGATATCGTTTTCACATTAAGTACGCATACAGTACTTTGAGGTCACTCTAAAATGATATCCTTCTACATATTATTTTCTTTAACATTCTAAATAATGAAAAAATAACGTAATTTTCAGATTCTTCGAAACCAAATACCCTGAAAAGGACGTGTACTACTCTCCCCATATATATTTGACTATAAATAATCTTGCTTAGAATGTGTACATTATAATAACCAAAAGCCAGGGCAAAGTCTCACAATATTATTAAAGCTATGAAAAAAATTATCGAGACTCATCCATTTACCTTTCCCTAAATTTATAGAGCTCAAAAACTAAAGTTATCCTTCTTACTTCAAATATTATACGTGTACAAAATTTGAAATTGGTTCTTAAATCGTTCAAAAGTTACATCGTTTGTCCCAAAGGCCCGCAACTCACCCTCCAAAGAACCCGGTTCCGATGGTCAAACAGCATAAAGTACCTAGGTCTCTACTACGACAAGCGTCTGGTATGGAAGGACCAGGTTACCGCTTCCGCCAAGAAAACCAACCAACTCCTCGGCAAGCTCTACGCTCTACTCCAGTCCAGCAAATTGTCAAATCGCCACAAGTTGACAATCTAGTCCAACTAAAAACTAGAAATAACGGATGAAATAAAGGAATTCTACACAAAACTCTATTCCCCGCAATTATGCAGTCCTTAGCTCATGCCAGAATAGATTCAAGACATACCGAACTCCTAAAATTCATATATGAAAAATGGTTAAATTAGATAAAGATCGAAAAAACGGAATACATAAAGATCAAGAAAGGTATTAAACAGGGCGACAGAATTTCTCCAAAATTGTTTACCCGGCCTTGGATGATATATTTAAAAGTCTTGAGAGATAATCCGAGCCGGACTGACCTACTCCAACTGAGTATGGTGTCAGATGTAACGCACCCGCAGATCCATCCTCCTAACCATCCAAAACAAGGCCCTTCGCATCATCGCCAAAGCTCCATGGTTCGCCCGCAACACCCAACTTCACCGAGCCCTCCAGATGCTCACAATCCGTAAATTTATCAGCAACGCCAAGACCAAATTCGTCGACAAAGCCACTCACCACCCAAACCCCACAATCAGGACCGTCCCTCTCCTCGCCATGCCCGCCGCCGTCTGTGAAGACCCAGCAACCCCCTGCTTCCGGATTAGCTTAAGTTAACCTTAATTAATACTGAGTTTAATTTTAAGTTTATGTTCATGAAATATCTTAAGTTGAAATATCTTAAGTACCTCTCAATATACTTATATAAATCCCTCACCTAGGCTAAGTTAATTAGGTCCCTGCCATGTATATATCTTAAGATCTAAATTGTTAATCATGTTCTATTATATCATTGCACAAGCAGTAATCAAATTTCATGTGAAGTGTCACAAGTGTTTGAGTATTTTAAATGCTTTAAGGACGGGAGTCGCTCGAGGATGATGCCAGGCCAGGGTGTCCCAGCACAAGTTCGGCCGACGCAAACGTTGTGAAATTCGTTATCTTCTGCAAACTGACCGTCATTTTTCATGCAGATTGATGGCATAAAGGCTTAACATCTCTAAATCAAGAATTCAAGACAATGTCCGGAATGTTTTGAACAAGAGGAAAGTGTGTGCGGAGTTTGTTCCCCACACCCTGACACCCGAACAAAAACAGCAACGGGTGGACATCAGCAGGAAATAATCACGGGGTATGAGACGTAGTTTTATCAATACGAGCCTAGGCGTAGCATAAAACGGAAAAGTACGCAATAGTTCGGTAGTGGTTCGCCGAGATCGAACGAAGTGCGACTGACGAAGTCAAAAACAAAGACAACGCTCGTAGTATTTTTTGACGCTCTAGGAATTATTCACAAAGAATTTGTTTCCGAGGTACTACAGTGAACGTCATGGAGCGATTTTGCAAGAGGACTGAGTGGGTTTGGCCTGAACGATGGAAGGCAACGGATTTTTTCTTGTTTCATGACAACGTGTGTGTACTCCATTACCTTCCTTATTCGCCTGATTTGGTCCCTAGTGACTTTTTTTTATTCCCAAATATCAAGCCCCACATGAAAGATCAACGCTATGACTAGATGGAGGATATTAAAGCTACTGTGGCGCGCGAGTTAAACATGGTCTCAAAAGAAGATTTTTTAACAGTTCTAGCAGTCTAGGTCGGAGGGGACTATGTAGAACATTTGAAGTAGTAAAATGTTCAATTTTTATTTTTCTGTTTTTGATTAAAGCAGTCCGGGAATTTGTTGGACAGATGGTGCATAGTGCCAACAGCGCGACGAACCGACGATGTTTTTGTGGCCAAGGACCCTGAAACGTGATAAAATGCAAAAATCTCGGAGGATAATTTTCTCGCGAATACAAAGTAAAAAATAGAATTTTTGAATCTCGTTACTGAAACTCATTAGAATAACATTTCAAAGTCTTTTTATCTGACCTCATAACCTTATGTATGGTGCGCAAATAACCAAATAAATAATGAAAAGATTAACGTTAAACGTTCAAAAATCCCAAGTTGAACTCAGAACCGTTAAGGAAGTTGAGGTGGGATAATCCCAACCAAAAGTTTTGAATGTTGTCATTTAGAAACGCTTTGTATTAAATAATTAAAAAATTTTATAAGACTAACGATGGTTATTATTATGATAATAAATTCATTATCGAAAGATTTTAAGTCTTATATATCCTTTATTTAATTTTATTAAATAATTTAACATGAATGGATTAACTTTTGTATGTTTTGTACAAACTTATAGAAAAAAAATATGGAAAATAAAAATTAGTTATATTTTATAATTTTTAAAAAAATATCAAAGCAAATAAAAAAAAATAAAAGAATAAAGAAAATTATTTTAATAGTTAAAAAATATGTAATTAATAAAAAATGATAATTAAAAATCTTAAAATTCCGGTGTCTCGAAGCGGCAACGCTGTAAAGTAATTTACCGTTGGCTCTTCTGATATGCTTGTATATAGATATATTGAATTTTGTGGTTATTGTGATCAGCTGTTGTAAACAAGTAAAAAAAATGGATAATAATAAAAAATCAACAAATATTGATAAAAATAATAAAAAAAAATTTATGTGGAAGCGAAAACGCGTTATTGAGGCTGTATACAATCAAAGATTAAGCCAACAAAGTGTTGGTAAATGGAACAGAAAATTAAGCATAGACATAGAGGAGGGACTGAGAATTCCGTATCCCACTGTGAAGTAAATATGGACGCAAAAGTGTGAGAGAGACAAAGCGAATGAGTGGCCAGTAGCTGTCGCTTTTTAGAATGCCGCTAAGCTACGGCGCTCTTAAAAATAATATTTCTAAGTGTTCTACTTGAACTAAAATCGGGTATGGGGCTTTTCTCGCCTTAAATTCCGTCTCGGGGTACAGCGCCTTGTATATTACAGGCCTACAGAAAAGAGACAGGTATTGGCCGCACAATTGCTTTGTCTCTTTCTAGAGAGTGGTCAATTTTATGAAGTTTTTTTTTTCTTTCAGTTTATTGGCACGTCTACTACTTGTGACATTTGCCAGCTCTATATGGGTAGCAACACTTAGTCTGGCTTTACACCATAGTGCCACTACATTTCAATCCAATGAATATGTCTTTGTCGTTATGACTACATTTACTAAAAACTTCATCTATTGTATGGGCATTGATAAAGGAACTCCTCGGGAAACTGCTACTGGTGTTGGATATAACCTTTTATGTCAGCCCGCCCGCCCGATTACGTAATTGACACAAAAAACACGGCCTCACGTGTACACCAACTGCTCTAATCACATAACCTAATCCGACGTTTTAGGAATCACTCCTCACAGCGCTTAGTAACCCTATATGATTCGAACCTCTAACAAGCGTTATTGACCACCGATCCACAATCCGAAGCCCCAAAAACGCCCGAATTTCGCCTTCAGAAGCCCCAACCAGGTAAATGCGTCCGCGTGCTACGAACTGTCGACCGGAAGTGATTTTATGAAGTTAATGCTCAGTCCATCCTCTGTGTCTATGAAATCAAGTATCTCCTAACCTCTGTGACAGTGGTCGTCGAATTGTTGACATGCGATCACTTGGAGAAAACTTAAAATGTTCTTTATGTAATGAAATACTTTCAATATGTTATATTACTAATGAAAAACGCTGTGGTCTAGTATCACTACTAGCCATAAAGTGTGATAAATGTCTAACGTACAACACAGTATCAACAGACAGTACACATATATCGAAGGACAATAAGGAACATTATAATGTTAACACTGAAGCTGCACTAGGTAATTATAAGTTAAACAAGTAAATTCATTAAATAATTAAAACAAATGCAATCTTATTATTAGTTAAACTTAATATTACTTACTTGCATTATGTGTTTTAACATAGACATAGAGGATGGACTGAGCGTTCCGTATCAAGCTGTGAAGTAAATATGGACGCAAAAGTGTGAGAGAGACAAAGCGAATTTGCGGCCAGTAGCTGTCTCTTTCTAGAATGCCGCTAAACTACGGCGCTCTTGAAAATAATATTTCTAAGTATTCTATTTGAATTAAAATCGGGTGGGGGTTTTTCTTGCCTTGAATTTCGTCTCGGGGTACTGCGCCTTAGTCGCACAGTCGCTTTGTCTCTTTCTAGAGAGTGGTCAATTTTGTGAAGTTAATGCTCAGTCCATACTCTATGTCTATGTGTTTCAATTATATAAACTTGTACTATACAATTTAAAATATTTAAATTTCCCGCCATTACTACTAAATGCAACGTTGCCGCTATTTCAGAGATAAAAGGTAAATCATTCACAAGTACCTCCAATAATTGTTATTTTTCATAAAGTTAAAGCTTTCTAATTAAACTACTCAGTATATATCACCACTACACCAAACACTTTATTTTTGTACTCGACGCGCGTTTCGCTAACTATGTTAGCCTCATCAGGAGCGATGATTGACTCAGTCAATCATCGCTGTGTTTGGTGTAGTGGTGATATGTACCGAGTAGCATCATTGTGCCAAAGATTCCACATTCCCAACTTAGCTTTCTAATTAAATTTGAAATTTTTTTTTAAATAATAGCGAAATTTCAATGTCTAACATAGTTAAATTTCCTATTGATGGCATTTTTTTTTCCATTCGTTATAACAAGTGTCGTTTTTATATCAAATTGACGTATTCTCCATAATACTATATGTATTGTTAATTTCGATTTTTATTTAAATAAGTTTCCTAAAGACCTTAAATTTTTCATAGAAAATAATTAATCTATCGAATTAAATCTATACAAAATAGTTTTCATATTTTACGTTTAATGCCTCAACCTTCTTAAAGACGGATATTAACGTTAACAGATTTTGATCCTTCGACATTTCTTCAAATCAAAAAAAAAAAAATCGTGATGGAAGACTAATTCCATTTTGTATCTGTATTTTTAATCTAAAAATGTCATTTACTTACCATTTACTCAAACAAAATATGGATAAGTCTCAAGTCACTATGAAGTTACCAGGAGAATCGATACTTTATGCATGTATTGTATAATCTTTTTTAGAAAACAAATTAATATTTTATACTCCAAAACTTCACTTGTTAAATTTTCTACAGAACAGCAAAGAATTCAATCGAATCTAATTAATGGTTTCTGAAATTAACCAGTACTTTACAAATATAAAAAATAAAAATTTTATACTTACGATTATGTTGAAATACATCAATATTATCAAGTCGATATATGGTTTAAAAAGTATTTAAATCAAAGCACCTTTACCCAGCAACAGCTTTTTTATTAACATCTAAATCACTTACAACCTTATAGCATCTAGCACATAATTCATTTTCTATATTTGACTGGACTAATCTACACCTAGGACAGCTGTGCTTGTCACTTTTTGACATATCTATTTTGAACTTACTATCCTCAATACAACCCTGAAGTAATTCTACTTTGGATACTTGCAGAATGTCTTTTAACTCTTCTTTAAAGTCTTCTTTAGATAAAAAGGGCTAAAAAACGAGGAAATGTTGAGAGTTGTATTTTTAACTTTATAGAAGAAATTTATTTATTAAGGATGTTCGGGCATTACATTGGTTGCGATAAGAAAATTCTCATTCACTGTCGTAGGAAAATTAAATTAAAAAATATCTGCGAAATTTTAGTCGATTCGACTCGTTGGTTCGCTAGAAAAAAATTATGAAAATATATGGTTTGTAATGGAGAACTAATCTGATTAATATATAATTTTATATAGCAAGTACTAATGCTTTTGGAAACTACACACCAAACTTGATCCACTTATATTTGTTAGATTTGTAGCAATAAGCAATAATACTTTCATGTGCAATGAAAATAACTAATCTGTCATTATGGCTTTATAGACGGGCAATACAGCAATTGAGAATATTTTGCGCCTGCGCGGCTCTTGAACCGCGACATTTAAAAACATAATTTCTTATATACTTTGCTTATAAAATGCAGGATTGTAAGGTGATGATTATAATTAATACGTAGGCTGAAAAGTTTTTGGTCTGACCAATAGATGTCGCACTTTTCAAAAAATCCATCTTATCTTTAGGAAATACCAACCTTCAAACGATACGTGTCGAGATCACTCTTGACATTTCGATAATTAGTTTACAAGTTACAGTGGTTCTAGTGACGCTTCTTCTGATATCTTCAAAACAATGGAAAAAATCGAATTTCGTGTGTTGATTAAACACTGATTTTTGATGGGGAAAAATACCGTTCAAGCAAAGTAATGGCCTGATAAGTGTTACGGGGACTCTGCCCCTGGAAAATTACTCATTATTTACTGGTATGCTGAATTTAAACGTGGTCGTACAGACACAAATGATGCTGAACGCTCTGGACGCCCAAATCAGGTGGTTACACCGGAAAATATCAAAAAAATCCACAAAATTGTTTTGGACGACCGTAAAGTGAAATTGCGTGAGATAGCTGACACTCTAAGGATATCAAAAGAAAGTGTTGGTCATATTTTGCATGAACATTTGGGCATGAGAAAGCGCTGTTCGAAATGGGTACCGTATTTGCTCACAGTGGACCAAAAACAACAACGTGTTGATGATTTTGATGATTTTTTTCATCCGATATATGACAATGGATGAAACATGGATCTACTATACACCGGAATCAAATCGGCAGTGGACAGCAGTCGGTGAAAGGCACCCGAAGCGACCAAAGACACAACAGTCGGCTGGGAAGGTATTTTGGGATGCGCATGGAATAATTTTCATCGACTATGCTGAGAAGGGAAAAACCATCAATAGTGAATATTATATAAAGTTACTGGTGCGTTTGAAGGCAGAAATCGCAAAGAAACTGCCCCAAACGAACAAGAAAAAAGTGCTCTTTCATCAAGACAATGCACCATGTCACAGGTCAATGGTTATGATGGAAAAATTGCATGAATTAAAATTCGAATTTGCTTCCTCATCTACCGTATTCTTCAGATTTGGTCCTCAGCGGCTACTGTTTATTCGCAAACCTCAAAAAAATGCTCGCGGAAAAGAGATTTGGCTCCAATGAAGAAATTATCGCCGAAACTGAGGCCTACTTTGCAAGCAAAGACAAATCCTTCTAGAAGAAAGGTGTAGAAATGTGAGAAAAGCGTTGGACTGATTGTATCGCTCTTGAAGGAGGCTATGAATAAAGTCGAATTTTGTAAAAAAATGTGTTTTAAGTAGCTAGACCAAAAACTTTTCAGCCTACGTGTTATAATTCTATAAATTTCATTTCACAAACCTATCTATAATATATATAAAAAGCAACGTCTCTCTGTCTGTCTGTCTGTCCGTTAATGCGCTTATCACTGGAGAACCACTTATCCGATTTACGTGATTTTTTTTTAAAACTTACATATGTTCTCTGGCCAGGTTATAGGATATATTTTGTTGCGTTAGGTAACATACGGAATAAGCAGTGACGATAATAGTGAATCAAGTCGGAAAAAAGTTTTCCGCTAACGCGTTCTCTTCAAATACCCTGCCTAAACCATTAAATATGGAACAATATCATATAACAAAAAATATGATATATATGAAATGCAACGCCTCTCTGTCTGTCTGTCTGACCGTTAGTGCGCTTATCACTCGAGAACCACTTATCCGATTTACGTGTTTTTTTTTTTTTAATTCATACATTTATTCTCTGGCCAGGTTATCTATAATCTTCTATAATAAATATATATATATATATATATATATATATATATATATATATATATATATATATATATAATGCAACGTCTCTCTGTCTGCCTGTCTGTCCGTTAGTGCGCTTATTACTCGTGCACTCTTATCCGATTTACATGTTTTTTTCTTAATTCATACATATATTTTCTGGCCAGGTTATAGGATATATTTTATTACATTAGATAATATAAGGAATGAGCAGTGACGATAATAGTTAATGAAGTCCACGCGAGCGGAGCCGCAGGCACTGCTAGTTTATTATATAGATCTAAATATCGTTATTACAAATAATCATAATATAAATAACTTGGGTAAAAATTGAAAAACTTAAAAGAAACTTATTTCTTTAATAGATATTTAATATTTACTAACATTTAATAAAATTGTATAACAATGAACAGTCAAATATTTAATAGATATAATAAGATAATAGAAACCGAACAGATTTTTCAGAAACATACTTCTATCTTCTAAACTATCTTTTAAAAAAGAAATAACAGAATTAATAATCTTAGCACTTTGTGTGATTTGAGGTGTGAAAATAGTGCATATACTCCATCTATCGAAAGTTTCGATCATTGAACATTTGAATTTGCTGTATGGGCAGCACTTAAGCTTATCTAAAGATTTCGTATGTCTATTTTGTAACTTTACCACGTTTATTACTTATTGTATAATACACGTGTTGTTTTTTTATTAAATAATTAATATATTGGACCTATTCGATAACAATGGTAATTAAGCGTAGAAACAATAAAAAATATGGCTATTTTTCATTGTAATATAATAAAGATAATTAATATAACATAATTTTTTATGATTGGCACCGTTCTTCGTTATTCATGTGTTTAGCATAGGTCTACCCCCTTACCCGTCAACCCGCGACGTACTGCCCGAACCTCCTTAAAACGATTTTGAGATAAGAATAATTTATTTTTTTTACCTAAACAGGTTGGTTCAAAAAAGTCATAAATTAAACCGCCTTAATTTAATGATACATCTAGCATCCACGAATTCTAGTCGAAATTCTAAAGACTGAAGTAAAAAATTATGTATCTAAATCAGCGTTTTTTAACGTTTCAGTATTTACGACCCAATTTTCAAACATAATTTTTATCGCGCCTCCCTCCGTCTCTCATACAATAACAATGCATACAATAATAATAATGTATTTTCAGTATTTTGGTGCTAAAACTACACTATGACCTTAATTACAAACCTTACAAACCACCAAGAATAAGTAAATTTATTCATATTTGGCAACACATATCTGCTGCGTTGATAAAACT
The DNA here is from genome assembly GCA_019049505.1 of Pachyrhynchus sulphureomaculatus. Lineage (NCBI taxonomy): Eukaryota > Metazoa > Arthropoda > Insecta > Coleoptera > Curculionidae > Pachyrhynchus > Pachyrhynchus sulphureomaculatus. The sequence continues at coordinate 54,669,229 of CM032451.1, read as the reverse complement.
ATTATCGATGCCTTGCCTATTGCTCTCTGTCACGTCCACCATATCAGTAGCGGCTTCGTGTAATATATACCGATGGTGCTCATTCAATGTCTGGAAGATTTCAAAGTGTACAAGCACTTGTGAGACAAAAATCTCCACTGTGTGTGTAGACACATTGTATGATCCACAGAGAAGTTCCGGCTTCCAAAGCAATGAGTCATGCTCTGAATATTGTGCTCACTACAGTTGTAACCGTAGTAAATTATATTAAAATGAGATCCCTAAAATCTAGAATTTTTTTTGCACTTTGTAAAGACATGGGTGCCGAACATTCAGCGTTACTATTTTATTGCGAGGCAAGATGGTTATCACGTGGGAAATATTTGAAACGTGTTTATGAATTAAGAATTGAAAACGCCATTTTTTTAGAAGAGGAAAACCGACCGGAAACCGGGAAGTTTCGATATAGTTTATTTGTGATGAAATTGAGCTACTTGGTCGATATATTCGAGAAACTAAATACCTTAAATCTTCAACTCCAAGGAACAAATACACATATATTCGATACAAGTGATAAAATTAATACTTTTTGTAGAACATTGGAATTGTGGAGCAAAAATATAAAGCAAAAAAAACCTAGAAATGTTTGCAAATGTGGGTGAATGTGTTAAAACATACAAGGCTGAAGAACAACATGTGAAAGTTGTTTTAGTAACCATTGAAAAGCATCTAGCCATGTTGACAAAGAATGAAGTATTTTCTTACTGACGACAACTTGGTAGCAAGTCACGAGTGGGTTAGGGATCCATTTCAAAATATTCCCGAAGGGCTCTCAACAAATCTTCATAGACTTCACGGCAAGTGGCGAAATCAAAAGAAAATTTAATAATAAATCACTCTTTGAATTTTGGGCAGGGATGAATGATGAGTTTTCTGCACTGAAAACAAGAGCATTTCGTATACTATTACCATTTTCAACATCCTACCTTTGCGAAACCGGATTTTCTGCCCTGGCTGCTTTGAAAACAAAATATAGATCTTAACTAAATATAGAAAAAGAACTCAGAGTGTCTATTTCTAATATTAAACCATCCTTCGAAAATCTTTGCTCTGCAAAACAGGCCCAAGGGAGTCACTAATAATTATTAAACTTGTTTTTAATTTAATGTTGATATGTTAATTATTAGGTAAATACATTGTGCAGTAGTAATACAATCCTATTTATAGGTGTATTATATCGGTGTAAATGTATATTTTATTTTTTATTATGTCAGAATGAATTTTGTTTTGCCACCCTTTCAATAAATTATATTAAATGTTTTTAATGAATATTTTTAATAATAATTTCTTTTCGATACGCTCGCGCCCCCCCAAATAGGGTAATCACGCCCCCCTAGTGGGGCGCACCCCATAGGTTGAGAAATGCTGATCTTAATTTAACAGTTTCTTAGATTTCCACATTACAAAATTAACATTTATCAAATTGTGGCATGCTTACCTCTAAAGTTTTATACATATTTTCGTCAAGCTGAATTCTCACATTCATATTTAATATATTACCATCCGAATTAACCTTGTTTACTTCCTTTCTAACTTTCAAAATAAAATTCATAGCATTTTCGATCTCAAAATTCTCCCACTCTTGCCTAGGTTCTAACTTTTCAGCAGTAAAAAAAGTTTCTCCTCCTGTTTTTTGAGGCAAATAAGAATACACTTCCTCAACTAAATGTGGAAGAATTCCTCCGACTATTTGAGACACTGTGTAGTAGAGTTGAAGCAATGTATACTGAGCTGATTTTCTTGAAGTACTTTCAGCTGGGTCACAGTATAATCTGTCTTTAATGGATGTAAAATATAGTGCTGATATTTGGTTGGTTAGGAAAGGTATCAATGTAGTATTTATTCTGTGAAAGTTGTAGGTATCTATATGCTCTTTCGACTAAAATAAAAAAAAAAATAAATAAATAAACAAAAATGTGGTCGGACAAACATAGATATTTTTGTTCAAACCGTAAAATCCTGATTATTCTGAGGTTAAATTTAACTACTTAGTTAACTGACCTTTATTTTTAACAGATAATTTCATAATTGAACACCAAATGCTATTACAAAAAAACCGAATAATATTTTTCAAAGTTTTTTTCTTCTTGAACAGAGTAAACCTTCTGATTAATTATGAAATATAATTTCATTCTAATGGCTCCCACGGATGGTTTGGCAATAGCCCATCCTATCAATCCAATTTGGCGATTAGCTCGATGGATGTTTTCCATAAGTGCGTGGATTGTTAGAGTAACAAGGGTCCTTAACAGTTCCCCATAAAATAAGTCTATCTAATAAGCTTTCTTCCATCCAGTGTCGGACATAGGCTATCCCTCTCGATTCTGCGTCTTTCTGATCCATCCTAAATCAGCCATTCTTTACAGGTCATCTTTCCATCTTATTTGGGGCTTTCCTCTGGATCTTTGTCCCAATCATGGCCTCCATTCTTGTATTCTCATTGTGTGACTTGCTCATCTCTATTTCAACCCTGCTACCTGTTCTCTTACGTCTATCACTTTGGTCTTTTGTCTTATACTGTCGTTTCTGATTCTGTCTTGTAATGTTTTATTTAACATCTGGGGTTCCATTGCTCTCTGTGTTTTACTCAGTTGGTTCATCATCTTCTTAGTCCATGTCTGGGTCGCGTAGGTGAGAACCAGTAGAAGACATTGATCGAATACCATCTTTCTTAGTTAGTTGATTAGTATTTTCCTTTGTTTGCCAAATGCTGCCAATGCCAGTCTGATTCTTCTCTGTACTTCTGAAGCCTAACGTCGTCAAATCATAGCTGCGCGGTGGTCATGTCACGATAACCGAACGTAGTGTGCAAAAGATCGATTCTTTTACGGCTTGTGTGGTATGTTACGTCTTCTTGCTCCTCCAACTCCAAATCGTCCAATTCTGGCCACAAAAAATGAGTTACCATCTCTCTGTAACGCATTCTATTAATCGAAACATTGGTGCCAGCTTCATCTTCAAAGAAAGAAAGGCCAATAATGTCACCACTTCAAAACTTATACCAACAGTTACTCTTTGAGGATGCATTGGCTTTTCTACGACAATCCCGACAGAATCCCGAATTCTACAGTTTTACTTGTTTACATATCCCCAGAGATTCAAATGATCTTTGTCCGAACAGATGATTTTGCTAGCAAAATCGATGTCGTTTTTTAATTCATTTGAGGAGTACCCAGAGAAGCGATATCTAAAAGAATGGTTCTTCTTCGTCTTATCAACCTAAGTATGTCCACTCCTGAACGTAGGAATATTCTAATCGCTTCCATGCTTCCCTGTCTTGCCACCTTTAACTATTGCTTGCCCGCTCTTATATCATCGTCTCATCGTTTCTGTGGATGTCCAACGCCTCTTCCTTTTTCTCTGGGTCTTCATTATGTGATCCTATACACCCATCTGTCTCCGGATGATCTAGCCACATGACACTTCATCTTTGCCACCTCGAAAATTAGGTCAGTGACTTTCATTTGTCTCCTTATTTACTCGTTATGAATTCTATCCCTAAGGGAGATACCAAGCATCCTTCTCTCTATAGCCCTCAGTGAAGTCACGAGCCTTTTACCAAATGCTTTAGTAATACACATCGTTTCCAGTCTATATGTGCAGACCGGTAAAACACAGGAATTGTAGCCTTTGATTTTTAGGTTTATGGCTATTGTAGTATTTGTTAAGATATGTCTTAGTTTCCCAAAAGCTGCCCTGGCCAGCCGCCTGTTAATTTCTGCATGCTGGTTCTCCTTCCGATTCTAATAAAGTGACCTAAGTAAATATACTCGTCGACGCGTTCTATGGAGTTATTTCCTATCTATATGTTGGTATCTTCAGGGCTCATAAATTTAGTTTTATTAAAATTCATTTTAAGACCCACCCTTGCAGAGACCTCATTCAGCTGGTTCAACATTTCTTGCAGCTCATTGGTGCTCAGAATGGTTATTTTGCTTCAATTCTTAAGTGAGTTGAAACCTGCAAGAAAATAATTCGAGATCTTTATGCAAAATTCTCCTCAGAGAAGTGCAACTGATGTTCAGTTGTGGAAATCTGCGACTAGTTGAAGTTCTTGGGTTTTCACACTTTGGAAAATAACAATATTTTTGTCTGTGAGTCCTGGACGAGTATGAGGATAGGTTAGGTTATCAATAAGCATGTAAGCTTCACGAATTTTTTTTACGAATTTCATTACACCAGCGGCTGAAGGAGTTTGATTTCGACCAAAATTTATTTTACATTTTCGGAGTTTCTGCAACACAGTACTCACTTTGGAACTAATTTTTTAATATTTCCCATCGTTGTTCAAGGGTAAATCGATCCATTTCGTACCGCGGACATTTAACAATAAATGTCTGTCAATGTTTTAGGCGCGTTCGTGTGCACAGAGGCAAAATAACACATGGTTCAGAAAGAAACCAACAAATGGCTCACGCTTTAAATATAATTTATGTATAAAAATATTTATAAATTACCTGACATGCCCTACACTGTATAAAGTTTTTAACCAATAATGTACAATTTTTTGATTATTTTACTATTAAACTTAACTGAAATTAACTAAAAAACTAATATTTACCTTGTTAGACAGTTGATATAACAAATGTAAGATATATCTGTCAATAAGTTTACAATTTTTTAAATCTTCTTCGTTATGCTGATAATCAAATATGGTACTTAAAACGAACCTCAAAACACTCCGGATTTTCTGGACCTCATCTTTCGATTGATCCAAGATATTCTTACTAATCGACGCTAGAGCAACTTGGTTAGCATGACATCCTACCCACCACCTAAACATTAAAATTATAAAGAAAAGTTTAGCGTATATCATTTACTACATATCGTGGATAAATACCTTAGCGTATCAACTCCAAAACCCGTTTGTCCCTTTTTATTCCCACAAGTTATTTCTTGAGGATCAACGACATTACCTAGAGACTTTGACATTTTAGCTCCATTTTGATCTACTGCAAACCCGTGAACAAAAATGGCTTTGTAAGGAGCTTTATCTCGTAAAGCCACGGAAGTTAGAAGGCTGGATTGAAACCAGCCTGTAAATTGGTCTACACCTTCCAAGTATAGATCTGCTATTTGATCGTCTTTGAGAGCGTAAGACCATGAGATTCCACTGTCAAACCATATATCTAAAATATCCTAAAGGAAAAAAAAAACATGCAATCCTACTCTATTTTTTATGTTATTCAAGGAACACAAATTAATTTTTGCTCCTTTTTGTCATCAACTACAGGACCCATTTAAAGATAAATTTTTTACCACTGTATACTCACTTTCATTTCGCCAATAGTGCTAATAAGTAGCAACCTTGACGAAATGACTGGTTTTGACTACCTAATTGGTAAGGATGTAACGATCCCAACCAGGCAATTCGCTACCACTTTATAATGATTGAATGATGCCCGTCCGCCTGTATGTCTGTTACACCCGATTTTCTCTGAAGCTATTTGACATAGAAAGTTGAAATTTGTCACAAATCTAGACATTGATGGCCCAATCAAAGCCGTCTAGTTTTGAAAGTTAAATTTTGACTTAAGGGGTTAGTTTTGGGGGGCGAAATCGAAAGTGAGAAAATGTTGTTTTCAAAATTAGCTAGTGGGGTCTCCAATGAACGCTTGTGAAAACACGAGTTCAAAAATATATAGTCAGTCCAAAAAGTCTCCATACACCACCTGCTTTCTATACTATTTTTCTATTGTTTGACTTTTTAATTGACGAGAAAATATGTTTAAATTAATATTTGAAACTTAACCAAGGAGGATTAGTATTAAAAACAACTACGGAACATTTTATTTACACGTTACAATAACAACTTCGTTTAAACTAATATTTAATGGGACCGCCGTTGGCCTTGATAATCTCCTGTAACCTTTTTTTCATACTTGCAATCAGCTTTCTAGTAACTTCTGCTGGCATGTTCTTCCATTCGTTCAACATTCTGTTTGTTAATTCTTCTCTATTTGAGACAATATGTTTGCGAGTTCCTCCCATAAATGCTCGATCGGGTTAACATGGATCATGTATTCCCGCACTAAGTTTGCAGTATGTTTCGGATTGTTGTCCTGTGGGAAAATGTATCTTTTTTCGAGTGCTAATTTGTGGACCCCTTCTCTTTGAATTGTCTCTCAAAATGTTCAGATAAACATGCTGATCCATGGTACCAATAATAAAATGTAAATTTCTAACCCCTCCAGCGGACATGCATCTCCAAAACAGAACACTGCCACTCCCTTGTCTCAACGTGGAACAAATGTTTTTAATATCAAATGCGGTATTCTTCTTTCTCCAAACTTTAGTTCTGCCATCAGAGCCAAAAAGGCTAATTTCAGATTACGGATTCCCAAAATTCAGGAGGTTTAGTAACGTACTCCCTAGCAAAAGCTTAGCGCTTTTTGCGATTAGCTTCCGAAATTAACAGCTTCTTCCTGGCTGCGCACCCCTTATAGCATTTCGAAAATAGTTCCCGTACTTCTTCTTTTAATTTTGGTACACTTTTCTTAACAATACTGGTACTACTCAGTATATATCACTACTACACCAAACACTTTATTTTTGCACTCGACGTGCGTTTCGCTAACCATGTTAGCTTCATCAGGAGCGATGATTGTCAGTCAATCATCGCTCCTGATGAAGTTAACATGGTTAGCAAAACGCGCGTCGAGTGCAAAAATAAAGTGTTTGGTGTAGTGGTGATATATACTGAGTAGTATCATTGTGCCAAAGATTCCACATTCCCAACTTAGTTAACAATACTGGCTCGTCGCGTGGAGTCAATTTTTTGGAACGACCGGAGCGTGGTCGAATTTTATAGGAACCCGTTGAATTATACTGGTTTACAATGTACTGAACAGTAGCATGCGACTTTTTAACAGTTTTTCCTGTATTTTTGTACGATTTTCCATCTTCACTTCAATTTCACAATTTCTCTCACTCCTTTTTAATACTACTTTGAAAACCCACTGCAAAATTATTAACAAGTGACAGATTAAAAGTATTGCTGAAAATTATTCATTTATTTTCAGTTTAGCCAGCAACAGATAGCTTGATAAAATGTGGCTGATTATAACGTATTTTTTTCAATGCAGTTCTTGGGTCTATGGAGGCTTTTTTGACATTAATTTTGTTTACATTTTTATAACAATGATGTAACACGTAAATAAAATCTTCCATAGTTGTTTTTAATACTAATCCTTGTTGGTTAAGCTTCAAATATTAATTTAAACATGTTTTCTCATAATTCCAATTAATTAGTTAAATATAACAGAAAAATAGTATAGAAAGCAGGTGGTGTATGGAGGCCTTTTGGACTAACTGTATGATATAATACTCGCGCAAACTTTTCCTTATATTATTTAAAAAAAAAAAAACGCCAAAAATCGCTGTCCCCCAACCTATCTCTAAGAGTACTACTTCAAAAAAAATTCTGGAATATTCTCCATAAGGTGTAAATTGAATGAAAATTATCACGAGTGCATTACCTTTGATAATCATATATATAAAAAAAAAATTCTCAAGGTCACCGAGTGGGGTGTCATGAAAGCTAAAAATTGCCAAAACTCGCGATCCTCCAAACTTATTTTTAAGAGTACTGATCAAAAAATTTCGAAAAATTCTGGAATATTCTCCACAAGGTGTAGATTGAAGGAAAATTAGTACGAGTGCATTATCTTTGATCATTTATCTCGTATATAAGAACAAAGACCGGAAATAAACTTTGTTGAAAACTCATTTGTGAAGTCACTGATCATTTTATATCTCCGTTACCAAATTTTTATTTTAAAAGCAATCATCGAACGGAATGTTAATTGCGCAAATTCGACCTGCACTTGGCCGGTTTTTTGCGTTAATATTTACTATATTTTTGCTTTTAAGAAAAATCCCAGATTTTTTTCATTTTTCTTTTTAAAACATTCGCCATTTTTACCATAATAAGTCTTTTTTGTTAGGCTACACTTAACTGAAGACTATAATATATTTTAAAACTCTGCTTTGTTTTTGTTTTTCAGACAAGTACAAATAAAGTTCCATGGGACACCAGGAGTGAGCTTGCTTCACCTATTACAGTAACATAAAATAAATATGTGCAATAAAAAATCGTAATTGTAGTTCACAGTATGTTCTTTTCGATTTATCATTCTTAATATTCATACTGTGTATGAGCAAGTAAACAAAATTCCCAAAAATCACCTTGTTGATCGGGCTTAACGTTTGAAACCCTGAAACAGTCTGTTAAGTAAGAACGTGACCGCTCGTATGCCTGAAAAAATGTGTTTCGAGAACATTTTTTGACATCACTGTATTCCTGGGTGTGCTAACAACGGCGCAATTACCTTTGTAAGTTGTCCAATCGCCTCCTGCATCAATAATCGCCTGGCATCTTCGAGTCATGCTGTCAACGAGACTTTCTTCAATGATCTCCAAATTTTTCGAATGTCGCGAGACAACTGAGTCAAAGTCCTTAGAGACTTCCTTCTGAGCTTTTTCTTTACAAGAGACCAAACGTTTTCAGTAGGGTTGGCGCCAGGTGAGGGCCACTCTAGTATCTTATTGTGGGCCCAAGCGAGTCGCTTCGCGACGTGATTTTCGTCCTGCAAAGCTTTCTGCAACGTGTTTCGGAATTTGACGTCAAGAGCACGAAGAGGTTGTCGAATGGTCTAATGGGACACATTCAAACCCGGTTTTCTTAATTTTGCCGTTCCTTGATGCAGCGTCATTTTCGGATCCCGTGAAAACAAAGACACGACTCGTTTTTTTCGACTTTCGGAGTGACTTTGTCTACCGAGCCACGTTTTGGCGAGTTGTCGTCTCGTTAAAATGATTTTCTTACTTCTTCACAAACCGTACCGATTTTTTAATATATTTAGCGGCCGAGGAATGTGTCATTTTAGGCCCCTTTGGATGAGAACAAAGAAAGACTGCCAAGAACCGACGCGCAAACAATTGAGTTATTTGTATTTTACATAATTTTGGCGAAAGTTCGGAATCGACTGATACTTTTACTAAAATACGTCGTAGACAAAGATTCCCTCTACTGATTTTTTGTCGAATCGCTAGAATCGTATCTACCAAAAATGAATTATCGCGGACACGTTCTTACTTAACAGAATGTAAGACACATAACTACATACCTCTCCTTTACTAAACTCAGCCGAATTTTTTGAATACTCGTCGGGTAATAATCTTTCTATAGGCAGTTCCCACCAGAAATCAGTTCCTTCTTTATGTAGAAGAGTGCAAATATGACTCACTGTACTCCTGAAGAAAATAAATATAAAAATTATTAATGTGGTGAGTACCACTTAAGAAAAGAAATATTTACCGATTTATTAAAATCTCTTTGGTATTCTCATTATAAAATACCGGAATTGGAACGCCCCATTTTCGTTGCCTAGATATACACCAGTAAGGCCTTTTTTGTAACTGACTGATTAGGCTATTTTTATGTATGTCGCTTCTTTCTTGCGGTATGATTTTTACATTTTCTAGGAGTTCCTAAAATTATATGATTTTATATGTATAGCATAACTACTAACCTGACCTAACAGTACATAAAAAATTGCCTTTAATTGACTCAACAATATTCTATTTAAAATTTATCTTACAAAAAAAGATACAGTGCGTTTCAAGGATTCGCCTCTAAAAACGATCAAAGTGTAGATTGAGCGAAAATTATCACGCCTGCTTGATAATTTATCTGGAATAAAAAACCCACTATTTGCCTTGGCAACATGGTGTTACGTTACCACGGAAATTTAAACAGCATAGAAAGAAAATAAAACAGAATTTAAATATGCGTTTATTTCAGCACCCAAAAAAACCCACGGCCAGGTTACTAATAAATAATAACTCTCTAACTAACTTAATTCTTTCATATGTTCTCTGGCCAGGTTTTAGTATATATTTTGTTACGTTAGGTAATAAAAGGAATAAGCAGCGACAATAATAGTAAATTAAGTCGGAAAAAAGTTTGCCGCCAGCAAAAAACCCTAAACAATAATTTTGTAGTCTAAGCGAGCGGAGCCGCGGACACAGTTAGTTATAGAGCAAATTAAAAGAAAATATTCGACAGGAAATGGCGGCAACGACGTGCCGAGTAGTGATTAAGAATTTCACCGCTTAAAAGAATGTCAGGAAAGTAAAGGCGAGCATTTAAATGACATTATCACAGTAAACATAAAACACAGTAGCAACGCTAAAGAAAACTTTTTTTTTACCACGCATGCGTTCCCTATCATATCAACAACATGACTGCCTGCGCGGTCTCGGGTTGTGTTTACATCTGGATTTCAAAGATAAACTTTTTATAACGTGCCCCGAAATTCATTATTAAGAGGTAACACCACAGCAGCGAGCGAAAATTACGCAATTTTTTTTCATGTGGAAGGGAAAGTAATTGAATAAAAAGGGTGTTATAAGGCATATTTTTAAGTACGAAAATTTTTTTTTATTTAAAAATATTATAAAATGGCAGCAATAGAGCTGTTCTCATAAAATATTTTGAAATGAAGAGGCTCCACGGCACCCAGTATAACTGCCGCAAATTTGAATTTGGAACCACAAAAAAATTATCTCTATCTACATTATAACAGCTGGAGAAATAGGTAGAGGTTTTCGAAAATATTGATTTCCGGGAAAATGGCAAGCAAAAGTTCGATTTTTGACCCAAAAAGAATGATAGTTGTTTCTTAATAAAAACGGGTATAACCAACTTATCGAAAAATCCATCAGTATTTCTCTTTGAAATGTTTTTTTAAAGATATGTTTAAAATTTGAAGTGAATATAATGAAAATTGTTCTAGTTATGCTGCGTGCTGTTTTGAAAAATCGTATTTCGAGAAAAACGTGTTTAACGTTTTGTCACATTATTTATATCAAAAAATGAAAATTTTGAGTGTTTAAAATTTTTAACCATTAGTCTGCAATCCCAGCATCATAAGGTTGTCCTTCATAGCTTAAATTTTTATTTCTTATCGATTTTAGTTCGGCGCACGCCTCTTTTGCCGCATCCGTCAGTGACTCCTCAGCGCGCTTAATTCGAGTAGCATCGGCTTCGAAGCAAAAATTATATGACGTCACGGCTCAGCTCTTCATAAATAGGTTTTGTTGCATGAAAAACTGTATTAGAAAGTGGTGATTTATAATGGAAGGAGCCTAAGGAATGCGCCTTCTTCCAGTCATACCAAGACTCTGAGCACTTCTCGTGCTGCAGCTTTTCGTCGATTGAGATTTTGTGATACGAAGTCGCCCATATATCCATATATCATGTTTTCAACAGAGTTTGGATTTCGCCGTATTGCCAAGCCATAATAAAATGTTAATTCATCAATTAATTTGGCAGTTAATTTACCCTTCTCTCCGAGTTTCATAGTTAAGTGCCCATTCTCTTTTGTATATGATCGATATATTCCTTCTTTTGCACTACAAAATTTTTGTACGGGTTTCTATCCAAGATGCCTTTAAAGATTTTACTGTCACCATCACCTATGTAGTTTACGTATCTGATACTGTCCAAAGTCTCGAAGCGTTCAAACATTTCAATAACAGCGTCTACCTCCATTTTACCTGCGGGGCCTTCGTAATTAGATTGGCATGCTTCGGCATGTGCTTTGACTCATTCTTCATACCCAGTTGTTTCTGCTTTACTCTTCCAGTGCTCGCAAGCCTTACAGTACTTGGACTTGACTTAAATATCAACGACTTTGCCTGTATGCCATCCAATTAAAGAAACGATTTCCAAAAGCGACGAAAATCGACGCTTTCTCCACGAACCATCACCAGAAACAGTTAGTCCTTCCAACTGTCCATTTTCTTTACTTTTCTTTTTCTCCTCTTCTACTGCTTTCATCATACTCATGTCTTATATGGTTTTCATTGCGATCGAAATCGTATCTACAACTTTATCATAAAATGATTGAAATATTGATAGTGGCAAATCCATAAAGGCACAAAATTTCATTATTCCATTCGGCCCCACTCCTACGCACTGCTAGCACGGTTAATTTCAAATACATTTTCTATGAATGAGCAGCTTGGAATAGTAACTCTTGGGCAGTTCGCGCAATGTAACGTTCGAACCACACCTTTTGCACTTAACATGTTCAAAAATGACAAAGAAAATGGCTAAAAAGTTTATTATTCTGTACCCAAATTCATATTTTACATCATCTTTAGGATTTGATTTTAATTTTTTAGCAGAAACACTGACTCTTCAGGGCCGCCCTCAGCCTCAAATCTATTTAACGGTCACCCTTTGATACGCTGTTCCGAATCCGCGAAGAGTACGTAGTTTTCGTACCTTTCTTGTCAGTGCAATTTTTTTTTTCACTCACGGTAATATTTAACTTTAAGGTTTATTATATACACAAATAAAAGTGCTCGAAATTTCACACAAAAAAATCGTGCAGACATAAAACCTTTTTCTTTTTATTCTTAAAGGTTCAAAGCATGTTTTAAAAGAATAAAAAAAAACGATTTTTTGTGAATTCTACAATGGTGTTACCCCTTAATAATTTTCCAATAAGTAAATGACTCATTTGACGTTATAACTGAAAATAATTATAAAAAAAATGTCAAGAGGAAATTTTTGCAGTGCAGTTAGTGCTTGTAAAAATCTATGTGGTGTCTCCAAATGAATATTCGGTTGTGAAGGGCTGTAACTTTGACAAATATAATTAATTTTGACAAATATTTCGTTTAGAAGAATTGAATAATAAAGAAGAAAACAGATTTAAGAACATTAAAAATTTTAATTATTTAAAAAATGTTTTTGTGTCTTACGAGAGGGAATTACCTTTTCCTTATGATTAAATACGTACCGCCGCTCTTTGTTTAATCTTTTCAGTATCCACAAACCACTGTTTACTAGCTTTAATAATCACTGGCTTTTTCGTCCTCCAATCATATGGATAACTATGCTCAATTTCCCCTCTCTGTATTAAATTTTTTCCTAATAAATTCATAACTATTTCATTACCTTCTGTTAGAACAAATTTATTGGCTAAAATTTCTCCTGCATCCTCCTTATAACAACCATCTTCGTTAATTAAATCTACCTTAAAAAAATTATAGATTTGTACATGAGATTCCATATAACTGTTTAAATATCGGTTAGCAAATAAGTGCATTAGGTTCTTGATGATAAAATAAAACATTCTTTTATGGTACATAAATTGTATTCTAATTAATAATATATTCACCGTGATTTTTGATGACCTTTTGCAACCTCTCCACCAATTTCATTATATCCTGTCCGTGGAAACTTTGGAACTTTTCGGTAAAAAAAACATTGGTGTGTTTTTTGACGTCTTGCTCATCTGTAATGATTTTCACGTCTACATAGTTTCGCAACGAGAGAAATAGATAATAAGCAAAAGGAGCAAAGTCCAGGGAATATGAGAGATGGGGTAAAATTTCCCATTAAAGCTGATTAGCTTATCTCATATGGTGAAAGATATATGGAGTCTAGCGTTGTCGTCATGGAGGAAAACACCTCTATGATTTAGTAATTTTGGATGTTTATTAAAGATTGGCTTTTTTTTGATTATCGGAAGCAAGTGACCACTGAATCAATCGTTTGTTTTTGTCGTGAAAGCTCCTAATAAATGACAACCTTGTAATCATACCAAACAAAAGGCAATATTCTGTGGACGAGGGCCTGCTTTTGGTGTTTTTGAGAGCACTCGTCACCTTTTTGAGATTCGAATACTCCATTTTCCATAACCCATCCCTATTCTTTTCACAAAAGGTCGTTTTTTTAGTGAATTCACAGCAGTTCGCACGTGTCTCTGCCGCTAGTCAAGCTCGATTCTGTCAGTCTGTGCGTTACTTACACATTCAGCTTAGGAACATACCCTACTTTGCAAATGGTTTACAACATTTACATGGGATATGTTAAATTACTCTGCTATCTATCGCACTGATTGAGACCGATCATCTTCAGTAATAACCTCAAAATCATCTGATTCGATATCATTTGGTCTACCGGAGGGGGGCGCATTTGTAACAACAAAATTTCTAGAACGAAATTTGCATAAATATTTGTGACACGTACGTTGTGTTATGTGATTGTTTACACACGTCATATTTGTTTATGAACTTGTGTATCTTACTGTCTTTTTTGCAATGCAAAATGTAGCGAAAAAACATTTTTTAACTTTCCTTATTTAAAGTTGTTTTCGCAAACCAATATGAATACAAATTATATCCATAAAATAAATAAAAAAACAACTTTGCGCGGTAAAACTTAAGAAAATAAAATTAGTGCGCGAACGGACTTATTTGTCAGCTTGTTATTATACAATTAACGAATGTACATTCAGAAGGCAACAGAGTATAGAAAATAAAAAACTAAAGGATATGATACACTCTATTGCAATAATATTGTTTAAAACTTACTATTGACATTTTGTTTTTAATTGAAACCAAAAAATCATCCGGGCCATGTGCTGGAGCTGTATGTACTAAGCCAGTCCCTTTTGTGCCGGTAGCATGTGACGAATGCAAAAATTTTCCAATTTTTTCATTATATATTGGGTGAATGTATGTTGCGTTTTGTAACATATCACCTAAAAAATACCAGTTTTGTCATTTACTAAAATAGTAACCATCTAGATAGCACAGAGATATTTTATGAACATCTAAAAAAAAAACTTATTCCAATATTTCAGATTTCTCAACATAATAACATCGCTCCAGACTGACTTGTTCAAAACTATTTCTACTGGTATTTATGTCTGATTTCGCTGTAACCATATTATAATTTATACCTAATTTACGGTAACCAAGCGCCAATTTTACGTTGCCGTGTGCGTAACACAAACGCCATCACTGAATACAAGGAGTTTCATAATTTTAAAAATAAATTGAAAAAATGAAAGATAAAATTTAATTTACGTTAAACTACAGTCCATGAAAAATTATTTTTTAAAAAAATGTTATCCGCTCGGCATGAGGTTTCTTTAATAACTGCCATTTGATTGCCGGATATTGTCTTATAGTTGTTCTAGAAAGCGAGATTGTTACTATACACTATAGTTTTGAGATACTGCCGCAAAAAAAATCCATTCACGCCAAATCAGTCAATCAATCAATTTAATTTAATTAACTCACGAAGCTAAAGGTCTGAGCAGTAACAGTTGGGTATAATTCTAGTATTAACTATATCTTGCAAAGGAACACACACAAATTTTTATGAAGAATGCATTGTAACGACGCCGGAGCACATTTAAAGCACTTGAACCTTGGCGTATTAAAAAATCGGGATTCTCGTGGCATGTACTTCACGCTTCTTGATATGCCGGAGGTTTTCCTTAAGTCTAATCAGTTTCTTCAAACGCCTACATCCATTTTTTAAACAGTTAAATACTCAATATTTCATTTATGCTGTGTAAATCATATTCAATGTGAACTTTTAACACCGTAGTAATCGGAGCAATCTCCGCTACGGAGAACTAAATTTTTAAGGAGCGCACTTACGCTCAGTACTCCCAACTTTCCCATCCCACAGGCTCCCTTAGAGCAATAAACTAAACAAATTTAAACTTATTTATGGTCCACCCTGTACTGTCAAATATTTGGTTTATGACAGGTTCTTCTCTTTCTATAAATATTCCAGATACTTAAAAAATCTCATCCTTTTAAAATTCAGGGAAACCGTCCATTTCGGAAGAAAGAAGAGACACTCGCTGCTCGACTAATTAGTGTTACGTGCGAAACACTTATAAGATCTCTTCGGATCTCTTCCGGAACTATTCGACATAGAAAGTTGGAATTTGGTACTAATATAGGAATGGATCGCCTTGTCAGAGTCGTTTAGTTTTAAAAGTTAAATTTTGACCTAAGGTTCAGGCTAGTTCAGGGGTTAGTTCTGGGAGGTGAAATCCAAAGTGAAAAAAAAAATTTTTTACCAGGTCATCGAGTGGGGTCTCAAATGAAAGCTTGTAAAAACACCAGTTCAAAAATAAATATAATGTTATACTTGTGTACACTTTTCTCTGTATTATTTTTAAAAAATAGCGAAAAATCGCTGCCCTCCTTATCTCGAAAACTATTGAACAAAAAATTTTCAAAAAATTCTGGAATATTCTCTACAGGGTGTGCACTGAACGGAAGTATCATGAGTGCATTCATTACCTTTAATAATTTATCTGGTATATAAAAAGTAAAAATTTCACGGTCATCAGTTTTCAGTAAAGAACAGAAAAAAAAAAAAAAGCTTTGTTGAAAACTCATTTGGTATGTGTTTTATGAAGCCACTGATCATACCTCCATAACAAAAATTTTTATTCTAAAAGCAATCAACGTAAGGAACACTAATTGCGCAAGTCCAGCTTGTACTCGACCGGTTATTTTTTTATTTAAATAGCATAAATACGGAGGAATTTCAGCCACAAATGCTTGGATCTGCACTAGATGATATTAACAAAACAGAAGAGCTGTAGGAGTTTTTTTCTGGAACAAAAGTGGTTTTAAAATCCCATTTTATTTAGCATGTCAGAAAACAGATCTTTATTCATTCAATAACTTCATCCACTGAATATGGACACCCGAAATCTTTGCTTCCGAGAGAAGTCCTAATTTATAACATTTAAATTAACCTAGTGGAGCGTCTGGTCTTTCTGAACAATTTTTCTTCTAACCGTGTATATATCTATATTACTTCTATTTAAGAATTTTGTCATAAGCTACACTATATTTGTGCATATATGACAAAAGTTAGTTTTAGTAGAACTTAATGAACTTTACTATAGTGCAGAATTCTTATCTGTCAGGCGGTTTTACAGCTAATGGGCGTCTAAATATGTATGAGACTGTAAAAATAGTCCAGTCAAATTGTCTGAAATTTTGGTATAATGTAATTCTTATCCTTTTGAATATGTTATCTTTGGTACAAAAAAATCAATTAAGTCATTTTTGTGCTAAAAGTTTTCAAAGATTGATCTATAATAAATTTGGACATCACGTAACACAAAAATATGGATGGTATAAAATAAAATACAAAATTATCGTTTTTTTCAAACAGCAACTTCTATAGATAAGACGTTCTTTTTACCAAGGGCAATGTGGAAAGTCGCTAATGGCAAAATCAACAAACAAATTAAGAATCTTGTTAAATTTATTTAAATAATTTGGTAATAGTGTAAAAGACCGACCAGCCATATCTCAGGAGACCTACAGGGATATTTTTTTACTCTTTTCTTATTCTACATACCAAGAAAATCCTTCCAGTGCTAAACTTTATTTTTATGAGGAAGCCAAATATGATAATAAAAAATTTATCACTCGTCAAATTACCTGAGCAAACTAGGATTTTTTTAAACGGCACCCTCTCCAGATGAGCACAACATTAAACAGCATTTTTCAGTTCATTTATAAAAATATATAACATTTAACAGTTATTTTCTGTCGTTTCTGATCTACAACACAAAATTTATCACTTGTCAAATTTGACAGTTTATAAAGCTAACTAGAACTTGCGCCACCCTGTACACCATTAACTAGCATTTTTCAGTCCGTTTACAAAATATATAACGTTGGATGTTTATTTTTAGTAGTTACTTTCAAGCTATTGAAGTGAATTTTAAGTTTTAAGTTGCTCTCCCTATTTACTATTTTCCTATTTGGCATATAGAAAAATTTCTTTCATGGCTAAACTTAGCAGTTTATGAGGAAACCAAATGTGATAATGAAAAATTTGTCACTTGTCAAATTTTACACATTACAAAGTCAATTAGATTTTTTAAAAATTTCTCACAAAAAACCAGCAAACGAATGTTGTTGAGTCAAACAGGTAGATAGTAAATTGGGTGAAAATTCCGTTTAATAACTCTAATGCTCTATATATTGGTAACGATTGAAAATAAATATGAAGTGTTATATATTTTTGTAAACAGACTGAAAAATGATACTTAACAGTGTCCTCATACATAGAAGGTGCCTGCTAACAAAAATTCTCTTGGCTTTGTAATCCGTCAAATTTAACAAGTGACTAATATTGTGTTATAATATTTTGCTTCGTCATCAAAAATCCCAACTGCACAGAGACCTCGGTGGGCCGACCATCAAGGCACACATGAGGAAACCCAGACGAAGTTCCTGGCCAAGACACCCCAACATCTCAACCCAGTCATCAGGAACACCTGTTCAATCCATCCTCACGCCCGCGGCCAATACCCAAGATCTTCAGACCCCCTAACTAATGAACACCATGACCCACTCCACCCTCCATAACATGTAGAAGATTGTAATCTTAGGTTAAGTTTAGCATAGGCCTCAGATTAGTTAGAATAGTTTCAAACATGTTTTAATTTTAAGGGGTTACATATACATCGAATTTTCAAAAATTCGATATTTTTTTTATGGATTTTTATTCTCTCTACTTCTAAGAATTATTCAAAAAAAAAAATTAAGAAAATTCCATTCCATTACAAAGTTATAGCATTAAATGTGATCTGGCGTCGGATTGGGATTGTTAGCTGTTGTCAGATACTGTCTGCAATATTACTCAGTCAATTTTTAATGTTTTTTAACTTTTTTTTTTAAACTTTTTCTACAAAATTTCGAGAGCTTTTTTTAATTTTTCCAATAGACAATTTTTTATAATTAATTAAACATAAATTTTTTGGTCGAAAATTGCATACTAAAGTTTAAAACATCGTAATTTTTTTATTTTTGAAAAAAAAACCCTTTGACAATTTTGAACTACTACATTATTTTAAAAGATTAATTTTGATTTTTGCAGATTGGATTATTTTTTTGAAGTTCTCCTGCAGACAAGGAGACCCATAGTTTTCATTAGTGGTTCATTTAACCCGATAAAAAATAAGGTTAACATTTAAAACATATTTAAAAAAAAAAATCTTATAATTTAAGGTACAATAAAAATATATAATCGCCATTCTTTTGTATTATTTAATAACCTTTAAAATATTTTTTTTACGGATTTTTATTCTCTATACTTCTAAGAATTATTCAACAAAAAAATTAAGAAAATTCCATTCCATTACAAAGTTAGCATTAAATGTGATCTCGCGTTGGATTGGGATTGTTACCTGTTGTCAGATACTATCTGCAATATTACTCAATCAATTTTTAATATATTTTTTTTTAAATATTAATAATCACTTTTTATATAAAATTTCAAGAGCTTTTTTTAATTGTTCCAATAGACAATTTTTGTAAATAATTAAACATAAATTTTTTGGTTGAAAATTGCATACTAAAGTGTATGTTACCCCTTAATACACATTTCCTGGGTTAAGTTTAGAATAGGACTACATTGTAAGTACCTAGGTTAAATTAGCATAGGTAATTTTGAACTACTACATTATTTTAAAAGATTAATTTTGATTTTTGCAGATTGGATTATTTTTTTTGAAGTTCTCCTGCAGACAAGGCGACCCATAGTTTTCATTAGTGGTTCATTTAACCCGATAAAAAATAAGGTTAACATTTAAAACATATTTAAAAAAAAAAATTCTTATAATTTAAGGTACAATAAAAATATATAATCGCCATTCTTTTGTATTATTTAATAACCTTTAAAATATTTTTTTTACGGATTTTTATTCTCTATACTTCTAAGAATTATTCAAAAAAAAAATTAAGAAAATTCCATTCCATTACAAAGTTAGCATTAAATGTGATCTCGCGTTGGATTGGGATTGTTACCTGTTGTCAGATACTATCTGCAATATTACTCAATCAATTTTTAATATTTTTTAACTTTTTTTTTAAATATTAATAATAACTTTTTATATAAAATTTCGAGAGCTTTTTTTAATTGTTCCAATAGACAATTTTTTATAAATAATTAAACATAAATTTTTTGGTTGAAAATTGCATACTAAAGTGTATGTTACCCCTTAATACACATTTCCTGGGTTAAGTTTAGAATAGGACTACATTGTAAGTACCTAGGTTAAATTAGCATAGGTAATATTTTCATTTCATAACAAAGTTTAGTGTAAAACTAGTAAGAGACTCGGCCTTGCTAATAAATCAATAAAGACATTAGCATTGATTCATCAGAAACAAAGTTTAGCACTGAAAGAAATTTCTTATTATGTAGAATAGGGAATCAGGTGACACACAAAAATATTTTTATACATAAATTTGTTATGGCATAATTATTTAGATGTTCAGGCTTAACATAATTCCAAATAGAATGTGCTATATCGAAAATGTTTATTACAAATACCTGAATGTACTCCTAAAAGTTGATAATCACTGCCAGTTTCTTTACAAAATGACTCAAACAAATCAGTGGCAATAACATACAGATCCTTATCGTTTATATCTGGTTTCTTTATTACAGAATATGAAAGAGCATTATTGTAACATACAGCTTGGTTGCAAGGTAAAGTCCATGGAGTAGTAGTCCAAATTACTGCATAGACTCTGCACAAAAGTAAATAATAAAACACATGAGTAAAATAGAACAAAAAATTTTCAATTTAGAATTTTTAATAAGTTAAGGGGTTACATACACTCGAATTTTCAAAAATTCGATTTTTCATTTTTAAAAGGATTTTTATTCTCTAAACTTCCAAGAATTATTCAAAAATTTTTAAAAAATTCCATTTCATTATAAAGTTATAGCATTAAATGTGACCTGGCTTTGGATTGGGACCGATACCTGTTTTCAGACCCTGTCTGCAATATTATTCAGTCAATTTTTAATCTTTCTTAACTTTTTTTTAATCTTAAAAGTTATTTTTTCTATAAAATGTTGAAAGGTTTTTTTAATTTTTCTAATACACAATTTTTTATAAATAATTAAATATAAATATTTTGGTCGAAAATTGCATACTATAGTTTGAAACACTGTAAATTTTTTATTTTTGAAAAAAAACCTTCGACAGTTTTTAACTACTACATTATTTTACAACATTATTTTTTATTTTTGCAGATTGGATTATTTTATGTAGTTTTCATCAGTGGTCCATTTAACCCAATAAAAAATAATGTTAACATTTAAAACATATTAAAAAAAAAAAAAATTCTTATAAAGTACAATATATCCATATTATTCACTTCATAAAGTTTAAAATTTTTTTTTTTTAAATATACATACTTTTTGCAGGACACAGGTGTATGTAACCCCTTAAAGTAAGGTAGATTACCTTTTATCTTTTAAACTGGGAACTTCTGGCAAGTCTTTTATAAGCAATCTTACATAAGCACTTGGACTTTTATGTTTTTCATTATATTCTAGCTCTGCTTCAGCTAGGGCTGTTCTAAAAGAAAGAAATATATTTAATTGTTCTTTAAAATTAGATTTGTCATTATCTAGGTAATATAGATGTATTTTTTGGTGCTATAGAAAAATGGTAAAGATAAATTGGATAGACAATCTCCCAAATAGGGTAGTGCTGAATATTTAACAGTAATAAAGATGATCAAAAATATTCTGAGATATAGACACATAAAAAAACAGATTATGAAGAGACACGGTAGAATTTTTAAACCAGGTAGTAAATGATGTAGGGTCAAATAAAGTGGTAATGTTATATATTAAAACAAGACTTACAAACATATTGTGTTAATTCAGAAATTTAATCTCCTATAATGAAAATTTAATGTATACCTTGATGATGGACTCCAGTAAATAGGTTTCACATCTCTATAAATATATCCAGTCTCATACAATTGTAAAAACTGAATAAACTGATTTTCTACATAGGTAATACTTTTGGTTTCATATATATTTTTCCAATCACCCATAACGCCCCATGATTTAAAAAGTGTCCATTTGTTGTTTGACAGTTTTATTAGCAAAATTCCTGGCTAACAAAATGTGAATTAGAACAATGAGTGATGTACTATTATACATGTAAATTAATGCAATAAGAGAAAGATATAAAATTGTTATAAAAACTATTTCTACAACTACTATAGCATCACTTAATTAAAAAAAAAAAAATAGTTTATTTTAGTCACTATTGTATAGGGCTGATAACCCATGCTGAACAGTTTTTTAGTTATTCACACTATTTATTTTTATAATTATTCAATAGTTGTAGAAAAAGCATAGAATTGCTATTATTACAGCTGATTGGATATGATTCCTCAATTTCATCCATAGAACTGAACTAATTCTGGGTAATGCTAAGGTATTTTTATTAAACGCCATAGTAAAAAAAAATTTCACCCACCTCTAGCCCTTAAGTCTAGTGTGTCCAATTTTCCTGAACCTGACAGAGCTTTTAACTCTATAGGCAATCCATGACAGTCCCACCCTGGAACGTAGTCCACCTTAGTCTTGTTTAATATTTTATATCGTAAAATTATATCCTTAAGAATCTAAAAAAAAAAACGATCTTAAATAGATTTAGAAAAAGCCTCAAACTTGATTTACCAGATTTTTTTGTTGAAAATTAAAGGAAAATGTATAGAACCTTACCTTATTAATAGCATGTCCCATATGGGGCCTACCATTAGCATAAGGAGGCCCATCATGTAAAATAAATTCAGGCTCATTTAAGTGCTGCTTCTGCCATTCGTAGAGCTTCTCAAAACCACTTAACTGAAAAGTATAGTTCCATAACTACCTTTAAATCCCAAAACTTTATATTTACTACCTGATATATGTTTTTATCTCTCTCCAAAAGTTTATTTCCTACTATTCTCAGAGGCAATCCTGTTTTTGGAAGAAGAACTGTGTGACCGTATGGTGTACTTTTAGATTGTGGTTTAGTACAGTAACGAAAATGGTGGGTATTTGGGCCCCTAAAAGCTAATTTGAACATTTTAAAATTAAATATATAATTAAAAAAGTGTGGTTAAGTTTTTAAAAATTTTGGGTTATGGCTCGTGGTGCTTGGTGTTGGCGACATCTATACATTAGTGGTATATTTTCGCGTTCCTCTCATCTTAAGCCCCTTAAGGATTACGTCATAACGTTATGGCTCGCAAAAATAAACGTCTTGCGTTCATACTGTAATCGTGTATTTTCACGACAAAATAACGTCTAGGTATTTATGTTTATTCACAAGATAACGTCTAATTAGGTGTATAAAATATTAAAGTAGTTGGTATTTTAAAAATGCAATTTCATCATACCAAAAATCAATCTCTCGTATCTAAATGGATGTTCACGATAGAGTCATCTGCTTAACAACGGCACATTTATCCAATCCAAATTCTATACCAATATCCCGCGTGTCGTGTATCCTTCAACTATTCTAAGTAATTGATTGATGTAGATCTCGTTCTGAAGCAGTATAAAGTTTAAGTTTATCCATAGAAAATAGATGAGTAACCTTACGCCGGCGATTTCCTGGTGGGCCGTAGTTATACCCACGGGTTTAGCGTAAAGCAACTGAGAAAGAACAGAATAAAAGTAGTTTAATGAGTCACCTTGAAAGACTCCTCTTCTAAAAGGCACTTACTCAGTTTCTACCTTTTGGGTACCTGATGTTATGGTAAATTTGGTTTTCCAGCGGCATTATACGTTCAGTTAGTCAAAACAAGCGACATGCTTTATGAATTCAAGAGACTAGGTAAACCTAAAATCTCTGCCCTAATTACAGCAATTGACTTCCTACTAATGACTAAGAAACTCAGTTTTTGGTTAGAAATGAATGACTTAATCCCTAATTATTTTTAATTAAAGAAGTTTAAGCAATTATTCAAACTGTTTGAACACACATTAAGAATGTTAGATATACATAGTATCACAACATATACCGATTTAGAGGTATGTATGTATGTATGCCCACAGCCCATAGCTTATAAATAAAAAGGATACAAATTGGGAATCCTATGACAGAAAAGCCAATCAGATAGATACTTTAAATTTGTAATTGTTACTGTGTAAATATACATTTTTATTGATTTTAAATTCAACTATTTGAAAAACCAAAAACCAGTATTTGGCGGGATTAACAATACCAATAAAAACGAACAATAAAATTTCGCTGAATTAATTGTCTGTTTTGATTGGTATTGTTTATCTCGCCAAATTCTGGTAGTTATAAACACCATCCCTGGCTCATTTGTTTGCAGTGTTGCGGAATGGTGTTTTTTTCCTAATTACAAACACCTATAGCTCAAAGTTTCCTGTTTTGTAGGTTCCTTTCGACGTGTTTTTGCTCGATGTCCCTTAATTTGTAATCACGGTTTCCTGTAGAATCCAATCTGCTGTGTGGCAATGTCAAAAAAGCTAACCTTCAACTTTGACATTTTGATTTTAGGCCTAACATAATTGGAAATAAATAAATAAAAGTACGAGTTGTTGAATCGAAATGATTATTATGAGCTTTATTTTTTTGTAAAAACAGGAACAAGTTTAATTCAGTCATGCTTTAATTTCACTAAAATGTAATGTCTTATTTGAAAATATGAACGTTTCTTTGAAAAACGTTTCTTGCAGTTACTAGAGGTATAACTGGTTGCCGCATTAATCACGGAAATCGGGAAAGTCCGAAAATTTTCTTGTCACCGTCGATTTGCTCGAGTACGCCATGTTTATCGTTTTTCCGATGAAAATGTGTTGACCCAGTCCCGTGAAAAGGCATGAAAAATAGGAGATATTATATTAAAAAAAGGTAGGCAATATTTTTAGTTTTGTTTACTATATTTGTAATTATTATTTAGTTTTTCCTATTTATTACAATCTGTAAAATTGAAAATTCTGCACTTTTTCTGCATTGGGGTTATTCACCTTTTGAACTAGTATTGGGTTACTAAAATATGCTAAGCTAGTTTTAAAAATACACTGCAAAAGCTATTAAAATTTCCGTATTTAATGGTTCAACTTTTTTGCTTGTTAAATTTTCCTGAATCGTCCTTAATTTTGAAAAGTGAAATTTTATAATATATTTTAAATAGTATAGACATTTTTTTATATTAAAAACCTTGTTACAAATTGAGTACTGTGAATATTATTGCGTCCATTTATACTCGGTTGTAGAATATAAACTATAATACAAACACCATTAAGAAGGCCTTAAAAGCTAACTTAGCTACTAACTAATAAGAAGTTAAAGTTTAAGTGACATTATTTTGTTGTCTGCAGTTTTTTCCAGAATGACGTCGGACATTATGGCCAATGGAAAGAAAAAATTGGATCCAGGTATGCATTAGTCTTCAATGTATACCAGCTTACAGTTTTCTTTTTAATTTTAATATTAAAGAAAGTTGTGTCTTTATTCAAAGTACTAAGATATGAACAGTGGGTTTAGAGCAAAATAAAAGTCTTACCTTATAAAATCATCAAACATTATTTAAATTTTTTACCAAGAATATTTGCAGTCTGTCAACTAACTTAAAAAAAGCATAAATAACTATGAAGAACTGAATACGTAATGACTATTAAGATGAATACATACACTAAGATTGATTGATTCATTTACTCACAGCTCAACACAAAGTAAATGATAGAGCCATACAGAGCAACCAATCTACAATTTGCAATGTAAATGAAAAAATTAAATACAACATGTATGCATGAACTAAAGGTGCTTTAAACAATGTAGGGTGCCAGTGTAGAGTGCAGTCTACCAAAAAATTTGAGGTCTACACTGCTATAACATGGCTATTCAATAATAATTGATAAGACGAACAATTTGTTGTTAGTAATGATTTTATTATGAATATATTTACAGCTAATATCTATAAACAGAGGCAATATCCTTTAAAAAGCTGACAAATTGGTTGTTTTCATTCTCCCTTAATATCCCCTAGGATAAATGGTCCAGATGTGATTGAAGATGGTTTAATGCTACTCCCCATATTTTCAAACCCTCGCCTGCCAAGATTCCTATATGCAGGCCACTCATCTGATTCAATAACAGATTGAAATTGAACCTCTCTTTCTATAATTACCATTAATATGTTTTCATCTCCCATTTCCACAATAAAATATCATACTTCTCGTTTTGTTTTCGAACCAAAAACCCATGGTCCATCTATTCCTCTACCACGATTTTGATTGTTTTGCCCCAGTGCATCGCTATCTTCAGATTCAGGATGTTGATCACCTTGTAAGAGCGTTCCCCAGTTATATTTCCGTCGACCCGCGAATCGCGCTTCATTAATTTGTCATTGCTGCTGAATAATTGTCTTCTGCAATTGACTAACACAATTGAGGAGCACACTTCATGGCATGTGTTATACATACATATACTTATGGTATGTGACGACCTTCCGGTCAGTTTTTCAGATGTTGTACAAGGAATGTTGTGCATAAACACCATTTCCATAATATGACATAAGCTTAAATTATAATGTAACTTGCCGTTTAAATCAGTATAATGGAAGAATTCATTTCCGCTTCTTAACGATATTGTTGTTTGGCAGCCTTTTCTAGGACAACATAAGACTGGACAAAATGCTCCTCCACGATCGCGTTTTCTTTTTCTTTGCATTTCCGCCCCACACCTATCACAGATGTTATTTTTGTCATACTGCATAAGTAGATTATGCATTTGCATTTTCGTTAAAAGTGATATTAATATAAAAATCTCACAGAAAAATGGCTTCTTTTGAAATATACATATTAGCAACTTGTCATTATCATTAATAATGAAACTTACCCTATTATTTTATGGCTTTGCTTAGAAATGTATTTATTGCAAGTAGACCGCATTCAACAATTACGATTTGCAGGTAGATAGCAAACTACAGTACCACCCAACGTAGCTTAGGTATATATAATTCCTGGAAAAAATCTGCCAGCCTTCAAAAAAATCGTTGAAAAGGTATGCTTAGATCACAATGATGAAAATACATTTTGTATACAGGCGATCTCAACATAACATTGGTATGAGGTCTTGACAAGTAGAAATAGTTCCTTGATCTTCCATGACCTTTGGTTATAACAAACATGAGTTCTTTCAACTAAAGGAGGGCACTAATACTACCATTAGTGATTTTAATAAAATTCTCTATGTTTTTGCAGTCTTAAGTTATATGCAAATATTTGAAAGTTGTTATAACTTCACAAATACAAATACATTACTCACATAAAATAGCTCCACCATAAATAGCCTTGATAAAGACTTAATTTCATGTTGAAATGTTGGTGATTTTATACAGAAAGAAGTTTTATTTCTTTCTGAATCCACTATTGACAGCTTAGTATTTATTTTATATATTTATATGTAAGTGCATTTTAAATAATTTTATTTTGGAATTTGTTTATTTCCCTTTTTATTTTTGAAAGTACAGTCCAGGTATGTTCTATGTTATTCTTTTTACATTTTTATCTATATAAAACAGTTTGTCTTATTTACTCACACACTCATTTAATTAAACTTAGTGCAGTTTGTGTTCCATAATAAGAATTAAAGATGCATTTTTAAAATCACAACAATGAATTTCATTATTATACTGTTATGCTGCATACTACTGATGATTTTTTTCTAATATTCATTTTATTACTCAGATCCTAGACTTTTTCAAATTCATCTTTTTATTATTTCAAGAAATTCATTTTTCTGAATTAGGTAGTCTTGCCAGAACTTCTGTCTCTCACGGGTATACAACAAATAAAAGGAAAAATTAGGTAAAAGTATTACTATTCATATTATTTATTTCTTATTTATTAAATAAATGAAAAATTAAGATTTATTTGTCACTCCTCTATAGCACCACATACCATTTTTATTAGTATAAAAAACATGAGATTGAGAGCAAATTCTCTAAAATATCCCATAATTGATACTCAAGAAGTTTGGCATAATTGCTTTTAAGTGACATCCTCATAAGACAGTCCCCACTAAACTATCACTCAAGCCAGATGATCTCTTTCTACCTTTTAAATTCCTGAAAGCTACATGGCTTAAATGCCTTCAATACTTAAGTCCCTTGAGTATCTGTTGTGCCCTTGCCTCATATTAGGGTTGTGGAAGGCCAATAGCCGTTAAGGACAGCAGCCTTTCAGGTTAAACTCCCTTAATAAACTCTGGATCCAAAATTATTGGAGGTTTTAGGTAAGTTTGTGTTGCTCATGTAATTGCCAGGCAAGACGTAGTTAGATGTAGAGCGTCTACCCTTTCTGTGGTCAGGTACCCTGTCGAGAAACAGTTTCTTTCTATCCGCCAGCAAGTCTTTATACTCGCTTACCAGTTGTAAGCTCTCCCTGTCCTGTTTCAGTGCTATCAAAGCTGCTCTGCAGTTCGCACAAATGTATACAGTCCTCTACTTTATGTTTTCTTTCACCATTTTCAGCTAACATATGACAATAGTGGAGATTTCCTCTGGAAAAACCTACACATGACTGTCCAAGGTCATCTCTTTCTGTTTAGATCCATTTGGGAATCACATGAGTTCTCGCTTTGGGAAGGGGTTTCTGATAGTCCAATCTTCCTTCTCTGTTATTGCCTTTAGGCGCGTATTGTTAAGTGTGTTTTGGGGTTTTTTGTTCAGGCCCATATCACATGTTGTCTTACAACTTCCGTCTTTCGATACTCTCTGGTAAGTATATATGGAGAGTGTCAATGCAAGGAAGGTAAAGCTAATAGATCCTCCTTTGCCTTGCTGGGTGTTGTTCTCATACCTCTCATAATGCCAAAGCAGCTCCCATACCACACCAGGACTTCATATGAAAGTTGTAGTCTAATTGCACCTGTATATGTCCATTGGATATTGCCGGCTTATTTTACTCTCTATGTGTTATTTTAGAGTCAGTTTCTTATTCATGATAGTTCCTAGATATAGGATTGACTTTTCATATTGCAGGGCATTTCCTTGCCCAGCGAATCCAGTACCTTATTTAAACACCATCTACTTATACTATTTAGTGCCCTTTATATTGGGCCCCTTAAGAATGCGACCTCTTTAAAGAACTATCGCATCGTCAGCGTATATCGTGTATCTAGGCCAGCATCGTTTAATGTGGTTAGCAGTTTCTCAACGACGAGGCATTACAGCAGGTGGGAGAGAACTCCCCCTGCAGGCATCTTTTAATTACCGGGGCGCCCAAAGGTCTGATTATGTAAGAGCATGGTTCTTATTCATCATATTATCTTTGACTTCTTTATCTTTGACAGCCCGGCCTATCGATTCGAAGGATGCGTTGTCGAACGCACCTCTGGTGTCTAGGGAAGCTCCCAGAACAGAATGTCTGTGATCCTAAGAGTCTTCAGTTTCACTTGTGGTGCGATGCAGTGCCGTCTCCGTGGACTTATCCCACTGGCAGATGCATTGTTTCGGATGCAGCGGCTGTGTCTCCATTACTTTTTGATATACTGCTAGTCTAAGATCTTTTTCAATAATGTGAGATGTGGTTCTTTCGTTTCTCTTGACATTATTTTTTGCTAATCGAGTGATTTCTGTTATCTAATTTTAAACAATTGAAGACTTTGGATCTAAAAAGTAGTCTCAAACTTTTTAATAATCATATATTTTAGCGGAAATGATGTTTAACAGCAGCCACGAAGGTTGCTTCTACCCTATTACCATTTATTTTATATCCAGTGGCCCTGTGGAAAAGGACTGACCAGAACAGATGAATAGGCAGACAGTTTATTCCATAACTGTTTTGTTTTTCCAGTTTTAATAAGGAACACACAAAATTGCCATATTAAGCTTAACTTCTTTTAAAAGTCTGTTTGGTAATAAAATGATTTAAATTTTTACAATAGAAATTTAGAATTATAATTGAGACAGGCTGTTTTATGAAATACTTATTATTGCTCTTTGTTTTTGAAGATTGGTATCTTTTTTATATGTAATTATAGACAGTTTGCTTTTTAATAAATAATTTTATTTTTAAATTTGTTTTTTTATTTGCATGATTGTTAAATTTATAATTAGCTACATGTTAATGAAATTAACTTTTTAATTTTAATTAAATAAATGGAAAACATGTATACTTTAAACACTCCCATACTGAAGTATAGTATGATTGTAATTTAAAGGAATTTTAGGAATGTTTTTATATTATAACATAATATTAGTAAGAATCTTAAAAACTATTAAAAAGTGTCTGTGTACAGTTGTTATTTGACAGCTTAATATAAAAAGAGGAGGGGCTTTACTATTACGTAGAATTCTATTTTCATTTTGTACTATTTAAAATAGAATTTCTAGTAATTTTGTCGTTAGGAAGTAATAATTGGGAAGTCATGTGTCAAAATGATGGGAATTTATTGTTATGATTAGTGTGAATTTTTAAACGTACAAATCTCAATGGTGTTTATACAGTTAGCTAGAAAGAATATTTAGAATTATTAGGAATGCCGTTGAAACTAATGGTACAGTGTGATCTATGTTGTGGTCCTGTTGGTCCTCACTCAATCCAATTGTAGAATGTGTTAGGAAATACACAAAACGTTTACAGGCCAGAGTTCACAAAGTTGTTTTTAAAAGTTAGAAAAATAGTTGTGTTACAAAAAATATAGGACCAAATCAACAGGAAACGATTTAAAATTTTTGATTTGGTTGTAAACCATTTTTGGATAAGTTAATGCAATAACAATATATAATAAATACGCAGTACATCAGATAATTTTTTTATTCGTCGACTTGCAAGTACTTTCTTCTTTTATTTACATTTTAAGCAGTCATTTTACAACAAATAGATCAAAACAGTTAATCTGTATAATTAATAGCGTAGACTATAACTATACACACGACTGAACGCCATGTGAATACAACTAGCATGTATTGTAACGTCTTATCTTTATTTTCGGAGAAACAGCTGAAATTCTGTTTATGCCTCCATTTAATTTACCTTACATAAAGTCTCTTTTCAGTAACAAAAGGTTGTATTTACATACCTACGTTTAGTATCTCTAGAGATCGAGGGTAAACTGCACTTGTGAGTCTGTAAAGCATTTTGAAATCATATGAAATTAGACAAACTGCCCGTGAATATTAAATTGAATAACTCTATTTTTAATTAAAAGCTCTTTCTTTTTCCTTTCAAAATCCGAAAAAAAGAGTACCATGAACTGTGGATTAAGAGGTACAATCGGTCAAATAAGCATGTTTCGTCTATAACTTGTAGTCGGTAAAAGAAATTACTTTTTTTTTGAGGTTATTGTTGGCCCCCCTGCAAACAATGCTTTGTGGAAAGAGATTCACTATCTTTATTGAATCAAAATCAAGGCCAGACCTCTTACTTTCAATTATGAATATATATTTCTTAAAAATGAGTGTATGCTTATACTAACTTAACCTAAGCTCTTATACTAGTGATCCTATGCTAACTTAACCTAGGAAATGTGATGTTTATACATGAATTTCTTAATATTAAAACTTAAAACTAAGACTAAAACTACCTTAGCCTAAGACTTACGCTAACTTATATTAGGACATAACATTAACTTAAACTAGGACTTATTATAACTTAACCTAGATTGACAATCTTGTCACGGCGGGCGAGGGGGGTCATCGTCTTCATCCGAAAACGGGTCAGACGATCTTGGAAATTTGGCGGCTGGCGTGAGGCGGGAGTCGGAAGGCGTCCCTGATGCGTGGGTTGGGGTGCTGGGACGCCTTTTTCAGGAACTTCAGTTGAACTTTCCTCATGTGTGCCTTAAGGGAGGCACCCCGAGGTCTCTGTGAAGTTGCCGGTTCCTCATGAACCATGGGGCTCCCGTGATCATCTTCAGGGCCTTGTTCTGCACTGCTTGAAGTTGAGCTCTCCTTGTCTTGGAGAGCTGGCACCAAGTGGGGCAGGCGTAGGTGAGGCCTGCCTTTATTACGGTGTTGTAAATGCTTCGTCCGTGGCAGCAACTTACTGGAGCGACTCAGGATAGGTGGAAAGAGATTTATTTCTACCCTTATTTATAGTTTTATTCTACATTGCCGAACATGAGTGCTGCATATGCTCCTCCCTTCGAGGCTGTGTTCCTATGTAATCTTTCAAAAGGTCCGAAGATGTCGCCTACAGCGGCTGCTTAGCATATGGACAAGTCGAAGGCATTCGTTAGTAAATGGGTGCCGGACATTGACGAAAAAATGATTATTACATGTTTTCCCAAAATCCTCAATTAACTTTGTGCCAAGGGGCGCAAAAACTAAAGCAGAAAGGTTTGGATATATCGTATGAAACGATTTGTACTCATCTCCGGGCTCAGGATTTGAAGTACCGTAGTACAATCAAGTGGCCATTGCTGAACGAAACACAGAAAAAAAACAACTCGCGTGGACAGAGGAAAACAGATCGATACTGAAGTAATGTAACTTCTTCCGATGAAGCTTCATTTTGCGGTTATGTTATCGTCCCATGAGCCTAGTCAATTTCCACTATTATTTTATTTGAATGGATTTGAAAAATTTTTCAGTAAAGAGAAAACTTTTAATTTTATGAAGGGATATATTAGGCTAGTTTTTCAAGTAAGTGTTGTTTTGAATCTAAAAAAAATACAAGGCCATTTTTTCTTAACAGTTCTATTTTTCATGAACGCCTAGAGTATATTAAAGCACTTGTGCTCTCGTAAGACCAGCTTCTGTATTCCACCCTCATAGACATCTGCCGCCTGGTTGCTTACCACCGCAGAGGAAAGATTAGATAATGATGAAATCGTAAAGCGTCTGTTCTCAAACTTTTTCATCAACTTTCCACACTAGGTCATTATTAATGAGGGACGGTCTCCACTTCGTCTTTTATCGTGCACATTTATACGGGTATCTTTAAATGCTCTAATCCATTTTCTTACCATTTCATCGCTTATAGCTTTTTCGCCATACGCTTCCCTAATCTACCGATGAATTTCGGCCGCTTTTATGTCTCTTGCATTTAAGAAACGAATTACAGCGCATATTTAACAATCCGTTGGATTTTCAATGGTTTGAGGCATTTTAAACACGCACAAACGTAAACTCAGACGAATGGTTCTGTAATGACGTTTGTGGCTAGCTAATAGATGCTGGTATGGCGACCCCAACATTTCAGCGGCCATATTTTAAACCGATATTTTCTTAAAAAATGCGCCTTTATTTATAATATGTTGTGGACAATAATGAACCACAAAATCACTAAATGAATTTAAACCTTCCTTTATTAGCTGGCAGTTCGCATCTAAAAATAACTGTGTTCATCAAAAACACTTTGCATTGAATACATCTTCTACCAGTGGTAGTAACTTATAATTGGTACGAGGATTCTAGATTACAAATAGAAGGAAGCGTAACTTGAAAATTTAATCGCTATGTATGAGTGCACGACTGTTAGAAAAGTAATAATTCTGCTAGAAATGCGCGTGTGGGTGAAGAAGCAGAAATTGGTTTGACTCTGAGTAATCCTCGGACAGGGCTATCGACGACACTTAGCAGTGATGTAGACCCAGAGCGCATTCAAGTGTCAGCTCGCAAGCGCATACCATCATGTGTCATAAATGTGAGTTCGCTACAACGAATCCTTTGTGAAGATTTATGTCTGCACTCCTACTACATACAGGTGGTGCAAAAATAAAAGTCATCTGACACAGTTCAGGGATTCCCTTTCAGCAATGAAATATTTCAACGTCTTTCAACATTTACCGAAAGTTTCTTTTCAGACGAGTAACAGTTCCACAGTAACGGCCACATTACTAAAAGAATTTTCGGTACTTGAATCCGAGGATTTCAAAACTAAGGCTCGAAAAGCCTCACATTTTCCTAAAGTCAGGGATTAGGCTGCAATGTCGGTAGTAGAATAATGGATCCGCGACAAAATAGATGCTTATACTGCACTCTGTCGGTTGACTTGAAGGCATAGTGGCGCATTGATGAAGCGGGAAGCTTGAGAAGGTGCGCTTCTGCAATTAAGTGTCAGTTGTGATCTGGCCGCTTTATTCGGATAGGCTTTAAATAAGTCACCGACAGAGTGCAGTATAAGCATCTATTTTGTCATAGTTTTCGGTCAGTACCCAGATAAAGTCGAAATGATGTTCCGTGTGTTTGCTGAACCTAGCCGTGATACAGCGAAACGCGTCTTGGGATGGTCTAGCAAATGCAGAGAACACTTTTGGGAACTACCAAGTGCAGATTTTTCGATTCGCCTTGGTTGCTAATTGACCCGTACTTTCTGAAGATAACAGAGGCCGCACGACTGTTAATTTGGAGTGATATGCGAAGATGATTGAGAACCTCTTTACACCCGGTTTACAAAGTTTTGAGAATTATAACCAGAGAATCTGGTTTCAGGGACAGAACGATATCACACATCTTCGCCAGTCATTTGACAAAGTAACATAAATAAGTTGGTCCTGTATTCCTGGTTTGATGCAGATGGATTTTCCTTGTGGGGGCATCTCAAAAATTTAGTTTAGTGTACAATAGAACAATTCTCGCTTCCTGGAACCATTAAACGAAAATGCCCTGCAAAAAACGACAGTGATCAGGGAAACGACATCGCTCTCTTCTCGGAACTTTACGCTTTACTGTTAGATGATATTATTTTTAAGAAGTAATTATTCAAGTACTGCCGTTTGGCATGCGATAATTTTTTTATGTATTTTTTACTATAAATATTTCAACATTAAATTTTTTATGGATCACCTTGAATTTTTGATGAATTCTAATTGGGTTTATAGACCAAATATACATTTTAAAACACGATGTTTTCACTTTTGACTTTTCAGCTTTAACAGATCTCTTCACAAATCTTCAAGAGGCATCAAATCTGCCTAGCACGGAGGAAGAATTGACCTTTCTCAACGATTTGTTACAATCGAAAGAACTCAACGCGTTAGTGAATATTCATAACAAAATAATAACAAATGAGCGAAAAAGGTTTGTATCGTCTTTAAAATTATAAATATAAGTTAACTACATTTATGTTAGTACTGTATTAATTCGGTGTGGTTTTGTGATGCCGGTTAAATTTACAAATTAATTCTGGGCCCTTACAAAAGGGCGACCCGAAATTTTGACCTATCGACTAACTGTCTGCTTAGCTGTTTATTCTATCGGGCGGGTCGAATAAACGCCTATAACGTTGATTTTGCGGCCCCCATGCCCTGAAATGCCCAGATAAGGCCCAAAATGCTACACCCAATCATGAACTGTCATTTAACCACTTACCATAACATTTCTTCACTTGACAAATCGTAGTTTTTGGGATTAGACCGTTCAATTTGGAGTAGCTTTCTCATGTTTGGCCTACGATTACACGATGCATCTTCAGGAGACTTACTCTTCGATATTAGAACCCTGAATATACTGAAAGACGCACAAGTCAATAAGTTATACGTGACCAGTATTCACTAAACAGTGACCCACTGCAATGATCTCCACATCTAATGCTGACCGTAACCCGAGCTTTTATTAATGTCGTCGATTTATTCATAAAACACTTGTTTTCAATTTCTCCTGTATGTCCCGTGCCACAAGGACCGAGAATTCTATAGAAAATTTGTAAACGAATGTGTCTTTTGGTGATTTTAAGCATTTTTACGATAATTTTTAGGTGGCGCCAGGTCTGATCACGAAGGATATCTGTTTTACCTTTGGTTCTTACTATACTGAAAGTTGGTTCCTTACTTCAGAGTAGTTTCTGTGGCTTCCACGGGACGGTAGAGTTGACTGGTATTCACCGACGCCGTCCGGAATCTTAAAAGGCTCAGGCTTTAGTTTTACCTGGCCTACATCAAGCTGATGAAATCCAATGAATTGAGACGCGTCCTAGATTGATATTTGGTTAGTGCGCGCCCGGTGAAGTCTAGTATTTTTGGCGCGTCTGTACTTGTACTTTTAATACACTAAAAAATGTTACCGATATAATCATCATCGCCAAATTGTCAATTTTCTGTTTTTTATTCCTCCTAATGTTATTAATTGTCAAGCCTACATTTTAGGACTCTTCCTATACCAGTATTGTCAGATAGTATGCAGGTTTTGGCCGACGTGTTAGAAGATATCCTTCACCGACCCCGAATGAGTCCTGACTGCAAGGAGTTGTTTCATATGTTACAAAGACCTCACTTGCAGGTAAGTTATTTAATACTAAGAACATTCAAAGTAACGTTCTTGTTTTTTACATTCCATGATTTAAGATCTGCTTCTGCAACACTTATTTCTAAGCGAAATTTAAAACGTAAAATTTTCTTGCGAAAACTTTTAATTTTTTGTTTGATATTTTTACAATATAAAGATATTTTAATAATTAAAGTTTAATGAATTAATCAAAAACGAATTTTGAAATACAGTTTGTGAAATTTTAATTAAAAAAAAGGCGGCGTTACACCCTTTCCCCTACGACCCCTTTTTTAAGGAGCATTGTGGTGTGCTCGATTACTGGGAGCTGCATCCTCTGAAATCAAAATGTCCAAAGAAATTAGTTTACTAAAGGATCAATCTTGTTTTGAACGAATGGCATTGGTTTAAACAAAAAGGCGAAAAAATGACGTTACCGGGTTTTACATTTTTGCTAATTAAAAATAGAGTTCTTAATAAAATCAAAATTCCTTCGTTCAAAGCCAAACAATATGTGTAGAGAAAAAACGTACCAAATTTCATCAAAATGGGCTTAGTGGTGCTCGAGATATGTTGCACAACGCCAAGCGCTTTTCAAGAAAAAATAGTTTCGGAAAAAACACGTTTACAGCTTTAGGTTTGAAAAATCAGGTTAAAAACAGTAATACAAAAATAAATGGTTACTTGTAAATGAATCAGGGACTCCAGTGCCATATGCTGAATCTTCATCAGCTGTTTGAGCTTCTAGAATTTGTTCTCGTTGTAATTTTATACTTTACAATTGTCGCTCGGCTAGGTCAAATTGTTCTCCGTTGACTTTAGCTGCGTAGTCATGTACATTTTGGCTACCGTAAACATCCATAGCTGTCATTATATTTAACAAGGCCATTGTCCCCTCATTAAAAATGCATGCTGCTATATAAGCAGCCATTTCAACAACTAGGAATGATCTTTAGGCTGATCTTCCAAACAATTTGATTATAACTTTCGTTATTATTTTGAGGAAATCCGCTGAGACATCGCCCTAATAATTTTTCTTTACTTAACTCCTCGTAAATTGGTTTTATAGCTTCAACAACAACAGGTGGTAATGGTCCTAGAATTATTTCCATAACTGTGGTGGGGATGCATGAGCATGAGCAAGTTCACCTCTGCAGCTGATTTACCTCCGTGGTTGTCACTCGCTGCTCTGTTTACGTCCACCATACTGTAGTTCCCTATGTAACCACGCGTCTAATGACCATGACGTATACCCAAAGCACCACAAGTTTTTCCAAAGAAGCTCCTGCATTTTATGAGACCCATTTTTTGCTTTATTAAGGTTTTTTGTAATTTGTTTCTTACACGGTTTTTATCCGTTCTCCAAAGATACGTAGGTTGTTGTAATTACCTTCAGTAATTCTTTTTGTGAACTGTATAACAGCAGTCCTAGCAGCGTTGACTTTCAGGTTTACTCCCTTAGACCAACGATGGACGTTGTTTAGTGCTCTTTCCATGAACTCTGCCTCAGTGGCGGTATGCTTCCCTTGTATGAGAATAACTATATCATCAGTATATCCCTGAGCGTAAAAGCCCTGTGAGTTTAGTCCAGTCAACAACTCATCCACCACTCAGTTCGGAAGGAATGGTGATAGCACTTCTCTCTGTGGGCGAGGATTTTTGAGCCACGAAATCCTCCTTCTCCCTTCGCTTCTCTTTCCATACACTTTACCTTGCAGTATATTCTGTAACAGATGGAGTCTGCTCTCATTCTTTATAATGTGGCCAAGGTATTGGAGTTTACGGTGCTTGATGGGAACTAGAACCTTCTTTTCCTTATTCATTCTTTGAAAAATTCTTTCATTCGTGACTCGATACACGTATGAGACTCTCAGCATAGCCACATTTCAAAGGCTTCCAATCTTTTACTTGTTGCCTCTATCAGGGTCCATGTCTCCACTCCATAAAACTAAATAGAGAATACCTAGCATCGCAGAAACCTCACTTTCGTGTCCAATGTCAAGTTATGGCTTTTGAATATAAAGCTCATTTTGGTGAATACTACTCTAGTCTTTCCAATATGGCTCTTTATTTCTTGCGAGTAGTACCATTAATCATTGATGTTGATGTTCAATATTTTTCTGGTTGATTTCTAAATATCAGTTAGGCAACTTGTTCTTACTAACAACCATTAATTTTGTTTTATTTATGTTAATATCAAGATCATATCTCGGGCTGCAGCTCGTCACTCTATCCATTAGTAATTGCAGGTCCTGCAGACTGTCAGCGAATATGACCGTGTCATCAGTATATCGAATATTATTCATTCTCTCTCCATTCAGTAGAATCCCAACATCGAGATCTGCCAGAGCCTCTTCGAATGTTTAGTGGGGGTAAATATTAAATAATAGTGGAGATAATGTGCATCCTTGTCTAATACTAAAAGGATTTTTATATCATGTTTTCCTCCTAATCTCGTAGAAGCAGACTGATTCCAATAAAGGTTCTTAATAATCCTTGGTACGTTACTTTACCGATTTTTTCTTGCAGGGGTTGCTGTGTGCTCATGACGCGGTAGCTCAAAAAGACTACTATCCCCATCTTCCCGATATACCGGTTGAGGAGGACGATAACGAAGAAACTATCAAAATAGTACAATTAGTCAAGAGTAACGAACCTTTGGTAGGTAGTTAATAAAAAATTATTGTTGTTCATTATTATTCGCGGAATTATTGGTTCGATTTAGACCACATCCTTATCTTGATTATCTGCAGAAATAGAAGAAAACAAAATTAAAATCAGTACTTTGGTTGAATTTTTGTTATGATAACTCATGTATTATGTTATTATTTTTTTAAATTATTTTGTAGAGATTTTGAGTATCTTTACAAACAAATATAATCAATATCTAACGGTTTTCAAAATACAACAAAAAGAAGATTGTGTTAGTTAAACGGCCTATTTTAGTACAAGAGGGCTTATATATTTTTATCCTAATTTTTATCGTTCAAAAATGCCTCGAATATATCAAGTCGAGAGATTTGAAATATATGTTAGGTTTTTCAGTATTTACAATCTTAACACAAATGGTATAATAATATATCCACGCATCTAAGAACCCCTTAAATTCACACAATTATGGAAATTGTTTGATTTATTTATTTTTTTTCTATTATTTTTTAGTTTTATACTCAAATTTTACCAAATAAATTTTGTCAAATAACTGATGCGTAGTTAGTTTTTTTCTTACCAACTAAAATTCATCAAAGCACTATTTTCATATGAAAAAAATCAGGCTAGGAGCAAGATATAGCCTCTTACGTTGTAACTACTTTTGAGTAAACACTTATGGTGAATATAGGGCTAACCAACGGGAAGTTCACGACTTATACGGTTTCAAAAAACCATCGAAAAACTCAAAATACAGGTATTTAGCAAAATAGCTTTTCGGTTGGTTAGACATGTCATTGTAAACACTGATACGTTGATAATCGACCACAAAATATCGATAGTTTACCAACATCCCTGATCGTTTTTTGTTAACATTAATAACATCAATATATATATATATATATATATATATATATATATATATATATATATATATATATATATATATATATATATATATATATATATATATATATATATATATATATATATATATATATATATATATATATATATATATATATATACAGGGTTGCAGGGAAAGTCGTCCTAGATAATTAAGGACGTTATAGTTTAGGTCGTTTCTGACCGATTTGACTCTATGACATGATGTCCTAAACTTAACCGTTTTCGAGATTTTTTGAAGTTTAAAGATTTAAAAAAAAACATGTTTTTTTTGCTTTTATATCGATTTTTTTTATTAGAGGTTCTCGAGTGCGATTTTTTGGTTATTTTTAGTTAGTCTGTATGTCAAGTATCAAAAATCATCAAAAAAATTTGAACTAGTTACTAACAGTTTCAAATGGCGGCTTGTTAATGTTTCTAAATTACGAATTTTTACCAAGTGTTTCCTACTTTAAATCAATAAAGAGAAAAAAAAATGTATGGAAGTTATTCTGCAAATTATTTTAAAAACTTTTACGTCTTTTTAGCTATCAAAAAAGGTATAATACTAGGAGTTTAATAGGAAAACTGTACACAGAATGACACCTAAAGCGGGCTCGGGTAGCAAAAGGTAAATTTTTAGTTCTAGGTGAAAATACGAAAAATACACAAATAAAACAAAAAACCTTGCAATTTAATATTTTTTATTAATTATAATTCATGTTCTATATGGTCGCCCCTATTTCTAACACAAATTCTCATTTTTTTTCTTAAATTACTTTTCACAACGCTGGTTGTGAGGTGCCGCCTCATTTCGTCAGCCGCATCAATTATTTTTTGTCTTAGGACATCCACGTTTTCGATAGGAGTCATCTGGTCGTATACGAGACTTTTCATGTGACCCCACACATAAAAATCCATCGGTGTTAGGTCTGGGCTTCTCGCCGGCCAAGGTATGGGTCCGCCTCTTCCAATCCATTTGTTGGGATAATTGTCATGTGTTGAAAGTACATGTTTTGTCTCAAACCAATAGGTAGGTCTTCCATCAAATTAGGTAAATCGTTCCGCAAAAAATTGTCGTATTCCTCGCCATTCAAATTATCTGGCAGGAAGAATGGCCCAACCAAATAATTTGAAATTATACCCATCCACACATTTAAGCTGAATCTTGTTTGTGATCCTTTCGTTCTTTTTTTGTTTGGGTTGCCTTCCTCTTTAGAAGCCCAATAGTGGGCATTGTGGTAGTTTGTAAGACCGTCTTTGTCGAATTTCGACTCCTCAGTCCATAGTATTTTCTTAAAAAAAGATGCATCTTCGACATCGGTATTGAGCATAAATCTGCAGAATTCTAATCGTCGCAACGGATCCCCTTCTTCAATGACTTGCACGGGCGTATAGTGGTAAGGGTGTTGCCCAACAGTATGGATTACAAACCATACCTTCCACTGCGAAATACCAAGCTGTTGTGCGACAACATTTGTAGATGTGGTTGGGTCCACCTCAGAGAGACGTCGTATTTCGTTTTCTTCGTCTTCGTCAAAGATACGTGGTCGTCCTGTCAGTCCGCCGTCTTTGTACGGAACCAGTTTCTCGTAGTCTTCGATAAGTTCCATCAAATACGCTAACATCAGGTACACGACGAGTAGGATATCGCAGTATGT
Organism: Pachyrhynchus sulphureomaculatus; assembly: GCA_019049505.1. Lineage (NCBI taxonomy): Eukaryota > Metazoa > Arthropoda > Insecta > Coleoptera > Curculionidae > Pachyrhynchus > Pachyrhynchus sulphureomaculatus. The sequence goes on along the minus strand of CM032451.1, from coordinate 54,628,145 downwards.
ATTCATCACGTGCACGCGACGACACTCCTTCGCAAAATCCGTAACACATTAGGATGTCAGCATATTCCTCGTTGGTATACGTTGCCATATTCACAAGCAGAGATCAAAGTCCAGTTACGAGCCAATTCACACAGTCAGAAGATGAAACACAGATATTTTTGAAAAGCACGGTATAGCACATCTACCACGGACGAATCTCATGAGCAGACTAAAAATCATTCAATAATGTTTAGTGAACAGAAAATGTCACTCGCACAGAGAGTACCCCGACCGGAAAAAATGCTTACCCAACCCTTTTTATTGTTTGAAGATGCAGGTAGTAAACCGGTAATTGGTAGTATCTAAATTCTATTATTATGTTACTATACATTTGGGTCTATTGAAATCTCATTTTCTTAGAATTTTCAATAGATCCAGTAGATTATATATATATATATATATATATATATATATATATATATATATATATATATATATATATATATATATATATATATATATATATATATATATATATATATATATATATATATATATATATATATATATATATATATATATATATATATATATATATATATATATATATATATATATATATATATATTTATATATACCGTTTTAGATAGCTAAAAAGACGTAAAAGTTTTTAAAATAATTTGCAGAATAACTTCCATACATTTTTTTCTCTTTATTGATTTAAAGTAGGAAACACTTGGTAAAAATTCGTAATTTAAAAACATTAACAAGCCGCCATTTGAAACTGTTAGTAACTAGTTCAAATTTTTTTGATGATTTTTGATACTTGACATACAGACTAACTAAAAATAACCAAAAATCGCACTCGAAAACCTCTAATAAAAAAAATCGATATAAAAGCAAAAAAAAAATGTTTTTTTTAGAAAATCTTTCTTCAATATCTCTAAAACGGTTAAGTTTAGGACATCATGTCATAGAGTCAAATCGGTCAGAAACGACCTAAACTATAACGTCCTTAATTATCTAGGACGACTTTCCCTGTAACCCTGTATATATATATATATATATATATATATATATATATATATATATATATATATATATATATATATATATATATATATGTATGTATATATATATATATATATATATATATATATATATATATATATATATATATATATATATATATATATATATATATATATATATATATATATATATATATATATATATATATATCGGGTGTCCCATTTAACTTGAAAAATACGAATAACTCGAAAAATAAGTTTTGTCGAAAAAAATATTTCAAACAAAAGTTGCAGGGTTCAAAGGAGGACATACAATGGTAGTAATAAATTTGACCTTGAGTGCCGTCTTCAAAGTCAAATCAAGATCAACTCAATTTTTTAAGTGGAAATCAATATATTTTTTTTCAGATTCGTATTCTACATGAAAAAATAAGAAACTTTTGTTGGAAATACTTTTTTTGAAAATGTCAATTTTTGTATGGGACTAAGTAAAAAAGAAAACAATTTCTAAACTTCAAGAATTTTTAACACAAAAACCATCAACTATTAAGAAAAAATGCAAGAGGCAAAATATGCTTAAATTTAAGCAAAGAATCTTTTTTAGAATTAAAAAAAAAAATTGATGGACTCTTTTATTCTATTTTTTTATTATTATGGGAAAAAAATTGCTTCAAACATACATAAAAATAGAAAAATTCTACAGAATCTTTTATTATTATTTGCAAATTTTAAGATATTTTGTGAAAAAAGAAGTTTAAATTTCTTACTACCGTTGTATGTCCCTCTTTGAACCCTGCAACTTTTGTTTGAAAGATTTTTTCGACAAAGCTTATTTTTCGAGTTATTCGTATTTTTCAAGTTAAATGGAACACCCGGTATATATAAAGTCCTATATAATACATATGCACTTACGACGATTAAAATATACAAAATATACAAGATTTTTGCTTAGTTCTTAATTTTCGTTTGCAAATCATTTACGCAAATTTTTCCTGTTGTGCAAAGACTGGTACACAAAGTGCTGAACCTATCGTTGTAAGTATTTTGCTTGAGAACACAACTTCATTAGATCCCTTTTCTAAAAATCATGCTATTCATTGCTTGCTTCTGTATCTTAAAGATTTTTTGGAGATTTCGATTACAATTTAGTAATATTTTATTTAAGAAAACTGTAACTGATATGTACTTGATTAAAAAAATCTTGAAAGCAAATTTGAGACCTCTCACTCATCTTTGATTGTATATAGCTTTTTCACTATAGACATATTTTACTTTTTATTTGCTCTACCCCTTCCATTTTGGGTTATATGCACCACATTTTAAATACCATATATTGCAACATTATATATTTTCTATATAGTATGTTTTACTTTCTTCTTATTATTTTTTTTTCTTTCTTTCTTTTTTCAATTATCCAAGAACAAGTTATTGTTACAAATGTATATATTTAATGCAAGTAAACAATTCTACTTTTAATTTAACAACAATAGGCAGACGCTGATCTAAGTCATTCAGCTATTAGTGTAGCAAGATCACTCCAGTTTTTTTTTTTGTGAAAGATACTATAAAAGTTTTGGCCAAACCATTAACAAAAATGTTTAACGTATCCTAAGTGCTAGAAAATTAGTAAAATATGTCCAGTATTTAAAAAGTGGGATACGTCTAACATTGTAATTGTAGACCGGTCTTGTTAATTTGTGGTTTTTCAAAAAATTTTGAGATGTTATTTTGTGGTTATTTAATAAGTAAAATTGAACCGCTTTTTGTCCAAAACAACACGTTTTTTTTAAGGGAATGTCAACTACCACCAGGCAGGCATGTTTTGCAAAATTTTTGACAATAGGGGCTAGGTTGATGTGGTTTTCACCGACTTCGCTTTTGACAAAATATACCAAAGATTATTCTAGCCAAGCTCAGAGCGTTCGGTTTATTTGACAGATTTGTGCACTTCTTGCAGTCATATCTAATACAGCGATTTCAATATATTCGATATAATAGGTTTACACCTCCTTCGTTTATAGCTTCATTTGATGTGCCCCAGGGTTCGAACCTGGGGACCCTTCTTTTTCAATATTTATAAACGATATCTCTGAAGTTATAGATGCCAATTTTCAAATATTTGAAAATGACCTACCGGTGGAGAGATTTGAGGATTGTTGAGGATTGCAAAAACTTACCAAACGCTCTCAACAGAGTTCGTAATTGGTGTGTGGTCAACAGATCGATGCTTCGACTAGTAAATGCTCAGTAATGTCGTTTATTAAAAAAAATTGTGTGCTTTGCTGTATAATTATTGATGGATCGATGTTAGTTTAAATAGAAAATATACGTGATTTTGGGATTCTGTTTGAGTCTAAGCTAAGTTTTAGTGCTCATCTAGACAAAATAACAGTTGAAGAGTCACAAGTGTTGGAATTTATCTTTAAATATTGTAGGCTGTATGGGAATACAGCTGTACTTAAAACCTTGGTGAGAAGCAAAGGAAAGTTCCTTGATATATTAGTATTGGAGCAAGTGCAATGAAAATTTTTAAAATATCTTTCTTTAAAAAAGGATAGAATATACCCAGAGAGAGAGAGATAAACAATGCAATATTATGCATTAGTTTAGTTTTGGTAGCCTCTAGAAACGCAGAGAATTTCATTCTCTCCGTTTAACATTTCTGTGTCAATCGTTAATGGTGATGTTTGTCCTTTGTTGGAAGAACTCAAGTTTGTTGTATCCAGAGCTCCTGGTAGATCAAGGAACTATTTCTGTCTTCCTAGAGCTACTACGAATATTATGTTAGGATCACCAGTGTACAAAATATGTTCAGTTCATAACCGAATAGTACTTCAATGTGATCGTGACATTCCCTTTAAACAGTTTGTGGCCTCGCGGAACACAAATGCTGGTTAGATTGTTAGTACTAATAACTATAGGGTAGTTTGAGTAACCATTGGAATAACTTTTTTTATATACCGGAGTTACTGTTGCTAGTTTAAGTCTTTCAGGGAAATACGTTTTTCTAATGGTAAACTGATTTAAAAAGTTAAAACATTACCTAAAGCATAGTTATATTAGAAATGTCACCAAATCCATTTAACTACACAATCGAATAGATTTGACAAGCCTATTGCTGACTTATATGAGCGTCTGTCGAAATTTTGAAGTTACGTTACAAAGGGAAGCTGACTGTACCTCAATTCCTTACAAAAATAGGTAAGGCCTAAATATTGACTAATTATGACCAATTTACAAGGTGATTTAATATTTTAATCGCTTACTTCATTGTTTTCCCTCTTGTTGTACAGGGTGCAACGATAAAAACCGACGAACAAACAGGAAAAAATCGTTATTGCCAGAGTAATGCATGGAGGAGCTGCGGATAGATCTGGTCTTATTCACGTTGGAGACGAAGTAGTCGAAGTAAATGCAATTAATGTTGAAGGAAAAACACCGAATGATGTTCTTACTATATTAGTAAGTCTAACTATCTATTTCGTTTAAATGTTATGGGAATAAAGCAGGGAATGCCTTTAAAACACAATTTTAAGATTTTTTTAAGTAGAACATACAAGTGTAATTGTTAACAGTAACTTGAGTTTTATTAATAGGGAAAGGTTAAAAAGTAAATGTGTTTATTCTACAAGCCAAATTTATTTTTCATTTGTCAACATCGTATAATTTTCTTGGATTTCTACAAGTATATGGGTTTTAATGGGGCTGAAAAATGATTTAAATTTTAAATTGAACTCACAGATTTTTTCCACCTTTGTAGCAAAATTCAGAAGGAACCATTACTTTTAAACTCATACCAGCTGAAAGCAGAGCAAATGTTAGAGAAAGTAAAGTACGAGTACGGGCACATTTTGACTATAATAGCTCCACAGATCCGTATATACCTTGTAAAGAAGCAGGATTAGATTTTAAGAAGGGAGATGTTCTACATATAGTGTGTCAAGATGATCAGTATTGGTAAGTTTTGTGTTTTTAAATAATTTAGTTTTATTGAAAGATGATTGAAATAGTCCACTCTACTAAGTATTAAAACAAAAAATGTGTAATTCTATTAATGTAAGACTTGTAGCAATATCTCTTTGGTGCAAACCTGACTTCATTTTGGTTTCTGGTTCACAAAATAATTTAAATTCAAAAGTTCTCTATCACATAGATTAAATTTTTTTAGTAGGGCATTTCCCTCTTACTTTTCATGTTTCTGCTGTCTAATCGGGTTGTTGCTGCGTCAAGGAGTGTCCTACTCTATTCGCCTATTAATCGGTTATGGGATCACTAGGTCATAGGAACCTGCTCCTCGTGTTTTGATCCTGCCTGAAGGTCTCCCGGATCGTTGGATTGGCTTGATGTGTAAATTCCTCTAATAACTGCTCTTGTAAGTTGCTACTGACTTGTAACCCGGTCGGGTTACTCAGATCCCGGTGAAAATGGTTGTCTCTGAAGAACCAGAGGGCGTTGGCAAGCGTTCTCGTTCTCTGTACCGCTTGTAAGGACTTTCCTCATGTTTTTTTACATGTAAATCCATGTCTGGCAAGCATACAGAAGCCCTGGCCAGACATTCGTCTTATCTATTTTCAGTTTATTCTGAGGCGATAATTTGATGGAATCGTTTAGCAATAAATAAAGTCTCGATAACAAGGTTTTACTTGTAGCAGCTGCAGTCTCTGACCTTATACTCGTCTTTTGTCATAATGCAGGTCAAGATATTTGTGAACAAGTGCAACGTGTCCGAATCCGACTAGATATGGAGAAGAGAATCACTTAAGTCACTGGTAAATTTACTTTGATTTCCCATTGATTTATTTAACAACTTATTTAGGTATGCGTGGAGCCTACTGGTTTTACCTTTGCTATGATAGTATCATCAGTAAACAATGCCATGTATTACCTTAGGGATATGGAACATAATAAGCAATAGTGGCGACAGTGAAGGTCCTTCAACAGTGGACTTTTCTATCCGAGTTTAATGACTAGACTAGTTCGGTAATTCGAGAAGGTTGACCTACTGGCGAAGAAGGCAATTGTTGACGGTGAATTTTTACCATTTCCTATAGGTTTATTACACACCTTTATAACTACAAGTAAACAAATCATGATGAAAAACTCTAGAAGAAAATACATATTCATCTCAGATCTATCAAGAAATTCCAAACAAATGTTGGCACAGTCAATTGAACGTATCCATAAGACTTACTACTACTATTTTAAGACTTTGGTCACCCATGTTACTCTGCTCATGTTAAAAAATTTAATGTCATAGAATCCGACTTATGCGACTTATGTGGAACTGTTGGCTACTAGAATTAATTGTTTTGAATGTCATAAATATAGTAATGATCTATACCCAAAATTAATAAAGCACTACTATACATCGTGACCGTTAAACTTTCTACATGTCCTCACACTTTTAGGCAATTTTTAAACTGGAACGATCGTCATATTAAACTGTGGATTCTGGATATAACTATTACCTCGTTTGTTAAAAATCCTTATGTAATCCTAAGTTTATATGTTACCCTTGGCCTACCTGTTTGTTGTTTTAAAATGCTCTGATTGGTTAAAAGCTAGAAGAGTTTAAACCTGTCTATATTCGTAATTTTTTCTTTTTTTATCATTTTGTAACAAGTAGCAAAGGCTCAATCTATCTGAATAATTTTTGATACACTGAAAATTTAGTATAACGTGTTCCAATTAACGACTGGCTATATGGTAGAACTAACTGCCCAAGGTAAAATAAAATTTAAAAAAGAAAAACTTTATCTGTTTTTATTTGGATTTCGTAGGTGGCAAGCTAGAAAAGAAGGAGATAGGCATATGAGAGCGGGACTTATACCTAGTAGAGCTTTACAAGAAAAACGAATCATTCACGAGAGATCTCAAGACCAGACTGAGGAAGAGAACGGTATGAACGATCTTTGCGTAGCGAGCTAACTTGAGATGTGCTGATGCGCTTTAAAATCTTATTAATTTAAATTTTAATTAATCCTGTAATGCTTGGTAGAATATTGTAAATTACCATAAGCTTTCATTTTTGAAAATACTATATGAGTTAAGAGAAGTGCATTCAAATTTAGCAATAATTTTGCATGAAAGCAAGTTTTATTCAAGTTCTTTTTAGAGAATGGTAGCTTAGAAGTTAATCCATAGGCTTTCTGAGAACAGTCAACCGCAAATGTACAAAATTGGAATATTTGGTGTGGCTTTTATTTTTGACAATGTAATATTATTCATTGTAAATATCACCAAGTAAATGTTTTTAGAAGGAAATTTAATGTAATAATCTAAAGTAAAAGCTTTGGGATGGGTAAAAGAATACAACAGTCTTTAGAAATTTAACATAATATGTCATCGTTATTGGTTTAATCATGAAAAACAAGTTTTCTGAGCAGCAACACAAATTTAGTTGAGTGCTTTTGCCATTTTAAACCCCTAGTTGCCAAATTATTCTAGTTTGAACGTTAAATATTAGTAAATTAGACAATTAAGATTAAAAATGCTGTCAATCGCAAAGAAAATACAGTACAGTCGGTTAAGTAAGAAGATGTCGCCTATTATTTGTAGTCGGTAAATTTTTTGCTGAGCGAAAAAAACAGAAAGAACAACCCTCGTGGGCGGAGGAAAATAAAAATCGTGATTGGAGCAATGTAATTCTCGAGCAATGTAATTTTTTGCCATGAAGTTTTATTTTAGGATTATGTTATCATCCCACGAACCTGGTCAATTTCTACTAACCGAATGGTTCAGCGCACTGTGAAACACCTTGTGAAGATCCTTGGGGATGTTTTTCGGAAAAAGGTTTGGGAGACTTTTCATGTTTACCTATAATTTGAACGCTGAGAAATGCTCCTGATTTACAAGAAGCCATTAGAATCGACTGCCAAACGGTGGTTTGTCGATAAAAATAAGGAGTAGATTCTTCAAGAGGATAACGACTACAAACATCGGAGTAAAACCTGTAGCCAGTGGAAAGGTAAATCCGGTATCGTCACCATCCCAATCACCGGATGTAAACTCAATCGAGAATGTGTGGTTATGCATCAAGTAGAAGTTCGTAGTAAAAAGGTGTATACAGTGAAGCACCTGTCATGACAAATTCGGGCAATTTATAAAACTTTGCCTCAAGAGTACGTGGAAAATGTAGTCGAAAGTATGCCCCGCATATGCCAGGCGATCATCGACGCTGATGGGGATTGGACAAATAACTGAATGATTAGCATTTTAACGGTAATCCTTTACTATCGAATGATTTAAAATTTTTTTAAATAAATACATTTTTTAATGAACAATGCACGACACTTTCTTACTTGACCGACTGTAGTAATCTTACAGTCGGTTATTCACTTAACACCTCTGCTTATGTTTTTAAATATAGAAAAAACACTATAATAAAAAAATTATAATTAACTAAGCAACAGAAATACAATATGATTAAAAAAGAAATGTAAAGGATAATTTAAGAAATGAAAAATTTAGTTCGAATAAAACATGTGTGATTGAAAAAGTTCGTGTCCGATTTCATAGATTACAGAAGCATGCAGGATTTTCTACAGCTGACGCTGTCTTCCTTCTCTCAGCCTTTGATTCCATTCGTTTCTATCTTCCCAGTCTCCATCTGTTAGACCCCTGTCCTCCATAGCCTAGTCCACATCGTCTCTCCACGATCGTCTGGGTGTTCCTGTTTTTCTTCTCCCTATAGGGCTCCACTCCGTTATTTTCTTTATCCACCTATTATCTTCGCTTCGTCTTATGTGTCCATACCATTTTAATCGTTTTTTCTTCAATGATGTTTATTGCGTTCTCTTTGATGTTCATTCTGCTTCTTATTTCTTCATTTGTTATTCTCTCCATACGTGTCACTCTACAACATCTTCTCCAATACTCCATCTCTACCGCGTTAATTTTAGATTTATTTCTTTTGCTGATCGTCCATGTTTCTGACCCGTATGTCATTATGCTTTGTATTATTGATTTGTATATGCGTGTTTTGTTTCTTTTTGTAATGTGTTTGTCCCACAGGATCGAATTTAATTGTCTTATACATGTCCGCGTTTGTCCTAATCTAGCTTTAATCTCTTTTTCTCATGTTGCGTTTTTTGAAATGATGGTTCCTAAATATTTAAATCTATCGGTTCCTTTGATTATTGTTTCGTTATCGACTTCTAGATTCTCCACGTTTCCCTCCTTTGTTGTCAGATATTCCGTTTTATCAAAGTTTATTGCTAATCCTGCTTTAGTGTATTCTTCTTGCAGTTTTCTTACCATATAACTGAGGTCTTTCTCATCTTGCGCTATGATTACTTGGTCGTCTGCGAAACTTAGAGTATATAAGTAATCTTCTCCATTCCACTACATTTTTGCTTCCATTTTTTTAATGTTTGTTCGAGGTATATTTTGAATAGTGTTGGGGTTGTAGAGCATCCTTGTAATAGGCCTTTTGATGTTTGGAGTCTCTTCCCTATTTTATGTCCTATTTTTATGTTCCCTGTGTTGTTTTCGTAGAGAGCTTTTACTGCGTATATTAGTTCTTTGTCAATGCCTATTTCTTTCATTGCGTTCATCTTTGTCTTGGTACTGAGTCATAGGCCTTTCTTATATCTATGAAGGCTAGATGAACTTCTCTATTCTTTGCCAGTTTTTTTCCATTGTTTGTTTTATAGTGTATATGCGGTCTATACATGATTTTCCGGCTGTAAAGCCTGCTTTGTCTTCTCCAATTTTTCCTTTTATATTTTCCTCTATGATATTTTTAATAATTTTTCCATACAAACGTCCCATACTCGATATTATGCTTAGGCCTCTATAGTTTGTGCATTTTCTGCGGTCTCCCTTTTTGAATATATATACTATATAGGCTTTTGACCATTCCTCTGGTATTTTTTCTCCATTTATCGCTCTGTGGAACATGTTTCTCAGCATTCGATGTAATTTATTAGATCCGTACTTAATCATTTCATTTACCACACCTCCAGGCCCTGCAGATTTATTTTTTTTTTAGTGTTTTTATTGTCTTCTTTACTTTTTCATAGCTTAGTTCTATATCTTTTTTTCCTTATTCTGTTCTTCTTAAGAGTTCCCTTCTTGAAATTCTTGTCTGTCTTCTGTTAGCAGCTTCTTATAATATTCCTCCCACTCGCTTTCTGGGATATACTCTATATACGTCTTCTCTCTATTGTTGGTCCTTAATGCTTTAATTATTCTCCATGACTCTGTGCTTCTAGTTCCTCCTATATACTGTTCTGCATGTTCGCACGATTTTTCCTATCTCTCGTTCTTTTCTTTGTTTATCATCCTCCTCGTTTCTGCATTTTTCTCTTTATATTTCTGTAGATCTTCTTCTGATTTTGTATTCAGCCATTTTTCCTATAGTCTTTTTTTCTCCTTTATAGATTCGTTGGCTTTTTCACAGATTCTAATTTTATGTTTCTTATTCTCGTTGTCTTCTTTACCTAATACTAATGCACTTTTGACTCTGGTGATATTTCTTTTAAAATCATCTTATTAACTGACAGTTATCTAAAAGCGTCATGAGTTAACATAACCTTAAAAAAAGTTTATTTAACTTAATTTGTGTGCCAGGTTAATATTTAAAATGGAATATAAAAAGTTACATTTCCTTTATGTTATTCATGAATTTAAAAAGGGAGAAAGTTAGTTCAAACGTTTACTTGGATCGTGCTCCTGCTCGTAGGCCAGTTAAAAATTGGTTGGGTGGATTTCGAAATGGTGACTCCAATCTAAACGATGAACTTCGCTCTGGGCGAGCTTCCGGAATTGAAAATGACTTTATCCGTGACTTAGTGAATAATAATCTGCGGATTACCACTGAAGAGATTGCTGAGAGACTAAATGTTGACAATTCGACTGCATTTCGCAGCATAAAGCAACTTGGGTAGACTTGGAAACTCGATATATTGGTTCCGCACGTTTTAACAGAACGGAACAAACTGAACCGTGTTTCCACAGCCATTTCTCTCCTCGTTCGTCAACGAAAAGAACCTTTCTTGGATCAAATCGTAATTGGAGATGAGAAATGGGTTGTTTATAATAACATAATACGAAAAAGAAGCTGAAAGCATGGAAGTGAAAGAGCAGAATCTATGGCAAAGGCTGAATTGCATCCAATGAAAATGTTATTGTGTGTCTGGTGGGATTGCAGAGGAATAATTTTTTACGAGCTTCTTCCACTTGGCCAAACTCCGGAGAAGTATTGTGAGCCACTCACTCAACTCAATGTTGAAATCTAAGCAAAACGTCCGAATTTGGCCAATCATCATATTTCACAATGCCAACGCTAAACCACATGTCGCTCAACATACACTGCAAAAACGTAGGGAATTAAAATGGGAAATCCTCCAGCACCCGCCGTATTTCCCGGACCTTGCCCCTTCACATTTTCATCTATTTCGTTCTCTGCAAAATAATTTGAATGGCAGAAAATTTGATTCTATGGAAGAAATCAAATCTTTCTTTGAGGAAAAACCATGCAGCTTCTACAAGAAAAGAATTCAGAAACTTGTAAAACGATGGGAGATAGTTATAGAAAATGATGAAGGTATATTATTGATTAATAAATACTATTTTTCATAAAAATGTGTTTGGTTAATCGGGCACGAACTTTTGCAATCACCTATATACCAAAGAACAAAAAAACTTGTTTTCAAAAGTCAGATATAAATTTTAAGTTGTATTTTGTGTATTTTGGCTGATTTTGGTGGTTTTAAATATAGGTTTTTAACTAATAATTTTTTAAACTTATATAAAAATAACCGGTCAAGTGCAAGTTGAACTTGCACAATTAGTGTTCCGTACGTTGATTGCTTTTCAAATAAAAAATTTTGTTATAGAGGTATAAAATGATCAGTGACTTCACAAAATACACCCCAAATGAGTTTTCAACAAAGTTTGTTTCCACTCTTTACTGAAATCTGATGACCTTGAAATTTTTGTTTTTTTATATACCAGATAAATTATTAAAGGTAATGCACTCGTGATAATTTTCGTTCAATCTACACCCCGTGGAGAATATTCCAGAATCTTTTCAAAATTTTTTGATAAGTACTTTTCGAGATAAGTCGGGTGGACAGCGATTTTTCGCGATTTTTGAAAATAATACAAAGAAAAGTGTGCGGAAGTATTACATTATATATATATATATATATATATATATATATATATATATATAATGTAATACTTCCGCACACTTTTCTTTGTATTATTTTTAAAAAATCGCGAAAAATCGCTGTCCACCCGACTTATCTCGAAATATATATATATATATATATATATATATATATATATATATATATATATATATATATATATATATATATATCTATATCTATATATATATATATATATATATATATATATATATATATATATATATATATATATCTATATCTATATCTATATATATATATATATATATATATATATATATATATATATATATATATATATATATATATATATCTTTTACTTGTGTTTTCACAAGCTTTCATTTGACACCACCCTCGATTACCTAGTAAAAATTTTTTTTTTTCACTTCCGATTTCACCCCCCAAAACTAACCTCTTAAGTTAAAACTTAACTTTCAAAATTACGTAGCTCTAATGAGGCCATCAATTCCTATATTATTACCAAATTTCAACTTTCTATGACAAATAGTTTCGGAGAAAATCGGGTGTGACAGACGGACAGACACCGAAGTGATCTTATAAGTGTTACGTACGGAACACTAACAACACTATGTTTTAAATTTCCAATATATTTAAAATTCTATTAGAATTCTAATTCACTTCTGAAGAAGCCATTGTATGGTGAAACGATTGTGAAGTCATTTTAAATGTATTGGAAATTTAAAACATAGTGTTGTTTTTATATAAGTTTATTATGAATTTCCAACAAGTATCGGCTAACATAATCAAAGATAATAATTTTTTTTCCAAATAACCAAGGACCTAATTTACAAAACAACAAGTTTGTCTGTAACAAACTTGCAATTGTGAACTTGTAACAAGTAAATTGTTACCATTTTTCAATGTTGTAAGTAAATTCATTGTTAGCAACGATCGAGTTGCTTGCATCTAACAAGTGTAATTAACAAAATAACTGATACTTGTTCTTTACTAATAATTAGATATCAGAAACAGATAAACTGACCAGTATTTCAAAAAGTTATGGGTATTACACTGACGTTATTAAACATTCGTTAAACAAGGTACGAGGGTTACCTTTCAAGTTTTTACAAAAACAATGAAAGGATAAAAAAATCTTGGTACAAATTTTATTGTTTCTCAAAATATTCGCCTTTAAAGTTTATATACTTTTGCATGCTTTCGAACCAATTCTCCAAACATTTTTTCAACTCTGAAGTTGGTACCTCAAAAACATGGTTTTGGAAGAGTTCAACAGCTTCTTGTGCTGATAAAAAACGCTGTCCACGCATTTTTTTGAAAATCGAGAACAAAAAGAAGTCGTTAGGTGATAAATCAGGTGAATATGGGCAATGAGACATTAATTCGATGTTTTTCTCCGTCAAATAATCAATTGTGTGAGAGCTGGCATTATCATGATAAAGAATGATGCGACGTTTTCGGTTGTTTTTCCTGATTTCATCGATGATTTCTCGCAAACAAATTGTTGTATACCATTCAGCATTAACTGTTCTTCGATCCTCAAAAGCAATGGTTGCAATATGTCCAGTATAACCAAAGAAACACTCGGTCAATTTCTTGGAAGTGCTTCGCGAACGAACCATTTTTGGTGGATTCGATTCATCTTGGAACACCAAACAGTTGATTATTGCTTAGTTTCTGGCTCGTACGAATATATCCAAGTTTCGTCTTCTGTTACGATGCTGTAGACGGATTTTCCATGTCTTTGGTCGAATTTTTTGAGCATTTCGTTACACCAGTTGACACGAGCCTGTTTTGAGTTTCAATCAAATTATGCGGAATCCATCGGGATCAGATCTTTTTTACAGTTAAATGTTCATGCCAAATCGAATGTACTGAAGTCTTCGATATACCTCAGGGTGCCTCTATCTTACGGCAAGTCACATGCCGATATTCTTCAATCATATTCCGCACAGCATCGATGTTTTTTGGAACAACAACCGATTTTGGTCGACCTTCACGAAACTCATCGCCGACGGAAGCACGACCACTTCGAAATTCCGCAAACTAATTATAAACAGTCTTTTCTGATGATGATTCATTACCATCAATTGAACGAAGCTATTCGAGTCATTGTTGTTGAGTTAGGCCTTTGTTGTGTTTGTAGACCTTCACGTGAGGTTTCCATTTGTTTTTTTTAAACGCTCACTGTAAACAAATTACTCGGCCAATTTCTGAGCTGCAACGGTTTTAACAATAACAAATGTCAAATTTTACAACAATGCTGATGTTACATCTCAATAGCGCCATCTGGTGGTCGTTTGTAAAAACTTAAAAGGCGCCCCTCGTACTACAGACAAAATAGCCAAATTACTTAAATCCAGCATTTGCACAATCTAAAAGACGTGTAAGAAAATCGGACACTGCTTTAGATAACCAGAAGATATAATTCATTTACAACTAGAAGTAAAGAACATGAAATATGTATCAAAAAGAAACAAATTCTACAATGTATGCTTCAATGTAGCTAAACATCAATTCTACAGATCATACCATCAATAAAAAAGGAATCAAAGTTGTTGCTTCTGTTTAACATCTCTATAACTAAAACAACAACGCAATTGAACACTTTGGAGAAAGTCGAGCGGTTGCACATAGCATTCGACCGTGTTTAGCATGACGGATTGTGGGCTTTTATGGTATCTGTAAAGAATTTTGTTTATGGCTTTCGTGTTTCCTCAGAGAGTGTTCTTTACGGGTGATACTCGACGGATTTGCAGATGACAGTACGCTTATCTCTTCATTTACTTTAAACGCTTGAACTCGGCTACTCATGCAAATATCCGCGGACACCAAGAAGTCGCTCAACTTAACACAGTTCCAAAGGGATGATGTTCTCCATATAAAAGATTGCTTGAAAAGCGTTGTACGCGGAGTAAAAAAAAAAAAAAATCCTGGAAGAAATTCTATCTTGACAGTAACCAAGTGGAATTTGAAGCTACAAAAACCCAGGCGGCAGTTTTTTCTAAAAAAGTTAACGTTGTTGAACCCGACATAGCTATATCGAAACATTTCATTCCTCTAGCAACGGCACTCAATTTGCTGGGCGTTAATTTGGGAGCAAATATATCTTGACATGAGCATTTTGCATGCATAACAAAGAGGGCTTCTCAAAAGCTGAGAATATTATTTCGAACTAGAAAGTTTTACACTCCACAACAACTGTTATTTCTGTACAAAGCTCAAGTTCGACCAACGATGGAATACTGCTCCCATGTTTGAGGCTCTGCTCGCAAACATACACCGCATTTGTTGGTTTCTATTTAGAAGAGAGTTATTCGTCTAATTGGAGACCCAAAACTCACCAGCAACCTGGATTCCTTCGAACATTGAAGAACGGTTGGCTACTTGAGTCTATTCTACAAGTAACACATAGATGTCGCCCTTTTCAAAAAATCCATAAGATTTTTAGGAAGTACCAACCTTTAAACGATCCGTGTCAAAATTTCATGATATTTCGACTATTAGTTTAAAAGTTACAGTGGTTTTACTGACGCTACTTTTGATATTTTTAAAACAATGAAAGAAATCGAATTTCGTGTGTTGATTAAACACTGTATTGTGATAGGAAAAAATATCGTTCATGCAAAGCAATGGCTTGATAAGTGTTATGGGGACTCTGCCCCTGGAAAATGACTCATCATTTACTGATATGCTAAATTTAAACGCGGTCGTACAGATACAAATGATGCTGAACGCTCTGGACGCCCAAATAAGGTGGTTACACTGAAAAACATAAAAAAATCCACAAAATTGTTTTGGATGACCGTAAAGTGAAATTGCGTGAGATAGCTGACACCCTAAATATATTAAAAGAACGTGTTGGTCATATTTTGCATGAACATTTAGGCATGAGAAAGCTCTGTTCGAAATGGATGTCGTGTTTGCTCACGGTGGACCAAAAACAACAACGTGTTGATGATTCCGAGCTCAGTTTTGACCTGTTTAAGCGCAATAAAAAGAATTTGTTTATGCGATATGTGACAATGGATGAAACGGATCCACTGCTACACACCGGATTCAAATCGGCAGTCAGCTGAGTGGACAGCAGCCGGTGAAAGCCGCCTGAAACTACCAAAGCCACAACAGTGGGCTGGGAAGGTTTTGGCCTCTGTACTTTGGAATTTTCATCGGCTATGTTGAGAACGGAAAAACCACCAATTACCATTATTGGTGCATTTGAAGGCAGAAATCGTAAAGAAACGGCCCCAAATGAACTAAAAAAAAGTGCTACTTCATCAAGACAATGCACCGTGTCACAAGTCAATGATTACGATGGCAAAATTGCATGAATTGAAGTTCGAGCTGCTCTCTCGTCCACTTTATTCTCTAGAGTTGGCCCCCAGTGACTATTATCTATTGAGGCAGATTTTAAAGGCAAAAACAAATCCTTCTACAAGAAAGGTATAGAAATGTTAGACAAGCGTTGACCTAATTGTATCGCTCTTGAAGGAGATTATGTTGATGAATAAAGTCAAAGTTTGCAAAAAAGTGTTTTAAGTAGCTAGACCAAAAGCTTTTCAGCCTACGTGTCATTTTCATGGAAAGTGTTCGATGGATGTAGTCCGCTTAATTCCTCCCAAAGCGGTGCATGCTAAGAATGCACGTTTGCACTAATACCTCACATTCGTATAAGGTTCAGCTCCTCGTATAACCCTTTTCAAACAGTCTTTTATATCCCTTTGGAATTATTTGCCCAGGACTGTGTTTCCCATCAAGTACAATTTACAGCGATTCAAGAACAATGTGAATCGTTTTTCTCGCATACGCGTCGCCCCTGTAGTGCTACAGGTATTTCTCTGTAACGCATGTGCTATGTTCATAAAAAAAAACAAGAACATTTAGAGAGACTTGCGTATACCATGAGACAATTCGGTGGGGTTCGGGTAGGTATAAATTGTAAAACTATCTAGATACCTTTCAATTTAGGTAGAAAACATTAATAAGAAACAAGTACCAGTTACTGTCTTGTTGACTACAAGAAAGTTGATTTTTGGTAACCAGCAAACCGCAGGCGCGTCACCTTTAGAGATTTCCCTGCAGTACTCGTTACATGTCTACAATTGTTTGTGAAACACCAGTCACTCTGTATGTGTCATACTTGTTCAAAATTACTTGTTGCTTACAAACTTGTAGTTTTACGCAGTAAATCTCAGGTTGAATAAACAATTTATTGTCATTTTATTTTACTAAAAACTTTTGACAATGTCAGTATCGAAGTTAAAATATGAAAAATCAAATTCAAATATAATAAATATTCAAAAAAATGTACAGATATATATATATATATATATATATATATATATATATATATATATATATATATATATATATATATATATATATATATATATATATATATATATATATATATATATATATATATAAGTAGTATAACAAGCGGGGTTCTGGCACACCTCGATGGCCACTTTTTCCATCAGCAGTGGTCCATGACCTCTACTTGACCTTTTACAAGAAGTCCTGAAAAAGGTCCTGAAATCTAGAAGAAGTGCTGAAATCTGTGAAATCTGTGCAAGAAGTAGTCGTCAATGACGTCACAAGTCCAGTGGCTGTTGAACAGTGCCCTTTTGGCATATTTCCTGAACCTCTTAAAGAAGTGTATACCTGTTTACCTGTTTACCTGTACCTGTTGTCACCTAATTACCTGTTTACCTGTGTCACCTGTTTACCTGTAATTTACCTGTAATATCTGAAGAAGTGTTCAATGAGGTAATTTGTCCAGTGGATGTAGAACAGTGCCTTTTAGTCACTTTTGTCGACCTTGAGGACTTAGAATAAATGTGTGTTAAATGTTGTGTATTAAATTAAATAAGTTAAAAAAAAGCCATGTCTGTAGTAGGATTTGAACCTACATCTGTTGGTTTCAATACTGCAAAACCGGGGACTTAACCTACTTAGCCAAATAGGATTCGTAATAGAGAATGCAATTGTTGGGATGACATAAAAAAAAGGATTGGTGAATAATATGTGAAAAGTCTGCAAAGTTGAAATTTGTACAAGAAGTAGTCGTCAATGACGTAAATTGTCCAGTGGATGTTGAATCAGTGCCTTTTTGGTAAAATAAAATTAGTCTAAGAGGTGTTTTAAATGTTAGATGTGAATATGTGTAAGCTTATTAGTTAAGAAAGTGCAAGAAGTAGTCGTCAATGAGTTAAAATTTGTCCAGTGGCTGTTGAACAGTGCCTTTTTGTCAAGTTTAGATGTTTGAAAATGTCTTTCTAGAGGTAGATGGTCTGCAAGAAGTGATCGTCAATGACGTCACAAGTCCAGTAGATGTGGAAACAGGGTATCTTAACTTCATTAAAAACTTTGTAAACTTTCATTTGAGGAGAAGTTGCATTAGTTTAGATGCTTATTGGTGTGGTCTTATCAGAGTAGGCGTAACTAGATAAGAAAGGTTGTATTTGGTTGGTTGAATGTGTAAAATTAGATAAGAATCTGTGTATTTGGATAGGTGAGCTGTGAAAATGGGTGTTGTCTATTGGAAAAGGCATGTATTTGATAGGTTGTTGTGTAAAAGTTGCTAATAAGAGTATAAATTTGATTGGTTGAAGGGTAAAAAATGTGTGTTATCTATTCGAAATTGTGTCTGATAGGTTGAATTGTAAAGGCAAAGAAGTAAATGTATTAAAATTAGCAATGATACAATGTAAAATCTTGTAATTTGAGCGAAAACAGTAAATAACTGGCGCCGTAAAGTCGGTAAAAATGTCGAAGATAAGGCAAAATGTAAACAAAAAGTATGACTTATGCTAATTTCCTTGAATTGAAACCAAGTAAACACTTTTGCGAATTATTCTAAAAATAGAAATGACGTGATAGCTAGAATGTTCTAAATGGTCTGATAGGTCACAAAATAGATAAGAAAGGTGAAAAATAGTTGATAAGGATATGTTTTGAATGCATACAAGTGTATTAAAATTGATGAAATTTGTTAGCAAGTAAAATAAGTATGAAATGAGCTTAAAAATAGTTTTGATAGGTCAAATAATGGATAAGAAAGTTTAGAAATTGCTGATAATGAGTTGAGTAAAATGCATAAAAGTGTTGTAAAATTGTTGATATTTACTAAAGGTGGTAAAATAAGTATGAAATGAGCTTATTGTGAGCTCGTTGAAATGTTGTGAACTCGTTGGATTTTGCTATAATATGTTATATGAGATGAAAGCAAGTTAAATAAGTAATATTTGTCAAGAATCGTAAAATAAGTACGAAATGAGCTTAAATGAATCTCAAATGAGTTTTTGGTTTGTAATAATAATAGTAAAATATTAAATGAGCCTAGCTTTTTATCGTATGTGTGGGAACGTTGTAAAAGGTTTTGTTGAGCCTAACAAAAGTATAATTTGGTCTCGTTGTATTGTAAATCTTAGTAAAATATTTGTTAAAAATGAGCTGAGCCTAGCCTCGCCTTTGACTCGTTGTGTGGGAACGAGAGGAGAATAAAACATACAAGTATGAGAACACAGATTTTTATTCAATGAATAAAACTGTTTGAAATGCATTTGAAGCCTCGTCTGCTTAAAAAATCTTTACAAAACTACTATATATAAATTAAAAAGGAGAAAATTATTCTACTTACTAAAAAATACTTAAAAGTACAAAATATCTATAAAACAATAAAACTAACTAAAATGTTAAGATGTAAAAAAATCTTTACACCTACTATATATAACTTAAAAAGGAGAAAATTATTCTACTTATTAAAAATACTTAAAAGTACAAAAATATCCAATAAAACTAACTAAAATGTTAAGATGTAAATGTAGAGCCTGGTACGAAATGATACCAACAAAAACCAGTTGTTATAAAATTAAATGAAAGTTCAACAAATTTGATAAGAAAGATCAAATTTTTGTCGATAAGAGGATGTAAAATGTATTGGATAAAATATAAATTGCAATGTTATGTTTTACTAATAACTATATATTTGATTAGAAATATTAAATAAATGCGAGAGAGAGTTCAACAAAAACCGATAAGAAAGGTTAAAATTAGTTGATAAGAGGATGTAAAATGTATTGGATAAATTAATAAAACAACATTTTAGATTCTTACTTAAATACTTAAAAGTACAAAAATAAATAATATGTTGCCTGGTACGAAATGATACCAACAAAAACCAGTTGTTATAAAATTAAATGAAAGTTCAACAAATTTGATAAGAAAGATCAAATTTTTGTCGATAAGAGGATGTAAAATGTATTGGATAAAATATAAATTGCAATGTTATGCTTTACTAATAACTATTTGACTAAAAATTATGAATTGCTTAATAGTATGTATAAATGAGAGAGTTCAACAAAAACAGATAAGAAATGTTAAAATTAGTTGATAAAAAGTAGATTCGAAAGCATTAAAATAATTGAAAGACCAATAAATTTGTCATAAATTTAAAATGTGTAAAATTTTTTGTTTTCCAAGTTACTACTATCACTAATTAGTTTATATTTGTATAAATCAAAATTTGTTTCCAAAAGAACAAAGATTTGACTAATAATACTACTAAATAGGAATCCAAAACTTTGGAACTGCTGTTGTTGCTACTGTTGTTGGCAGAAGACATTTAGTTAAATAGAGAGAAATTTCTTTATTTCCAACAATTTCGATAATTATATAGTAGTTTTACATTGGATAATGCACAATGCCATGGATTAATATCCTTATGAAAATAACATTCTGGAATCATTTTAAATTGACTTAATTTAGGTTCTTGTTCAATGGGAATGTTGTGTATATAGTCCTCATTTAAGAATTTCTTTAAAATATTCATTTTTGCATTTCCTTTGACGTAAATTCGATATGGAGTTTGATAAATTTTCAATACATCTTGTAAAATGGGTTCGATATCGTTTATTTCAACAAATCCATTTTCCCAACATAATCCGTGATATTTGTCTGACCAATCAATCAATTTTTGATCTTTAGCATTAGATATCATAGTTCTCGAGAATGGTGGTTTAAATAAATAATTTGCACAACGATGACCATCATAAATTGCCAACTCTTTGATTACATATCCAAAAGAACAATTATATCCTTGAATGTCAATAAACACATCTGATTCAATCATATTGATATCGAATGACTGACTAACTGAATAATAATATTTTTTGTTCAAGTTAAACGTTTAAACTGATGACTATATTAATAAATAATTCGTTCTATTTTATATTTTAAACTTATAGATTTGTTTTGCTTAATTAGTTTTTGCTTTATTGCAAAAACAAGTCAATTAGTCTATAAAAAATTTAATGATACGAGATAAATATCGAAAAACATGTTTATAATAACAAATATTTTGCATGATGCAATCTTATATTTTATTTCAAGAATATATTTTTACTTAATTAGTTTTGATTTATGTAAAAACAAAAACAAGTCAATTAGTCTATAAAATATAATGATACGAGATAAATATCGAAAAACATGTTTTTAATAACAAATGGAAATTTTGCATGATGCAAGTGGTAATATTCGAAACTAAACTATTTTGTTGAATTTATACTGATAAACGTGTATAATTAGTATATATTTCTAAAAAATGCATATCGGATGATTAATATCCTGTATTTAATATATAAACACCCATCTTATACCGATTCAATTACAATTTTGTTTGTTTGTGTAATACTTACTAGTTTGAAGTAAAAAATGATCTTTTTCGCAGTCGAATTAATAGATGATGATATATCATTAGATATGATATATGTGTTATTAAAAGAGTTATTCAAGTGAGTATGAATAGTAAAAAATTCACCTTTCTAAACTTTTACTTGTTTCTTGTCTAACATATTATTATTGATTTTCAGAGATATTTTGTTTGAAATAAGAAGAGGACAGTACATGATTCATGTGTGTTTGAAGGAGGAACCGACACGAGAAAAATGGGAGGAATTTGACAAGTTACCTGTGAAATTTTTTTTTTATGCTGAAATTCTTAGTTAGTCTTTAATAAA
The DNA here is from genome assembly GCA_019049505.1 of Pachyrhynchus sulphureomaculatus. Classification (NCBI taxonomy): domain Eukaryota; kingdom Metazoa; phylum Arthropoda; class Insecta; order Coleoptera; family Curculionidae; genus Pachyrhynchus; species Pachyrhynchus sulphureomaculatus. The sequence continues at coordinate 54,605,981 of CM032451.1, read as the reverse complement.
ATACAAATATCTTATAAACATTGCTTTATTTTATAAACAAATTAACAAATTACTAGAGCTTAAACTTATGAATATATACTAATAGATAAATCTTAAAAAAACTAATAATAGATAAATATAAGTTTCTAAAAAATATCATATGATTATCATATGATTAATATCCTGTATTTAATATATAAACACACAAGTCAATTACAAATAGAGAAGAAGAAAGGCAAGTTGATATTGATTCTCAAGAATTGTTCAAGAGAGAAAATTATACATTTTCAAATTTTTATATTAACACATTATAACGCAAAAAGCAGAAGAGGAAAGTCTGATCAAAGTAGCAGTTTTTCGAGAAAAAGAACCTTTTGTTTGTTGTGTGTAAAGATTCTAGTTAGTTTGAAAGCAAAAATATGATTTTAATATTTGAATCTGAAGATTTGAATGCCTTATCGACAAATATATTATTACTCCAAGAGTTATTCAAGTGAGTATGAATAGTAAAATTCCTAAATCATCTTACTAGCAATATATTTATTTTCAGAGATATTTTGTTGGAAATAAAAAGGCAAAGGAGACGTATTCATGTGCGTTTGGAGAAGGAACCGACACAAAAAGTATGGGATGAAATTGCGAGGCTTCATGTTAAAAAAGTTTTTTGTATGAAAAGGATGTAGTCTTTAATAAATTCCAAAATACCTTATAAATATTGTTTTATTTTATAACCAAATTATTCCTAGGTTAAACTTTATATACTAATAGATTAAAAAACTAATAATAGGTAAATCTAGTTTGTACTATAATAGATAAAAAAAGACTCTTAGAGGTATAACAACAAACGTAAAATTATTCAGAATCGGAAGAATCTGAATAGACTAAATTTTTAAAACATTGATTAAATTCGGCAATGTCAATATCTGTTTGCGGTTGTGCACAATATTGTCGTCCACCCAAAAATTGAGCAGCGGGAATCTTATATTTTCCCGAAGAACCAAAATTGTTTGATTTTCTGATAACACTTCTCTTTAGAGTCGTAATATTTCTTTCGATCGATGCATTTACCAAAGGACATATAAGTAATTGAGAAATTTTTCGATACTTTTCCAATAAGATATTTTCATCCGATATAAAATAAATAATTAGAGGTCCGTTGTAGGTTGCATCTACGATACCTGTTCGTATAGTTCCTATAGAGTTTATAGAGGATCTCGCAACAATTTGTCCATAGAATCCTATAGGAATATTTACTTTTTCAATCAGTTCAATCTTTGTAGCTTTCCCTGCGGGACAAAATGTGTCGTGTTTAATACAAAGATCGAAACCTGCATCTGATTTGTATGCTTTCCAACAAGAATTATTTCCCGGAATAATTATTTTCGATTTGTCATCATCGTCGTCATTAATTATTTGAATTGCTCTTTCTATACGTACATACAAGTCGGAAAAGTAAGTTTTATCATACATTTGTGGATAATGAGGTAAAAAGACATATTGGTTGAAAAGGTTGTATTTGGATAATAAGGTGAAAAATTTAAATTGAGTCTTTACATATTTTACGGCTGAAATTAAATCTATCTCTTGTATTTGCATACTTTTCCAAATAATGTCCTTAAGATTGTACTTATTAGGGATAACAATTACCGATGGAAATTGTTCAAATATTTCTGTTGGAATTTCCTTTATACAGTCGATGATATTCTTTTCATCAAAATTTTCAATCGAGTCAAATATTAATGAAAAATACAATTGAGATAGTGGTGAACGTTCAAATAGTCTATAATTTTGTTGTTGTTGCATTTTATTCACAATTGTTAATGTGTGCAGGTTTTGTCTAAAAGTCTTTAATGATTCCCTACTATTTTCATGTTTAACATCATTATAGAGGTGTACGTTTTCAAATCTCTTGAGAAATTTGAGTAGTCCCATATGTGTAAGACCATCCAAAAATATATTTTTAGCAAGTGGAAATTTTTCCTTAGGAGTAGTAGTAGTAGTAGGAATTGTTGTATCCATATCAATGATTAGATTAGATGAAGATGTTGTGGGCATGGTAGATTCAACGTTTTAAAGAGGACATACTGCAAACAACAATTCCAATTAGATATGATATATAAATATAAAACCTGTTAAACTCACCTGTTTAAGTAATTACACACACACAAAAAACAAAATATATGTTGTGAGAGAGGAAAACGCAGACAATTGCTTGTATTTACCAATTCAATCTTTATATAACAACAAAATCCCAATAAAAGAGAGTTCAAAACAGATAAGAAGGTTAAAATTTACCAGATAAGGAATAAATTCAAATACATTGAATGTACAATATAATTAATATAACTCGTGTTTTATGCAATGATAAAAGTATTAGCAGTATGTAGTTAAAAAATAACAAAAAACAACTTGTACGAAAAAAGGTTTTATTAAGTATAAAAAGAAAACTATAATGATTTAACAACAACAATTTTCAATTTGATCAATGTAGGGTTTCATTTCTTGTAAAAAGGTGGGACTGATTCCTCGTTGAAATTTTTGAATAAATTTCCAGTTAACTCGTTCTCTATGTCGACGGATAAAATCTTCAGTCAAGTTTTGATGGATACTGATGGCATTCCAATCCAACATTCCGGCAAATTCCTCCATAAATCGTTCGTTTAATTGCTGATATTGGGAGATAAGTTGCCAATTGACTTTATTGATACAAGTTCGTATTAGATCTTCGTCTAAATGTTGTTTTCGTGAAATGATATTCCAATTGACAAAATCTTGAAAATAAATGATAAATTTCGCAGGTAAATCGGGAAAATTGGATATTAGACAAGCCATTATTTTAGAATGTAGGTGTCAATAGCAAGTATACAAATAATATGATTGTATTTGATGTATGTTTTTATATATAATTAACAGGAAATGGATGCTATCTGTTTCCTTGTCTTGCAGCAGCCTCTCTCTCGATTCCTCGTTCTTCTTTGCCAAAGGAAAGAAAGTAAGCAGGTACGTTCTTTGCTCCATCGTTCTGTTTGATTCGATCTTTGACCACACACGACAAACATTTTTGATTTCGTATTTCACTTTCACCTTTACATTGAGGACATTTTACTCGTACAATAACTGGCATTTTGAATGAATGATATGATGTGTGTATTAATGAAATGTTTTATACAAGTTATCTCTCCCTACTATTTATAGTTGTAATTGATAGAAGCATGGAAATTAGGCTATTTTTCCTATATACAAAATTAATTAAACAATATGTACAATATTTACGTATTCTAACTCGATCTCGATAGTAACTATTTATATTTTTGTTAACTTTACATCCACATTTTAAACAGTTAAATTTTACATTTTCCATATTTTTTAGAGACTTCAAGAGGTTCTCGGGAGGAGAACACGATCTCTATAAAAACAGACGCTAAATAAGTTTTTGATTCATTTATCATTCGCTCATATTGACCACACTAATGTTCTCTACCTGTCTATTGTTTGTTCTCGTTATTGTTGTTGTTCAAAGTACAAACAACTACGATGACGATGTCAATAATACTTGTAATCAAAATTACGAATATTTATTAGAGGATTATCATTCACTTTATAATACCAGTTTAAATCTGTATCAGGAATGTATTAAGTCACTGGACAATTATATGGATTTATACGATAATGAACGAGCTGTTAATGATATTTGTATGGGAAAAATTCTAGAATACGAATACCTGGCTGCGAATTTAACAATGTCGTTAAATTATACGAAACATATTGCTCTGCTCAAGGAAAATATCAAATTGGAATCGGATTTGTATTTATTGAGAACCAATCTAACGGAAACATTGCAAATTTGTCAAGAAAAATACAAAGTAGCATATGTCGTAATTGCCGATTTAAAGGAGGAAATTGAAAATTTTAAAAGCAATTTGACCGATCTGACTCGTGAAATCTATCAGTTAGATAACGATTTGTCCAAATGTCAAAAGGATTTAAAACAACAGAGGAAAGAAGAAACGAAAATTTTCGTAAATCTAAAAGACTGCTTAGAACGAGAAGAAGTACTTTTGGACTCGAAAGACAAATATATTATTCGACTGTCGACGTGTAGAAGACAAAATAGAAAATTGCGAGAAGGAGAAAGTTAAAATTTAATAGTTGAGCATTGGTGCATTTGAACTACTCATTGCATAGTAATATAATTTATCATTGTATGTGCTAATCTTGACATTATCTGCATGGAATTTTTTACTTATTTATGTAGTAGTTGTTGGAGAGAAACACACAGAGTTCCATATGCAAATCATCAAAGACCTCGAACTCGAATACAGGTTTATTGTAATCAGTGTGCTCGTATAACTATGTGGTATCTTCTTGAGGAATAACAAATCAGTATCTTGGAAATAGTCATAGAAATAACAAGCTGCTACCATGAACTTTACTTATTTATGTAGTGGTTGTTGGAGAGAATCGAAAAGTATACCTTTTCAACCACATATAGCTCAAGTAAATTTAATCATTAGACGTAATAATTCTGTTCGACAACTTCGACCTCCCCTCAGATTACGAGATTATTGTTACAAATGCGAACGAACGACTATTTGGTATCTTATCGAAGAATAATCTCAGATTTATAAAATCACATAGTATGTAATTAGTTAATACTTGCAAAATTGTATTCAGTTATAAAATAGACGATATGTTTAAGTAATAACATGTTTTTTATTAAGTTTACTAAATAGTACAAATAAATAAAACACATCTATCTCATTTTATGATGATTCATTTCGGTCTCTTACATTCTTGGTTTCATTTTCCAATTTGTTCTTTTGTCTTTCCAAAGTATCTTTTGGTATATAGCCTAGACTACGTACAGTTTGCCATGAAGCCTCTTTGTAATATCGAGTACAATTGGAACAATAAGTATTCTGATTATAAGATTTATGACCCAAATAGGTTATTTTACTTTGACATGAAGGACAACTTGTTGAGGAATTCATTCTTTATCGATTTCTATCTCGTTTTCTATTAAACTTTATTATTATTAAAATTATTTCATTTAAACCTTTTTGATATAACTAATCAAGACAAATTTTAAGATTATTTTATTTTACTCCTACTACCCAAGTCATTTTCAGTTGAAACCAATATTAAAAAGAATAACTAAATACTTTCATGTATCTTATATCTAACTATTATTCCGGCTATGTAAATTGTAAATAAAACAAAGGTAAATGTTTTACAGTTTATTAGTAACTTGAAAACAAAAACTTTTACGTTTACAAACTATAAGGTATATTTATTATTTAATATATAGGATTTTATCCCTGGATACTTTTGGATTGCATCCAAAAATGTCTTTTCATCCTCTGCACTGTCTGCCTCTACGTGTAGATACCTTATCGGTAATATCCAGGTAATTTCTTCCAATTTGTTAGTTGGTGCTTCATCCCCGTCCAAGAATACATTAATTTGATTAGTATTATTTACAATTTCAATTTTATGCACACCACGTCTGTGAAAGAAATAAAAGATATAATAATCTATATATTAATTAAGTCAATCATTAAAATCAAAGCTAAATATATAAGTAGTAAATTATATAAAACAATACTCACACGAATAAGTTTTTTATTAATATATATAACGTTTTGATAGGTAACACTTTAATGTCTTCAGATTCAAAAATTATCAACATTTTTAAAAGCAACTATTTGTTTCACTACACAACAAATAAATTTGACTCTGAGTAAGAAATTTTAATGCTTATATAGTAAATACAGGAAAAAAATAAATCACGTCAGTTGATATTTGGAAAATTTATGTGACTAGTTTGAGCAATAAATTAATGATATCTTGTTTACTTAAAAACCTTATCAGGCAACATTTTTACAGACAAAACGACTCCACTAGTTTACATATTTGCTTATTTATATTTTTAATAGACTAATTGACTCTCATGACGACTATGTATGATGTGATTAAATCCCCTATATAATAGGTGTATAGAAAGGTATTAAAATCAATACAAAATTCATTCGTCTAATAGTTACTTGCTCCAATACTTAATAATGTCGCTTTTTAATGAAGAAGAAGTAAATGCCAACAACGTTATTAAAAGAAATATAGAGTTACTAAGACTACTGGAATTAAGGAAAATGGAAATTGTCGAAGAAGAGGAAGAACATTTACCCTTAAATTTATTAAGAGAAAAATTACTACAACAAAAAGTTCAAGTTGATGAAAATGATGATGATGATGATGACAACGATGATGAAATCCCACTTAATAAATTAAAAGAAAAGTGGTTAAAGGAGAAAATGGATGAGGATGAAGAGATGATTGAACAAACAGAGAGTGAAATGGATGTGGATGATGATGATGATGATAATGAATATTTAAGTTGGGAGGATATAATTAAATTAGGATACCAGATATTATAGTTTAGATGTTAGATATTTTATAAATACCTTTAAGAAGAAAATAGATATTTCTCTCGTATAAAACTTTTGTTTTAATAATTTAAACTTTTCTAGAGACCTAACTATTTTTTATTCCATTCCCTAAAAAATACAAAAATAAGATTAATATTGAAATCAATTCAGGTAAACAATTTTTGTGGAGAGGTCATATTATATATGTTTGCTTTGTAAAAGTTTTCTTAGTTGTAAAGTAACTGTGACACGATGAAGTTGGCTGTTCTCGATATTCAAGGATTTAACTTTTTATTTGCTGCCGATGATGATAATCATGATGTGTATGTGGAAGAATTCCATGCTAAAGAAATTACAATATCAAATGGTTTACAGACAAGTCATTATGTATTGAAACCGAAAATACCCTTTGCTCAATTATCTCGACTCAATAAAAGAGCTGTTTGTAAGACTGAAAAGGAACTTGGTTTACGATATTCTTCCGGCTATGTAGATTACAAGCAAGTTGGAGAAATTTTAGATAGAGTACTGGACAATATTGATGTATTGTATGTAAAAGGAAAACATGTTTTTCGATTCGTTCAAGACAACATTGCTGCTTCTACTACTAATTTGCATACTAATCCCAATTTCAAGATGATTGATATAGATACTTTAAATGTATGGAACATACCAACATTTAAACCTACAAAACCTTCCTGTTTAGATCATAATCTAATTTACAATGCTAAAGTTCAATGTAGTACTACAAATTGTATGACACTATTGGCATGGCTATCGATATTCATCCCATAATATCAATTGAAAGAGCGAGTTTAATAAATATTTTCAATTTCAAACATGTGTGTTTTTATTATTTCCTATTTAAAATACTAAAAGTATTCAGAATATAAGGACTTTATACTAGAAAAACAAAACATTAAATATTTAAGGATATAAGGACTTTATTAAGACAAATATACATATATCTATTACTTAAAAAATAAAAGGTAACAAGAATTAACAAGGAGTTTCTAATGGTTGCCTCTTTGTTCTCGTTGTCGTTGTTGGTATTCTCGTTCCCCAATCGGTCTTGGAATTATTGATTGTACATGTTTATCTATAAGATCATGTGTACCAGTCTTCCAGATATCCTGACATTTCGAATGCATTCCTGGTTGTCCCCCTGAAAATAGGTCGTTATCACGAACACCACATGCTATACATCCTCCATTTTGATATAAACCGACTCCACTTAACAATTTACCAGGTGTTAATTCGACAGCATTACGATTAATCCAAAGTCCATTTCTTTTTGTTACTACATATAATTGTTGACGATCTTCACTCATTGTTTATTTGATTTTATGTTTATCAAATACTGACTACTAACCAAACATATCCATTTAAATATACATATCCCTTCTCAATCGTTGTTTTTTTAACCTTATCATCAAGAATTATAGGAGAATCTCAGTATAACACATTAAATTATCAAAGATTTCATCTTATTTGCAAAATGAATTTATTCAGTCAAGATGATTTAGTATATAAAACTTGTAGAAAAATTGATGATTTTGTCAAGAAATTAGCTTGTTGTTGTGAAACAAGGATTCGACTAATATCTTATCGAGAATATTTAACACCTTTTATCGATCGCAAACAAGTTACGAATAATTTAGAAACACATTACGTATCATGTGTATGGTCACATCCTGGAGTTCGAGAAGGACCCGATACATGTGAATGTTTCCATGTTAATATGGTACTAAGACGTGTCAATGAAGAATTGTCAGAGATGTCGACATCAAACAAATGTATCCAATGTAGTATTTATTGCAATCATAATAAGAATAATAAGTTAATTGAACAATTATCTAAACTAGTTGTAAATCTATCGAGCTGTTTTAAAAAATAAATTTTAATACAATGTTAAATAAAATTGCCATCTAAATATATATTTATAAAACTAATATAAAATTTCTCTGATACTTTTACTGTTTTTTCCAATCACCAGATTTTGTTATTATTATTTTTATATATTGCAGTTTGTTTTTAAGTAATAGCGCTAATTAAGACATAGCAAATTTTCCAATCACTTTGTTATTATAAACATGTTTTCGACATTTATCTCTTTAAATTAGTTTTTGTTATTTTTGTCTATAGCGACTAGTCGACTCCATACATCATTATTTAGATAAGTGGTAATTTTCCAAATTAAACTATTTTGTTGAATTTATACTGATAAACTTGTGTAATTAGTATATGTTTCTAAAAAATGCATATCGGATGATTTGTATTTATTATTATATAAACACATACATGTCTTATGTCGAATCAATTACAAGTTATCAACATAGTGACATATAACTGATTTAATCTCTTTGGAAATTTTAAAAAATAATTCCACTTCAGATCTACACCTACATAATTCCTAATTCATCGAGTTAAAACAGAAAATTGTCAAATCATACACGATGACAAGTTCTCAATGTTCATATAAGCTAGTACTAAAATGTTCACGAAGTGGTGCAACGTTAAAATTTTGTTGGAGTGCTGAAATGGTACAACTGAAGAGCTGGTCCCTGATGTTAACTCAATTAAGTAAATCAAAGTGTAAAAATTGTCTACAACCTTTAATTATGCAAACTTATTATAAAAACAAGCCTTGTGCATTGGTCAGACCAGTCCACGAAAATCTGTTCATAGGCAAGAAAGAATATGAATGGCTCAGGGACACACTACTTCATATGGGTCGCAAATGTCTTCGATATACGAATAGAATTAATGTAATAGCAGGAATAAGCGGTCCGTATTCAGCTAAACTGAAGATGGCAGCCTCCACTATACGTAAACGTTCCCACCAGGATGATTAATGTATTATAATAATTTTTGTATTAAGATTTTAGTTAATTTTATATAGAGATTTTATATTTTTTAAGTATTTAAGTAAGTCAATAATTTAAACCAATTTGCTTTTTAGTAGACAAATAATATTGATATTATATTTACAACCTATTTCTTAGTTTATTATTCAAATCTTTGTTCTTTTGGAAACAAATTTTGATTTATACAAATATCAACTAATTGAAACAAAATATTTTACATATTTAAATTTATGACAAATTTATTGGTCTTTCAATTATTTTGCTTTATCCAATGCATTCGAATCTACTTTTTATCAACTAATTTTAACATTTCTTATCTGTTTTTGTTGAACTCTCTCATTTATACATACTATTAAGCAATTAATAATTTTTAGTCAAATAGTTATTAGTAAAGCATAACATTGCAATTTATATTTTATCCAATACATTTTACATCCTCTTATCGACAAAAATTTGATCTTTCTTATCAAATTTGTTGAACTTTCATTTAATTTTATAACAACTGGTTTTTTGTTGGTATCATTTCGTACCAGGCAACATATTATTTATTTTTGTACTTTTAAGTATTTAAGTAAGTCAATAATTTAAACCAATTTGCTTTTTAGTAGACAAATAATATTGATATTATATTTACAACCTATTTCTTAGTTTATTATTCAAATCTTTGTTCTTTTGGAAACAAATTTTGATTTATACAAATATCAACTAATTGAAACAAAATATTTTACATATTTAAATTTATGACAAATTTATTGGTCTTTCAATTATTTTAATGCTTTCGAATCTACTTTTTATCAACTAATTTTAACATTTCTTATCTGTTTTTGTTGAACTCTCTCATTTATACATACTATTAAGCAATTCATAATTTTTAGTCAAATAGTTATTAGTAAAGCATAACATTGCAATTTATATTTTATCCAATACATTTTACATCCTCTTATCGACAAAAATTTGATCTTTCTTATCAAATTTGTTGAACTTTCATTTAATTTTATAACAACTGGTTTTTGTTGGTATCATTTCGTACCAGGCAACATATTATTTATTTTTTGTACTTTTAAGTATTTAAGTAAGAATCTAAAATGTTGTTTTATTAATTTATCCAATACATTTTACATCCTCTTATCAACTAATTTTAACCTTTCTTATCGGTTTTTGTTGAACTCTCTCTCGCATTTATTTAATATTTCTAATCAAATATATAGTTATTAGTAAAACATAACATTGCAATTTATATTTTATCCAATACATTTTACATCCTCTTATCGACAAAAATTTGATCTTTCTTATCAAATTTGTTGAACTTTCATTTAATTTTATAACAACTGGTTTTTGTTGGTATCATTTCGTACCAGGCTCTACATTTACATCTTAACATTTTAGTTAGTTTTATTGGATATTTTTGTACTTTTAAGTATTTTTAATAAGTAGAATAATTTTCTCCTTTTTTAAGTTATATATAGTAAGTGTAAAGATTTTTTTACATCTTAACATTTTAGTTAGTTTTATTGTTTTATAGATATTTTGTACTTTTAAGTATTTTTAGTAAGTAGAATAATTTTCTCCTTTTTAATTTATATATAGTAGTTTTGTAAAGATTTTTTAAGCAGACGAGGCTTCAAATGCATTTCAAACAATTTTATTCATTGAATAAAAATCTGTGTTCTCATACTTGTATGTTTTATTCTCCTCTCGTTCCCACACAACGAGTCAAAGGCGAGGCTAGGCTCAGCTCATTTTTAACAAATATTTTACTAAGATTTACAATACAACGAGACCAAATTATACTTTTGTTAGGCTCAACAAAACCTTTTACAACGTTCCCACACATACGATAAAAAGCTAGGCTCATTTAATATTTTACTATTATTATTACAAACCAAAAACTCATTTGAGATTCATTTAAGCTCATTTCGTACTTATTTTACGATTCTTGACAAATATTACTTATTTAACTTGCTTTCATCTCATATAACATATTATAGCAAAATCCAACGAGTTCACAACATTTCAACGAGCTCACAATAAGCTCATTTCATACTTATTTTACCACCTTTAGTAAATATCAACAATTTTACAACACTTTTATGCATTTTACTCAACTCATTATCAGCAATTTCTAAACTTTCTTATCCATTATTTGACCTATCAAAACTATTTTTAAGCTCATTTCATACTTATTTTACTTGCTAACAAATTTCATCAATTTTAATACACTTGTATGCATTCAAAACATATCCTTATCAACTATTTTTCACCTTTCTTATCTATTTTGTGACCTATCAGACCATTTAGAACATTCTAGCTATCACGTCATTTCTATTTTTAGAATAATTCGCAAAAGTGTTTACTTGGTTTCAATTCAAGGAAATTAGCATAAGTCATACTTTTTGTTTACATTTTGCCTTATCTTCGACATTTTTACCGACTTTACGGCGCCAGTTATTTACTGTTTTCGCTCAAATTACAAGATTTTACATTGTATCATTGCTAATTTTAATACATTTACTTCTTTGCCTTTACAATTCAACCTATCAGACACAATTTCGAATAGATAACACACATTTTTTACCCTTCAACCAATCAAATTTATACTCTTATTAGCAACTTTTACACAACAACCTATCAAATACATGCCTTTTCCAATAGACAACACCCATTTTCACAGCTCACCTATCCAAATACACAGATTCTTATCTAATTTTACACATTCAACCAACCAAATACAACCTTTCTTATCTAGTTACGCCTACTCTGATAAGACCACACCAATAAGCATCTAAACTAATGCAACTTCTCCTCAAATGAAAGTTTACAAAGTTTTTAATGAAGTTAAGATACCCTGTTTCCACATCTACTGGACTTGTGACGTCATTGACGATCACTTCTTGCAGACCGTCTACCTCTAGAAAGACATTTTCAAACATCTAAACTTGACAAAAAGGCACTGTTCAACAGCCACTGGACAAATTTTAACTCATTGACGACTACTTCTTGCACTTTCTTAACTAATAAGCTTACACATATTCACATCTAACATTAAAACACCTCTTAGACTAATTTTATTTTACCAAAAAGGCACTGATTCAACATCCACTGGACAATTTACGTCATTGACGACTACTTCTTGCAGACTTCTTCTCATACACACTTACACCTATTCCCATCTATTTACACCTATCTTACACCTATTTACCTCTAATTTTACACCTTTTAGACAACTTATATTGCCAAAGAGGCACTGATTCAACATCCACTGGACAATTTACGTCATTGACGACTACTTCTTGTACAAATTTCAACTTTGCAGACTTTTCACATATTATTCACCAATCCTTTTTTATGTCATCCCAACAATTGCATTCTCTATTACGAATCCTATTTGGCTAAGTAGGTTAAGTCCCCGGTTTTGCAGTATTGAAACCAACAGATGTAGGTTCAAATCCTACTACAGACATGGCTTTTTTTTAACTTATTTAATTTAATACACAACATTTAACACACATTTATTCTAAGTCCTCAAGGTCGACAAAAGTGACTAAAAGGCACTGTTCTACATCCACTGGACAAATTACCTCATTGAACACTTCTTCAGATATTACAGGTAAATTACAGGTAAACAGGTGACACAGGTAAACAGGTAATTAGGTGACAACAGGTACAGGTAAACAGGTAAACAGGTATACACTTCTTTAAGAGGTTCAGGAAATATGCCAAAAGGGCACTGTTCAACAGCCACTGGACTTGTGACGTCATTGACGACTACTTCTTGCACAGATTTCAGCACTTCTTCTAGATTTCAGGACATTTTTCAGGACTTCTTGTAAAAGGTCAAGTAGAGGTCATGGACCACTGCTGAAGGAAAAAGTGGCCATCGAGGTGTGCCAGAACCCCGCTTGTTATACTACTTATATATATGTATATATATATATATATATATATATATATATATATATATATATATATATATATATATATATATATATATATACAGTTCTCGTAACTGAAACACATGAAGCCCTACAGACGTTAATTAATAAAATTGTCACAGCGAGTGAAGAGTATGCACTATCACTGAACATAAGCAAAATAAAATATATGCTAATAACAAAAACAACTCAGGAAGATCGTAGGATATATGTAAATAATCAACCTATCGAAAGACTAAAAGAATACAAATATCTAGGCACAACCATCAATGAAAACAACGATAGCTCCAAAGAAATAAAAATCAGAATTGAACAGGAAGAAGTATAAGAATGAAGAGGCTTTTCTGTTGTCGAGATCTAACTATATATATATATATATATATATATATATATATATATATATATAAATATATATATATATATATATATATATATATATATATATATATATATATATATATATATATATATATATATATATATATATATATATATATATATATATATATATAAATATATATATATATATATATATAAATATATATATATATATATATATATATATATATATATATATATATATATATATATATATATATATATATATACAGTTCTCTTAGCTGAAACACATGAAGCCCTACAGACGTTAATTAATAAAATTGTCACAGCGAGTGAAGAGTATGCACTATCACTGAACATAAGCAAAACAAAATATATGCTAATAACAAAAACAACTCAGGAAGATCGTAGGATATATGTAAATAATCAACCTATCGAAAGACTAAAAGAATACAAATATCTAGGCACAACCATCAATGAAAACAACGATAGCTCCAAAGAAATAAAAATCAGAATTAAACAGGAAGAAGTATAAGAATGAAGAGGCTTTTCTGTTGTCGAGATCTAAACCTTGAATTAAAAATACGAATGATGAGATGTTATGTAATGTCTGTACTATATTATGGGATGGAAGCCTGGACGATGAAGGCGATTGATGTGAGGAGACTGGAGGCATATGAGCTATGGATATACCGGAGAATGCTAAAGATTTCATGGGTGGAGAAAGTGACCAACGTGGAAGTGATGAGATGTATGCAAAAAGAAAGGGAAGTAATTCTCTAACGATTAAGACAGGAAAACTGTTATATATGGGTCCACATCTTGAGAGGGGAGAAGTATCGGTTGCTCCAGACTATCATGCATGGAAAGATCCATAGGAAGGAGACGGAACTCGTGGCTGAAGAACCTTCGAGAGTGGTTCGGCTGTAGCAGCCGCGAGTTATTTAGATCTGCCGTCTCCAAGATAAAAATTGCTATGATGATTGCCAAAACTTCGCAGTGGGGACGGCACTTAAAGAAGAAGATATATATATTTATATATATATATATATATATATATATATATATATATATATATATATATATATATATATATATTTCTGTCAAGTAAGAACGTGACCACTCGTCTTCTTGAAAAAATGTGTTTTGAGAACATTTTTTTTTTGCCATCAATGTATTCTTTGGTGTGTTAACAACGGCGCAATTATCTTAGTAAGTTGTCCAATCGCCTCATGCATCAATAATCGCTTGGCATGCTGTCGACGAGATTTTCTGCATACTCTGCAAATTTTTCGAATCTCGCGAGACAACTGAGTCAAACTTCTCAGAAATTTTCCTCTGAGCTTTCTCTTTATAAGGAACCAATCGTTTTCAATAGGCTTGGCGTCTGGCGATTGTGAGGGACATTCTAGTTTCATATTGTGGGCCCAAGCGAGCCGTTTCGCGACGTTATTTTCGCCCAGCAAAGGTTTCTTCGAGGTGCTTGGAAATTTGACATCATGAGCACGAAGATGTCGAATGGTCTCATGGGACACATTCAAACCTGATTTTCATAATAGTGCCGCTCCTTGACGTAGCGTCAATTTCGGGTCCCGTGAAAACAAAAACACGATTCGGTTTTCGCCTTTCGGAGTGACTTTGCCTACCGAGCCACGTTTTGGCAAGTCGTCGACATTTTTCATCTTGTTAAAATAATTTACCCACTTCCTCACAAACGATACTGACTTTTTAATATATTTAATGTGTCATTTTAGGTTCCATTGGATGGGAACAAAGAAAGACTGCCTTGGACCGACGCGTAAACAAGTGCATTCGATGAGAATTCGGAGTCGATGGATACTTTGACTAAAATGCGTCGTAGACAAAGGTTCCCTCTATCCGATTTTTTGTTGAATCACTAGAATCGCACCTACCAAAAATTATCGCGGACACTTGACTGACTGTATATAATAGTTTAATGCTGTAGAAAGACCATAAGTGCCATTCAACCCCCCCCTATTTTGAAAATCGAAGTAGTAAGCTACTAACAAGATTATTCTGCAACAAATTACGGCAACGAAACATTACTAGCCAGTGATTTATATTAAAAAGTCTACATTTACGTAGTTTGGTTCTAATGGCTTTTATATTTATTAATTCTAGGATGTCTAATTCTAAATAATTATGTATTACTTTTATTATTATTATTATTTTATCTGTAACTAATCATTTTTTTTAGTGTAGCTTTGCTTAAAACTATCCTGCATGTATTTTAGTTATTCCTTTAACTTAACCAGAAAAAAAAAACTAATAAATAACCGTTCCCCGGCCTGCGTAGGGCTATGTCTTGTTTCAGTAGCGCCTGAGGATGGCTTAACCTGTAGTCCGAAACCTGCCCATTGCCTCGTAGTAGCCGAAAGCAAAAATAAAACTAAAAAAATTATTTACGATACAGCGGAAAATGACGATTTTGACCGAGAGATGATCGCGACGTACGAGGAAGTGGCGAAGTTGTACCCGAGACCTGGTGTATATAGACCAATAGTGCTTATCGGTCCTCCTGGTGTTGGACGAAATGAGCTGAAACGTCGGTTGATTGATACCGATCCAGAAAAATTCAGAGTGCCTGTTCCGTGTAAGTAAAGTTCAGTTTTTATATGTTTCCCTCGTATGCACGTACATAATGTTAACACTTTTGTATGGATAATGTTCGATTATTTACTTTACTACCTATCCTATGAGAACTGACGTGACATACCCAAGCAATTAAAAAACATACTCTTTTAACAGCTGATTAATGACCTGAATTGAGAGTAGTGATAGATGTCAAATAGAAAATCGAGGTACAACTCGTTTAGGAGGCATTAGTGATTGTTTTTCTTTTCTCTTGATAACACAGGGGAAACGACACTATTTTTTTAGAACTAAATACAGGATGTGTCGCAAAAAGGTTTCAGTAAATATTAGGGGGAAGGAATTCCGGTAAAGTGTTAATCATAAATTAGAACATATCGCACCCCGCCAAGAACAGTGACACAATTCAAAAAATGTGTATTTTTGAGGTTAGGTCAGTTTTAAAAACCGCGTATGGTATGTTTTCCTCTGGTCCGAAAAATATCACATCTGTAACTCACAAGTTATCTGCCAGGGGGGCAGTTGTGTCAGTTTTACTTTTAGGCTAGTTCTTATTCATCACGGCAAGAACAGTGTTACTTTAGTGTTTTTACAGATTCATAGTATTATTCTATAAAATATAATAAAGTTTACTACCCAAAAATATTTATCTGAAAGTAAAACAAGCGTATATTATTTCCATATAAAGTTAACAGTTTTCTTATTTGCGTTATTTTAGAAATACTGCATTTTCGAGTTGTGTCACTGTTCCCGCCGGGGTGCGATATATGAATAAAAGTTTCTTGTTGGACCGCCAATACCTTTAATATATTTTACTTATAACCTTCATTGCATGTTATAGTTCCGATATTTTACATATATATTATATATATCATCATCATCATCAGCTTATTCCATCCATAGTCGGATGTAATCCTCCCCAAGTTGTCTCCAGTGAACCCTGTTTGCTTTTTGCATCCAATCGTGTCCCGCTAATCTTTAATGTCGTCCGTCCATCTTGTCTGTGGCCTACTTCTGCATTTTTTATGTTCTCTAGGCCTCCATTCGACCATACGACGTGTCCATCTGTTATCATTCGTTGTATTACATCTGTCACTTTTGATTTTCTTCGTATCTCGATGTTAGGAATACGACCTTGAAATCTAATATTCAGCATTCTCCTTTTCATTGCTCTTTGGGTTACATGGAGTTTACGCATTATACTTTTATTTAAAGCCCACGCTTCAGTGCCATATGCTAATATCGGCAGTATATATTGATCGAACACTCTAGCTTTTAGTGTATTTGGGATGTCCAATTTAAATGTGGGTTGAAACCTTCCGAACGCATACCAAGCTAACGAGACTCATCTTTCCAAATCAGCCTTTAAATTATTTTTTGATACTTCGATTTTTTGTCCTAAATATTTGAATTTTTGTACTTCTCCTATTATTTTACCTTCTATTAATAGTTCCTGGCTGTTATCTTTAGTCTCTTTGTTCAAATATCTGGTTTTGGTAAAATTTATTTTAATACCTATTTCTTTGGCCTTGTTATTTAATTCCATCAGCATTTCTTGCAATTCTTCTTTTGTGTTAAAAATCAAAGTGACATCATCTGCGAACCTTAAGTGATTTAATCGTTCACCGTCCCTTAGTATTCCCTTATTTTCCCACTTTAGCGATTTGAACATGTCTTCTAGAGTCAACATGTAGAGCCTTGGGGATATTGCGTCGCCTTGTCTAATTCCTCTTTTAATTTTGATTTTATTTGAGTTTTCTTCAAGCGTTATTTATGATGTGGCATTTTTATATATGTTTTCAAGAAGAGTTGTATATCTTGAAGATGGTCCAAAGTGCTGTATCCCCGTCTAAATCCCACTTGTTCATGTGGTTGATAACTGTCTAATGTGTTCGTTAATCTATATGTTATGATTCTAGTGAGGACTTTGTATAGTAGTGATAACAGGCTGATAAGTCTGTAATTCGTCAATTTAAATTTGTTCCTCTTTTTAAAAATAAGCATAATCGAGGCGTTTTCCCAAGGTGTTGGTAGCTTACTTTCTATAAGGCACCTGTTAAATAGTGCTTGGAGATATTGTATTATCGATACCTCTCCATACCTTATCATTTCTATAGCGATTTGATCGTCTCCTGGTTCTTTGTTGTTGTGCATATGTTATATGGCGTTCATTATTAGTGTTCCGTACGGAACACTTATAAGATCACTTCGGTGTCTGTCTGTCTGTCTGCCTGTCTGTCTGTCTGTCACACCCGATTTTCTCCGAAACTATTTGACATAGAAAGTTGAAATTTGGTAATAATATAGGAATTGATGGCCTCATCAGAGCCATGTAGTTTTGAGAGTTAAATTTTGACTTAAGGGTTAATTTTGGGGGGGTGAAATCGGAAGCGAGAAAAAAAATTTTACTGTCATCGAGTGTGGTGTCAAATGAAAGCTTGTGAAAACCCAAGTAAAAAATGTATATATAATGTAATACTTGCGCGCACTTTTCTTTGTATTATTTTTAAATAATCGCGAAAAATCGCTGCCCCCCGCCTTATCTTGAAAAGTACTTATAAAAAAATTTTGAAAAAAATCTGGAATATTCTCCACGGGGTGTAGATTGAACGAAAATTATCACGAGTGCATTACCTTTAATGATTTATCTGGTACATAAAAAAAAAACAAAAATTTCGAGATCATCAGATTTCAGTAAAGATTGGAAACAAACTTTGTTGAAAACTCATTTGGGGTGTGTTTTGTGAAGTCACTGATCATTTTATACCTCTGTAACAAAATTTTTATTTTAAAAGCAATCAGCGTACGGAACGCAAGTTCAACTTGCACTTGACCGGTTATTTTATCCGTTGTTATATCGGGAATTTCTTCAGATTCTCCATTTCTTACTATCACTCTATTTCTTTCTTCTTTCCTGGGCGGTGGCGATTATATATATATATATATATATATATATATATAATATATATATATATATATATATATATATATGTATATATATATATATATATATATATATATATATATAATATATATATATATATATATAATATTGTTGTATCTTACCATTATGTTCTGTAAGTACATGGATAAATACTAGAAATTTTGTTCTCTTGTTTGTCGATCCTAGCCCGACTGAGATACGGCGAAACGCGTCTCGAGAGGGATTGACAAACGGGAGAACAGTGGGTAAACTGCTGAAATATGGGCCTACTATATATATATATATATATATATATATATATATATATATATATATATATATATACATATAAATAAATTGGGAGAGGCGAAGAAAGAGATAAATTACATTTTTGAGTTACTTTTTCAAAATTATTTAGTTTGGAAAAAATGATGTTCGGATTTTTCATTCAGTCTAATTACTGATTCACCTATTAAAATATTTCACTATTTGATATGTTTATTTTTACATAAATCTGAATTATAGTATTTGTATTTTAAGGTATTTATAATATCTATTTAGTTGTTTATGAAATAAAGACGCTGTTTGTTTATAAAATAAGTAGGTTATATTGAGTTTTTTTTTTTAATTTTTACGTTAAAAATTGAAAATGATTTTATTACATTTCCTACACATAATGCATAAATAACTATATAATATAATTATAATTTCTTTATAGATACTAGTAGACCAAAGAAATCGGAGAAGTGGATGGAAAAGAATATTTTTTCGTTACTAGGGAAAGCATGGAAGAGGATATTGATAAAGCAAAATTCATTGAATTTGGCGAATATAAGGGAAATTTGTATGGCAAGTATTTATATAAAAATTTATAGAATCAAATTACAAATATCAAACTTCTGACATTTAAAGTCGATTTTAAAATAGTAGATTCGCTTCTTCAACAATGGAAGAGAGGTGACGGTAATAATGGAATGAAAGTGTCACTACTTTGTTCAATTTTGCATTAGTTATTCAGTTTATTACGTTATGTTTTTTGATCAGATTTTAGAAGTTCTTTCACCAGTACAACATTTTCACATTTGTGGGTAATAAAAGATAATACTAAAACTTATACAACTCATATATAGGGTGTGTCACTATAACGAGCTTCAATTATTATACAGAGATACAACGTGTCCTATCTAAAATCCTCGGCATAGATTGTAAAGTGCCACATAATTTTATAAAATAAACAACAGTGTTTTTTTTTAAATAATGAAATTTTTTCTCTCTAAATTTCTAGGTACGAGTTCCGACAGTGTTAAAGCGATTATCAATTCAGGACACGTGTGTATCCTTAACCCACATTATCAAGCATTAAAAATGCTTAGGACACCGCAGCTTAAGCCTTATATAATATATATAAAACCACCTAGTTTGGAAGTTTTAAAAGATACACGGATGGCGAATCATGCTAGAAGTACTTTCGATGTAAATAATTCTAGAGGATTTACGGTAAGATGATTTTCTTTATTTGTTTCCAAACCTCTCTATCATAAATCAGTTTCAGGATTAACTTGGTCGTCCTCTTTTACGTCTACCTAGTGGCGTCTATGAAACAATCTTTTCGGTCATATAGAATCAGAGAGATTATCACACCACTTAAGTTCTTTTAATTCCATTTTCTGTATGACTGTTTCTGTCTTATTCATGTTTTTTTTCTAATTTCTTCATTGCGTACCCTTTCTGTTCTTAATACACTGGGACTTCTTTGAGGAAGTACATTTCAATTGCCATTAGGTAATTGCCCAGTTTCATTCTCCTGATTGTCCATACCGTAATAAAACTGATAGATTTGATAAAATGAGAATTAAGTTGAAAGAACCTCCGTCTTAGTAGATTCCTAGTAGATTGAGGAACATTCTAAAACTTTCTTGGGTAATCAGTTATCGGAGTTATAGTAAATATATTTTTAAATAAAGAAAGTTGCCTCTTACAAATAAGATATCAAAAATATGGAAATATTATTTAGTTATCTTTACTATTAGTTCTAATATTATTGAAAAATGAATAAAAAATACTAGCCCTATTGGTTTTCTACGGGTATTGAAGAAGGGGTGGAAAAAATGTCAAAAAAAAAAATAGCGACTGTGAATGGCGTTTGAAACAGTGTGATTATAGACTGGTCAAAAATAAGTTCAGAAAATGCTCTAATGTTGCTAGTTGAAATCAAGGAAAAATAAGGGAATAGATAAGGAAATTTGAAGACGGATATTTTAAAACTGTAAACTATAAATCTCGGAGTGTGATTTTTTCACGAAAACAATTTCCTTTCTTTAGCAAGAAAAGTAAAAAAGCAATATAATCTGCAAATTATTACATTTTTTTCGTACAAAAACTAAGCCATTGAATTCCTATCTGGATGTAAGCAGCTCTAATATACTAGAACAAATACGCCAAAGAATAAAATACAAAAATATGTCTAAAGTTAACCTTAACAGTACACGAAAATGAACATAATTTCCTGTTTTTCTTTGCATCAGTCATACTTGCTAATGCTATATTTATTTTTTCAGCAGTTTTTTTTTAACAAATCTGCAATTCTTTAATCGCGAAGTCATGATTTATGTACTATTAAAAATCTCCAATATAAACGTAACCTCCAAAAATACCCCAAAACATTAAAACCCAACATAAACATCTCGTGTCTCGATAAGAGTAAGAACGTAACGTTGCCAGATCCGAAAAACGACCCAGTATTATGTATTATTATTTACTATGTATTATGTATTATTATTTACTATGTATTATGTATTATTTATGAAAGGGCGCACTCAACTATTTTTTATTGTATGCATGGTAGTTTACATAGGAGGGATCATTCTGTAATTTGAATACTGCTCCTTGGGAACGTCCTTAAATAAAAGTGTTTTAGCCCTACACAATACTCAGCTTTATCCATTTCTACAAAACGATCACTTACGATAGCGTTGCATTTGTTTGAAACTTTGAACACAACCGTTAGAAGAATCATTCCTACCAACAGTCATGCAGCCTACAAAATTTTCCGACATTTCGTAGAAATTTACGAGACTTATTAATCCTCCTTCGTGCGTTTGATGTCTTGAATAAGTTGTTCGTATATAACTTGGTTCGCCATATATGCTAGTTATTCTTTAGCTACTACTGTTATTAACATTATTATATTATTACTGTAGGAAGACGAATTCAGTACCATGATTAAGGCTGCAGAGAGAATAGAATTCCTTTACGAACATTTCTTCGACGAAACAATAGTAAACGACGATCTAGTTGTAGCTTTTAGTAAATTGTTAGCTGCAGTCAACAGGGTGGAGATGGAACCTCTATGGGTACCGGCGTCTTGGGTACAATAAAAATATTACTAATTTTAGAGAATATCTTCTAAATTGTAGGAAATTAAATATACTGTGTTATAATAAGTCAAATGAGGCTTCAAAAAAAGTATATTTTTGAGTTTATAAGTCCTTAACCCATCTTGATGGGCTTTTGGTTTTCTCGAAATTTTGTGGTACAGAACGGTACATGTACCTTTTTTTTGAGGAACTGTTTACTTGTTGTAAGCTTGAAGCACTTATAATCATCTATATGGATGATTCTGAAGAGAACTTGCGATTATCAGTTCTCCAAAGTTAGAATTTCTCAGCAATATAATTAAAAATATTTTTAACACTAGCATTGATAGGTATAATGACAAGGAAATGTACTCTTTGGTTATTAAGAAGGCACTATAGTTTTTGATAATATAAATTCTTATGAAGCCATTATTTGTCGTTTATCATAACACTGTATATGTAAGTTAATATTTAATTACTTTATCCTCGAAGTAAGGTACGCCAAATTAAAGAGTATTATACAATGTTAAGCCAAGCAAATTTCACCCCGAGTGTTAGCGAACGCATACTTTTATCTTTTGAAGCAGAGAGCTCAATAAAGACGTGGTATTACCATGGTAAGAGGCGGCCATAACGTAGTGGTTAAGGTGTCTAACTTCTACGCCGCACATTGGCAAAAATAATGCACTTTTTGGACAAAAATCGAGACAGGGCTTACGTTTTGACCAATTTGAATATATATTTTTTTAAATACTCGTGAACACTTCTAGTTTACTCTCCAACTGCAGAATTTTAAATAAATTAACTTATTATGATTATATCTGATCATATATTGGTTATATGAAAAAATATATATTTACACCATATTAGGAATAGTACAAAATTTGACTAAATTTGGTATTTTAATGTATGTACTTACTGTACCTATACATTAACCTTCTCAATTCGAATTTAAAGATGATTTTAAAAGAAATGTAATACTCTAACCTCAAAAAATAGCTTCCAGTTACAAACATTCTTATTCGTAATAATGGAGCAGTTTTTTACTGCACAAATCTATCTGAATATGATAATTTTGACACATTTTGATTCAGCTGATAAAGGACTAACATCACAATTGTCCCTGTAACGCTTGTCGCATATACCTTTCTGCCCTTTTATGTCTCTAACCATTAAGTTATGTTAAGTTTAAAGCTTGTGGTGTATACCTTTCCGCTCTCTTATGTCTCTAACCATTAGGTTATGTTACGTTTAAATTTCGTTATATATGTCTATCTGCTCGCCTGTGACTTGATGCTCTGCTCACTTATGACTTGATACATTAAGTTATGTTGGATTTAAAGTTTGTAGTATATGCCTTTCTGCTCGTTTGTGACTCGACCTATTAGGTTATGTTAGGTTTAAACTTGCCATAAGTAGCTTTTTGTTCGCCTATCAGTCCATCTACATATAAAAAGCTATTATATTTTAGATATTTTTATGAAGTATATAAAAGAAATGTACCTATAACCAAGAATATTGATTTTTTAAGCTTTTTTGAGATTAGAAAGTTATTTACAGGGACAATTTTGATGTCAGTCCTTTATCAGCTGGATCAAAATGCACAAAGTTATCATATTCAGACAGATTTGTGCAGTAAAGAACTGTTCCATTCTTACAATTAAGAATTTTCGCAACTGGAAGCTATTTTTTGAAGTTAAGTTGATTTTTGTACTATTCCTAATATGGGGTAAACATGTATTTTTCATATAACCCATATATATATATATATATATATATATAATATATATATATATATATATATATATATATATATATATATATATATATATATATACGAGGCATGTTTTTTAAGTAAGTACCGTTTTGCGATTCCGCCGCCGCAGCGATACGGTCGGCGTTCCGCGCATGCGCGCTGGTAACCTACATCTCATGTCTACGCACTGACGCCATTACAGTCTGA
Source organism: Pachyrhynchus sulphureomaculatus (assembly GCA_019049505.1). Lineage (NCBI taxonomy): Eukaryota > Metazoa > Arthropoda > Insecta > Coleoptera > Curculionidae > Pachyrhynchus > Pachyrhynchus sulphureomaculatus. The sequence goes on along the minus strand of CM032451.1, from coordinate 54,581,584 downwards.
TTCTTCATTGTATACGTTGTTTACTGAGTGTTTAAGATGCCTCCGACAATCGTGAGTCCCGCCGATTGTGAAGTACGGGCTGTTATACGATTTCTTAGTGCTAAAGGCGTAAAACCGATCGATATTCATCGTGAGATCTGTGAAGTTTACGGACAAAACATTATGAGTGATGGAATGGTAAGGAAATGGGTGAGAGCATTTAAAGATGGCCGCACAAATGTGCATGATGAAGAACGGAGTGGGCGTCCTTCGGTCGTTAATGAAGATTTGGTGCAGAAAGTGGACGAAAAGGTGAGAGAAAACAGACGCTTTACAATTTCATCATTGTGCGACTGCTTTCCTCAATATTCTCGTAGTGTTTTGTATCGCATTGTGACCGAGTCAGGCGGCAGAATTTTATGAGGAGGGTATTCAAAAACTGGTGCCACGTTATGACAAGTGCCTCAATATTCACGGAAATTATGTAGAAAAGTAGATTAAGGTACAGGCTTTCATGTAAAAATAAAATTATAGCGATATCTTTGCACGTCTTTTTTTAATTCCAAAACGGTACTTACTTAAAAAACATGCCTCGTATATATATATATATATATATATATATATATATATATATATATATATATATATATAATATATATATAAATAAAATTAGTTGGAGAACTCGGCAAAGGGCGTGATAAATTTTCACACGATGTTCATTTAGCCAATATTTCGGTCCTTGGTTAGGACCTTCTTCAGGGCACAAACTGAAAAGGAGTATGAGTCTACTAACTGAGAGAACTTGGGCAAAAAAATAAAAAAATAAATTATTCATATTATTATTAATAAACTGGTGTAGAAATATAATAAAAATATAATAGAAGATATAATAAACGACAAAAACACTCACATGAAGAGTGCGACGTTGAGTTAACATGAATGGCCATAATTAGCTTATAACATTAAATCGACTAACAATCCATTAAAAAAAACACTATAAACTAATACATCAAATTCAAAAGATTGCATTTATAACAGGGATGTCATAGAAAACCCTGGAAGCTGAAAACATTTTTAATTAATTCACCCCAAACAACCACCTGTGGCCGGCACCATGCACGACATGATTGACATACAGCTGACAGAATACAGCTACCTGACAGAGATAAGGGACTTTTTTTGAAAACCTAAAACCGAATGTTATAAACAACCGGAAGGAAAACTGGTCCACTAAAAAAATGTATAAATAGTCAAAATTTATAGAATTGGTAGCGGAAGAAAATACCAATTGAACACACTTAAAAACCGATATGGAAATTCGGATCAAAAAGTAACCGCAATTTGATTTTGTTAGATACGGCAACTTCTGCTTTCTTTCTTTATTTGTTATATATATATATATATATATATATATATATATATATATATATATATATATATATATATATATATATTATAAGTCAATTTATGTAAAATTCTGCAGTTGGAGAGTAACCTGGAAGTTTTCAAGAGAATTAAAAAAAAAAACAAGTTGGTCAAAACGTAAGCTACGTCTCGATTTTTGTCCAAAAAATGCCCTATTTTTCCGAATGTTGGCACGGGAAAAAAAAGAGTAAATTTAAAAAAAATACAGCGTGACGGTCGCCTCTCTCGGGAAGGCAATGACAAACCACCCATAGTATCATGCCTAGAAAAGCCCTCTCACTTTGGCCGTTCGGAACCGGCCTTAAACTGTATGTCCCGTTTGTCTGTGGAACTCTTAAAAAGGCACCTACCACAGGCAAAGGCGAGAGGGTCGCCTACGTTCGTTTCGGATATGGCGTTTCATTAACAATTACCATGGTAACAATAAGTTAATTCATTGTTACTGTACGATATTATCGATAAATAAGTTGTCGTAAATACCTAATAAATATAATTTAACTCGTGCCTTTTACAAGAAAAGGATTTTTTTTCTTATACAGAGCGGGATCCTACCGCACTAAACTCTTTGTCATAAAACTTAAGCATTAATTGTAATTGTTTGGAGTTTATGTGGTTAAAAATAAAGAATCGTTGGTTGGTTAAGGCAGCTCTGGTTCAAAATCTTTAATTGACCTGATTAGAACTCTTGGAGAGGGGGTATATCTATTCTGTTTATTTTGTGGGCGAAACAAATGCTGCAGGAAATCCTTTAATTACTTCAAGAACAGCGTTTCTGTTGTAACAATTTGCACAGATCTTGGATCGCTACTGCTTGTGCTTGTAGAGGAGGAGGATATTAAGAAAAGCGCATGTATAACAGAAAACATTTAGATGTCTGGTTCTGTAACTTTTATTCCTTTTTAGGGAAAATGACGTTAAATTCTAAGTGGTTACTGTTCTTAAAAGTTTATGTTACGCAGTTCCTCGTTGTCTACGGATATTATTTCTATGAGCAACTGGTTAACCTTCAAGGTGAATAATGGAAAAAGCGGGCTGTCATCAACAAAGCTTGCATTGAATTTTGTTTTTTTTTCCAGCAGATCTTTAACGTGAATAAGAAAAAGATTATGAGACGTTTGCAGCCATATGGTACCCTGATGTTGATAGTTTTTTTTTTTTTCGCTCACCTTCCCGCCTCAGTAGAGATTTTACCCTTTTTCCATATCCCAAGGATATCGGCGAGGATGTCGTAATACCCGCCAACGTTGTCCAAGTGCCGAAACATACATTTTTGTATTTCACGGCACCTTTTAAACAACGCAGTAGTGCTGCCACGGACGTTATTTGTATTTCTGCAGACAACTATTACTTGTGTACGTGGCCAGGCCAAATATACTTAAATAAATAAGTATACCGACCTGCGGGATTGAACCTTCGACCTCCTGCACAGTAGCAAAGCACTACACCACCGAGCCACGGCCAGTCACCAAAGTAAGCCAGCTTTCTAAAGTAAATCCATCAACTGTCACTTACGAAGAACGATCTCTGAGATAACTTGAGAGATTTAAACAAGGATTTTCGTATATACCACCAAGAGGGCAGAGCCAATAATCTGTTGTGTTATACACTGCCGAATGCTTGCATGGATGAGGCGTAGCCTCTTAAAACTCCCCTTATTCCAAAGTGGTGTAACAAAAGTTACGACATTTTCTGTTGATCTTTGCTTACCAGAGGCATATTAGTGGTCGTTAATAATAACCAATTCTTTCAGATATTTTAAAAGATATTGAATTAAAGACTCCTATAGCCATTCACTAAAAGGAATGTGAACGGTAGCTGTTTGGTCTGTTTACCTTTTTTAGGTATTATATTTTTAGACTGAACTCGGGAACCTTTAAAGCAGAAAGAAAATATTTCATTCTGTAGGGAGGAATGTAAATTTTGTCATCGTTAAAACTTTGGACATATAAGTCTTTAGAAGAATTTTGGATCAGATGTAATTAGTCCAATTGATTATTTATTTCTTACCTTAAAAATATATTTAATTTTAAAACTAATAAGTGTGTTCTACGACAAAGAGTTTGGAACGTTCGTTTCCCAATCTACTAAGTTTTAGAAGGTTTAACAACTAACGTATATAAAGCCGAGTTAATGTAAAATTTTAGTCATACTGTCACTCGGACAAGCTTTATCTTAGGCTATTTGTCAAAGTTAACATTATTATTTTCGAAGGTATTTTTTTAGAAATTAATAGAAGTAAAATATAATTCGCAAAATAAAGTTTTTCTTTGGGTAACAGTGTCATTAAAATTTCTCAATAATTCGACCATACTAATAGTTACCGCGAATATATTTGTTTTATTAATATGTTAAATCAGCTTTTATCAGAAAAATATGTAAATTTGAATCATGTCTGACTAAAAACACTATGATATTGGTAATAGACCTTCTAGTGATACAGTTGTTAAACTTCATATTTTCCCTGAAAATATCCGTTTTTATTTTTGTTTTAGAATAAAAATCTAAGTCGTAAATTTTAGAGGTTAGATTTTAACCTTCAAATATGATTTAAACTGATACAAGTTTTAAAGCTAACGTTAAGAATAAAACAAAGTCTAAGAACACTTATTGTATGGAGAATATTTTAAACATGTATAGTTTTTTACTTTAATTTGGATAAAAACATTTACAGAAAAGTAATATATTGCCAATGCCAATGAGACGAAGATGCGAAAATTACCTCGTGATACTATGTTCTGTTGGGCTGGGTTTCGCAGAAACGCAAAAATCCCTAATTTCTCATCAATCAATCATAGGTGATTTTACAGTATTTTTATATTGACAATTTTTGCTGATTTAGTCCTACTATTTTCATAACAAATTTCTTATGGAATTTATTTCGAATGTTACAGTTATTTATTAAAGTTGTCACGTTGAATTTGATTTCAATCGAATTGTTCGTAACTTTTTAAAATTTTCTATTTTTATTATCGAAAACCCTTTCCTTATTGTTCATACAATTAAATATAGGGATTCCTTAATTGTTTCCACCATTTTCTATTCTGTGTTTTCAGTTTCCATATCAGGTTTGCATGTCTTTTAATTTCAGCACTATAACACGTTTGTGGCTTTTCTGGAACAGTGTGCTGTGTTTGATATTCTTTCAGATTTTGGTCACATATCCTGTAAAAACGAGGAAAGCTTAGAAAAGCTAATAGTAAAGGGTAAAGTTAAAGACAAAAGAACAAAAGGTCGATCTCCATCCGCTAGATCGATCAAGTGAAGCAAATGACTCATATGTTCTACTACAGAATACACAAATCTGTTACACGGAATAATTTTTCATAAGATCACAAAGATCACAAGCCTTTAAGGAACGACTGAGAACAAGAATATATATATATATATATCTATATATATATATATATATATATATATATATATATATATATATATAGATGCTTATACTGCACTCTGTCGGTAATTTATTTAAAGCTTTTGCAAACAAAACGGCTAGCACCACGGCTGGCACTTAATTGCAGAAGCGCACCTTCTCGATCTTCCCGCTCGAAGGCATAGATAGCGTTGGTGAAGCAACTAAAGGCGAATCGCAAGATCCACATTTCAGAAGTTCCCAAAGGGTTCTTTGTATTTGCCAGACCATCTCAAGACGCGTTTCGCCGTATCACGGCTCATCAGTTGGGCTAGATTCAGCAAATACAAAGAACACAATTTCAGTCCTTATCCAGGTACTAACGGAAAACCAGGACAAAATAGATGCTTTAAATAAGTCACCGACAGAGTGCAGTATAAGCATCTATTTTGTCATGGTTTTCCATTAGTACCTGGATAAGGACTGAAATTGTGTTCTTTGTATTTGCTTCAAATCGTCCAATTGCGGCCACATAAATCAGTTATCATGTCTCTGCAACGCACTCCATTCACCCAAATGTTGTTGCCAGCTTTATCTGCAGAATAGAAAGTATCAATAATGCAATCACCCCAAAAAACCATATCAAACAGCCACTCCTTTAAGGATACATTAGCTTTTTTACGACTACGTGTGAATTTACAGAAACAATTCTATTCAAAATACCTTGGGCTGTAAAAAAAACCATAACCAAAGTGGTCTGTCCTGGTTTTATTTTACGTCATAATGGTACAACGCCCGTAACAAAATTATTTATATACTTTTTTGTACCATTTACATGTCTTTGGTTTGTCTCCAATCCAATGGGACACCCAGAAAGTCCAAATTTTTCGTACTTTGAAAAAATCGCACACTGATCTTCAGTATCTCCCTCGATCTATTTATCTGTTATTCGTTGGTTTCCGACAAGTCTGCTTTTCATTTTATCGACACTTTCTTGAGGTCTTATATCAGAAAGACGCCTAGGTTGTAACATGTCCTCCTTTAAAAAATATTCACTCTAAAATTCTCGATACGAACGAAAAATTGTTTGTGGTGAACGCAGTCTTCATCCAAAACAATTTTTAGTTTCCGCTCATTCTATTAAAGTATAATTTTTCAAACTGCAGTGTAAAACTTATATAATATCCTGTGTGTTATTATTAATCACTTAACAAAATAATTTTTTTTTACAAACTATGCGAAATGAGCAAACTCAGATAACTGGAATAAAACTCCATGCGTTTGCAATATATGTACTCAAAAATGGGCTTAATTTATTTTTAGTTCCGTTCTAAACACAATAGACGAACATCTGTTCTCATCGGCAGTGGCACGGCAACAGGAATTTCAAATATCAGTTTTATGGAAACACTGCTGTAAAATGCCTAATTTTTAGAAAATTACTAAATTTATTTTGATTCAAAAAGGCCAGTTGGCGGTTAGTGAAGTTATGCTTAGCGCGGTCTAAATAATAGTTAAAAAATGCTACTCAATCACTTTTTATTTAATTGTAGACTGGCTAGCGACTCCATAGTTACCTGATAAATCAATATATCGGGTTATTGATTATAAAAAGACTTGCCCTCTAACTCGAGTTGGGCAAAAATATTAAATGTTTGTGTGTACGGTTTTTTCAATATTTTTTTTTTTTTTTTTTTTACTCACTACGGAGTTAAAAACAAAAACTTATATAATATATATATATATATATATATATATATATATATATATATATATATATATATATATATATATAAGAAAGAGGAAGGGAAGGACAGTAACAGGGCACTGGCAACAAACAATCCTAAGTTTAACTGCTGGGAAACGCCCTTATAAGGAGAAGAGATGAGCAATCAAAGATCTAAAGGCTCTAGTATCTGCTTTTTATTTTTATTATCGAGCTTTCGCTGCCTAATGGTAGCTTCTTCTGGATTCTAAAAATGCAAACCAGGTACAGAAAATAAACTAAAACGTTCGTTTTTTAAAACGTGATTAAATAAATTGTACGACTGAATGTGAAATTACTTACAAAAATTTAGCAGTTAGTTCATCTCTGTGAAGACAATGAAATTTGCATTTTTGTTGGCCAGGTGGTATGCATGATTACACAAAACATGATTAAAAGACACTTAGAGAGTTACACAAATATTAAAAATAAAAACTTGGTCAATAAACATCAGTTAAAAACACTTTTAAAGACAGAAACACAACTGCAAGAAACCATGATGTTGAAACGGTACTCCATTTTAAAATTTTTTGACGTCGAGTTTAGTAACTATTTAGTGATATTTGAGTCCGAGCCGGATATTGTTGGTAGTCTATGTCGTCATCAGGTCGACAAAAAAAAAAGGATTAAAATTAGGAATGTGGTAAATTATTTTCGGTAGATGCGAATTTTAGATAAATTATTTATTATTAATGATATCTATTTTTTAGTTTTAATTTTATAAAAAAGGGGGGACTTAAATTTGATGAAATTGACGAGTTATTCATTATTAATTATATTAATTCTTTAATTTTATAATCAAGAGATTCATAGGCTAATTTAAAAATTTAAAAATTTGAAATCGAAAATTAATACTGGACGTTATTTATTATTAGTCATATTTAATTTTTTATTATGTAATTTTAACAAGAAAATATAGAAAACTGGTAATAAATAGCAAAAAATGACAAAGAGATCAGAAACGTCAACTTTACTAGAAAATAATTTTTTCATAGAGATCGTTCTTTTTTATTGGTTTGGTATAGTTTTGTGTTAGCAAATAGGTATACATGGAGCTCAATCCTTCTATGTCTTTTTTGTGGTTGAGATTATTTTTACAGGTTTTTATGTAACACATTTCCAAGAAACTTCTTCTGAAATAATTGGTCTCAACATCCAGAATGAAGCTGTTGTTATATTGTACTCTGTGATCTGTATTATTTACGTGTAAGCTCAAACTAGTTGCGTTAGGTTTGTGTTTACTATCACTTTTGTGTAACGCTAATCTCTTAGAGAGCTTTTGTGAAGTTTGTCCAACGTAGACCAAACCACATTGACAGGGAATGCCATAGATTATATTAGATCTTTGTAAAGTATCGGTTTTATCTTTTAAATTGGTATAAAAACAATTAAGTCTTTTTATGTTGTAGTTAGCAATTTTAATGTTTGTATTTTTAAAAAGAGAAGACAAGGACTGGGAAAGGCCTTCAATGTATTGTAACTTTCCTACCTTAATATCGACATTAGTGGTGACAGTTGGATTAATTGGAAGGAGGGGTCTTTGAAAATTCTTTCTGATTAGAGCTTTAGGATAGTAATTGTCCAACAAAATGTCTTCCAACAGTTTTTAACATTTTTTTCCCTAAATGAGGGGTGGCAAATCTTATCTATTCTGTTCTTTAGTCCTCTGATGATGTTCAGTTTCTGTTTCATAGGGTGTTAATCACGTTTTAAAAAACGAACGTTTTAGTTTATTTTCTGTACCTGGTTTGCATTTTTAGAATCCAGAAGAAGCTACCATTAGGCAGCGAAAGCTCGATAATAAAAATAAAAAGCAGATACTAGAGCCTTTAGATCTTTGATTGCTCATCTCTTCTCCTTATAAGGGCGTTTCCCAGCAGTTAAACTTAGGATTGTTATATATATATATATATATATATATATAATTTTTTAAATTTAACACCCTGTATTTTGTTTTTCAGTTTTATAAACCTCTTAGTTCTAGAGACGCCAATATATGTTTTTATGGCATTAATGTGCGAAATAAGGAAGAAAAAAAACTTTTTCTAGCTTTAACAGTAGGTTTTGTTAATTGAATTATGGTAGTAAAAAGTTAAAGCTAAGTATTAATATAAAAAAAAGCTTTCCAGGGAATAAAAAACGGGTTATATATGAAATATTTATTAAAATTGGTTATAACAAAATACAAGCACAGCGGGAATATACAAGGCGTTAAGGAAGGTAAAGAAGGATCCCTAGCTTACATACATTTCCAGGAATCATTACTGAAACAATATTGAACTCAAAGAAAATAATATTACAAAAAATATGAAAAATAAGTTTGTTCTTGATCCTAAGTATCGTATTATTAGTATTGCAAATAAATTAAAATTGATTATGATGGATGCTTAATATGACCCTGATTCTGTTCAATGCATTTCCTTTCAATTTGTCTGACAAAATTATTCGTTTGCCTCTATAAATTAAAATAGTAAATTCAGTGTAATTTCTTTCCTTTGACGCATAGGCACAGCCATCCTCTAAGGTAGGAGGGAGCAGCTTCTCAAAACTCAAAATTCCATTAATGAAGAAAAAAAATGTATTTATAATTTTTTAGGTCCTTAACGATCTAAGGGTAGCAGCTGCCTTCACTTGCCCCCTGGCTACGTCAATGCTTAGACGTTTTACGGTTAAGTTTTTTTTTGATCTTTTAATTTATATTTTAAATAGCCTCATAAAAACGTGTCCAAAAGTTGCTATGTTAATCTTCCAAATCTGTTATTCCATAAACGGAAAGTTTAATGTAAAAAATCGGTTTCTGAGAAAAACATCTCATGGGGCACAGTCCAGCTTTAAAATTATTACTATGTGGTACTAGATTTTCAACAATGGCCGTTATTGTTTATAATGTGTGTAAGTCGTTATCTTTAAATTTCTGTTAAAAAATATTGATCTTATTACTTTAATATACCATATCAAATCCAATAGATTAACGGCCAAACGGGCTGTTTTTCTCTTATGGCTCAAGGGTTTCTGGTTAGATCAACAGTGAAGATATAAAATCTATTAAAAACTTCAAGTGTTAAGAAAATCGACTCATTCGTCCAAACAGTTGTACTAAACAGTTGCCCATCCTGTATCATACATACCATTATCTCCTAATGAAAGTCTATAGACAATTATTTGTTTTCCTGAGTTACAGTCTGTCAAGTAAGAACGTGTCCGCGTTAATTCATTGTTGGTAGATGCGATTCTAGCGATTCAACAAAAAATCGGAAGAGGGAACCTTTGTCTACGACGCATTTCAGGCAAAATCACTCCGACAGTCAAATCGTGTCTTTGTTTTCACGGGACTCGAAAGAAGAAACTAACAACTGACGTCTGTCGTTTATCAAGGGCCCAAAGCAAACTAGTAATGGGAGTGATCACTGACTACTGTCACCTGAGGAAATCTTTGCAGAAAATCGGTATCCACAATGCCCCCACGATATGCAGACTATGGTGAAGAGAAAGAAACCTTTGTGCACCTCCTTTATGCATGTGTATGTTAACTCGGAATAGACATAAACTGTTCGGAGATTCATACACATGAAGGGCTTGGAAGGGACGACGCTCATGTAACCAAACGAGGGTAGCAGAATAAGCCAAGAGGCTGCAGTGCACAAATAGGTACAATCGTCTACCCCTCCTACAACCAACCAACTACTGTAAAGCATTTTCGATTCGGTAATATGTTTTGCGAAAATCGTCAAACCTGGATTTTTTAAAATCATTCATAATAGAAACGTACCCTGAAAATGGAGAAGAATTTCCAATTTTTTATTTTCCTAGTTTTCTCTTCTTTTTTCAGCCATTTTCTTTCGTTTGAACGTTGTCTCAATTAAGATGTAATTTTATATTCTTGAAAATGTATTTAAGCTAGGGATTCTTATCTGCCTTTCATAAAGTCCTGTATATTCCCGTTGTGCTTGCTTTTTATTATAACTGTTTTTATTAATATTTCGTTTGTCCCTTTTTCCACTCTTTGAAAAAAAAATTATATTAAGACTTTAACGTAAGGCGTTTTTTTTTTCTTTATTTTGTTCAATAACAGTATAAAGATATATATTAGAGTTTCTAGAGTTAAGAGTTCTATAAACCTCAACAATAATATACAGGGTTCAAAAAGTTTGTGCGATATGTCAAACCCCATAAAGAAATCTTAGTATTTAATATTTTTGTGTAACTCTTGAATTAAGCAAGTTAAAAGGGTGGTCTACTTATAATCAACAAGCTTGTTCGTCCTTTGTCCAAAAAGAAACCGAATTTTTGGTTGAAAATAATGCACACGTGAACTATAATTATCTAAACCGATTTTCCTACCGGTCACCAAAACATACTCACTCTTATCACTATAACTAGGCATCTAACGGAACAAACTTCAAAGCTAAACACACTCAGCCTTATCACTATAACTAGGCATCTAACCGAACAAATCTCAAAGCTAAAGTAAGACTAATGAAAGTTGACGCTTTCGACAATAGGTGGCGTTACTTATTTCACCTATTTTCGAGATGTTTGGTTTAATTTGGACAAAAGCTATACACCCACTAAATTGAATGACAAATTCTATAGCTCAGTCGCCAGGGGTTTTGAGCTCTCATTAAATGTTAAGAGGCTGCATTTTGGTACACAGGTAGTTTTTGAACGTAGAATACGATAACCAAAAGTTTGCTAAAGTTTGATGTACGCTAAGCCCACAAAATCCAAAATAAAATCAAAAATTTGGTTTTTCGATAATAACTGGAAAAATAAAAAAGATATCGAAAAATTGGCACCATGTGAAAGAGCGGGAAATTTTACAAAACATAGTATAGAGATTTTTTTTCGAAATTTTTTTTATTAGCGAGAGAATTTATTAAAAATTCGGATAGGTGATTCAAAAAGTTTAGCGCGCCAAACAGGTTAATTTGAAAGTCTGCGCGCACCGCTCGAAGGTTAATCGATATTACCTGTCTTCAGAGTGTAAAAAAAAATTAAAGATAACTTTTTGAAGAGAAGACTCTCAGCTTTCCGGTGATACTAATAGTTTTTATTTTTGTTTCTTTATAATTTGTAAAACGTAAAACGAAATTTTTGTTTGTATGTTTTTAACGGACATACAGTGAATTTCAAATATTTAATAAAATAGTATTCAAAAAAAAATCCTTGTGCATATATGGTATCAGTATTTACCTTAAGTTTCAATATAAGATTAATTAAAAATACCCACACTGTCTGTGTTATTTAAAAATTGAGTTTTAAAATATGAAAATTTGCCTGCGTATTTTTTACTTATCATACAACTTAAACTTAAAATAAAAAAAAAATATATTTAAAGGTGTAAAATGAAGATAACAGTCTAAGCTTTAAGTATAAAGTATTTATATTTCATTTGAACGTCCAGGCACAAAGAAAACAGTTACTGAAAACACAAAAATTCTACATTACTCGAAGGAATTTTGTTAATGGCAATCGGAGAAGAAACACGCGCACAGCGCCACCTGCCCGATCTGTTTTCTGTCATCTGTGCGACGCTCACGTAGTTTGCATACTGTATGTTGTTAAATAAACTTTTAAATGAAAAATAATTAACTTTAAGTTATTAATTAATTAAGTAGTGGATGCTGTTTAGTGAAGTGAACTATTTTTAACTGTTGTTTTTAAGTGTTCTACATTTTACGCTTTTACATTTGAAAAATTATCAATGAAGTAATAATAAATTAATATTAATATTACAGTAAGTAAATATAAACTTTTAAGGAAGGAACTTACTGTTATAATAACCTGAAAATACATCACCAAGACAGGTAATTATAAATGAGGTTGGAAGTATGATTCCCACTAGAACTAAAGAGGTTAAACCAGCCATTTAATTTTAAATATTTTTTGTTTAAATTACGGTAAAACTAAAAAAAATCCATATACTATAAAATTTCCCGTTCTTTCACGTGGTGTTTTTCGATATATTTCTTATTTTTCGAGATGTTTGCGAAAAACCTAATTTTTCATTTTATTTTCGTTTTTGTAGGCTTAGCGTACACTTTAGAGCAGCAAACTTTTTTATCGGGTTCCACGTCCAGAAAACTATCTGTATGCCAAAATGCAGCCTGTTAACATTTAATGAGAGCTTTTCTTCATAATTTGCCTCTGACGACTGGGCTATTACTGCAGCCACATAATGTACCAAGAATCTAATTATAATTTTGTTAGATCACGACTAGTTTTAAAATAAAGCTTGTGCATGAGTTTTGGTCATTTTACATGCATTTTTGTCAGTAAAAAATTCACTGCCATTTAGAAATAATTATTCCCACTAAGATGTTTAGGTATTTATTTTTTAAATCATTTTAGCTTTAGAGACAGCCATATATGTTAAAAAAATGAGGGTATAGAGTACGCTCGAACGACACCGACCACTTTTCTTTGGATAGTTTTGATACAAACAATAAGGCTAAAAAAATTTGGCATTTTTATTAGTTTAAAAGGTAAAGACATATATTTAGTGGACAAGAGAAGTCACTTCCACAATCGCCGCTTTTGGTATAGTGCAGTAAAAAAGCATTTGAAAATGCACAATCTAGATACAGCAATATCATGATTTGATACTCTCTGGGGCATCAACAGGAGTGTTGTCCTGAGTTCTGGACCTCGACAAACTTGTTTTCTTTTGTTTATAAATAATTTAAGTTTTCAAAATGCGTCTTTTGAGCTTAAAGTGTGAATAACTCCGGTTATGTAAGTCGGATGAAATTTCAAACAAATCCTCGTCCGTTTTAAGTCGCTCAAGTGCATACATAACCTACAAAATTGAAAAAGCAGGCAAAAAACTGTTATTTTTTCATTTCATTTCATTTTATTGTACAGGTCGACTAAGTTAACTGATCGGCTTGAAACTGAAAATATGCCTTTTGTTGTAGCAAAAAATACCTTGAAATTTTGGCACAAAAATATTGAATCCAGGGGGGCACAATTGAATTTGTTATTTAAAATTTGAATTGCCCGCCATTTTTAGGTCTCGACGCCAATTTCCGATGCCATTAAATTTTTGGGAGTCATTTTAACCGTTTTTTTTACATTTGTTGATTCATCAAATAACAACAAATGCGTTTTTTCGCTTGAAACTTTTCTTTCATTTGAAAAAATAAAGTCCGAACTCTATACCCTCGTGTACCTCCTTTTTGTCAATAAAATTTCAATAGATTTTTATGTGACAAGAACGTGAGGTTTCTTTCAGAAATGCATTGTTACGAAGGTAAAATAACAAATGGATAAAATATAGTTTTTACCTTCACATAAATTTAAATGTTAAAATCTTTTTTATCCCATTATAAGTACCGAACTAATAGCATAATAGTTTCTTGGCATTTATCGTCAAGATTACCCGATTTATCTATTAGTTGTCAGCTATATGAAAATTTAAATAGCCATTTGTATATTAACAATCATAAAGGTACAGGACGTATGAAATATTATTCACCATCCTGGTATCTCAGAATCGAGTAAAAACAGGAATAAAATATTGTATTGTATTTGTAAAAAATCGGCCTCCAAGATTTTGGACTTCTTGGCATTTCGTGGGCCCTAGATCACGAAAAACATAATTTCTCATTTTCGGCAGTTTGTCTTACCGTTGACACGATAACTCTCAAACGAAAGGAAGTATTCGATTTCAATTATGTTGTCTGTCAGCTGAAGCTCTTTTCTGCCTGGTCTCTTTTTTGGAGAGTCTATATCCTCCTTCCTTTCTTCTCTTAAAATTCTGTAAATTGTAGCTTTATTACCTCTGGTTATTAAGGACTATTTTGTCACCAAATTGGCGTTAGCTGCCCGAACTTTTGGCGTTTCACTGGAGAAGACATTTTGTTAACACACTAACTGATTTGTCATTAACTGGCTTGACACTTGGGCATGCTGCTCTAAATATGTATTTATAGTTGGGGCAACAGGAAGGTATGTAAATAAAATAATTTGGTCGGCAATAAAACTTCGTTACAAAAGAGCAATGTTACCTGAAAAATACGTGGGAATAGATAGCACGCCTCTGTTATAGTGTGACAATTTTAATTCAATTCACCTTATGGAGAATATTCCAAAATTTTTTAATTAGTGCTCTTGGAGATTTTTTTTTTATGGGTCTAGCACACGTGCTGCAGGGACGTCCCTAAAACGCTACAGGAGCGGCACGCGTGCGGAAAAAAGTGATTCACGCTGCTCTTGAATCGCTGTAAATTGTGCTCGGTGGGAAACACAGTCCTGGGCAAATTATTCCAAGGGGAAGATGTTCTCCATATAAAAGACTGCTTGAAAAGCGCTGTACGAGGAGTAATAAGCTGAACCTCATACGGATGTGAAGTATCAGCGCGACGTGTATTTCTAATATGCACTGCTTTGGGAGGAATTAAACAGCCCACATCCTCCGAACACTTTCCATGGAAATACCTGTAGAATAGGCTCAAGTCGCCCACCGTTCTTCGATGTTCCAGCGAATCAAGGCCGCCGGTCAGTTCGGGTCTCCAATACGACGAACAGCTATTCTCTGAACAGAATCCAACAAATGCAGTGTATGTTTGGGAGCGGAGCCCCAAACATGGGAGCAGTATTCCATAGTTGGTCGAATTTGAGAGCTTTGTAAAGAATAAACAGTTGTTGTGGAGTGTAAAGCTTTCTGATTCGAAATAATATTCCCAACTTTTGAGAAGCTCTCCTTGCTACGCCTGCAACATGCTCATGCCAGGACATATTTGCTCCTAAATTAACGCCCAACAAATTGAGTGACGATGTTAGAGGAATGGAGTGCCCCGCCATAACAATGTCGGGTTCAGCAACGTTAACTTTTTTAGAAAATATAGCGTGGAGGCTGCGATTTTTCTCAATTTTTGCAAAATAATATAAACAAAAGTTTGCTTCAATATTACATCACATATATTTTTGAACTCTTGTTTTCGCAAGCTTTTATTTGACACTCCACTCGATTACCTTGAAAGACTATTTTTTTTTTCACTTCCGATTTCACTCCAAAAACTAACCTCTTAAGTCAAAAATTAACCTTCAAAATTACACGGCTGTGATTGGGCTATCCATTTCTATATTTGTGACAAATTTTAACTTTCTGTGTCAACTAGTTTCGGAGAAAATCGACTGTGACAGACAGACCCCGAAGTGATTCCATAAGTGTTCAGTTTTTCAATTTTGGTATAGAACACTAAAAAGGAAAGGGGTCTAAAAATTTCATTCAATGTCATTATGATAGTTTTTCTTGAATTTAGTTAAGCCTAATTACTTGGAGTTAAACATATTAGAGGTTAAAGGACTGGGGAAGGAAGTTAGAGGGTAGTTCATATCTAGAGATGTTATACAGTCTGTCAAGTAAGAATGTGACCGATCGTATTCTTGAAAAAATGTGTTTCGAGAACATTTTTTTCCATCAATGTATTCTTTGGTGTGCTAACAACGGCGCAATTACCTTAGTGACTTTTCGAATCGCCCCCTGCATTAATAATCGCCTGGCATCTTCGGGGCATGCTGTCGACCAGATTTTCTGCATACTCTGCAAATTTTTTCGAATCTCGCGAGACAACAGAATCAAAGTATTTCCTTTGAGTTTTCTCTTTACAAGAGGTCAAACGTTTTCAATAGGGTTGGCGTACGACGATTGTAAGGGCCACTCTGGTATCTTATTGTGAGCTCACGCGAGCCCCTTTGCGACGTGATTTTCGCCCAGCAAAGGTTTCTCCAACGTGGTTCGGAATTTGACATCATGAGTAAGGGACACATTTAAACCCGATTTTCTTAATTTCGTCGCTCCTTGACTCAGCGTCAATTTCGGGTCCCACGAAAACAAAGACACTATTCATTTTTCGACTTTCAGAGTTACTTTGCCTACCAAGTCACATTTTGACAAGTCGTCGACATTTTTTCGTCTCATTAAAATGATTTACCCACTTCTTCACAAACGATACCGACTTTTTAATATGTTTAGCGGCCGTTGGATGTGTCATTTCAGGCCCCTTTGGATGGGAATAAAGAAAGACCTCGCCTCGAACCGTCGCGCAAACAAGTGACTCATTACGTGATTTCGACGAAAGTTCGGAATGATATTTTTACTAAAATGCGTCGTAGACGAAGGTTCCCTCTACCGATTTTTTGTTGAATCGCTAGAATTACATGTACCAAAAATGAATTATCGAGGACACATTCTTACTTGACAGTGTGTACGCCCTTTTCAAGTTTTTTGGAATCGACAAATCTGAATATTGCGTTATTTTTCCATTGTTTCCCATTATTTATGATCAAACATATAAGGAGTTAATGAGGTGGGGGAGGAGTTGCTTCTTTTATATTGTGTTATAACGTCCTTGTCAAAGTTCTTGGACTCGAGGATTTTAAATTGTATTATTTTTTCGTTATTTTTAACTTCAATACAAATAGTATGTAGGGGCAAATGTCAACTGCCAATGGTAAATATCTCCGAACCCCTTCCTCTGCTGAACTTTTTTTTTGATTAATATCTCACCTTAAAGTATTTCTCATTTAAAACGTTAACTTGTAGTACTTGGATTGAGTTTTTCTTTAGTAAAGAAAAATCAGATTCAGTAGATAACCTAGGCCAACATTTTTTAAACTCTGAGACCAGAATATACTTTTTCGAAGGTTTTGGTGCACTGAATCCAACTTCGACCTCAGAATTGCTTCATCACATCAAGTTTCGAGATATCCTAACCTAACAATGCAAAAAACACGGTTTTTCGCTATATTCAGGATTATATTACACCGCGAATTAATTGTTCTCCACAAAACTCGTTGCGGCATTTGAAAGTACTACCCTTACCCTTCAAAATGCATATGACTGTTTGTAGTCAGTTTCCACTGGTTTATTTAAATTGCGATGACGCGTTTCGCTGTCGATGCAGCTTCTTCAGATCTACATTTTACACTGTCAAGTTAGGTTTAATGTTTCCAATTCCAATACTATCAATGTAATTTAATTAGGTGTAATATTATAATTAAGAAATTATATAAAATTGTGAACATTAAACCTAACTTGACAGTGTAAAATGTAGATCTGAAGGAGCTGCATCGACAGCGAAACACGTCATCGCAATTTAAATAAACCAGTGGAAATTGACTAAAAACAGTGTTTTATTATATATTTATAATACATTTCCATCAAGTAGAAGCTACAACCATCCAAAACTTCAAAATGCATTTTGAATTTTTTAGATATTTTATTTCTTCTCGGAGAGGATGTACCTAGTCATTGGACCCAAAAGAAGCGTTTTTTCTTAGCGAAACTATTCGTTATATAAATCAGATTTTTACTTTATATAATAATACATAGCTTAAAATACAATTTCTGAAATTTTAATTAAAAAAAAATAAAAGACGGCGCTAAACCCGTTCCCCTGCGACCCTTTTTTTTAAGGAGCATTCCGATGTGCACGATTACTGGGAGCTGGATCAACTGAAAACAAAATTTCCAATTTAGTTTATTAGACGATCAATCTTGTCTTTCAACGAAGGATTTAAAAAAATACTCATCATATGGCATTAGTTCAAACTAAAAAGCGAAAAAAATGAGGTTATCGCGTTTTATATTTTTGCTAATTAAAAATAAATTTCTTGATAAAATCAAAAATTACTTCGTTCAAAGACAAGCAATATGTATGGAGAAAATATCTACCAAATTTCATCAAAATCGGTTCAGTGGTTCTTGAGATATCTTGCACATCGCCAAGGGATTTTCAAGAAAAAGTAATTTCGAGAAAAACTACTCGTTTAAAGTTTTAGGTTTGGAAAATCGGGTTTAAAAACAGTAATACAAAACTAAATTCTTACCTGTAAATGAATTATCGACTCCAGGGCCATATGCTGAATCTTCATCCGCTGTTTGAGCTTCTAGAATACTAATTTGTTCTTGTCTATCATCCATTCTAGCTTCTTTTGTACTTTGTGGCAATTGTCGCTCAGCCAGGTCAACTCGTTCTCTGTCCACTTTAGCCGCGTAGTCATGTGCATTTCGGCCACAATGAACTCCCATAGTTGTCATTATATTTAACAAAGCTAATTAAAATATAAACTTTATTAACTGCTACGACCGAATTATTACGAGTGAACTGTACAACAGTACTCAACAAACTTCCAGTTTCGAATATAGAGCCTCAGAAAAAGTTTATTTTAAATAGATTAAAATCGAGTTAAGATCCTCGAAGGCTAACCCGACAGCAGCTGCTCGCTACCTGCTCCGAAAACTCTATGCAAGGGGACAACTTTTAAACTGTTTTACCCGATTTTTATGAAACTTACAGAACATATTCATAGGATATCAAAAGAAAATGTAAAAATCCAAAAATCGAATTTTTTTCACCCAGTTGACTAGGTATATCTCCTTAAATTCTGCTCAAAATTATAGACAACCTTATACCGGACGATCCGAAATTATCGTTAAATATAACCGGAGTATATTCTATGTCTAAAAGTAAGACGGACAGTCCACATAAATATACTTCAAATCTGCCGGACGCACATCCGGAAATACTCGTATGTATAGATAAATAAAAAGTAGAAATATACTGGACGCGATTGAATTTTGTATTAAACTTTTTCCTCTATCTTTCTTTAGTCGTTTCTGGGATAAGGAGGTGATTAATTTTATTTTGGACATCCTGTATATTTCTAAACTAGGAAATTAAATTGAAGATAATTACTTTTTATATTTAATTGTTTTTAACTGATAGCTACCTGTTAACCTAATGTTGTATTAAAAATTTTGTATAGTTATTATTCAATTAATAAATTGTCTAATTTTAAAGCGATGTTGTTTTATTTAATACTCTACAACATTTAATTAATGTTTATTTTAAGTAATTTTATTAAATATGAAATGACTTTCTTAATTTTTTTTAATAGTCCACCTCCCCGCCACTCCTGTCTAAAAAAGCTCTATTGGTAAATGTTGCCTCCGAGCTTTCGGAACAGATTGCTATATTCTGACTTCGTTAGTCTTTTAGTAAATTGATATTTGCAAAAATTTAAACTATTTAAAAAATGGCATTCAAAATCCATATTCAAACCGATTTTCGGTTTGAAATTTTAGATGAAAATAACCAAGTCGTTCCTCAGACCAGTTCGGCGTCAATACCCATATCACACCATAGTTGGCTTTACCTGACGTGTCCCACCGAATCTGAGGAAGAACGTCAGATTAGTCCGACGGGATCAATCGAAACATTTGGGTGGATTATTAACGCCATCCACGCCATCAATATCTTCATCGAATCGGCCAACAGTTCCAGTGGATGAAAGTTAGGACATGCCGCCGACAGAAGTTCCGTCAGCGTCACTTGTTGATAATGGGGAGTGGGATCTTTCGACAATTTTCGTACAAGAGAAAGTCGAGACAGAAGAAGACACAGAAGAAGAGACAGACGAAGAGGATGAATCCGAGAAAAAAAAAGAATATTTTTAATTTTTGATACTAAAATTTTTTTTTTATTATTTTATAATAAAAAACATTCAACATTTTTTTATGTTTTTTGTTGTTAATATAATTAATCATTCAACCCAGAAACTAAGAAAAGAATAGGAAAAGCATAGGTTTCAAAATCTTGTGTTTTATTTTCATTTTAGAGTGAAATTAGCTTCCTTTTGTTAACTCTAGCGTTAATTCAATATATCCATCCTTAAGACACATTTAAAAAAAAATAGTATCTCTTAAATAATGGTTTAAACAAATTATCTAAATAGCAAAAAAAAAAGTAATAATAGTTCCGCAACCTCTTATAGATCTAAATTCTGTACCCTGTATTTGCATTATTTACTTGGCTTACTGAAGAGAAGTGACTAATCTAGGTTTTTCAAATTTTATTAGGATGAGAGGGATTAGGTATTATATGTTAACATGTAATTTGTGAGAATATTGATAGGAGGCGGAGGCAAAAATATTTAACTCTTCGGAGCATCATCATCATAATAAGGAGTTATTGGTCAGCTGACCCCTCATTATAATAACTATATCCCATAATGTCAATAGGAGATTATATTATAGGGTTTATTTTTTCTGTGTATTAAGACAGGGTAAAATTATGAAAGATTGGAGGTAATTTGTGGGAATGTCGATGGGAGGCGGAGGCAAAATTTTTACCTCGTCGGAGGCAAATTTTTGGCTTCCCAGAGGTAAAATTTGTGCCTCCCTGAGGTAAAATTTGTTCCTCAGGGAGGCAAAATTTGGCCTCCTCCTCCGCCTCTTTCCTGCATTTCCACAAATACACTACTTCTGAGATAATGGGATGTTTGGTTCCATTTTTTCATTCTATTGTCACATTCGCATTCCTTCACACTTCATCCAGGCTTAGGACTGGTCCAAAAGAATAGTCTTTAAAATTTGGAGCATGCTTAAGGGCAAACAGGCTAACAACGATAATAATAATAATAAGAGATATATATATATATATATATATATATATATATATATATATATATATATATATATATATATATATATATATATATATATATATATATATATAGCACCTAAACTTGTACGAATAGTAGAATTATTAAGAAAGCTACGTAAGAAAAACTAAAATAAAATTATACCCTATATCTCAAAAATTACGAATTTTTGGACTAAGGTAAATTGGCTGAAATGGTCATATACTTCTTACGCTGGTCCGATGGGGGTTGAGAAGAGGCGGAGGATTTGGTGCAGACTAATTGAGGATTTAGATGTATAGGGGGTGTAAGGATATGTTTTCCTCAGGGTAGAGAGGTGAAGAAAGAACAAGTACTCTCATAAGGCAGGGTCGCGGCTCCCTGAAATGATCATATCCTCACCAGGATCGTGAGGAATATTCACCTGTTATCTAATTGCAAATTGTGCTAATCGCTTCTGGGTTTGTCAGAGGGCAATGGAGCGGGCAATGTTCGGGGTAAGCCGGAACAATGTGATAAGAAGAAGAACGGGAGTCTGCGATGTCATCGAGCGTATGGCTAGACTGCAATGGCTTTGAGCGCGACAGGTGGCCAGGAGTGATTCTGATGGACCAAAGCCCTAATGCAGTGGAGACCAAGGGAGACAAAGAGAAATTTTATACGACCGCAGGCGGGATAGAGGGACGAGATCCAGCTACATGCGGGAAGAAACTGGATTCGGACCGCCCAACAAAGATCGGCATGTAAATTTCTAGAAGAGGCCTATGTCCAGGAGTGGAGTTCTACGGGATGAAGAAAAAGATATATATATATATATATATATATATATATATATATATATATATATATATATATATTTTCTTCATCCCGTAGAACTCCACTCTTGGACATAGGAAAAGAAAATATATATATATATATATATATATATATATATATATATATATATATATATATATATATATTTCTTTTTCTTCATCCCGTAGAACTCCACTCCTGGGATAGGCCTCTTCTAGAAATTTACATGCTGATCTTTGTTGGGCGGTCCGAATATATATATATATATATATATATATATATATATATATATATATATATATATATATATAAATATATATATGTATATATATATATATATATATATATATATATATATATATATATATATATATGTGTGTGTGTGTGTGTTATTACGGGTTCTTGGAGTCAAGGTATCTGAAAATGGTGTTATTTCTTCCTTATTTTCAATTACTTATAGTCAAACGTGAAATAAGTAATAAAGTGGGAAATAGGGATAAGCATAAGAAAGTCAAATTCGGTACTAACTTAAGAACTATGTGCTTTTAGAGAAAGTACTGGGAGACAGCTTTACCATTTTTTTATGTTCATGTAGGATAAAACTCTTAATTTTCCAAAAATATCGTTTTATTAGGTTTTGTTATAGCTCTGAAAAATAAAACAAGAAAAACATATGTGTTTCGTCCAGCTATTCTCACCTCTTTACCAGGTTAAAAGAGTAGCAACCTTACTTAATTTCTGATTGTGCAACGCAAATCACCACTTATTTGAGATTTGACTTACTAATTCAACTAAACTGTTAAACTATATAGGTAATACAAATATTTTGACATTTTTATGAATTGTAGTGCCACAATATTTTTGTGAAAAAAATTCATTTGTTATATACATACCATATAAGAGGTTAGAAAGTCCTAAAAATTTATTATACTCTGCGAAGTAAAGTAACATTTACCCCGATAACAACATGGAGACTTGTTGATCTTACGCAACCTATTTCTTCTTCTGTTGGGAGCACCATAACCATTTAATGGTCGTTGGCTACCAAATTTATAATTATAGTTTTGTTAATTGCTGCTTGGAACAGTTCCACGGATGATTTTGCAAACCACTGCCCCAGATGCTATGATGGTCTTCCCTTTCTAGGGCGTCCCTTCCTGTTCATTTACTGCATAACATGACCATCATATTTACGTCTTGTTATTATTTTGTCTAATTCCATATGTATTCATTCTGGCCAGTTATCCATGTTACGCATTTTACTATTCAAGTAATTTTAACTCTACGGTGTTATATCCATAATTATAACGCTTCCAAATAACAAAATTTAAGTTTTTATCTTAGCTCCTATTTGTCGTTAATGTTACTCCCTAAGTAGTTTTATCAATTCTCTTTGGTGATGGTCCATATATATGATTACCAATCTTTTTACATGTCGAACCGTAGTTTCGGCATAGAGATATAATACAATTCACAAGCATCTTTAAGCCATCATTGGTGTTAGCCATAACCAGCGTATCATCTACGTATCCGATGTTATTTATAGTTTTTCCATTTATAGTTATCTCCGCCGCTATTCTTTCGGAATACAAATTAAACAAAAGTGAGGAAAGCGGCGAAGACTTCGCTTAATTTTAGTACATCCTGTTTATTGTCCTATTTTTATAGCTGCTTTTCGATGCCAATATAAGTTTTATATTATCATAACGTCTGTGTTATCTATTCCTGATGTTTAGAGAATTTCAAGTCTATTACTGTGACAAACTTTAACGAAAGTTGTTTCAAAATATATCTAACAGAGATATATATCATAATTAACATTTCGACATGATTGCTTTTCTTGTTTCTCGTCCTCTTCTAAAACCCAATAGGGTATCGCAAAATTTTTTGTTACAAATTCTTTCATGTGTTAGTTGTAGAAATATTTCTAAAATATGGCTAATCACACTATTGATGATCACTACATTTTGTTGCTGTTGTCTGTGGCCGCTAAATATATTAAAAAGTCGGTGTCGTTTGTCAAGAAGTAGGTAAATCGTTTTAGCGAGACCAAAAAATGTCAACGACTTGCCAAAACGTAGCTCGGTAGGCAAAGTCACTTCGAAAGTCGAAAAACGAATCGTGTCTTTGTTTTGACGGGACCCGAAATTGCTGCGCCAAGGAACGGCAAAATTAAGAAAATAGGGTTTGAATCTATCCCATGAGACCATTCGACAATATCTTCATGCTGATGAAATCAAATTCCGAAGCAAGTTGGAGAAGTCTTTGCTGGGGGAAATCACGTCGCGAAGCGGCTCGCTTGGGCCCATGATAAGATACTAGAGTGGTCCTCGCTATCGCCAGACCCCAACCTTATTGAAAGCGTTTAGTCCCTTTTAAAGAGAAAGCTCAGAGGAAAGACTCTGAGGACTTTGACTCAGTTTTCTAGCGAGATTTGAAAAATTTGGAGATCATTGCCTAAGTATGCAGAAAATCTCGTCGACAGCATGCCTCGAAGATGCCGGCGATTATTGATGCAGGAGGCGATTGGATAACATACTAAGGTAACTGCGCCGTTGTTAACACACCAAAGAATATATTAATGTTAAAAAATGTCCCTGAAACACATTTTTTTAAGAATAGAAGCGGTCATGTTCTTACTTCATCAGGTCTTGTTCACTTACTTTCTCTTGTCAGTTATCTTGGTAACTTTCTTTTTGTTGTTGGGGACATGAATGTTGAATATTGGCCATTTTTTTATTAGGTAATACTAGAATGTAAACGTCCCGCCTTATTCATTGCTGCTGGTCTTCAATTTACTGTTGTTCATCTAAATCTAGACACTTCTTTCACTTTTTTTAATGTAAATTAAATCAAACGTGCCTATTTTCGTATTTCTCGATTTCTGCACAGCTGTGGGTAAATCAATCTCCTTTGCTTTCCTTACGTTTTTTTTTCTAATTTCAATGTGAATTCTCGGGCATTTCGCCTGATTTCGATCTTTATGCTCAACATCCATGAAGTGTAATAAGTCTCCTGAAATCCATTTCTGCAACCTATTCACTTGATTAAAAGTCTTTACGAGGGTGGATTGAAAAGCCTTGTCAAATACAAGGTAAATAACATTTTCTTGCAAAAACGAAAATTTATTTTTTTAGTTTAATCTCCATTCAGCTCAATACATTTGGTCAAGCGAGATTCCAACCCAAGAAAAAAAAAATGTTTCATACAATGCATAATAATCGTTTACAATAAAGGTAACCCCTATATTCGATTAAAATTTCTCCTCTCCAAGCCAATTTGTGAGGTTAGGAAACACAAAAACTCACTTGGGGCCAAATATGGGAAATATGGTGGATGGGGAACTATTTCGAAACTCAGCTCGTGCGCTATTGCCATTGCAACAGCCAATATGAGAGCAGGTTCATTGTCCTGGTGAAGGAGCACCTTTTGCGTGCAAATCTTGGTTGCTCCTGCTTCAACTCACTATGTAAATGGTCCAAAAACGTTGCGTAATACGAGGTAATCACTGTTTTATTCTTATCCAAACACGCTTAGTGCGTTTTTTGCCTGAAGTCAACAAACGCTACACCAATCTCTCACTCAGCTTTTTCATTTTTAGAACTTCATGCAGGATATTATGTAGTCGTTTATATGAGATACTATGAATTTTGTAGATCATTTCTTACGAAGAAATCTCAGTCCAGCGTCCTGAAGGTAAAACATTTAATAAAAATGCATAAAGCAGCGTGCAGTGATAAACACTGCACGCTACTTGGCTTTATCCATTTCTACGACACGTGTAACATCGATCACTTATGATCATCATCATCATCAGCTTATACTGTCCACTGCTGGACGAAAGCCTCCCTCAAATGTTGCCACTTTTTTTCTGTTATGGGCTGCTTATACCCAATTTCCATCCACTTTTTTTAAATCATCAGGCCACCGACTTGGTGCTCTATCTCTACTCCGATAGGCTTCGGATCTTGGTCCATCCTTAAACCTAGCAACATGCCCATTCCAGTTCCATTTATTTTTTCCAGTTAGCGGGTAGACACTCTTTTACGATCCCGGTAGAATACCGGCTAGAATACTTTAGGGGCGCGACCCTACCTCATGCGAAGCCATAATTTCCTTCCACCTTCAGTTTTTTTTTAAAGGTGAGAAATCATATCCTTTTCACTTTTGCCACCCAAAACCACCTAAAACACTATCCCTTCATCCCTACCCATTCGCCAAACTGTTTGTCCAACGTGACGGATTATGGCTTTAAACCCCTTTACTAAATATGATGAGTTATAAAACTTCTGGAAAGGTACCCCAGGTAGGTGGCTCATTAAATGACAAGTCCTACACCTTGAAAAAAGTCTGATCACTTATGATAGCAGCGATCAAATACCTGCACGTTGCATCTGTCTAAAAGTTTAAACATACCCGTTAAAAGAATCACGCTTACCAACAGTCATGTCGCTTAACAAAGTTTTCCGCGGTTTCGCAGAAATTTAGCAGACTTATCAATCTACCCTCGTATAGTGACACTTTAATACACTTATAGCTTTTTTCACATTTTCGGAAGTAAAGTCAATAAAAACAAAAAATAACGACCTTTTATACATTAAAGAGCCCTTGTCTTTGAGTTACAGCTTCGCGTAAAAACCTCTATAAACGTTAATTTCAAAACTGACGACCTAACAACACGTTGAAATCTTTTCTTAAGATTGCTTTTTTAGTGGATATACCGAAAATTGTGCTAATTACATAGCTTTTTGATGTCTATTTGATCTTTTTTTATATACAGCAAATTATAGGTAATTCGATTCGGATATCTAGAACATAATAACGTCCCTTTTCCAAGCAGAGTGTTTTTCAATAAAACGAAATATTATTGCATGTCGAGATATAAAAATACAACAAAGCTTTGGTAATAGCTTCATGGCGTTTATTTTTTTTATGTTATTATTTTGGCAGTTTTTTTTAATTTAAAAAGCAATTAAGATAGACATTTTCACAATAAAAGAGAAACATACCGCTTTTCCGCTTGAACACAGACAGGGTCGGCGAGGCGTGCTGAGGTCAATAAGTTATCCCAAAATAGATGACTGCATTGATATCGTGGGAAATTCTCATTGGAGAAACCTAACTATAATTTTAGTGTACTGTGCTTTTAACTGCGTATGTCAAGATAATTTAACATTTTTTGGGGGGTAACTCTTGGAAATAAAGTAAAGACCTAGTTTCTGATAACATTTTTAAAATATCCGAAATAAAACCTAAAAACGGGATAGTTTCAAAATGTCCATATTTAGTTTATTAAACGACAAAATATATGCCAGATTATATAGTTTTTTTGGGATGGGGAGCATCAGCAAATGTATGGTTGTACATATATAGGTTGTCCGAATTATATTTATACATTCTACTCTTGTTCGACTTTTTGGACATTCAATGGGAACCTCGATTAATTCTCTCTCTGCGGCATTGAGGTGTAGCGTTCATTATTTACAATACGTCTACTTTGCGTGTATTTACATGTTTATTTCTCATTTTATAAGACTTCCGGTGTGTATTTTTGATACATTGATAGAGGTAATTAAACGTAATATGTTTTTTTGTAGATTCAGAATAGCATGGCTAGCTCAGGTTAGACCCATTTGGATATTTATTTTTAACTATTTTTTATTTATTTTTTTTTGATTTTAGTGTTATTCAATATAAAGCAAGACTGCTCAGTCCTTCTGTAATTAACTTGTTTTTCTTTTGTCGCGTTGATTCCAAAATTAAATCACAGTTTTAGGTGGAAAACTCATTTAGGTAAATTTCTAATTTTCTTTTTCACTACCTCGTTTTGTTGCCAGTTTGCTCTGAAATTCCGGTAAAGCAGGCCGTTTTCGTTTTCTTTTGAGCTGACTGAAAACTCATTCAAGTGGAACAATATTTTTTTCTTTACAAGGTTTTACAATAGGTTTACTGAAATTACGGTTTTACTGCATTTTTCACGTACAGTTTTTCACTGCAAGTTTGAAGGAATTACTGCCGGTTTGGGATTCAGTTTTTTTCAGTCTTTGTTTTACTACTACTCAGCAAGTGCGTGACCCATCCGTACAAACAAGTGGTAATCGGAAGGAGCCAAGTCTGGTGAGTAAACCGCATGGGGTAGAACTTCCCAGCTGAGTGCTTCCAACGTGTCGCGAATTGGTTTTGCTGTATGTGATGGAGCATTGTCATGAAGAAAAATGACTTTGTGTTGCCTCTTTCGGTATTCTGGCCTTTTTTCAAGCAGCGAACGGTTCAAATCGGTCAATTGTTGTTGGTAACGTTTAGTATTAACCATTTCCCAAGATTTTAACAGCTCATAATAGACCACGCCCCTCTGGTCCCACCAAACACAGAGCATCGTCTTTCTGTCCAAGCGATTCGGTCTTGCGGTCGATGTGGATGGTGCCCCTGGGTCTACCCATGATTTTTTGCGCTTGGGATTCTCAAAATAAGTCCACTTTTCATCCTCTGTAACTATACGATGTAACAACGACTTCCTTTTGTACCGAACGAGCAAAATGTCACACGTGTTTTTGCGCCTTTCCATTTGCTTGTCGTTCAACTCATGTGGTATCCATTTACCGGTCTTCTGAATCTTTCCCATCTCTCGTAGTCGATTGGAAACAGCTTGTTGACTAACGCCCAGTTGCTCGGCGAGTTGTTTTTTGTTTTGCGAATCATTTTCGTCCAACAACGCTTGCAATTCCACATCTTCGTATTTTTTTGGCGGTTTTCCACGTTCCTTGTCTGCAACATCGAAGTCACCACTTTTGAAACGCCGAAACCATCGTTCACACGTATCTTGCGATAGAGCATGTTCACCATAAGCTTCTCGAAGTAATCGGTATGATTTAACAGCAGTTTTCTTTCAAATGAAAACAAAAAATTAATGCTGTCCGCGGATGCTCGTTGTTCGATATAAATTTCGACATATTGAACACAACACACTTTTCCAATTTATTAGTCGTGCGCATCTGACACTTGTTGATGACACAACAAAATCTTTATACCACCACCATCTGTTGTCTGAAATCCGCATTTCATACTTGTACACCTGGTATATATATATATATATATATATATATATATATATATATATATATATATATATATATATATATATATATATATATATATATATATAGGGTAGACCGAGGAGAATCGGATCACAGGGCGAATCGGATCAAAATAAGAAATCGGTTGATATTTTAAATATTGCATTGACATGGAACGCACCCAACTGGCGTCTTACGTCCCCCTCTCACCCCGCCCCTCCTGACATAGGCAGTATTTCGATCCCGCTTATACATCAGTGTCGGCGCCGCTCGCCAGGTACTCGGACGTTTTGTGTGTGTTGCAGTTTTGGCGCTCATCTAAGGTAGGTACTTACGATTGCTTTGTGGCATATTAAGGATTTGTGTTAAAACTTCAAATCTAATGGTTTATGTTGTTTAGCAAGGTGTCTGTTTTAGAGAACCGATTCACTTTTAAGTATAATCTTAGAGGTTATTTCAAAAGTCTTAAATATGGGGCTAATTGGATCATGTCATCAGGGGCTAATTGGATCACTCTTTTAAACTGATTTATTACATGTATGTGGATATGGATTCATATTTTATTTCATTGTAGATGGTTCGCACGTACAAAAGAAAGACTGATGCAGGAAAATGGTCTCAAGAAAAAATGATAGAGGCTGCAAATAAAGTCCTGGCTAAACAGTTAACTTTACGTTCGGCTGCTGAGATTTTCGAATTACCGTACACAAGTTTACAAAGAAGAGTCTCTTTATCCAGAGGTGTCATTAAGCGTCGAGGTGGACAGCCAGCTTTAGACAAGAACGCAGAAAAGACGTTAGCTGACCGGCTGTTGCACTTAGCAAGTCGAGGCTTTGGAATTACACCCAAGGCGGTTCGTAAATACGCGTTTGAATTTGCAGAACGTCAAAAAATAAAACACAAATTTAACAGAAGAGCAGGAATGGCTGGCCAGGACTGGTTTCATCGCTTTATGGAAAGAAATAAGAAATTAACTATTCGGAAGCCGAAAGGCCTGTCAAGAGCAAGGATTGAGGGTAAGAAAAAGGAAAAAGTGGCAGAATTCTTTAAGACTTTGGAAACAGTAGTAGACAACAACAATTTAAGAGGAAGGCCTGAATGTGTGTACAATGTGGACGAAACAGGGATACCGCTTAATAATTACCCACTCAACATTATAGCCCAGAAAGGGGCAAAATATGTCGTGAGCATGACGAATGTTGAACGAGGTGAAAATGTAACCGTCCTAGCCTATATGAATGCAACAGGGCAGTACATACCTCCATTTGTTTTGTTTAAAGGTCTGCGTAAACGATACGATTTCCTCATAGGTATGCCACCTGGTACTGAAGTTGTCATGACAGAAAAGGGCTGGGTAACTGAAGGAGCTTTTAAGTTGTGGTTGCAACATTTTAATCGCTACCGCACCCAAGGAAAAGTAATTCTAATTTTGGATGGACACGCATCTCACACAAGCTACTCAGTGGTAGACCTACGTGACTCTTTCGAAATTGAGCTTATTCTTCTTCCTCCACACACGTCACATGCCCTGCAACCGCTCGATGTATCGTTTTTCAAACCACTCAAATCATATTATCATCAACAAGCTACATCATGGCAATATTCACATCCAAATCAAGGAATCACAAAAGTCGCTTTCGGGGGACTTTTCAAACAGGCTTGGAACGAGGCTGCCACTGTTGGGAATGCTGTAAAAGGCTTCGAAAATACTGGAATTTTTCCATTAAACGCCAATGCAATACCTGACCACAAGTTTTTCGGTGATCAAGAGTCGGACATTGTGGCGTTCCAAGTCCAATCCACGATTACTCAACTGGTGCAACCACATGTCCAATCTTCAAGTACAGAACAAGTACAGTCACAAATACAGGTACAAGTCCAAGCCACAAATACACAACCAGTTGATGATACAGTGCTATCCACAAGTTCACAACAGTCCGACAGTGCCCACTCATCCACCAGTGCAGGGATAATTAAAGAAATTCTTCCATTACCTTTGAAGTCACCAACCACGTCTAAGAGAATTCTTAAAAATTCAAAAACGGTCTTGCATTTAACCTCATCTCAGAGTAAGATTAATCTTCTCGAAAAAGAAATAAAGAAAAAACTTAAGATAGACGAGAAACCTCTGGAAAATAAGAGAATGGCTGAGGGAAAAGAAAATAGTAAGAAGAAGATGAAGAATAAAGCAACGCCTGGGATAAAAATTAAGAGTTCATCTGCCAAACAGAGAGAGTGGCACTGCATTTACTGTTCCGAAATATTCGTTCATCCACCATTAGAGGACTGGATTCAGTGCAATGCATGCGAAGAATGGTGCCACGAAAAATGTGCTGATATGGAAGGGAAAAAGGGCGGTATATATGTGATTTGTGTGCCAGTAATGAAAATTTATTATTTATTATTTAAAATTTGTTAATGATCCCAAAGCTATTATGCCAAGAAACTTTAAATTTAGTTACATGTTATGTGCGATCCGATTCGCCCCGAAATTTGGGGCGATTCGAATATTTTTAATTTTTTAGTTTTTAATCACTAATTAAGAGAATGTATGAATGATTCAAGTTTTCCAAATGTTTATTGCATAGCTGATTAGTTACTGATTACCATTTTTTCAATAAAAATTACATATATTACACTTCAGTATGATTTTCTCATTCTCAAAAAAAAAAGTGATCCGATTCGCCTCGGTCTACTCTATATATATATATATATATATATATATATATATATATATATATATATATATATATATATATATATATACGAGGCTGGTTTGAAAAGTCCGTGCAAAAATAAAAACTACTTATGTGGTTGTCTCCTTTTAGGCTTATACACTTCGTCCAACGATGTTCTAGTTTGTTGATCCCTTCCGAATAATAGGATTTGTCCAAGTCTGCAGAATATCCATTAGTGTCTGCAATCACCTCCTCGTTTGAATAAAATCTTTGTCCCGCCAGCCATTTCTTCAAATTGGGGAACAAATAGTAGTCCGAGGGAGCCAAGTCTGGGGAATAGGGGGGATGTGAAACGAGTTGGAATCCTATTTCCATTAATTTTGTGACCACAACTGCTGAGGTGTGTGCTGGTGCGTTGTCGTGATGGAAAAGGACTTTCTTGTGGGCCAATCGCGGGCGTTTTTCTTGCAGCTCGGTTTTCAGACGGTCCAATAACGATGAATAATATTCACCTGTAATAGTTTTACCCTTTTCCAGATAGTCGATGAGGATTATCCCTTGCGAATCCCGAAAGACAGTCGCCATAACCTTTCCGGCCGAAGGAACGGTCTTCGCCTTTTTTGGTGCAGATTCCCCCTTGGTAACCCATTGTTTAGATTGTTGTTTGGTCTCAGGAGTATAGTAATGTATCCATGTTTCATCCACAGTGACGAAACGACGCTTAAAGTCCTCCGGATTCTTCTGGAACAGCTGAAAATCACTCGACTTGCTTGATTCACACGAATGCCAAACACAAAGAAATAGACCAATATGGCTGAAACTTGGTGTGTGTTCATTCAAGAGATGCTATTAACTAAACATGACCTCGATACGCGCCGGTGGTGCCATCTCTCGGACTTTGCACGGATTTTTCAAACCAGCCTCGTATATATATATATATATATATATATATATATATATATATATATATATATATATATATATTTATAATACATTAAAATTCCGGATTTCAATCCGTTCGTCTAACAACGAATTTGCACTTGGAAATGCTTACTATAATTAAACTGACCAATGTCCTAAAAGAATTCTAAAACGTTTACATTGAAAGTAAGTTAAGTACAAACGGTTTAAAATTTAGGTATCAATTAAGCCAAAAGCTTTTTCGTTTAGCTTTTATAAATTTAGGTTAGTCGTGGAACGAGGAACAGTTTAACATATTAACTTATGTAGATGATGTGGTTATTTTAGTTAAAAAAAAACTTTAATAATGTTGTAATAGAGAGAATGCAAATACCCCTAAAGATTGTCACTAAACGGGTAGTAAAAGAAAGAATATTCTACTTGCCAAAAGAAGAAAATTAAGAAGATTTAGGCCCTTTAATACTACAAGATGAAGACATACAACTGACAGGTGGACAGTGGAAAAAAAAAGGATTATGATGAGGAAGAAAAACGAACTAAAAATATGAGTTACACCTAATGGTGGTTAGTTCAGGTTAGCTTGATGGGTCAAGTGCAAAAAAAGAATCGCCAAGTCTAATATGATTAAGATATTAAGACTCTCTTGTTTAACCATAACGGAAGTAATAAAATCTCCCCCCTTTCCACACAATAAAACGAGACGAGGCGAGAGTAGGACTCTTTAGATTGATGAGTAAGCCAACTGGGATTTTTGCTAACTTGGGGGATTGGTCATATTTGACTCTGTCCCCTTGACCATCATTCCAATGGCTTTCGTTCTCGTCATTTATCTTATCATAGATGATCGGTTATATTGAAAGAGTATTAACTGGTCATTAAAGATAATCAAATCACAGTTGCTTTTTTTAATATTAGCTTCACACAGGACACGAAATAGATTTTAATGCACAGATAGTCAAGATAGAGAACTACAGGAGTAAGATTAATACGAGATGCTATTGAAATCGAAACACGTGAAAAATGATAGTTCAAAAAGAAATCCATAAATCTACAGATAGAACAAAATTAATAAGAACAGAAGCCAATGCAACCACGACCAAGGGTGTACAGTCAACTAGGCTAATCAGAAACGTCTGTAAAATTTACATATATATATATATATATATATATATATATATATATATATATATATATATCCGGTGTACAAGTATGAAATGCAGATTTTAGACAACAGATGGTGCACCAATACAGTTTGTGCTATAAAGATTTGACACTGCGCCATTTTGTTGTGTCAGCAACAAGTGTCAGACGCGCACGAGTGATAAATTGGAAAAGTGTGTGCATAGTTTTGTGTTGTTGTGTTCAATATGTCGAAATTTATACCGAACAAAGAGCATTCGCGGAGAGCATTAATTTTTTGTTTTTCATTTGAAGAAAACTGCTGTTGAATCATACCGATTCCTTCGAGAAGCTTATGATGAACATGCTCCATCGCAAGATACGTGTGAACGATGGTTTCGGCGTTTCAAAAGTGGTGACTTTAATGTTGCAGATAAGGAACGAGGAAAACCTCCAAAAAAAATACAAAGATGTGGAATTGCAAGCATTGTTGGACGAAGATGTTTCACAAACACAAAAAAAACTCGCTGAGCAATTGGGCGTTAGTCAACAAGCTGTTTCCAATCGGCTACGAGAGATGGGAAAGATTCAGAAGACCGGTAGATGGGTACCACATGAGTTGAACGACAGGCAAATGGAAAAGCGCAAAAACACGTATGACATTTTGCTCGCTCGGTACAAAAGGAAGTCGTTTTTGCATCCTATAATTACAGGGGATGAAAAGTAGATTTATTTTGAGAATCCCAAGCACAAAAAAAATCATGGGGGCGCACCATCCACATCGACCGCAAGACCGAATCGCTTTGGCAGAAAGACGATGCTCTGTGTTTGTTGGGACCAGAGGGGCTTGGTGTATTATGAGCTGTTAAAACCTGGGGAAACGGTTAATACTAAACGTTACCAATAACAATTGACCGATTTGAACCGTTAGCTGCTTGAAAAAAGGCCAGAATACCGAAAGAGGCAACACAAAGTCATTTTTCTTCATGACAATGCTCCATCACATACGACAAAACAGTTCGCGACACGTTGGAAGCACTCAGCTGGGAAGTTCTACCCCATGTGACTTACTCACCAGACTTGGCTTCTTCCGATTACCACTTGTTTGTATCGATGGGTCACGCACTTGCTGAGCAGCGCAGCTCTTTGATGTACGAAAAAACGGCTCGATGCACTTTTTCTCATTCTTCAGAATTTAACATGTTTTTTTAGAAAAAAAATCCGCATTTCATACTTGTACACCTGGTATATATATATATATATATATATATATATATATATATATATATATATATATATATATATATATATATATATATATATTAAAATATATATATATATATATATATATATATATATATATATATATATATATATATATATATATATATATATATACAGAGTGTCTGCGCATAGAGAGCACAAGAGGGAAAAAATCTTTATTATTCATTTTACGACAAAAAGTCATTCTTTATAAAAAGTTCTGCTTATTAAGAAAATGAATTTACAATATAAAAATTGTAGATCAGATATATAGGGTGTTAATAAATTAGGAAAACATGAAAATGCGAGAAGTCTGTCGGCATGTATGGCTGCAGCGAGTCAGCCTCCGATGGAGTACCAAGCACGAGGTATGCGTTATATCTTACCATATATATATATATATATATATATATATATATATATATATATATATATATATATATATATAGGTTTTTTTCCTGTCATCCTATTTAATCGTATCTACATACATAGACTAAGAAAATAATTACATTTTTGCCTGTTTGTCCCGTTAATAATAGTATCCATTTTATAAAGAAAAATATAATTTCCACTCGCCAAAATGTAGCAACTTGGGTCAAAACGGAGAACACTTACACAAGTCAATTTCCGAGAACAATTTCACATGTCTCAGCCAAACGTGTTTGATTAACTTTAGAAATAACTAATTAAACTTCGGAAATGCCCTGCATAACCCGTTTTCCGTCGTTTAACTTAAAATAAATTTAAATTGAGGTCTTTATGGTCGTTTTCTTTTATTTTGAATGTTTTATTATTATATTTAAATTATGTTTTACTAGTACGTACAAAACTTTTAAGTGTAGGTATAGCCTGTCCCAAAATATAAGATCTTGATTTTTGCCGTTTTAAGTGAGCAATACAAAAATTCTGATCTTTTGTTTATGATAGGTGGAAGAGATGGACTTAAGAATTTTAATCATTAATGCAAATAAAGAAAATTATAAGTGTTTTTGGAGATGTTTATTTGTAGATGCATGTAAAAACAAATGAATAAGAAGTACAAATATATAGTTTGAATGAATGGTGTTTATAAGAGGGGACATATTGTATAAATAAAAATATATTTTAACTTAAGCCTAATTCGGTTTCACTATCACTGTCATCAGCTGTGGTTTTATATTATTTACATAAATATATGAATCTTCAACTTTAACAACGCGCTGAAAGGAATTCTTCCAGCTTTTACAAGGTATATCACTTATAACTTTTTATTAATTCAACCACTGACACGCTTAAAGTAGGAGAAACATTTGGGCCTTTATTTTTGATTTAACTTGATGCCAAATATGTTCAATGGGATTAAACACACAATAATACGGAGGAAGCCGCAAAACAGTGTGTCCCATTTTTTCAGCCATACTATCACAAACATATTTCTTTTTCAATTTATATGCTTTCAAAACTTCCAAAAGATCACTTTTTTTATAACTAAAGTCAAAATAAATGTCATTTTCTAACATATATTCCTGTATTTCCGATTGGGTGTTGGCTGCATTAGGAACCTTATTTAGTAGGCGACTATGGTAACTTGCATTGACCATAACTATAACACTCTGTTCGGGAACATTTGGCAAAAGGGAATTTTCAAACCAATTTTCAAAAAGTTCCGTGGTCGTGTCTTCGTGATAGTCCAAACTAGAATCTTTTATGTTTTTTGCAGATAATAGTAGACAATTTAAAACCCAGCCATTTTCAGATCCAGCATGCAAAACGGTTATTCGTTTACCTTTATTTGAAGGTGCGTTAGTCTGACATTTTTGTACTGCTGTCAACCCACCCTTTTTGCACAGTGTCATGGGCATCGAACCATATTTCGTCAAGGTAAATTATTGGCCAATTCTCTGATCGATACTTTTTAATTTCTTGTAAATAAGTATGTCGCAAGATTCGTAATCTTTGTGACTCCATAACTACTTGTCTTTTGTTGATTTTTCGAAACGTGAATCCCATTCTTAAGAGAATTCTGTGAAGGGTTGATCGGCCACAATGTATATTGGTCCCGTCCTGCACCAGTCTTAATTT
The DNA here is from genome assembly GCA_019049505.1 of Pachyrhynchus sulphureomaculatus. Lineage (NCBI taxonomy): Eukaryota > Metazoa > Arthropoda > Insecta > Coleoptera > Curculionidae > Pachyrhynchus > Pachyrhynchus sulphureomaculatus. The sequence continues at coordinate 54,544,723 of CM032451.1, read as the reverse complement.
TATTTTGTCTAGTGTCGGCACCAACTGCTCTTCATACATAGAATGTATTTTTCTCCTGATGACGTCTTTTTCACAATTGTCTACATGATGCATTTGAAAATTTTTCCGTTTTTTCCTGTTCCTGCCTGATGGTTTTCCTAGAATACCCTTAATCGTAGAAATTGGGGTTTTTGTTAGTTCACTGATTTCTTGCAAAGCACTTTGTTTATTCAAATTTCTTTTAACCAAACTGTCGTAAACATTTTTCACTATTTGTTTTGCGTCAAGTGATAAATGTTTTCTCTTGCGATAGCTACTATTGCAGTTTTCCCCCGGACGCCACATAATTAAAATAGAACCGTTACGTTGTAAGTTGTAAGTAAAACTAAAAATAAAAATAATAAAAAGTATCTTTTGAATCTTAATGGGGACCTGTGGTCATTAGGCCTATGCTCCAAACCGGGTTGCCAGGTAGTAAATAATAGGTAAAAATAGTTCCAATATGATTGCAGGTGCAAGTGAGGGCGGTATACAAAGCAGCTAAAATAAAAATACGTTTATCGTAATACCTGGCAACTATGCACAAACCTTAATAGGGTCGTTTATTGCCTCATTGAAAAAGCAAAAAGGCAGGATCTTATATCTTGGTATTTACTTTACTTATTTTTTATATAACTCAACTGATAAAAGAATTATTCTTACCATTTTAGCATTACCCACCTAAAAAACATTTTCAGTATATATTACAATCTTGTTTTATATTTTTTTACTGCCTTGAAAGCATTCGCCTTTTGTCAGCGTTGTTTCTGTTGCTGTAATGATGCATTGTATTCGCTCAACTGATTGATATTAGCTCCCTTACCTACACAGGTACTCCAATGATTGTTATCAAAAACAATTAAATCGAAATTTTAGTCCGGGACATTCTTAAAATTAACAGCTCAACATTATATAACAAACTAAATAAATTTTACCATGAAAAGCTAAAAAAAAAATTATACTGAGAATGCAAAGTATCTTTGAAATTTGATAATTTAAAATCAATTACTCGCAGAAAAATAATGTACACTAACTATCCAAATCTTAGATAAATCCCAATTATCATTATATTTTTAAACATTACTTACTCCACTGCATTAAAAAATTGCTGTTTCAGTAAATAAAACGTTTTCGTTTCGCGTAGCATGATATCTCATACGTTGCCAGTAAATTTACGCACGTGCTTTTTTGATGTATTGGTGAACACAACGTAATCAAACTGCGAAAAACATATACAAAAAAGATTTTGTTGACAGTTTAACGTTTTTTTTATGAGGAGTGTTTCCGACAATACCTATAAGAAAATATATTTTGACACAATTTTTTTTTCTTTTTTTTTTTATGGGTCTAGCACACATGCTGCAGGGAAGAAGTCCCTAAAGCGCTGCAGGAGCGACACGTGTGCAGAAAAAGCGATTCACGTTGTTCTTGAATCGCTGTAAATTGTAATCGGTGGGAAACACAGTCCTGGGCAAATTATTCCAAAGGGATGATGTTCTCCATATAAAAGACTGCTTGAAAGGCGTTGTACGAGGAGTAACAAGTTGAACCTCATACGGATGTGAAGTATTAGCGCGACGTGTACTTCTAACATGCACCGCTTTGGAAGGAATTAAGCGGGCCACATCCTTCGAACACTTTCCATGGAAATACTTGTAGAATAGGCCAACCGTTCTTCGATGTTCCAGCGAATCAAGGCCGCCGGTCAATTCCGGGACGAACAGCTCTTCTCTGAACAGAATCCAACAAATGCAGTGTATGTTTGGTAGCGGAGCTCCAAACATGGGAGCAGTATTCCATAGTTGGTCAAATTTGAGCTTTGTAAAGAATTAATAGTTGTTGTGGAGTGTAAAGCTTTCTGGTTCGAAATAATATTCCCAACTTTTGAGAAGCTCTCCTTGCTATGCCTGCAACATGTTCATGCCAGGACATATTTTCTCCCAAATTAACGCCCAACAAATTGAGTGACGATGTTAGAGGAATGGAGTGCCCCGACATAACTATGTCGGGTTCAGCAACATTAACTTTTTTAAAAAAAAACCCGCCTGGGTTTTTGTAGCGTTAAATTTCACTTGGCTACTGTCACTCCAAGATAAAATTTCTTCCAGGTCTCTGTTAAGTTGAATGACTTCCTGCTGTCTACGGATATTCGTCTGAGTAGCCGATATCCGAGCGTTCAAAGTGAATGACGAGATTAGCATACTGTCATCTGCAAAGCTGTACATTGGATTTTAGGTCTTTTCCAGCAGATCGTTAATGTAAATTAGAAAAAGAGTAGAAGACAGTATGGAGCCTTGAGGTACACCGGCGTTGATAGTGACCATATTTAGCAATAGTTTTTGTTGGTTTTAGTGTTCCGTTTGGAACACTTGTGGGATTACTTGTGTCCGTCTATCCGTCTGTCATACCCGATTTTCTTCGAAACTATTTGACATAGAAAGTTGGAATTTGGCACAAATATAGAAATTGATGGCCCAATTAGAGCCATGTTCTTTTCAAAGGTAAATTTTAACTTAAGGGGTTAGTTTTGGTGGGTGAAATCTTAAGTGACGAGGCGAGTTCAAAAATATATTGTGCACACATTTCTTTGCATTATTTTTAAAAATGCCCCCCTATCTCGAAAAGTACTGGTAAAAACGTTTGAAAAAAACTCTGGAATATTCTTCATAAAGTTTAGATTGAGTGAAAATTACCACGAGTGCGAACGTTTGATAATTTATCTGATATAAAAAAAACTATGAAAATTAAGTCCCTTGACAATGTGGTGAAAGTTTTGATAATATACGTTACACTTACAACACATACGGATGGGTACCGAGAGAAAACAATTCTATTTTATTTGTTTATAATTAAACAAATATTTAGGTAGTAAATATTTGTTTTACACTTTTATTACTAGATTCTAGATTGAGCTAGATTAATTTATTGCCTATTAGGTAGCTAAGATGCTATAACTATTATACATTATTGAATAAGACAAAACTACTATTCCCATAGTGTTCTACTATTCCCATAGTTCAGTCAAGGATGCCCGATATTGTCTTCAGACAGCGTATCATAAAACGTATTTTAATGAAGCTAGACGCTGACGGAATATCTACCATAGTTCTCAAAAAATGTGCGAAGGAACTAACACCAGTTTTCTGTAGACTTTTCAACCTATCCTACAGAAAGAAGATATTTCCTTCCTGCTGGAAATTCAGCTGATACCTAAAAAAGGCAAATCAAATAACTACCGACCAATCGTACTGCTTTCAATAATATCGAAAGTCATGGAAAAGGCTATCAATAAGCATCTTCTAAAATATCTTGAAGGATTCAACATTATTAGCGATCATCAATATAGCTTTCGTAAAAATAAATCAACAGGAGATCTTCTGACTTATGTAATACACGTTTGGAACAACGCAATTGAACACTTTGGAGAATCTCGAGCTGTTGCTCTTGACATATCCGAGGCATTCGACCGTGTTTGGCACGATGGGCTATTGGCTAAGCTACGCTCTTATGGTATGTCTGAAAAGTTCTGTCGACGGATTTCTTTCTAACACCTTCACTATCAACGCCGGTGTACCTCAAGGCTCCATACTGTCTTCTACTTTTTTTCTCATTTACGTTAACGATCTGCTGGAAAAGACCGAGAATCCAATCTACAGCTTTGCAGATGACAATACGCTTATCTCTTCATTCACTTTGAATGCTCGGACATCAGCTACTCAGACGAATATCCGCAGACAGCAGGAAGTCATTCAATTTAACAAAGACCTGGAAGAAATTTTATCTTGGGGTGACAGTAACCAAGAGGAATTTAACGCTACAAAAACCCAGGCGGCAGTTTTTTTCTAAAAAAGTTAACGTTGCTGAACCCGACATAGTTATGTCGGGACATTCCATTCCTCTAACATCGTCACTCAATTTGTTGGGCGTTAATTTGGGAGCCAATATGTCCTGGCATGAACATGTTGCAGGCATAGCAAGGAGAGCTTCTCAAAAGTTGGGAATATTATTTCGAACCAGAAAGCTTTACACTCCACTACAACTGTTAATTCTTTACAGAGCTCAAATTCGTTCAACTATGGAATACTGCTCTCATGTTTGGGGCTCCGCTCCCAAACATACACTGCATTTGTTGGATTCTATTCAGAGAAGAACGGTTGGCGACTTGAGCCTATTCTACAAGTATTTTCATTGAAAGTGTTCGAAGGATGTGGCCCGCTTAATTCCTCCCAGAGCGGTGCATGTTAGAAGTACACGTCGCGCTAATACTTCACATCCGTATGAGGTTCTGCTTGTTACTCGGACATCAGCTACTCAGACGAATATCCGCAGACAGCAGGAAGTCATTCAATTTAACAAAGACCTGGAAGAAATTTTATCTTGGGGTGACAGTAACCAAGAGGAATTTAACGCTACAAAAACCCAGGCGGCAGTTTTTTCTAAAAAAGTTAACGTTGCTGAACCCGACATAGTTATGTCGGGACATTCCATTCCTCTAACATCGTCACTCAATTTGTTGGGCGTTAATTTGGGAGCCAATATGTCCTGGCATGAACATGTTGCAGGCATAGCAAGGAGAGCTTCTCAAAAGTTGGGAATATTATTTCGAACCAGAAAGCTTTACACTCCACTACAACTGTTAATTCTTTACAAAGCTCAAATTCGTTCAACTATGGAATACTGCTCTCATGTTTGGGGCTCCGCTCCCAAACATACACTGCATTTGTTGGATTCTATTCAGAGAAGAACGGTTGGCGACTTGAGCCTATTCTACAAGTATTTTCATTGAAAGTGTTCGAAGGATGTGGCCCGCTTAATTCCTCCCAGAGCGGTGCATGTTAGAAGTACACGTCGCGCTAATACTTCACATCCGTATGAGGTTCAGCTTGTTACTCCTCGTACAACGCTTTTCAAGCAGTCTTTTATACGGAGAACATCATCCCTTTGGAATAATTTGCCCAGGATTGTGTTTCCCACCGAGTACAATTTACAGCGATTCGAGAACAACGTGAATCGCTTTTTTTTCCGCACACGTGTCGCTCCTGTAGCGTTTTAGGGACTTCTTCCCTGCAGCACGTGAGCTAGACCCATAAAAAAAAGACGATAATTAGATTTTAAGATATTTAAATTTCACGAACCTAATAAACTTAGCCTAGGTAAGGATTTTATTTTATTTTAAATGCACTGAATACTAATTGCGTAGGTCCGACTTGCACTTGGCCATTTTTTAACCAAAGATTATGTTAGTGTAAAAAAGGTGAATATTTGGCAACATTGTTAGTAGGTGCGTCAAATGGGTCGGTGAATGGAATTTTTACAACATTTTTTAAATATTTAAATTGAGAAAAAAAGGTAGTGGTTCTTTACTTGATCCATGAAATAACCGATTTCAATACATTTTTCATTCATAGGGGTTCAGCTAATGATTTGCTGGTGGATGGTATTTGTTGGTTGCTCATTCTCCACATGACCATATATACCATATTTTTGCTAAATGTCCTCCTCTCTTATGTTGCTAGCGTGCTGTAATCCAGATCCCAGATCCAGACCAGCACCCTTGGTTTGTTTTCTTTTTATTTTTAAATACCCTCTGAAATAAAATTCAATAATTGTAAAGTATCGCAGAAATAATAAAAAGATACGGACAAAGAGAATACGGTATACACTGTGCCTTATACAACCTATTTTGAAATTACCCCATTTTTATCGAAAACCATCACTTTATTCCTCATCATACATACAACGTAGAATGCTGCTCAAACATGCATTAGAATTAAGTTGGGAATGTGGAATCTTTGGCACTATTCAGTATATATCACCACTACACCAAACACTTTATGCAATCGACGAGCGCGTATAAAGTCGCATTATTTTTTTTTATGGGTCTAGCACATGTGCTACAGGAAAGTCCCTAAAGCGCTACAGGAGCGACACGTGTGCGGAAAAAGCGATTCACGTTGTTCTTGAATCGGTGGGAAACACAGTCCTGGGCAAATTATTCCAAAGGGATGATGTTCTCCATATAAAAGACTGCTTGAAAAGCGTTGTACGAGGAGTAACAAGCTGAACCTCATACAGATGTGAAGAATCAGCGCGACGTGTACTTCTAACATGCACCGCTCTGGGAGGAATTAAGCGGGCCACATCCTTCGAACACTTTCCATGAAAGTACTTGTAGAATAGGCTCAAGTCGCCAAACGTTCTTCGATGTTCCAGCGAATCAAGGCCGTCGGTCAGTTCCGGGTCTCCAATCAGACAAACAGCTCTTTTGGGAGCGGAGTTCCAAACATGGGAGCAGTATTCCATAGTTGGTCGAATTTGAGCTTTGTAGAGAATTAACGGTTGTTGTGGAGTGTCAAGCTTTCTGGTTCGAAATAATATTCCCAACTTTTGAGAAGCTCTCCTTGCTATGCCTGCAACATGTTCATGCCAGGACATATTGGCTCCCAAATTAACCCCCAACAAATTGAGTGACGATGCTAAAGGAATGGAATGCCCCGACATAACTATGTCGGGTTCACCAACGTTAACCTTTTTAGAAAAAACCGCCGCCTGGGTTTTTGTAGCGTTAAATTCCACTTGGTTACTGTCACCCCAAGATAGAATTTCTTTCAGGTCTTTGTTAAGTTGAATGACTTCCTGCTGTCTGCGGATATTCATCTGAGTAGCCGATGTCCGAGCGTTCAAAGTGAATGAAGAGATAAGTGTACTGTCATCTGCAAGCTGTAGATTAGATTCTCGGTCTTTTCCAGCAGATCGTTAATGTAAATGAGAAATAGAGTAGGAGACAGTATGGAGTCTTGGGGTACACCGGCGTTGATAGTGAAGGTGTTAGAAAGAAATTCATCGACTGCCACTCGTAAAGAACGCTCTCTGAGGAAACATGAGAGCCACAAACAGAACTTTTCACACATACCATAAGAACGTAGCTTAGCCAACAGCCCATCGTGCCAAACACGGTCGAATGCCTTGGATATGTCGAGAGCAACCGCTCGAGATTCTCCAAAGTGTTCAATTGCGTTGTTCCAAACATGTGTTACATAAGTCAGAAAATCTCCTGATCGCTAATAATGTTGAATCCTTCAAGATATTTTAGAAGATGCTGATTGATAGCCTTTTCCATGAGTTTGAGTGCGATTGGTCGGTAGTTATTTTGGCAAGGTCTTCTTGCCTTTTTTAGGTATCAGCTGAACTGTAGCACATTTCCAGCAGGAAGGAAATATTCCCTTTCTGTAGGATAGGTCGAAAAGTCTACAGTTCCCTCGCACAGTTTTTAAGAACTATGGCAGGTATTCCGTCAGAGCCAGAAGCCTTTTTGGTGTCTAGCTTCATCAGAATACGCTTTATGATACGCTGTCTAAAGACAACATCGGGCATCCTTGACTGCACTATGGGAATAGTAGGTGGTGTTTTTTCCTTGGAAATCGACAGTAGAATGTGAAGCAAAGAGTTCAGCCAACAAGTTCGCTCCCTCAACAGGTGTCGTTGCAATAGATTGCAATAGAATTATCTGGCCGTGTGAGTGATGGTATGGTGGATTTGGTGAAATATTTACTAACTACCTTAGCGACCGACCAAAAGGACCTGGAATTGTCGGGACAAGCGAGAAGTTTGTTTCTAATCCGTTGATTGTGTACCTCCTTGGTTTCGTCGATAATTTTTTTGCATCTGTTCCTGGCACGAATTAATGTAATAATAAAAAAACTTGTAAAAACCAATATTTTTCCGCCAAAACCACCATTCGCGCCTCAAGGTCGACGAGCGACGCGACGTCTTCCCCGAACTGTATGCCGTTCACTGAGCGAAGATGGTCGAACATGGCTATGAACTCGCACTCGCTAGCGGACCAATAATTTCGATTTAGTGGGGAGTACTGGCAATGCCGTGGGTGTTCACTTTGTCCGGGTCTCCCCTACTTACGTAATGGGTTATATAAAATGGGTTACATAAAAAGAATATAATAACATTAGGGTGGTCGATTTAATAATTTATTCCAAGAGCTACTCATCTCTAAATCCAGCTCTGTGCATCCCTTAATTCTCCCTCAAATATCAATATGGAAACCAGGAACGAGACTATATAGAATTTTAACCACAAAACATATATAATGGACAAAGAGCGTTTAATTAAGTTTAGGCAAGACAGATTTACGGGTATATACTGCTATAAGGGTGAATGTCGAAAGAGCGGTTAAGGAAACATGCATAGCTTCATTTAACAGTGAGGGCTGCCGACAACATCAGAACAATTTACATAATACACTCAATAATATTAAATTCTCTAGTTGTCGGGAAAATGTAAAGATATTTTTTAGTAAAACTGATATATTAATTTATACACTTTTTAGCTTCGGAGTCCGTTTTAAGGAGCTGGGTGGCTAGGTCCCAAACTTTTAAAATGTGTTTTTATAAAATAATAAATGTTTGCTCTACCTAATTCGCCAATTACCTTTTAGGATAGGCGTTCATAATATTAATGTTCGACAAAAGTCCCTTTGAAGTGTCCCCATGCATATTAAGATATGGAAAGGTACGAACATTCATATATTTGGGACAAAAAATCGAAATATCAAAAAATAACACAGCTACACAAAAAAAAGTTCATTATCACGAACCAAAACATATGAATCTGATGTATTTTTCGACGCTGAATTCCAACTCGTAGTTAAAAAAAGGATTTATCGTGTCATTTTTTTTGGCCAAAAACATCCCTTGAAATGGGCTAAAACTATAGTACTACCAAGCATAGTAAAGTACCTCTAAAACTCAAATAATGCACGTGAGTTTAAATAACATGTACAAAGGACAAATTCTTCAAAGGGTTGACATTCACTCCTACAGGGTGTAAAAACCACCCCCACCTACGGAGGCATCTCATAAGTTTTAATAACGACGAAAAATGGCTTTTATAGTTTTAGGCAGGGTGGACAAATATGGAGTAAAGTCGCTCGAACCACCGATACACGACTATAAACTACCCTTAGAGGGTGGTAGGAACTACCTCTACGCTCTAATGATGCACACGGATGTTATTAAAATTCGGAAAGGATCAAGTAACTTTATCTCATCATCTTAGAAGTTTTAGCATCTGAGAAAAAAAATACAGGCTTTCGTAGTCTCAGGCAGGATGGACAAATACAGCTTGTATTTTTTTTCTGTAGGGGTAAGCCTCAACCCCTTAAGAGTAATGTGTGGTTGTCTCGACAGATTCAGATATTTTGTCCTCAGAGCTACAAAATTTGTCCTTTGGACATGTTTTTTAAAGTTACGTGCGTTATTTGAATTTCAGTGTTACTTTTCACCCCCTATAAGGGTGGATTTTGGTTTAATTAATAGAAATAGCTTGCTGTGGTTTGAATGCGTATTCTCTTCTCTAGAGTATGAAACATCTACCATTTTTCACACTTCTTTTTTTTTTATGGGTCTAGCACACGTGCTGCAGGGAAGAAGTCGCTAAAGCGCTACAGGAGCGACACGTGTGCGGAAAAAAAAGCGATTCACGTTGTTCTTGAATCGCTGTAAATTGTACTCGGTGGGAAACACAGTTCTGGGCAAATTATTCCAAAGGGATGATGTTCTCCATATAAAAGACTGCTTGAAAAGCGTTGTACGAGGAGTAACAAGCCGAACCTCATACGGATGTGAAGCATTAGCGCGACGTGTACTTCTAACATGCACCGCTCTGGGAGGAATTAAGCGGGCCACATCCTTCGAACACTTTCCATGAAAATACTTGTAGAATAGGCTCAAGTCGCCAACCGTGGATGTTCCAGCGAATCAAGGCCGCCGGTCAGTTCCGGGTCTCCAATCAGACGAACAGCTCTTCTCTGAATAGAATTCAACAATTGCAGTGTATGTTTGGGAGCGGAGCCCCACACATGGGAGCAGTATTCCATAGTTGGTCGAAGTTGAGCTTTGTAAAGAATTAATAGTTGTGGAGTGTAAAGCTTTTTGGTTCGAAACAATATTCCCAACTTTTGAGAAGCTCTCCTTGCTATGCCCGCAACATGTTCATGCCAGGACATATTTGCTCCCAAATTAACGCCCAACAAATTGAGTGACGATGTTAGAGGAATGGAGTGCCCCGACATAACTATGTTGGGTTCAGCAACGTTAACTTTTTTAGAAAAAACTGCCGCCTGGGTTTTTGTAGCGTTAAATTCCACTTGGTTACTGTCACCCCAAGATAAAATTTCTTCCAGGTCTTTGTTAAGTTGAATGACTGCTTGCTGTCTGCGGATATTCGTCTGAGTAACCGATGTCCGAGCATGAATGAAGAGATAAGCGTACTGTCATCTGTAAAGCTGTATATTGGATTCTCGGTCTTTTCCAGCAGATCGTTAATGTAAATGAGAAAAAGAGTAGGAGACAGTAGGGAGCCTTGAGGTACACCGGCGTTGATAGTGAAGGAAATCCGTCGACTGCCACTCGTAAAGAACGCTCTCTGAGGAAACATGAGAGCCACAAACAGAACTTTTCAGACATACCATAAAAGCGTAGCTTAGCCAACAGCTCATCGTGCCAAACACGGTCGAATGCCTTGGATATGTCAAGAGCAACCGCTCGAGATTCTACAAAGTGTTCAATTGCGTTGTTCCAAAAGTGTGTTACATAAGTCAGAAGATCTCCTGTTGATCTATTTTTACGAAAGCCATATTGATGATCGCTAATAATGCTGAATCCTTCAAGATATTTTAGAAGATGTTGATTGATAGCCTTTTTCCATGACTTTCGATATTATTGAAAGCAGTGCGATTGGTCGGTAGTTATTTGGCAAGGTCTTCTTGCCTTTTTTAGGTATCGGCTGAACTGTGGCACATTTCCAGCCATTTCATTAAAAGTCATTACATTATTACTATAATTTTAGCCCATTTCAAGGGATATTTTTGGACAAAAAAAAATGACATTATAAATCTTTTTTTTAACTACGGATTCGAGTTCAGCGTCAAAAAATACACTAGATCCATGTATTTTGGTTCGTGGTAATGAACTTTTTTTTTTGTGGGGCTATGTAATTTAAAGGCTTACTTGGAGAGAAGAGCCTCGTTAGCTTGGTCTGCGTTCAGATGATTACAATCTACATTTAAATTAGATATCCCAAATACAATAAAAGCAAGAGTATACGATCAATATGTACTGCCGGTATTAACATACGACACTGAAACGTGGGCTTTAAGTAAAAGAATAATAGATAAACTTCAGGTAACCCAAAGAGCAATGGAGAGAAGAATGCTAAATATTAAACTCCAAGATTGTATTCCCTAACATCGAGATACGAAAAGGATCAACAGTGACAGATGTAATACAACGAATATGTATGTATATTAAGGTCGAATTGGGCGCGGCATATTACAAGGATAAATGGTAACAGGTGGACACGCCATATAGTTAAACGGAGGTCTAGAGAACACAAAAGATGCAGATGTAGACCACAGACAAGATGAACTGCTGACAAAAAAAAGATTAGCAGGACACGAGTGGATGCAAAAAGCAAACAACAAAGCTCACTGGAGATAATTTGAGCAGGCTTACATCCGACTATGGATGGAATAAGCTAATGATGATGATACTTCGCTACTCCATGAGGTCTTGAAGCATCGATTCAATTGTGTTGAATAATCTGTTACAGATAATAACTGTGAATATTTTTTGTTAGAAGGGTTGAAGCAGTAAATGTTCGGTTTATGAGATGATCTGCAGAATGCTCTTCGATAGTTAATCCATGCCACAGACCAACTTCTTTTGTACTGCACGGAATTCTGGGTAATACATCATACACATAATAAGTACCATTCTGCCCTCGATAAACCAGCCAGGAATAGATTGGCCCTCATTCAACTAGGTATTAAATATTCTAGGTACCCGTTCGTGGGTGCTAGAGAACTTTATATATATATATATATATATATATATATATATATATATATATATATATATATATATATATATATATCAAGGATTTTCTACAGCTGACGCGGTCTTCCTTCTCTCAGCCTTTGATTCCATCCGTTTCTATCTTCCCAGTCTCCATCTGTTAGACCACTGTCCTCCATAGCCTCGTCCACATCGTCTCTCCACGATCGTCTGGGTCTTCCTCTTTTTCTTTTCCCTATAGGTCTCCACTCCGTTATTTTCTTTATCCACCTATTATCTTCGCTCCGTCTTATGTGTTCATACCATTTTAATCGTTTTTCTTCAATGGTGTTTATTGCGTTCTCTTTGATGTTCATTCTGCTTCTTATTTCTTCATTTCTTATTCTCTCCATACGTGTCACTCTACAACATCTTCTCCAATACTCCATCTCTACCGCGTTAATTTTAAATTTATTTCTTTTGTTGATCGTCCATGATTCTCACCCGTATGTCATTATGCTTTGTATTATTGATTTGTATATGCATGTTTTGTTTCTCTTTGTAATGTGCTTGTCCCACAGGATCGAATTTAATTGTCTTATGCATGTCCGCGTTTGTCCTAATCTAGCTTTAATCTCTTCTTCTGATGTTGCGTTTTTTGAAATGATGGTTCCTAAATATTTAAATCTATCGGTTCCTTTGATTATTGTTTCGTTATCTACTTCTAGATTCTCCACGTTTCCCTCCTTTGTTGTTAGATATTCCGTTTTATCAAAGTTTATTGCTAATCCTACTTTAGTGTATTCTTATTTCAGTTTTCTTACCATATAACTAAGGTCTTCGCCATCTTGCGCTATGATTACTTGGTCGTCTGCGAACTTTTTCCACCAACAATTTTTGATGGCATCTGGTCCTGAGACGGCAAAGATCTTCTCGTGCCTTTCATGACATTTACAACTTCTTCCTTTGATATTCTTCTGTGTCTTCGTTCCGCTGATGGAACTGCATGCAGTAAATCCCGAAGTAATTTTCGAAAGGAGTGTCCATATTTAATAGTTTTTTTTTGTCTCACAGATGTTCTTGCCGAGTGTAGTTTCTTATTCAATAGATGGTGATATTTCAACTTTAAGTGTATCTCCTTCGAGTAAGTGGAAATGATTGTGTGAGGAAAATCTTATTATCGACAATATATTTTATTTGCGAGGCTACTGAAGCTCGTATTGGTCCTAGGCAGTGTTGCCTAAGTTGTGAATGGCCGGCCAATTATTATATGTTCAATCACACACATGTACAGTCAGTTCAAGAAGTTTCCATACACCACCTGCTTTCTATACTATTTTTCTGTTATGTTTAACTAATTAATTGGAACTATGAGAAAACGTGTGTAAATTAATATTTGAAATTTAACCAATGAGGATTAGTATTAAAAACAACTACATCATTGTAACAAGTTACTCCCTAGTGATATGAAGCACCCAATTTTCTACGAAATATAAATATAGAAATCGATGGTCTAATCAGAGCCGAGTAGTTTTGAAAGTTAAATTTTGACTTAAGGGGTTAGTTTTGGGGTGAATTCGGAAATAAAAAAAATACCATTTCATTGAATGGGATGTCAAATCAATGCTTTTGAAAACACTAGTTCAAAAATATATATGACGTGATGATTGCATACATTTTTCTTTGTATTATTTTTAAAAAATAGCCAAAAATCGCTGTCCCCCACCCTATCTCGAAAAATACTGATCAAAAAATTTTGAAAACATTCCATAATAGTCTTCGTAAAGTGTAAATTGAGCGAACATTATCACAAGTGGGATTATATTTGATAATTTATTTTTTCTGGATTTGACACGATTTATTTTTAATATTCGTAAGATCATCGCAAACAGTTTTTCATTGTCCGAAAGTCACGTTTGATCCTAATATGAAAAAGATAAATGTTCACATGTAGAAGTGAAAAGTCTCTGCTATTAAGAAATATGAATATGTATATGTTACCCACTTTTAGACATTTTTTAATGCATACAACGTATATTGTATACTTTCACCATAGCAACCTGCAGGACGCGCAAAGACCATGATTCCCAAGAGGTTTTCCATCCGTCGCTTTTCTGCAGAATTTCAGTCAGTAGTTGTGCTTTTTCCGACTTGCTCGTACGTTGCCACGAGTTTTTGCCGCACGCGCTCTTGTCCTTTCGCTTAAATTTCCGATCTTTCGAAAGTTTTCTCTCGACTCTTGTTAAAAGTTTTGGACAACAATTTCTTTTCTGAATTTCAAGATGTAATTTTAAATATTGCTTTCTTGGTAAGTAATATAATAAATTATATATATAATAAATAAATTGAATTAAATAATTGTTTAATTGTTTATACGCATTTTTAAAATTTGAGGAAAAGATAAATACCAAAAAAAAAAAAAAATTCGCGGTAGCTGGATGCGTGTATTAATATGAAATACGAGCATAAGAAGATTATGTATTATTTAATGAGTAGCAATTTCCAAATAACTATTACGATTTTTTAGCATCGAGAAAATCTACAGACTGACATTAAATTTAAATTTGTTAAAATTGTAGGCTCAAAATTCTAAATTACGGATGACTATGGTGGCAGCTGATGAAAAATAATTTTATTTTCACTCTTGAGTCCATCTATAATATGTATAAAATGCAATGTCTCTCTGTCCGTCTATCCGTTAGTGCACTTATCACTGTAGAACCACATATCTGATTTACGTGCCTTTTTTTTAAAACATACATATGTTTTCTGGCCAGGTTATCTATAATATATATATATATATATATATATATATATATATAATATATATATATATATATATATATATACATATACATATATATATATATATATATATATATATATATATATATATATATATATATATATATATATATATATATATATATATATAAACTAGCCGTGCCTGCCCCTCCGCTCGCATGGACTTGATTCACTATTATCGTCACTGCTTATTCCTTATGTTGCTTAACATAATAAAATATATCCTATATACTGGCTAAGCGCACTAACGGACAGACAGACAGAGAGACGTTGCATTTTATATATATTAGAGATTTTTTCTTGATAAATATTAAGTTAAAATTAAAAAAAAAAAATACGTAAATCGGATAAGTGGTTCTCGAATGATAAGCGCACTAACGGACAGGCAGGCAGACAGACAGACAGAGAGAGAGGCGTCGCATTTTATATATATTATAGATAACCTGGCCAGAAAACATATGTACATTTAAAAAAAAAAAACATGTAAATCCGATAAGTGGTTCCACAGAGATAAGCACACTAACGGACAGACAGACAGACAGACAGACAGAGAGACGTTGCATTTTATACATATTATAGAAGATTTTAGATAACCTGGCCAGAGGACAAATGTATGAATTAATAAAAACACGTATAATGGATAAGTGGTTCTCAAGTGATAAGCGCACTAACGGACAGATAGACAGACAGACAGAGACGTTGTACTTTATATATATTATAAATATTCTTTGCTACATGATATTGTTTCATATTTAATGGTTTAGGCAGTGTATTGCAAGAGAACGCGCTAGCGGCAAACTTTTTTCCGAATTGATTCACTATTATCGTCACTGCTTATTCTTTATGTTACCTGACATAATAAAATATAGCCTATAACCTGGCCAGAGAACATATGTATGTTTAAAAAAAAAGCACGTCAATCGGATAAGTGGTTCTCATGTGATAGGCGCTCTAACGGACAGACAGACAAACAAAGAGACGTTCATTTTATATATATTATAGATGTAAAGTCTCTCTGTCTGTCTGTCTTTCCGTTAGTGTACTTATCATTCGAAAACCATTTATCCGATTTATGTATTTTTTTAAAATTTTTAACTTAAAATTTATCAAAAAAAAATCTATAATACGTATAAAACGCAACGTCTTTCTGTCTGTCTGTCGGTTAGTGCGCTTAGCACTCAAGAACCACTTATCCGATTTACGTGTTTTTTTTTATAAAATACTCTGGCTAATTTATAGGATATATTTTATTACGTTAAATAACATAAGGAATAAGCAATGACGATAAGAGTGAATCAATCAAAAAGGGTGAGCCGTGCCACGCGAGCGGAGCCGCGGGCACGGCTAGTATTTAAATGAAATTGGCTGAATGATGATTTGGCTGAATACCCAGAATAACCTATGGTGAAAAAATTTAGTAAAAAAATGAGAAACTGATTTTTAGTTTAAATTTCATTTCTTATTTGGCTTATACAACTATCGAATAATGAAAAATTCTGTTCAGTGATTGACTAGATAGCCCAGCCATCAGGGGTTTTAAGCTCTCATTAAATGTTAACAGGCTGCATTTTGGCTTACAGGTAGTTTTTCGGACGTAGAATATGATAAAAAAAGTTTGCTAAAGTTTGATGTACGCTAAGCCCACAAAGCCAAAATAAAATTAAAATTTCAGTTTTTCGGTAATATCTTGAAAAGTAAAAATTATATCGAAAAACTAATAGCACCACGTGAAAGAGCGGGAAATTCTACAAAAAAATAGTATATAGATTTTTTTCAGATTTTTTTCTATTAGCGTGAAAATTGATTAAAAATTCGGATAGGTGATTCAAAAAGCGTAGCGCGCCAGACAGGTTAGTTTGAAAATCTACGAGCACCGCTCCAAGGGTTAATCGATATTATTTGTTTTCAAAGTGCAAAAAAAAAGAGATAGCTTCTTGAAGAGAAGACTTTCAGCTTTCTGATGATACTAATAGTTTTTATTTTTACTGCTTTATAATTTGTAAAACTTGATTTTAACGGGCATACAGTAAATTACAAATATTTAATAAAATATAGTATTGAAAAACAAAAAAATTATGCATATATCATTATTATACTTTAAGTTTCAATATAAGAATAATTAAAAATACCCACATTGGGTGTGTTATTTAAAATTGGAGTTTTAAAATATGAAAATTTGCCTGCTGTAGTGCGTCGCCGGCAATTTTACGTTCAAAGCAGAAATGGTCAAAAAAAGTCGGACATTTTTTTTTTAGTTACAGTTAAAAGTATATTTGATATTAGAAAATCATTAAAAACTTAAAAAAACTTTCTCTTTTTTTGTAATTTTGCTCTGTAAAAAGTGTTTATGATAAACGTATTTTTTGTTTATTATTGATCATACAACTTAAAATAAAAAAAATATATTTAAAGGTGAGAAATGAAAGATAAAAGTCTAAGCTTTAAGGGTCAAGTATTTATATGGCATTTAAACATCCCGGTACAATAAAAATAGCTATTGAAAACACAAATATTTTAAATTACTTGTTCTTCTTTTTCATCCAACTTATAGTTAGGCACTATTGCCTGTTTTCTTTGTTCCCTGTTCTATAGATCGTGGCTCCATCTCTTTCTTGGACGTCTCATTGATCTTCTTCCATTCGGTGACTTGTCTCTTGCTATCCGTACTAGCCTGTTGTTTGCCATTCTTTCTAGGTATTGATCCCATTCAACTTTTCTTCTTCTTATCCACTGGTTGATATTTTCTATATTACATGTGCGTCCTATGTCTTCACTTCTTTCTCTGTCCCTCAATGTCTTGTTTGTACATCTCATAAGTATTCTCATTTCAGTTGATTCCAACATCCTCCATGTTATACTTGTATCGGGTCTTGTTTCAGATGTGTAAGTCATTACTGGTTGTATTATTCTCTTGTATATTCTTGTTTTGGTCTCCACGGAGAGGAATTTATTTCTAAATATGATATCATTGAGGCATCCCGCTATCGTATTAGCCTTGTTGACTTGATGTTTTTCTTCTTCCTCGATTTTTCCGGTACTAGATATTTTGATGCTCAGGTAATCGAACTCCATCACCTGTTCTATTGGTTTATCTTCTACCACCAGCTTGCACCTAATCGGCTCTTTTGCTATTACTATCGACGTGGTTTTTTTCAATTGAGATTGACATATTATATTGTTTTGCTGCTATGTAGATTTCGTATAGCAGCCTTTGCAGATCGTTTCCGGTCTCAGCCATTATTATCGCGTCATTTGCATAACATATAATTATAAGTCATCTGTTATCCATTCTATATCCCTTCTTTCTTTTGACATTCTTTATAATTTCATCCATGACAATATTAAATAGAAGAGGACTTAAAGAGTCCCCCTGCCTGATTCCAGATTCATAGTTGATTAGTTCTGTCATTTCTTCTGCTAATCTTGCAACTACTCTATTGTCTTTATATATATTCTCGACAGTTTTAATTAGGTCTAATGGGATGTTCCTGTTATATAATAGATGAATAACGTCTTCTGTTTGCACATTGTCGAAAGCTTTTTTTAAGACTATCAGGCACAAGTATGCTGGAACGATGTATTCTATGGATTTTTCTTTTGCCTGTCTCACAATGAATATGGCATCGGTGCCTGAGCGTCCACTTCTGAGTCCTTGCTGCTCTTCTTCTAGTTGTATTCTCGCGTTGATTTTTGTCGTAATAATCTTTGTTGTTAATTTCAGTGTACAGTTTAGTAGATTTATGCAATTATGATATTTAGCCTAAAAAAGGCAAGAAGACCTTGCCAAATAACTACCGACCAATCGCACTACTCTCAATAATATCTAAAGTCATGGAAAAGGCTATCAATCAGCATCTTCTAAAATATCTTGAAGGATTCAACATTATTAGTGATCACCAATATGGCTTTCGTAAAAATAGATCAACAGGAGATCTTCTGACTTATGTAACACATGTTTGGAACAACGCAAATGAACACTTTGGAGAATCTCGAGCGGTTGCTCTTGACATATCCAAGGCATTTGACCGTGTTTGGCACGATGGGCTGTTGGCTAAGTTACGTTCTTATAGTATGTCTGAAAAGTTCTGTTTGTGGCTCTCATGTTTCCTCAGAGAGCGTTCTTTACGAGTGGCAGTCGACGGATTTCTTTCTAACACCTTCACTATCAACGCCGGTGTGCCCCAAGGTTCCATACTATCTCCTACCCTCTTCCTTATTTATATTAACGATCTGCTGGAAAAGACCGAGAATCCAATCTACAGCTTTGCAGATGACAGTACACTTATCTCTTCATTCACTTTGAATGCTCGGACATCGGCTACTCAGACGAATATCCGCAGACAGCAGGAAGTCATTCAACTTAACAAAGACCTGGAAGAAATTCTACCTTGGGGTGACAGTAACCAAGTGGAATTTAACGCTACAAAAACCCAGGCGGCAGTTTTTTCTAAAAAAGTTAACGTTGCAGAACCCGACATAGTTATGTCGGGGAACTCCATCCCTCTAACATCGTCACTCAATCTGTTAGGCGTTAATTTGGGAGCAAATATGTCTTGGCATGAACATGTTGCAGGCATAGCAAGGAGAGCTTCTCAAAAGTTGGGAATATTGTTTCGAACTAGAAAGCTTTACACTCCACAACAACTGTTAATTCTTTACAAAGCTCAAATTCGACCAACTATGGAATACTGCTCCCATGTTTGGAGCTCCGCTCCCAAACATACACTGCATTTGTTGGATTCTATCCAGGGAAGAGCTGTTCGTCTGATTGGACACCCGGAACTGACCGACGGCCTTGATTCGCTGGAACATCGAAGAACGGTTGGCGACTTGAGCCTATTCTACAAGTACTTTCATGGAAAGTGTTCGAAGGATGTGGCCCGCTTAATTCCTCCATAGCGGTACATGTTAGGAGTACACGTCGCGTTAATACTTCACATTCGTATGAGGTTCAGCTTGTTACTCCTCGTACAACGCTTTTCAAGCAGTCTTTTATATGGAGAACATCATACCTTTGGAATAGTTTGCCCAGGACTGTGTTTCCCATCGAGTACAATCTACGGCGATTCAAGAACAACGTGAATCGCTTTCTCCGCACACGTGTCGCTCCTGTAGCGCTTTAGGGATTTCCCTGTAGCACGTGTGCTAGACCCATAAAAAAAAAAATGATATTTAGTTATTTGGATCTTCTTTTTGTCCCTTCTTGCACACTAGTATAACTGTCGCTGTTCTCCATTCATCTGGGATTTTGTTCGATCTTATAATCCTCTGTATAAGTGTCTGGAGTTGCTTAAACAGAGAGTATCCCCCATATTTTAGTAGTTCATTAGATATTTGGTCTTTGCCGGGGGATTTACGGTTTTTTTATTTTTTCCAGTGTTTCTATTACGTCTTCTTGCGTCATATATGTTTTTTCGTTTCGTCGTTATGGTGTTTGTGGCAGTGTGATACTCTGTTCCTTTTTATATAATTATGTAAGATATGTTACTCACGTTCCTTTCTTCACGTGTGTATACTCTATTAGTTCTTTCATCTCAGTTCTCTGCTGTCTTAGGAATCTCCAAATTTGTTTTTGTTGACCATAGAAGTCTGATTCTATTTTTCTTGTGTATCTCTCTCAGTATTCCGTTTTTGTTCTTCTTACTAATTCGTGGGTTTCTGTTCGTATTCTTTTAAATCTTTGGTAGACTTAATTTGTCCTGATTAACCTGTACTTTCTTTCTTTTCACGGCATTTCTCTTTGACCATGGTGTTTTTGTTCTCCATTTTTTATTTTTATCGACAGTGTTAGTCCCTAATGTCTCATATGCAGCTTCTAATACATTTGTTTTTATTTTAAACCAACCGTCATTTATGTTATCATGGTCATTTATTTGGTTTATTCTGGTTTTTTCTTTCAGTCTTCTCTTACTTGAAGAAATTAAATGAATTACGGACTCTCTGACCGTCATATTGGATCCTCTATTTTGAACTTTTCAAATCTTTCATCAGATTCTTAATCAGCACCCCAAGAAACCCCTTAATAGCCAATTTCAAAATATTTATCGGTGTGTAGAAACGTTAATTTAATCATAAATGAGGTTGGAAGTATTCCCACTACAACTGACCAGCCATTTTATTTTAAATAATTTTTTTGAATTACGGTAAAACTAAAAAAAATAATCTATATACTATTTTTTTTGTAAAATTTCCCGTTCTTTCACGTGGTATTGTTAGTTTTTCGATATCTTTTTTATTTTTCGAGATATTTACGAAAAACCCAATTTTTGCATTTTAACTTCGATTTCGTAGGCTTAGCGTACACTTTAGAGCAGCAAAAACAACTACCTTTGTGCCAAAATGCAGCCTATTAACATTTAATGAGAGCTATTCGTCAAAATTTGCCTCGGATGACTGGACTAAGAATAATGAGCCATTATCTAACATCTTTAAATAACGCCGAATAAACGGTATTGAGCCTTTTTCACATTAGATTGCTTTAGTGTCACATATTTAAGGTAATAAAAGTCGCATCGGGATATACTCAGCGTGAGTTGAAAAAATGACATTTGAAAGTAATAGACGTGAAGAAAGTGTTGGAATTCATTTATTCAGTCTTAATTTCTGCAGAAGTTCGCTACATTTTACAATCTTATTTTGATAAAGTTACGAATGCTCCGAACGCCTATGAAGAAATTTGTGTTATTTATGGTCAATATACATTATCAAAAGCAACAGTCAAAAGATGGTCCAGTAGCTTTCTTTCTGGAAATGTCAATGTCAAATGTGCTCCTTGCAGTGGTCGACCAAATTTGGCAAAAGCTGAGCAAGACCGGCATGTAAGTAACCATGAAGTCGCCAAACATCCACCACCAAATAATTTTAAATTATTGGGAGAAAGCTGGCTATAAAATAAAGTTCGATGTTTGGGTACCAGATGATTTGACGCTAAAAAATTTTCATCTGCGAAACTCCACAAAAACGTAAGAATATCGAGTTATTTCTGAAGCGACTGATTACGGACGAGGGAGGAAAAATGGTTGAATGGGCATGATTGAAAAACGATAAAGCTATGAAAAAGCCTGGATTAACGCCAAAAAAGGTAATGCTGGGTGCTTATTGAGACTGGAAGGGAATCGTGCATGATTAGTTGCTGCATCGTGAGACTACCATTTGTTTTGGTCTCTGCAAAACTCCCTAAATGGGGTTAAGTTAGTTTCAAAAGAAACCACTAGTTACAATTTTTCCCCAGGCTCCACAGAGCTTCTACTGTGATGGGATTATGATGTTACTAGAAAAATGATGTCGTCGAACAAAATGGCACATATTTGGTTTAATAAGGTTCACACAAAATATAGAAATTAATTGTCTCAATTTTGAGTTTAAAAGACGCAATACTTTTTTGACAACCGACAACGACGGCCATAGCGTAGTGAGTAAGGTGTCGGCTTTTACTCCGGTGACCCGAATTTGTATCTCCGCTCCGGAAGATGATAAAAAAAGCCTTTACAACGTGAAGGTCGTCTCTCGCGGGAAGACAACGGCAAACCACCCAGTATCAGACCTAGTAAAATCCTCTCAATTTTGCCGTTTGAAACCGGCATTAAACTGTAGGTCCCATTTGTTTATGGAAAACTTAAAAAGGCTCCCTCGCAAAGGCGGGGGTAGCTGATACCCTAAAAATATCAAAAGAACGTGTTGGTCACATTCTGCATGAACATTTAGGTATGAGAAAGCTCTATTCGGAATGGGTACCACGTTGGTTCACAGTGGACCAAAAACAACAACGTGTTGACGATTCTGAGCGCCGTTTGAACCTGTTTGAGTGTAATAAAAAGGATTTTTTTCATGCGGTATGTGACAATGGATGAAACATGGATCCACCACTACACACCAGAATGAAATCGGCAGTCAACTGAATGGACAGTAGCGGGTAAAAGCCTCCCGAAGCGACTAAAGACATACCAGTCAGCCGGGAATGTTTTGGCCTCTGTATTTGGGATGCGCAAGGAATAATTCTTCATCAACTATGCTGAGAAGGGAAAAACCATCAATAGCGAATATTATATAAAGTTATGGGGGCGTTTGAAGGCAGAAATCGCAAAAAAATGGCCCCAAATGAACAAGAAAAAAGTGCTCTTTCATCAAGACAATGCACCGCGTCACAAGTCAATGGTTACGATGGCAAAATTGCATGAATTGAAGTTCGAATTGCTTCCTCATCCACCGTATTCTCCAGATTTGGCCCCCAGCGACTATTATCTGTTCACAGACCTCAAAAAAATGCTCGCGCTTCAATGAGGAAGTTATCGCCGAAACTGAGGCCTATTTTGAAGGCAAAGACAAATCCTTCTACAAGAAATGTCTAGAAATGTTAGAAAAGCGGACTGATTGTATTGATGAATAAAGTCGAATTTTGCAAAAAAAATGTGTTTTTAAGTAGCTAGACCAAAAACTTTTCAGCCTACGTCTTATAATAGAAAGTTTAGAATAGGAATTAGCTGAAAAAGAGTTTTTACTCTTCAAGAATACAAGTGAAATTATCCACATTACCTTCCTTCCTAAATCTATTTTATCATATTACCTATATTTCCCCTGTTTCTACTTGAAGCTCAATGCTGGTTAAGGCTGCTTTAAATAGTAATTGAATATGATGTAATCAAAATATTGCTGAGAGTGTTTAGTTACAGCTAAAACATATGGTTTAATTAAAAGCAATTAGTTCCCGGCGATGTGGTTATGATAAATAGGATGTACAAAATAGAGCTAATACAGATTGGATTATGTTGGAAAACTAATTACGTGAATATTGACAACGGCTGCAAAAAATATCAAATATTATTAAAATGTTATGAAATGAATGCAGAATGATACTAAGGGTTCATAGTCGCTAAGGTAATAAGTTAAAATTTCACTCACCCAACTATTGAACCATTTACATAATTAGACCATCCTATTGCAACAACGTCTGTTGTCTTTCTAATTTCTTTATGCTACACTGTCAATATCTCACTAACACCATCCACTATTTCAGAATAGGATACGACTGGCCTTAGAGATATTTACAAAAAAACTGACGTTTCTCCCTCCGTGAAAACTGAAAATAATGGGAAAAGCTTCACTATTTTCAGATTGCTCGAACAATAAAAAGGATATATAACGCCCTGTATATGAAGTATCTTTTTTATGGGTCTAGCACACGTGGAAATCCCTGAAGCGCTACAGGAGCGACACGTGTGCGGAAAAAGCTATTCACGTTGGTCTTGACTCCCTGTACTCGTCGGAAACACAATCCTGGGCAAATTATTCCAAATGAATGAGGTTCTCTATATAAAAGACTGCTTGAAAAGTTCTACGGGGAGTAACAAGCTGAACTTCATATGGGCTACATTTACCGAATAATTCCCATGAAAATACTTGTAGAATAGGTTCAAGTGCCAACCATTTTTCAATGTTTCAACGAATCAAGGTTGTTGGCCAGTTCCCGGTCACCAATAAGGCTAGCAGTTCTCGTCTGAATAGAATCCAACAAATGCAGTGTATATTTGGGAGCAGAGCCCCAAACATGGCAGCAGTGTTCCATCGTTTGTCGAATTTGAGCTTTGTACAGAACTAACAGTTGTGGTGGAGAGTAAAGCTCTCTAGTTCGAAATAATATTCCCAACTTTTGAGAAGATTTCTTTGCAATGCTTGCAAACATATTCATGCCGAGATCTATTTGCTCCCAAATTAACGCCCTGCAAATTGAGTGACGATACTAGAGGAATGGACTGCCCCGACATAACTATGTGAGGTTCAGCAAAGTTAACTTTTTTAGAAAAAACTACTGCCTAGGTTTTTGTAGCGTTAAATTCTACTCGGTTACTGTCACGCCAAAATAGAATTTCTTTCAGGCCTTTGTTAAATTGAACGACCTCCTGCTGTCTGCGGATATTTGCATGAGTAGCCGATGTTCGAGCGTTCAAAGTGAATGATGAGATAAGCGTACTGTCATCATAGAAGTCCGTTCTATAGTTGACCATAACCAAGAAGTACTGGAAATGTAACGTAAATTTCACATTTTCCTTCTCCCTAAAAACGACATATAATACTATGTGTTCAAAGTATTTCCTCTAAGCTCCTCCCCTAATTCATTAGCCCCTTGTATGTTAGACCAAAAATAATTAGAAATATTAAAAAATAACACAATTTTTAGATACTTCGACACCAAGAATCCTAAAAGGACATGTAACACCACATTAACCCCTTATATATTTGGCTTTAGATAATTGAAAATATCGAAAAAATAACATTATTCTCAGACTCTTCTATTTCAAAAACCCTGAAAGGTACATAACATATTACACGATATTTATGAAGTAACATCTCTAATACTCACCCTCACTCCTTAAATTGTCCATTCTCATAATGTTATTGAAAATTTACAGAATTTATTGACCTCCAACTCTTTCTTCCCCTTCCCCTAAAGTGATAGCCCAAAAACTATATGTTTCAATCCTAACATATATCAATATTGGAGAGTTATCATGCTAAGAGATAGACAGGCAGACAGACCGATAGAAATAAAAGATTATGTTTTTAGTAATCTAGGAACCCTAAAACGTGAAGAACTGCAGAAATCTGGAAGTATGATTTTTTTTCACGAATACAAAACTTTCTATTAGCAAGGGAAGTAATTCGCTGCCGTCTTCTTATCTTATAGAAAAATCTGCCATTATGAGAACACTTAACTTACTATTGGTTTCATATTGGACTGCAGAGTAGAATTTTTCATGTATCAATTTTCCATTATTTATTGATGCAACGTTCCTTGACGGGAAGATTGTTTAAGAAAATACTACATGTACTTGGCTCTGATAAAAAAACACTGAAAAAAGAAATAATGAATATTCCTTTATTCGATCAAAGAAATTGCCCATTTCAATACGTTGAACTATTTGTATAACACCCTGTCTAAAAGCTTTTAAAAACTGTTTCAATAAACTCAGCTTAAGTCCGGTTCCAAAGACAACTCCTGTAGTAAGCATTGAACTCTAGACGTCACGATATCTGTTGCAGTATACAAGCACTTGTGAAACAAAAATCTCCACTGTGTGTATGGACACATTGTATGATCCACAGAGAAGCTCTGGCTTCCAAAGAAGTCCTGCTCTGAATATTGTGCTCACTACAGTTGTAACCGTAGTAAATTATATTAAAATGAGACCCCTAAAATCTAGAATATTTTCTGCACTTTGTAAAGACATGGGTGCCAAACGTGAGAAATGTTTGCAACATGAATTAAGAAATGAAACCGCCATTTTTCTAGAAGAGGAAAACCGACCGGAAAGTTTCGAGATTAATGATTTTTTTAGAAAATTAAAATTGTGGAGCAGAAATGTAAAGCAAAAAAACCTAGAAATGTTGGCATTAAGTACAACGATGTTAAAAAAAAAATTACCGTCAATATACTCGTATTTTACAAGTTCTAAATGTGGAACGGCTAAAAAATGGGCGCAGAGGTTTAAAGTAACTGGTTCGACTTTAAGTAAACCGCACCTAGCGCGACAGAGTGACATCATAAAGCGAGGTGTGTTTGACTGCCAATTTGTGAGAATCGAGATCTCTCGATTAGTATAAGTAAATGATAGAGTGCCGTAAATGAATCGTAAATATTTTATCCCTTCAAAAACATGAAACGTAAAAAGTCTCGCAATGCAGTCCTTCCAACCACAAAAAGTTGTGAGATCTCATAAAAAAGTCAGTTATTTTAATTAGTATCTATGGAAGCACCTATTCAACAACGTTGTCATAAATTGTTATCTATTTAGTTACCTACCAACATTTATAGTGACCGTATCAATATTAGACTTCTCTATTTCTATAATAAATATAATGACTTGGCAATCGCACGGCAACATAATCACATAAGAATAATCTACTATTTAAAATACTTTATTTTTAAGTGCACTGTTTAGACTTACTTAGCAATCAAAATAGTAGATTATTCTTACGTGATTATGTTGCTGTGCGATTGCGAAGTCATTATATTTATTATAGAAATAGATACTGATACGGTCACTATAAATGTTGGTAGGTAGCTAAATAGATAACAATTTATGACAAAGTTGTTGAATAGGTGCTTCCATAGATACTAACTAAAATAACTAATTTTTTTACATTTCATTTCATTTTTTGATGGGATCTCATTTCTTTTTGTAGGTAGTCCTCTTTTTTTTCTTTCGGGTAATATTTTTTGTACGTCAGCTACGGATTTTCTTAAAGTCCACTCCCTGTCTCTATTGGTTTTTCTCAGAGGCTATGATGTAACAATTTTTGACAAGTCTGGACGGTAAGTGCTTTGATACTACCGAAGTCGACATTAATTAAATGTAATCAGCCCAGACTTGTCACTCTCGAAAGTGTCACGTATTCTTGACCGCAGGTGAACACTGAAGAACCGATGTCCATCAGTGCACTATTTAGACTTAGCCCCTGACTTTTGTGTATGATAACAGCATAGGCTATACATATCGGAAACTGTTCGCGATGAACATAAGCTCTATTAATAATTTCAAATTTAGTTTTGACTGGACCAAGCTCATAAAGATGTTCATTATTAAATATAATATGTATTTTTTTTTGTATTTTCAGGATCAACCTTTACTCCTTGTACTATACCGATAGAACCGTTGACTAAGCCAAGACTCACGTCAATATTTCGTCTTAACATGACTTTTGCTCCTATTTGAATAATTATATTCTCTTCTAGCCCTGCTGTCATGGAAGCATCATCTTCATACTTTTTTATACATTCACTGGTCCTTTTTGAGAGGTACTTCGGGTAATCTCTGCTATCTACGGCTGTAAGTTTTATTTCTGGATAAGGAAGAGATTTAAGCATTGCTGTTTAATTGTTGGCACATGTTTCTTGTAGGTAATATGCAAACTCTGTCGTCAGGAAGTTTTGAGAGGTATTCAGTAATTTCGAGTAATTTGCTTTCATTGGAATTCGACTTAAGAGTTATTCATCTAGTCAGGAATAATTCGCGGTCTTTTTTAACATTTTATGTTTTTGATGGAATTAAAATATAGTTAAAATATTTCACTTATCCATTTTTTAATTACACGAAGAAGGTAAGTATTATTAAACGAATATATTTGATAAATGAAAAATATTATTAAATATCATATATTAATTAATAAATAATGCAAAGTATTCATAATTATGGATTCTTTAGTGATTAATTAACTTTATACGACGTATTATTTACCGGGACTCACGGTTGACCTTGCATTATGCTATGTGTGGCTGAGCGCTGCGCGCTCTCCGCGCTCTATCTCAAAAACGGTTAAGCGTATAAAAAAATGTTGAGAAAAAAATTTGTAGAGAATATTATGCTCTATAATTTTCATAATAGATGTAAATATCATTGAAACCATAAGAAGCGAGACATTTGCAAAAAACCGATTTTTGTGACTTTTGTCCTTGAAAATCTTAAGACGCGGACACGAGATTTTATGAGGCTTTTGAGACAACTTTTAGAATGTCAAAATAAAGGTTTATACAAGTTTACAGCTTATTATCTCTCATTCCGAGGTTGACCTCCTTTTTTGGCTTAAGTGACTGTACAATTTAGAAAACGGGACTGAAGTGTCGGGATGTTTCAGTTTTTCCTTCCTTTATAGGCTAAACACTAACTAAATTCAAAATTTGAAGTTTGTGTGTCTGCTAGAAGTACCTTAGAATTTTGATGATCGGTGAGTGTGTCAGTGACAAAATTAAAGAACTTCGACTGGCGATAGTTCGTAAACTATAAGGTATAAATAGTAGGTAATTTAGGAATATAGTTAGTATGGTATGTCCCCTTAGTCACTGAAAATTCAGGCTTCTAGCTTTATCCACAACGAAGTTACAGGGGGGTCGAAAGTGCTGTGAGTGGCTTCGAGAAAAGGATGGTACGGCTGTGTTTTCTGCTCGACTTGGCGGGGGCACTGCCGTGCCCCCAGATCAATACCCATACAACAAACAGGTGGTGCAAGAATTAAAGCCAACTGATAGTACTTAGAGGCACTACTTCGTGAATTAATTTAGGTAAATTGATTTCCAAACGTGATGACATAAATTAGTCTCCATATAACCGTGGTTTGATGCATTTCAATAATTTTTCAATTACTATAGTATGCAGTAAAGCCTTTTTTTCATTTATCAATTTGTTTTTTATTAGACATCTTGTATCATAGACGTTTAAAGCCAGTAGCCTGTCATTTTATCAAGGAAAGTAATAAAGTAACAACAAACGGCGTTAAGAAATTATAATTTTCTACCTGATTGATCTGAACGGGGATTCCTCTTCGTTAACCATTTTTTTATTAAACCGATACTTAAGCGTCATTAGAGTTCTTTGTCGTTCCCTTGTTATGTTGATCAATTTTATTTAATTAAAAAATATATTTTACGCCTTGTTTATATTTTTTTAAAGGTTAATGCCCTAAACTGTTACAGTCTGTCAAGTAACAACGTGTCCGCGATAATTCATTTTTGGTAGATGTGATTCTAGCGATCCACCAAAAAATCGGTAGAGGGAACCTTTGTTTACAACGCATTTTAGTAAAAGTATCGGTCGATTCCGAACTTTCATCGGAATCACGTAAAACCCAAAATGAGTCACTTGTTTGCGCGTCGGTTTGAGGCAGTTTTTTTGTTCCCATCTAAAGGGGCCTAAAATGACACATTCCACAGCCGCTGAATATATTAACAAGTTGGTGTAGTTTGCGAGTAAATCGTCTTAACGAGACGAAAAGT
Organism: Pachyrhynchus sulphureomaculatus; assembly: GCA_019049505.1. NCBI lineage: Eukaryota > Metazoa > Arthropoda > Insecta > Coleoptera > Curculionidae > Pachyrhynchus > Pachyrhynchus sulphureomaculatus. The sequence goes on along the minus strand of CM032451.1, from coordinate 54,515,287 downwards.
GTCGACGACTTGCCAAAACGTGTCTCGGTAGGTAAGTCCCCTCCGAAAATCGAAAAACAAATCGTGTCTTTGTTTTCATGGGACCCGAAATGGACGCTGCGTCAAGGAGCGGTAAAAATAAGAAAATCAGGTTTGAATGTGTCCCATGAGAACATTCGACAACATGTTCGTGCTTATGATGTCAATTTCCGAAGCACGTTGAAGAAACCTTTGCTGGGCGAAAATTGTATTTCGAAGCGGCTCCCTTGAGCCCACGGTAAGATACTAGAGTGCCCCTCACACAAAACGTTTGAGCCCTTGTAAAGAGAAAGCTCAGAGGAACGACTCTAAGGACTTTGATTTAGTTGTTGTTGTTAGATTTGAAAAATTTGTTGTAGAAAATCTCCTCGACGGCATGCCTCGAAGATGCCAGGCGATTATTGATGCAGGAGGCGATTGGACAACTTACCAAGGTAATTGCGACGTTGTTAGCGTACCAAAGAATACATTAATGGCAAAAAATGTTCTCGAAACACGGTTTTTCAAGAATACGAGTGGTCACGTTCTTACATGACAGACTGTACTAGTTAGTACAAAGTTAGCATTTCGGCAGCAATATAGGAATCGACTGATATATTTATTTTTTGTAACAACCAGAAACAAAAATGATATAAACGGAATGGTAAATATAAAAATATATAGGGTGTATCTATATATTGGCCTACGAAACTTTGTATATATTGAATAAAAATACTGGTGGTACGGTATATTAAACATGCTGTAACTTCCCATGATTAATTTCCGAGGTACGTACGCTCTTAGCCGTGATTTGTTTTGCGATGAAAATTTTTTGGTTTCCAGTGCAATTGTTCCATTTCTTGTTGCGTCATGCAGCTGTGTGGGACCCAACGTTCTGGTAAAGTAGTTCCACACTTCAAATAGGCAAGTCTCGCCTTTTTTTTTATCGATAAGCGAGTCTAACTTGATCGAGAAGTTGGCAGTAGTAGGCAGCGTTAATGGTACGTTGCACATGAATAAAATCAACCGCATTAATGTTGTAATCCGTGATGCTGGTTCAAGATTGGCGAGAACGACTTAGATTGTCCTCCGTTTTTGTGCCAGTTATAGAGTTGGGTTATCAAAAGTGTCTTTTTACTCATCTGTTTCGTCAGTCTTTACAAAATTTCAAGAGGTTTTTTCGTTTTCTAGGGTTAAAAACTTGATAATAATGTGTTGCTCGATCAGTACTGGTACCTCTTGCTCTGGCGCTACTGATGACAAAGTCGATCGAAAGAACCGATCGAGTGGTCTCTTCCACTCCGGACACCCCTACTGGGATGGCGCGCCCATCGGATTAACTCACGAGAGTTGAGAGAAGAATTCCGGTTTATATTTGAATTACCTTCGTATTTCATTAGAAATATGACTCTTATAACATGCTATTGGCAAAAAAACACATATCTGTAAAATGTTATTAAATCTGCGATCAAAGGAATACTTATGAATAAGTAACCTTGGCAATCTTTTTTTCTGTGAGCTTGGTTCCTTTATAAATGTTTCTTAAGGTTAGCTGAATTAACCTTTTCAGGTCAAAACTGCAATAAAACTTTTTTTTTCTGAAAAAGGGATAATGTAAGATAAACCAGGGAAAAAGTTTTAAAGTCGAGATTTATTTACTTAGGGACACAATGGATTGATTGCTCAAAAAGGTTGTCCGAACGTAATATTATTCGAATCGTATTTACTGTTAGATAATGGAAGTGATAAATATATAAATAATTAAATATTTTAGTTCAACGGTAAGAATATTTTTTTCTAAGATGTAGTTAGGCAAAAATACTGGAGAATTTTAATGTCCTTAAACTCGTTTTGGCCTTGCTTTAAGAGTGTCAAATTTAGGTAAGAGTTTCTATAGTGAAATGTAATAATAGCCTACAATCGTGACTGCGACTGGAAATAGACAAATAACATCATAATCAATAACATTTGCTATTAATATGACTATATGTGAGTGGCATTGTTTCATAAAAATAGAATACCACCTGCATTTACGTATTTCGACTGAAAATATTGTAGAAACCTACTGAAATGTCTTACTCTAAGAGGTATAGTATTGATGCAATAAAAACGTTAAACGACCGTTAGGATCTTCGCACGTATTTGGCCTTAACAGGGTCGTAATTGATATATATATATATATATATATATATATATATATATATATATATATATACAAAGGGTACTAGGAAAGTTTTGCAATATGACGCAACAATGAATTGCAGGAAGCTGCTTGTTGCTGTATGTTGAGACATATTCATACGTGCATAGTAGCCGCCGCGCCAAGTCGATGGGCTCAGTTATTCATTAGCAGTGAGAGTGTCAAGTGCTTGCGATGGCATCGTGGTCACGAAATGAGATAAGGGCAGTTTTGCGTTATAATTTCGTGCGTGGTTTAAACATAGACCAGTGCTTAGAAGAAATGACTTTTGCACTAGGTGATGTTTGTCCACATCGTACAACGATATTCAGGTGGTATAGAGAATTCCAAAAGGGAAATTTCACTCTGGAGGATGCTGAGAGGCCGGGAAGGCCACGAACGTCAGTTACGGAGGAAAACGTTACTGCTGTGAGGAAAATGCTTGACGAGGACAGGCGAGTGACCTACCAACAGATAGAGGGTACTTTAGACCTAAATGCACCAGCAATTCGTTCGATTCTGCATGATCATTTGCACGTGAAGAAACTTTGTTCTCTCTGGGTGCCGCATCGACTGACTGAAGAGCAGATGACACGACGTGTGACTTGGTGCCGGGAGATGCTAAAAAAAGTTTTATAAGGGACAATCTCGGTATGTAAACAACATCGTGACAGGTGACGAGACTTGGCTGTACTATTACGATGTGCGACACACCCGTAGTTGTCAGAAAATCCCGATCTGTAAAGAAGAAAATGATAGCTGTATTTTTCAAATCGAGTAGAATTGTGGAACGTGTCGTTTGGACACACAGAAGACAGTCACAGCTAAGTGGTAAACTGAACAGTGCCTGGTTCCTCCATCACAATAATGCTCTAGCTCACCGCGCCAAAGCTTGCACCGAATATTTGACCACGACAGGACTGAAACTTCTCGAGTTTCCCCTACAGTCCAGACCTTGCTCCCTGAGACTGTGCACTGTTCCCGCATGTGAAAATGAAACTAAAAGGGAGGCGGTTTTCCAGTGATGAGAACCTTCTGCGGGCTTGGGACAATGAGTGTGCTTTACTCCCTACTGAAACTTGGCAGAACTGATTTAAAGATTGGTTTCGGAGGATGGAGAGGTGTATTGAATGTGAATGTAGAGGAAATTACTTTGAAAAAATTAAATAAACACAGCTGTATTGCAAAACTTTCCTAGTACCCTTTGTATATATATATATATATATATATATATATATATATATATATATATATATATATATATATATATATATATATATATATATATACCTCTCTTTCAATCTAACATTTTATTGGCTACTTCATATTTATAAATATAAAGAGTATTCTTCATTTTATCTACTTCATGAGGAACCGGCAAATCCACAGAGACCTCGGTGTGCCTACCTTAAAGTTATGGTTTGATAATTGCGAAACGTTCAACTGCTTATATACGTCTAACAGCAAGTACTTGCTTTAAAAAATACTTGTTGAGAAATAGTAGTATAAAATATCTCTTAAATAAATTGTTAGGGATAGTTATCAAATGACTATTAAATCAGGAATACATTCAGTAAAAATTGCAACTTTCATAATTCTAGAATTTTTAAAGTTTTGTATATAAAAACAAGACACGAACTATTCTGATGTTGTCATCAGACTAACATATTCACGAAGGCTACAATAACAATCTGTGTGAGACTCTACTCTCTACTTATTACAGCTGTCGTAACCTTTCCTATTCAATTAATAATTTCCAACGAGTATAGTTTCATACAGAATGCTGTTGTGGCTTCCGTTGATATGTCGGTTTTTGTCACCAAAATAGTTGGTCTTCTTTAATATATAAAATGCGACGTCGCTCTGCCTGTTTGTTTGTATGTTACTGCCTTTATCACTAGACAATCCCTTATCCGGTTTACGTTTTTTTCTAATTCATACACAAATTTTCTGGTCAGCTTAAAGGATATATTTTATTACGTTAGGTAACATAATGAATAAGTAGTGATGATAAGAGTGAATTAAGTCGTTAGGCCGGTATTACACTATAAAAGTTCTTTGTCAAAGATGTATTATAAAAGTTGGATAGAAATTGTTTTACAATTTTTTTTATAAAATATCTTTTATTACTACAAAATTTACATCACACTATGTAAAATATTTTACGAAATATTTTAAAAGAAATCTCAGTTTTTCGTTTCGAGACAGTGTTGTGAGTTGTGACTGTTGTGTAATGGATGACGTTTTACCAATTGCTGCAGGTTCTGTGGCTGCTGTAGTTGCAATAGTTGTGGCAGAAAAAGATAAAAATAAGAATGTAAGAAGACGTTTGTGGATTAGACCTTGGGTTGCCCGGCGCGAGTTAAAGGGCATGGAAGATACAAAAAGTTACATGAACTATTTGGCGATGGATGAAAAAACCTTCGATTACTTGCCTCTGAAGGTGGGACCTATATCTCGGGAAACGACACATTTGCGTAACCTAATACCCCCTGAGGAACGGCTTATGGTTACTGTGCGATTTCTTACCACAGGCGAGAGCTACACAAGTCTTCAATACAGTAGTCGCATATCTCAGTGTACACTTTCAACCCATTACCTTTTTTTTTACGTCGTCAACCTCATATGTGTATCCATGTTCTTTTAATACACAAGCGATATCTTCATAAGCATTCAACCGTTTATTTCTATTTTTGTAATCTGTATGGCAAACTTCATACAGATAACACTGGTCAACACAAGTCTTGTTTCCTTTATTTTTTTTTTCTGTTATTGGGTATTTCTATGGCCCTGACTATGGAAAAATACTGGCAGATTGCTAACAGCTTTACCTTTTGAAATATACAGTTTTATTATTTTGCCAAAAAAATAATACATTATGTTAACAAAATTTCTATTGAACACTAGCAAATGATCTTTTATAAGATTTCCTTGAATGAACGACTTTAGGTAGATCTCGTTGCAAACTCCAGCAGTAGTCTGCCATCATATGTGAGTCCACCGCCCCTGATAACGCTCTTCCATTGTCCGAAGATCCTGATGAAATCTTTCACCCTGCTCCTCACTAAAATCACCCAGATTTTGTGGAAATCGGTCTAAATGCGAGTGCAGGAAGTGGATTTTTATGCTCATGTTGCACCCTAGCTCTTGCAAGTTCGATAGCATGCACTCAACAAGCTCGACATGGTCTTCAGATTTCTTTTTGCCTGGAAGCTACTCATAACCAAAACAAATGAATTCCAAGCTTTGGATTCGACTTCAGTCATTGATTTGACAAAATTAGGATCTTTCACGAGTTGCCTAATCTGTGGCCCATCAAAAATACCAGCTTTCAATTTTTCTGAACTTAATCCTGGAAACTTGCGTGAAAGAAAATTAAAACATTCGCCACTTTTGTCAAGCGCCTTCACAAACTGTTTCATTATGCCGAGTTTAATATGAAGTGGTGGAAGTATGATGCGGTCTCGGCTAACTAAAGGCACGTTTATAACATTTTTTGTACCAAATTTTAGCTCTTCCCGCACTGGCCAAACTTTTTGTGACCAATGGTGTTGTTTGTCACGACTATCCCAGAGACACATGAAACAAGGGAACTTTGTGTATCCCCCTTGTTGACCTAAAAGAAAGTTAACCATTTTGAGATCAACACAAATGACCCATTTGTGGTCTTGATACTTAATTTTTTCCATAACCTTAGAAACATTTACGTATTCTTCTTTTAAAGTCGTCGAATGTGCAATAGGTATAGATCCGTACTTGTTACCGTTATGAAGCAAAACACACTTTAAACTTCTTTTGCTGCTGTCTATGAAAAGACGCCAATCACTAGGTTGGTACTGTTTTAATCCCATCTGCTGCAAAATACCACCAACATCGTTACAAAAAACTAAATCCTTCACTTGAGAAAAATACGGTAACAGATTTTTTTTCTCGGGTACGATAAAATGTAATGTTGGTTTCCGGAGTAAGCAAATTTTTTTTCTTTTAAACGAGATGCTAAAATTTCAGAAGCTTCTTTTGGTAAGTTCAGATCTCTTATTAAGTCATTTAGTTCTTTCTGATTAAATGGTTGAGGTTCTGAAAGGCTACATTTGTAGTCTGAATCAGAGTCTTCACTTAATGTATTTCGTTCGGATTCACAGGGATTTGGATCATCAGAAGATTTAGATGTGCTGGGTTGTACCTCTTGTGATTTTAATTGAGGTCGTTGAGCAGAAGATAAGTTAGGATATGACCACTTACTTCGATTTCCAGGATTAATTCCGTTTATTTTCACAACGCAGAAGTAGCAATCGTCATGATGGTTTCGAGGTTCTCGCCAAATCATGGGTGTTACGAACATTATTGCATCTCTTTTTCCACTGGACCATAACCGTAGACATACCACACATTTCTGGCATACAATATGAGGAACCCATGGCTTGTCCTGATTACACAATTTTATTTTAAAGTATTGGTGATACGCAGTTTTCACAAAGTCGGATATAGGTTTTCGATATTTTGCAAATATATATTCACCACAAATATAGCAAAAACAATCGGGATTAAGCACACAACATCTTCTTGACGAAGCCATATCTGAAACAACAACAAAATATATTTTAGTGTCCAATAAAAAACGAAAATCTGAGTAAAAGTAGTAAATGAGGGTAGTTAGCTATAACTCAAAAACAAAAGCTGTTAGAGAAAAATTGTTGCCATATTTAAAAAATACGCGTCAATTTGAGAGAAACAAAAAAAAAATCACACGAAACAAGCAATTTTCTTTTTTTTGTTGACCAGTGTAATCTATTCTTTCATATTCACAAATCAAAATTTTAGTAGTCGTCACAGACCACCTGCACTCAATCCTCGACTCGGTCATTCTTCAGTTACTTTCAAAGCTTTTGTTTTTAAATTACAGTTTAAAGAAATAATATTTTAAAAACGCAAATAAAATTAAATATACGATTGATAAGTTGATAACTGATACATGTGATTATTTTGTCGCGAGACATGAGATTTGCGCGTGCGTACAAAGAGAAGAGAAGCCAAACTACCGGCGAGTCGAGTGCAGGAATGGGAGAGACAACTTTTATCAAATATTGGATTAAAATGCAAACTATGGTAAAAGATTTTTTTATAAAATACCAATTTTATAAAACTAGAGCTATTACACTATCACATTTATCGTAAAAGTTCTTTTATAAAAGAACTTTTATAGTGTAATGCCCGCCTTATGGCCAAAAGCAGAATCAAGTATAAAGAATGTTTGAAAATTTGTATAAATGTTGGCATAAATGTGTTGTAGTGGGGAGATTAGTTCGAAACACATCAAGTAGATTTGGATACGTTAATAGTTTGTATGTTATTGAATTAGTCTTTTAATTTTTCAACGACTTCAAATACTTAACTAACGTAACAGAATAAAACCAAGATATAATATTATTAGAAAATACACAAACAGAGAAAGTTGTTAGTTACGTATACATGGGCCAAAAATTTGATTTATTAAAAAACAACTTGACAGAAGATCTGCAAAGAAGAGTATCCATGTCCTGGTCGGCATGTGAAAGATTACAAGGAATATTTAAATTTGATGTACCTAACCCGCTTAAAGCACTGGTTTTCGACCAGTATGTTGTCCCAGTCCTTACTTATGGAACAGATATGGGCACTAAATAAAACTATAAACCATAGATTTCAAGTGACCCAACGAGCCATGGAGAGAAGAACTATAAACATTAAACTTGATAATTGCATACGAAACACAAAAATAAGACGAAGATCCCCGGTAACAGATGTAATAGAAAGGGCATGTACAGGGTAGTCCAAATTGGACACTTTTAAAGGTAAACCCCTTCATCTAAAGGAGATAGACGAAAACTGATGTCGGTGTCAATTTTTATGATAAACTCAATGGTGAAAATCACATATCGATATCTAGTACCGTTTTTGATATATAGGGTGTTTTTCAAAAATCTGCATTATGGAAAAATGTTTGTAATTCTTTTTCTATTGAAAATTTTTGATTTCTGTAAAAACATTCTCAAAGCACTTTTTCATGTGGATTTCAACAGTGTAACTTAAATTTTATTAATGCAAAAATATATTTCTTAAATGGGATACCCTGTATATTTTTCCTTATCGGAATAGAGCTTTAAATTACTATTCTAGAAATATAGCACACTTTATATTTTGTTAAATCTACTTCAAAATATAAAGGTTTTCAGTTTTTACGCGAGTTTTAAATGCACATTTTGTGAAGTAGGTTTTGGACGGAGCGGCCATATGGTTTAATTCAATTGTTTACTTGTCATTGTCAAATTTTATTTCAGGATCAGTTATTGAATTGCCAAATAAATCGCAATGAAGTTTGAAAATTACGAAAAATGGGATATGATAGGGTGTTTCATACAAACCGGAGAAAATCCGGAAGCGGCAAGTAATTTGTACCACGAACGGTATCCATAGAGGCGTCAACTCTTCAAAGATATATTCACTCGATTGCGACATAACCTAGTTAATAGTGGCCAGTTCGAAAAGAAGCGACCCAAAAATTATACATCAAACAGGGATAAGGAGTTAGAAGAAATAGTAATTTTAGAAACTATCGGAAATAATCCCAACACTTCAACCCGACAGTTAAAAGAATCCACTGAAGTACCAAGAACTAACGTAAGTCGTACTATGAAGAAGCACAAATTCAGGCCATATAGGACAAGAAAAGTTCATCACCTTACAGACGGAGATTTTCAACGGCGCGGCGTATGGATTTTTGCCAATGGTTTCTCGAGAATTGTAACCATGTTCCGAATTTTTCATTAAATTGCATTTGGACAGACGAAGCTTATGTAAGCAATGCAGGCATTTTTAACCGTTACTGCTCTTATACGTGGGCACAAGAAAATCCTCTAGTTGTGGAGCAAAGAAATCAAGGCAGATTTGGATTTAATATGTGGGCAGGAATTTTTAGAGGCAGGTTATAGGTCCATTTATTTACGAAGGAACACTCACCTCTCAGAGATATTTAGAAATTTTAAGGCAGCAAATATAACCTCTTGTTGATGAACTGCCGTTAATGGACCTTTTCAACACGACGGGGCACCCTCTCATAACGCTGCAGTTATCAGTAATTTTTTATCGGGCAATTTCGACAATAACTGGATAGCCAACCAAGATCCGAACCGTTGGCCGGCAAGGTCACCGGATTTAACATCCATGGACTTCTATCTCTGGGGAAGATTGAAAGACCTAGTTTTTAAATTGCCGACAAACACCAGGCAAGAGTTAGAAGTCGCAGCGATACAAAGTTTTGCAGCTCTCACTCCTCTTGAACTAATGAACTCGGTAAGAAGTGTCCAGAAAATGTGCCACCTATGTGTAAATGGAACTGGTCGACATTTCAAATATCTCTTATAGAAAATTGTTTTGTTTTAGGTTGTTCTACTCGGAATTGTTTTATTGTTGTTTTGTTTTATTTTCTACCTAGTTTAAAGTACTATAGCATTTAGTAACTTTCATTGTAGTTATGACTCTTAGAGTTACTTCTGGGATTTTTTTTTACGAATTGACTGCTATCGTTAAACAATTGATATTGCCGCTCCGTCTAAAGCCTACTTCACAAAATGCGCATTTAAAACTGGCGTAAAAACTCAAAACCTTTATATCCTGAAGTAGATTTAAGCAAAATATAAAGTGTGCTATATTTTGAGAATGGTAATTTAAAGCTCTATTCGGATAAGGCAAAATATACGGGGTATCCCTTTTAAAACATATATTTTTGCGTTAATAACTCTTAAAATATTAGTTGTAAAAAAATGTAACTTATACTCTTGAAATCCATGTGAAAAAGTGCTTTGAGAATGTTTTTACAGAAATCAAAAATTTTCAATAGGAAAAGAATTACAAATATTTTTCCAAATGGAGATTTTTGAAAAATACCCTGTATATTTGAAACGGTACTAGATATCGATATGCGGTTTTCACCATTGAGTTTATCATAAAAATTGAGCCTCAGACACCGACATCAGTTTTCGTCTATCTCCTTTAGATAAAGGGTTTTACCATTAAAAGTGTCCAATTTGGACACGCTGTATATTAAAGTGGAACTGGGCAGGCATATTGGAAGGATGAAGGACAATCGGTGGACAGGAAAAATTATACAATGGATACCACGAGTAAATAAAAGAAGCAGGGGAAGACCACGAACTATAAACCATAACATAAAAGGAATAACTGGACATGACTGGATGAGAAGAACACGCGATAGAGAGGTAGCATTTAAGGGAGGCTTTTCTCCGGCAATGGCTAGAATAAGCTGAAGAAGAAGAATGCTTATTTTAGTGAGTCCTATAAACGTCTAATAAATCTAAACAAAAGCTTGTATAGTTTATAAAAATTAATGCGAGCACTAGTGTTTCAAAGCTTAATACTCGATGATACCACCAAAATTCAATTTAATAAAAAAGTTCGACGTGAATTTTTTAGGCATTATGAAACAGTTATTAAAGAATGATTGGAATCATAATTATCCTGGATAGAAGCACATATCATTCCCATCTTTCTTTAACATCGGACATTATATTCATTAACGTCTTGAAACTTGCATGCAGGCAAATATTTATATTCGGGACAGCTAAGGGTAGTTTTTATTGTTCGGATCCCCAATCTACTAGGACGTAATTTGATCTGGTCTCATAAATGTCATTCTATTGCCTAGATTGTGAATTTATAGGACCTACTTTCGCTTTTATCGGGAAATAAGTACACTTTCTTGAGAACGTAACTGCTGATATTGGTAGTATAAGGATCCCCGTAAAACTGGGTTAACCTCGTCATGCGGGATAACTTCGACACCTGTGATTTTTATATAATTTTATTCTTGATTTAGTTTTCTTACGTTAGTTCTTTGTAAAAGTTTTCATGTAAACGTTTCAAAACCTTTGGTATTATGGTAATTTTTAGGGTTTCGTACTAAAAGTCAACAACGGAACACTTTCGAAGTTCAGCTTGTACACTTTAGCCGTACCCGGAGTAGAGTCTCATACAGGATGCTACCACAGAAGTCATAAGCTTCTGTGGATATGTTGATTTTTGTCACTAAAATAGTGGGTCTTCTTTATCTAGTATTACTACTATTCGCTCTTAATTATTATGTTTCTTGTTCTAAATGAAATATTAAATTTGTGTTAAAAATTTCACTTTTCACACTTTTCTACGACAGCCTACATCAGAAAACACTAATTTAATTTATTATCTATATCTGTTTACCTAACCTTGTTTGTAAAAAGCAAGGAAACCGGGTGGAAAAACTGAGTTTAAAATTCTTCAACAGCTTAAGTGAAGGGTGGCTGGCCGTGGCTCGGTGGCGTAGTACTTTGCTACTGTGCAGAAGGTCGAGGGTTCAAGCCCGCAGGTCGGTATACTTATTTATGAATTTATTTAAGTATATTTGGTGTGGCCACGTACATAGGTAATAATTGTTTGCAGAAATGCAAATAACGTCCATGGCAGCACTATCGCGTTGTTTAAAAGGTATCGTGAAATACAAAAACGTATGTTTCGGCACTTGGACAACGTTGACGGGTATTACGACATCCTCGCCGATATCCTTGGGATGTGGAGAAAGGGTAAAATCCCTCCCGAGGCGGGGAGGTGAACGATAAAAAAAATAAATAATTAATTTCAAGTGTAGTGCGTTCCTAAACACTTTTCAGATGGACCGTAGAGAACTAACAATCAATTGTTATACTTTCTTTACTGAATGAAATCGTTTTATTCTGAATTTTAAGATGAGAAAAAAATCTTTGGTCTTGTCTTCATTTCATTATTGTAGTATTGTGTACTATCCTTGCTTGGATGCGCTTTCAAGGAGGCGATTGTAGTATATACAGAACGTCTGCTGTAGGTTTATATTCCATTTGAGAAAATATGATCATATATCTTTAAAAATAAATGAGTTAAAATGGTTAAATTTTGCTAATATTGTGCAACTGCACTTCGTAATATTCTTAATGAGGCTCTTAGGAACTTCAGTACCGATTTATTTAAGAGAGAAGCTAGTATCCCGAAATTTGGTTCATGATAGGTATATTAGACGGCCCGATCGCTTGACTATGCCTCAGCATCGTGCTGTCTTGTTTCAGCGCAGTTTTATATATAATGCAGTAAATATATACAATACCATGAACCCAGAACTGAAAACGTGCACTATTGGCCGACTTCGTCGATTATATAGGGAAGAGCTGTTGAAAAAGCAGAATTCTCAGACATAGTTTATTTGTATTTTGATGCATCTTCTCAATTATTGATTTTATTATGTTAGTATATAATTGTTGCTTCATTTGTGATTGTAAGCGCGTTGTGTGTTTAAGAGGTTAGATGTAAGAGTAACCGACGGTTAAATCTCGCCTCTTCTACTACATGATGTGTGTGGGTAATATGTACTCACATCACATGTGATTAACATCTTAATAAAGACGATATTTATTTATTTTTATTTTAATTTGGTCAATCTTTTCTAACGAATCTACTAGTGCTGATCGACAGCTAATTTCAGTTAGTTTTCTCCCGGTGCCGGCGTTCTATACTAATTAATTACCAAGGCAAAAACAGATTGCGTTAGTGCCATCGCTTTCAACTTGAAAACATTAACAATTGCATTCGCCGCTTAGTGGTGTTTTCTTTGATTTAAACATTTTTCACAAAATAGTTGTACACTAAATACTGTATAGATGGTTAAAAGATTCATTTCCAGCTGCGGCGCGTCACGCTGTGATAAACCATTTGGACCGTAATAAAATAATTTTCTCCTCGATAATAACAATACATTATTATTATATCAACAATTAAATAACTACCAATTCTCCATATAAAATTTTACTGTTGTGGGATATATTATGCTTTTCGGAAGTGCGTACAGCCAGAATATTGTCGATAGTTTTTCTCTTGTTATTGTTTATTATTGTTGCTAATTTTATATCATATCTATAGTAGTGCAGTCCCTATATATTGCTTTGTTGTCCAAAAAACACCTTTTTAGCTAATAAAACGCAATTTTTAGGAATCTCCATATTTTTTTTTATAATCTTGATTTCTCTATCGATCCGTCTAGGCAGATTTTTGATTATTTACCATGATTTTAACTCATTTTTAGTGTACGTACGTACGGAACACTTATAAGATGACTTCGGTGTCTGTCTGTCCATCTGTCTGTCGGTCTGTCCCACCCGATTTTCTCCGAAACTATTTGTCACAGAAAGTTGGTATTTGGTAATAATATAGGAATTGATGGCCTCATCAGAGCCGTGTAGTTTTAAAAGTTAAATTTTGACTTAAGGGGTTAGTTTTGAGGGGTGAAATCGAAGTGAAAAAAAATTTTTTTTACTAGGTCAGTGTGGTGTCAAATGAAAGCTTGTGAAAACACGAGTAAAAAATATATATATGTATATATGTGTATATATATATATATATATATATATATATATATATATATATATAATGTAATACTTTTCTTTGTATCATTTTTAAAAAAATCTCGAAAAATCGCTGTCCCCGTACCTTATCTCAAAAAGTACTTATCAAAAAATTCTGGAATATTCTCCACGGGGTATAGATTGAACGAAAATTATCACGAGTGCATTACCTTTAATAATTTATCTGGTATATAAAAAAAAACAAAAATTTCAAGGTTATCAGTTTTCACTAAAGATTGGAAACAAACTTTGTTGAAAACTCCTTTGGGGTGTGTTTTGTGAAGTCACTGACCATTTTATACCACCGTAATAAATTTTTTTATTTTAAAAGCAATTAACGTACGGAACACTAATTGTGCAAGTTCAACTTGCACTTGACCGGATTTTTCAATAAATGTAGTTTTTAGTAATTTCCACTAAGAACATCAAACCTATCATAATCCTATGCAAAGAAGATCAGATGGACGTTTCCTAAACTTAAGGCTTTTAAACCAAGAACTCCCAACCTAACATAACCTAATGTAAAAAGAAAAGTTATCTTTTGAAGTTTTTTTAAGACATTTACATTACGAACTCTAAACATAATATAACGTACTGTATAAATATATATTTATAATTGTTTCTTAAACCTATTACAATATAACACAACGAATTTTAAACCATACATAACCTATGCCTAAAAATATTCTTATTTATGTGTATATATACTAAGCTTAACATGACTTAATGTAGAAAAATGTATTTATGAATTTTCTCTAAGCCTAACGAATTACAAATCAAACGTAACCTAGTATACAAAATTGTACTTATTAACACATGGTTTGAAAAGTCCGTGCAAAGTCCGAGAGATGGCACCACCGGCGCGTATCTAGGTCATGTTTAGTTAGTAGCATCTCTTGAATGAACGCACACCAAGTTTCAGCCATATTGGTCTATTTCTTGTGTTTTGGCATTCGTGTGAATCAAGGAAGTCGAGTGATTTTCAAGAAATGGACGAAAAAGAGTTTCGTAACTCTGCACCTTCGATTAGAACAGTTTATAAGTGGTTTCAAACTTTTCGGACTGGCCATATGGGCACAAGTGACGCTGAACGTTCTGGACGGCCTGTGGAGGTTACGACTCAGAAATCATTGATCAAATCCATGATATGGTGATGGATGACAGAAGAGTTAAGGTGCGTGAGATTGCTAGTGCTGTGGGCATCTCGACTGAACGGGTACATAATATTTTGCATAAACATTTGGACATGAGAAAGCTATCCGCAAGATGGGCGCCGCGATTGCTCACGCTTGACCAAAAACGAAATCTTGTGAAGTGTTGCAAGGATGGTTTGCAGCTGTTCCAGAAGAATCCGGAGGACTTTAAGCGTCGTTTCGTCACTGTGGATGAAACATGGATACATTACTATACTCCTGAGACCAAACAACAATCTAAACAATGGGTTACCAAGGGGGAATCTGCACCAAAAAAGGCGAGACCGTTCCTTCGGCCGGAAAGGTTATATTATTTGGGATTCGCAAGGGATAATCTTCATTGACTATCTGGAAAAGGGTAAAACTATTACAGGTGAATATTATTCATCGTTATTGGACCGTTTGAAAACCGAGCTGCAAAAAAAACGCCCGCGATTGGCCTACAAGAAAGTCCTTTTTCCATCACGACAACGCACCAGCACACACCTCAGCAGTTGTGGTCGCAAAATTAATGGAAATACGATTCCAACTCGTTTCACATCCACCCTATTCTCCAGACTTGGCTCCCTCGGACTACTATTTGTTCCCCAATTTGAAGAAATGGCTGGCGGGACAAAGATTTTATTCAAACGAGGAGGTGATTGCAGACACTAATGGATATTTTGCAGACTTGGACAAATCCTATTATTCAGAAGGGATCAGCAAACTAGAACATCGTTGGACGAAGTGTATAAGCCTAAAAGAGACTATGTTGAAAAATAAAAAAGGTTTACCCCAAACACATAAGTAGTTTTTATTTTTGCACGGACTTTTCAAACCAGCCTCGTATATATACTTAGGGTTTAGAAAGTTAGAGTAAAACTGAAAATTGGTCAAGATTTAAATCTCTAGCGTAGTTTTAAGGCTACAAAGTACGATATGCCCCTGAAATTTGCAGACTTTTTTGCATTACCTAGGATACAGCACGTGGAGTCGTAAAGTATACCGTGTGTTGTGTGTGAGGCATGACACGAAGAAGGTATTGGGTACCACGGGTACTTCTCTACATATTCCTTAGCTGTTTTAATGTAGAAGTTTTTGAATTTATTAACGTGAATACCATTTTTTGATACTATTAGCTGCAGAATAATGTAAATCCTCTTAATAAAATCTTCATCAACTGTGATTTTAGCAATAACTGGAGAGAACTTCCTGGCTCTATCGCCTTTATTCCTATTACCTGCCTCTTGCTTGACACACTCAACCAGTATACCCATTTCTTTCTGAATGTTATTCTGAATCTCACGAATTGTCTTTTCCAACAAAGTATTTTCATTCCATTTTCCTAAAGGTATTTTTATTTGCATAATATAAAACCCACTCGATATTCCTTATCCATGTATGGGGAGTTGAAAGACCATACTTGTACGCTTCTACATTCACCTCCATCTCCTCAATAATTTCTAATTTGTTCATTTCTTGCGGAAGAGCGTTGCATATGGAGCACTTTAGGGAAGAAATTGTGCCTGTAAGAACTTGATGGACCTTACCATCAATAAATTCTTGAAAATTACGTGAATAAGACTTAATTTATTGCCTAAAAAGGTATTTTTTGGAAAAAAGCAAAATATATTGATAAATTAATAAAAATCATGGTAAATAATCAAAAATCCGCCAGACAGATCGAGAGAGAAATCAAAAAAAATATTAAGATTCCTTGAAAATTGCGTGACTGAGGCTCATTTTATTGCCTAAAAAGAAAAGGGAAATATATATTGAAAAAATAATAAAAATCATGGTAAAAATCAAAAATCTACCTAGACAGATAGATAGAGAAATCAAAAATGAAGATGACAAAAAAAATATTGAGATTCCTTCAAAGTTGCGTGACTGAGGCTCATTTTATTGCCTAAAAAGGTGTTTTTTTGACAACAAAGTAATATCTATGGTAAATAATCAAAAATCCGCTCAGACAGATCGATAGAGAAATCAAGAATGAAGATTTAAAAAAAAATACTGAGATTCCTTGAAAATTATGGTCAGAAAATTAATTTGGGTAAAAATTACGTATTGTCGCCATAGTGCGGCGGGTGAGGATGGGGAATAAATAAATTTAAAGGCTGTTCTAGGCTGAGTGTATATTCTCCCGCCCTCCTCTGGCTACACTATTGACGATAACACCTTAAACAATTAAGGCCGATGTTTATAGTTGACTCTTAAGGGTCTACTTAGCCCTAAGCAATACATACAATGTTAATCTCCTTAAGTCAGGTTCCTCAAGTTGTAGGAATCGACTATAAATACGGCTCTTATTTATTGAATTTAAAATAGCTTTAAGTGGATCCGTTAGAGATACAGAGAATTATATAGTTATAAAAATTGGGTACAAAAACTTAATTATTTTGTGTGTTGATTGCAATAGTAAACATTGTTTTATAGTAGTAGTTGTTATTATTCTTTACTTACATAATAATCCCAATTCTATTCTAAAAGGTATACGTATATGTTACAACTTTTTTTTTTATGAGTTTAGTACACGTGCTGCAGGGAAGTCCCTAAAGCGCTCCAGGAGCGGCATGTGTGCGAAAAAAGCGATTCACGTTGTTCTTGAATCGCTGTAAATTGTACTCGGTCGGAGATTATTCCAAAGGGATGATGTTCTCCATATAAAAGACTCCTTGAAAAGCGTTGTACGCGGAGTAACAAGCTGAACCTCATACGGATGTGAAGCACCAGCGCGACGTGTATTTATAACATGCACCGCTTTGGGAGGAATTAAGCAGACTACATCCTTCTCTTGTTCTTCGTTGTTTTGAGAAGATATGAAATTTACTATTCTGGGTTACCAAGAGGGCAAGTATCTCTAGGCTCGTTCTATAGGTGCCATTTTTCTTCATATAGTTATAGTGATTATGGAAGTGTTTCATATCGTCGTCCCCAATTAATGAATATGTGTGAAGTTCCGACCAATTTTGTTGTATATATCTTAGAGCAACCTCTCGGAGTCTTTCATGATGGTTTTGGTGGCCATAGAAGTGTAGTCTAACTGCACGGAAAAGGCAATTTCCATCACCTACAATGTCGGATCTGGTAAAACTATCGGGAGTAGTTTCAGCAGAGGCGGTTGTTTGGATCGTCTGTGGTTGTTGTTGTTGTTGTGGTGGTGCTGTAGCTATTTGTACGGCAGGAGTCCGCCTCCTCAACACCCTGCCATTATCACTGTTCTAATTATTATTATTCGACATAGTGTTCCGACGAGTATCCTAGGAAAGAAGGCTCGACTGCGGCAGAGCCTGGATGCCACAGCAAGGCTACTTACTCCCGGAGGGAGCCCGGTATCCGGGGGAACCATTTGCGACTCATAAACGCTGAGCCATTCATCTTCTCGGCACGGTAAACACCTTAAGATTGCGTTTTTGTTACACATAGTCTGGACAACACAAGACAGCACACAACATGACTTAGGTGCCTCGGGATCGTCAAAGCCCGTACTAGGAAATTCTCTTAGCCCCTGAGGGGAATCCCAGGATATATATACATACATATATATATATATATATATATATATATATATATATATATATATATATATATATATATATATATATATATATATATATATATATATATATATATATATATATATATATATATATATATATATATATGTATATATATATATATATATATATATATATATATATATATTTTATATATATATATATATATATATATATATATATATATATATATATATATATACATATATATATACATATATATAAACATATATACATATATACACATACACATACATATATATATATATATATATATATATATATATATATATATATATATATATATATATATACATATATATAAACATATATACATATATGCATATATACACATACACATACACATATACACATATGATTAATAAAAAAAAAATCCTTATATTTTCTTTCATTTTATTGTATATTTAGCTAATTATTTAAATGTTTTAATACAAAGCATAATGACATACGGGTCAGAAACATGGACGATCAACAAAAGAAATAAATCTAAAATTAACGCGGTAAAGATGGAGTATTGGAGAAGATGTTGTAGAGTGACACGTATGGAGAGAATAACAAATGAAGAAATAAGAAGCAGAATGAACATCAAAGAGAACGCAGTAAACACCATTGAAGAAAAACGATTAAAATGGTATGGACACATAAGACGGAGCGAAGACAATAGGTGGATAAAGAAAATAACGGAGTGGAGTCCTATAGGGAGAAGAAAAAGAGGAAGACCCAGACGATCGTGGAGAGACGATGTGGACGAGGCTATGGAGGACAGGGGTCTAACAGATGGAGACTGGGAAGATAGAAACGGATGAAATCAAAAGCCGAGAGAAGGAAGACAGCATCAGCTGTAGAAAATCCTTGATATATATATATATATATATATATATATATATATATATATATATATATATATATATATATATAATATATATATATTTAAGTGTTTTAATGGGGATTAGGATGTTTGAAATTCTCAATTTGCTTCGTTACGATTCGCATTTTATTTTATATTTCATGAATGACAAGCCAATTCATGCATTATTCCAAAATTTACTATGCGGGGGCGTCATAGTACTACAAGAGAAGGACGTAGTAAAAGGTCATTGTAACATGAATGGGTGTTCATTGATAAATTAGGAATTCATGATGGCCGCTCGTTCCTTTGCCGTGATACCCACGAAGAAGTTCGATAAACCGTTTGGCATATTTCGCAAAATTCAAAATGGCTTTCTAAGACTTCGTTTACAGGTGATTGGTCTTTATTTTTGTGATTCTTTAGTGTTTTTGAATAATAATTTGTTATATAGTGTTGTGACTAGGTGAAAGGCTGTTTTGGTCGAAGTTTGGAGTCAGTTTTTACTTTGTATAATGTAAGTTAGCACCTGTTTAACTTAAATATTTACCGGTATGACACCTTGAAAATGTTTACTGTTTTACTATTATCTTTAAAAGCGGACCAACAGCGTTGAGGAAACAAGAATTTAATTATGAAAATTGAGTATTTTTTCATAAAAGAAACTGCGGGTTATATTAGTTTTGAAACCAGTTTACACATTTCCAGTCTAAGTTAACTTCAACTTTGGCAACAACTACCGTCTGAAGGTTGTGCCTGCTGTGAGTCGTTTGTAAATATAAAATTGTTATTTTTCAAGATTAAATTTTTAATATTTATTAATCTTACAAACTTTTTGCAATAAATTCAATATATTTTAGAAGAGCCACTAGCAATTTAGTTACAGAAATGTGAAAAAGCAGGTGCTTCTTAAACCTAATCAAAAAAAAAAATGTTTAAAACTATCATTTAATGGAATATAAAGTATGTTCACTTTTATTATTATTACTATTGAAGGTCTAGACACAACATAATTTCTTCAAAAGTCTCCTGAATGTATGTGGGATATATCAACTGTCAAGATCTATTTACAAAACAAAAAATAAATGATAGTAGTAGTTTGGTAAAATATAATAGAACCGATAAGTTTTTAGTGAAGTTCTACAATACTTTATACTTTAAGACTATATTAGCAATATGTGATGTGTAAATTAAGCTAATTTGAGAGATCTCATTTACTTCACTTCCTTCTTCGATAGTCAGAAGCTAATTTCTATAATCTTGCTAGAGCAAACTAAGTCTCAGAGTAATGTTATTTACAACGTTTGTGTTCTATAATACAGTCTGTCAAACAAGAACGTGTCCGCGATAACTCATTTTTGTTAGATGCAGTTCTAGCGATTCAACAAAAAATCGGTATAGGAAACCTTTGTCTACGACGCATTTTAGTAAAAATATCAGTCGATTCCGAACTTTCGTCGAAATCATGTAAAATCCAAAATGCGTCACTTGTTTGCGTGTCGTCCTTTGTTTCCATCTAAAGGGGCCTAAAATGACACATTCCGTGGCCGCTAAATATATTAAAAAGTTGGTGTTGTTTGCGAAGAAGTGGGCTTTTTGACTAGGCTAAAAATGACTTGTCAAAGCGTGACTCGGCAGGCAAAGTCACTCCGACAGTCGAAAAAAAAAATCGTATCTTTATTTTCACTGGACCCGAAATTGACACTGCGTCAAGGAGTGGCAAAATTAAGAAAATCGGGTTTGAATGTGTTCCATGAGACTATTCGACATCTTCGTGCCCATGATGTCAAATTCCGAAGCACGTTGAAGAAAACTTTGCTGGGAAAAAATCACGTCTCGAAGCGGCTTGCCTGAGCACAGGACAAGTCACTGAAGTGTCCCTCACAAACACCAGATGTCAACTCTATTGAAAACGTTTGGTCCCTTGTGAAGAGAAAGCTCAGAGGAAAGAATTTGATGACTTTGACTTAATTATCTCGCGAGATTCGAAAAATTTGCAGAGTATGCAGAAAATCTCGTCGACAGCGTGCCTCGAAGATGCCAGGCGATTATTGATGCAAGACGCGATTAGGCAACTTACTAAGGTAATTGCGCCGTTCTTAGCACAGAATACATTGGTGGTGGAGAGTCATATGAATACAAGCGGAATTTCTATGAGAATTTGGAGAGAAATCGTTTAAAAAAAAAAATGCAATGGAACTCTAAAAGCCAAGACATTTCTCAACACAGTCAACTAATTAATGACCAGGAAAGGGGAATTTGTGTTAAAAAAGAATCCCTACCTACAGTGAACTCCTAAATACTTACACTCTATTTAGAAATCGATGATCGGGGGTCGAATATTTTTCAGAGAAGTGAACCTACAATTAAAATGATCTTTTTCTAAGGGACGTATTTTCTTCGTCCATAGGGACGAGGGAATAAAACCTCGACCTCTCTCAGCTGTACTATATACCGTATGTATTTCTAACTTAATTAAAGGAAGATAATGTCTGAAAAAGACGGTTTTTCGTCAATATTATTGAGTGTGTGAATTAATTTTGAGGGATTTTTCGAGAAAAATATCGCTTTATTGTAAAAAAATCAATTGATTATTCAAAGTATTGTCCATCGTTAGCCATCACTTTCTCCCATCTTTGTGGCAGCGTATGAATGCCGCGTTGAAAGAACGACTTATCTCTTGAGGCTATCCATGAATCGACCCATTTTCTGGTATCCTCATAAGAATGACAGCTCTGTTCAGACAGGCCGTGCGTCATCGATCGGAACAAGTGATGATCAGAAGGGGCAATGTCTGGTGAGTACGGCGGGTGAGGTAGGACATTCCATCCAAGCGCGATTAGCGTTTCCTTGACGGGTTTTGCAACATGTGGCCGAGCATTGTTATGTTGAAAAATCACTTTGTCTTGGCTTTTGGCATGTTGCGGACGTTTTTCCTTCAACGCTTGGCTCAGTTTTATTAATTGCGGTCGCTAACGTTTCCTCGGTAATAGTTTCGTTGGGTTGGTACACGGCATAAGCTTGGAGCCAAGAATATTGAGCTTTGGCGAGGATGTTGATGGTTCATCGGGCTTTACCCATGATTTTTTGCACTTTGGGTTATCGTAGCGTATCCATTTTTCATCATCAGTTACGATATGATGCAAAAAACCTTTCCGATTGTGCTGTCGTTGAAGCAATTGTTCACAGGTGAAAAATCGCATGTCAACATCTCGCTATTTCAATTCGTATGGCACCCAATTTTCTTGCTTTTGAATTATTCCCAGTGCATGTAAGCGCTTGAAAATGGTTGCTCGATCAACTCCTAATGATTTTGCAAGTTCTTTTTCCGCTTGGCATGGATTTTCATCAACTGATGCCTCTGATTTTCTTCTTCTTCTTTAAACTTGTTCGGCTAGCCTGGACGTTCCTTGTCTTTCGTGTCGAAATAATCACTTTTAAAGCATCGAAAGCAGTACCCACATGTTTTTATCGATGGAATATAATACCAGGTGTA
This sequence comes from Pachyrhynchus sulphureomaculatus, assembly GCA_019049505.1. Classification (NCBI taxonomy): domain Eukaryota; kingdom Metazoa; phylum Arthropoda; class Insecta; order Coleoptera; family Curculionidae; genus Pachyrhynchus; species Pachyrhynchus sulphureomaculatus. The sequence goes on along the minus strand of CM032451.1, from coordinate 54,492,559 downwards.
CAAGTATGAAATGCGGATTTTTTTTCTAAAAAAAACATGTTAAATTGGGAAGAATGATAAAAAGTGCTTTATTCAAAGCATGCTCCATCGCTTGTTATACATTTTTCCCATTTTTTTCGGGCAATTTGTGAATACCACGCCAGTAAAAATCTTCCCCTTTTGTTGCTGGCTGGTTTTGCCGTATGTGATGGAGCATTGTCATGAAGAAAAATGACTTTTTTGTTGCCTCTTTCGGTATTCTGGCCTCTTTTCAAGCAGCGAACAGTTCAAATCGGTCAATTGTTGTTGGTAACACCACGCCCCTCTGGTCCCACCAAACACAGAGCATCGTCTTTCTGCCAAAGCGATTCGGTCTTGCGGTCGATGTGGATGGTGCACCCATGATTTTTTGCACTTGGTATTCTCAAAATAAATCCACTTTTCATCCCCTGTAACTATACGATGCAAGAACGACGTCCTTTTGTACCGAGCGAGCAAAATGTCACACGTGTTTTTGCGCTTTTCCATTTGCCTGTCGTTCAACTCACGTGGTACCCATCTACCGGTCTTCTGAATCTTTCCCATCTCTCGTAGCCGATTGGAAACAGCTTGTTGACTAACGCCCAATTGCTCGACGAGTTGTCTTTGTGTTTGCGAATCATCTTCGTCCAACAATGCTTGCAATTCCATATCTTCGTATTTTTTTTGGCGGTTTTCCACGTTCCTTGTCTGCAACATCGAAGTCACCACTTTTGAAACGCCAAAATCATCGTTCACACGTATCTTGCGATGGAGCATGTTCACCATAAGCTTCTCAAAGAAATCGGTATGATTCAACAGCAGTTTTCTTCAAATGAAAACAAAAAATTAATGCTGTCCGCGCATGCTCTTTGTTCGGTATAAATTTCGACATATTGAACACAACATCACAACACTATGCACACACTTTTCCAATTTATCACTCGTGCGCGTCTGACACTTGTTGATGACACAACAAAATGGCGCAGAGTCAAATCTTTATAGCACAAACTGCATTGGTGCACCATTTGTTGTCTGAAATCCGCATTTCATACTTGTACACCTGGTAACCATAGGTTTCGACAACAATCGATGACTTTTCAGTAGCGCTTTTCTTCGAATTAAACAAGAAATGTAATGGTGCTTTGTTGGCAGGTAATTGGACATATTTAATGTTCAAAAAAAATATGTTTATTGCATTTCGGCACAATAAAAACTCGTACTAAAAATTTAAGTCTAATGATGGCGCTTCACCATGAATATAGCAACAGTATGCCCCGATGCGATATAATACAAGTTACGCCCCTCTCTTAGAAATCCCTCAAAATTAATTCACATATTTTAGACCCAACCGTAATAATCACTTTAAAGATGTAGTGTTAAGCAATCATCGATTTACTCCTATCGGCTCTTTATCTGTTTAGAGAATTGCCGTATGGAAAGTGTCGATAATGGGTGCCTTTATAATGGTGGAATATTACAGGTTTATATTGGCCAACTACGAGTATATACGAGTATATTCACGTTTGTTTTTCTCTTTTATCTATATGGCGAAGTTGCTCCTAGTTGCTACAGTTATTTATTTATGTATTTAGATAATAATAATGTTACCGGTTTTATGTATAGTTTAGTATAATCAAATATGTATAATCCTTGTAATATTTTGATAAAATTAATTACTAGGAGAGTTTGTTTGACATTCGTCTACCTTTATCTTTATATACATGATTGATGTACATTACTAATGTGTACAAAAAAATAACATGATGATCTCAAAAACCATTTTTAGGGAAACGTGAATTTGTTGTTATATTGCTTTTTTTTATTGTTTTTGAAAAATATATACAAACATGGTATGGTATTATATTAAAAAAATATAATGTATGGAATTATAATGTATGGAATATGGCATTAGAGTTTGAATCAGCATTAATGAAAGAAATATATTTTAAAATTTCCTGATCAGGAGTAAGACAGTTTAATAATATAATAAATAAAAAAATTAAGTTCTATAGTATAACAGAAGGTGGGTGAAATTACAATCACAACCCTTGAAATGGGGATACAGATAACTTTAACTAGAAAAAAATTGTAACAGTCTTAAATTTTACTTCTTTCTCCGAAATCCGTTACAACATGAGACCATCCTTTATTAATTAGTAAGCAAGTATGGTAGTTGCTATGGCTCAAATTTTACAACATTCTTCAATTTTTATTGCTCTACTTAATGTTTCTGATTAATTACATTCCATATTTGTGCATCGAGTTTCAACTTTTGCTAAATTCAACTAGCAATTGACACGATGATGATGTTTTGGTGCCAGGGTGCATCAACTGCGAGGTTATTTAGCGCCCATAAAGTGATTATTAATTTGGTTTAAACTTTAAAATGAATTTCTCTGAGATAATCACATATATTGTTTTTGTTTGCGGCATGGTGATTATGTTGCTTATGGTAGAGGGTAGGTTGTACTTTAGTCGGATGTCTTTAAGGTGATTTGCTGTGAGTATATGCGAGATTGTTAGGTTGGATCCGCAACTTGGACATTTGGGGTCTTGTGCTCCTTTCAAGAGATCGCGGTGAGTTGAGAAAGCGTGTCCAGCAGCCAGTCTTCGCAGAATGGCGTTCTCTTTTCTATTGAGATTGTTATTATAAAGGGGGGGAAATGCCGAGGATTTGAGTGGCCACAATTTATTGTTTGGATTTTCTAGATCCTATTGTAATTGAAATAAGGAATTATGGATAGATTTAAGGTGAGAGATAAAGTCTGAGTAATAATTCTCAGCCGTGATGGAAATACCGTTATCTCTAGCTTGTTTAGCTAGTCTATCCGCTCTGTCATTTCCCTGGTTGCCTATGTGGCTGGGAAGCCAGAAATACGAGATGGAACGTCGTTTGAGTTTTGCGGAGTAGAAGAGATCTAGGATTTGTCGGATGAAGTTGTAGGATAGGTTTCTGGTCTTGATGGATGATAAGGCACTGAGAGAATCGGAGATAATTAGGATGAGTTTGAAGCTTGTGGTTAGAGCGAATCTAGTTGCCTCTTTGATCGCAAGGAGTTTAGCTGTAAATATGGAAACATAATGAGGAAGTTTGAACTTTCTGGAGGTGGTGGGCGATGTGAAGGCAGAACCGACTCCCTTGTCTGATTTAGAACCGTCCGTATACAAGAGGGTATGTTTGGGTTATTTTGTGGCGACGATTTGTAAAAAGGATTTATTGAGGAAAGAGTTTGGAGAGTCCACTTTATTTTATGGCATGGAAAGATCAATATGTGGTATAGGAGAGAGCCATGGGGGAAAGGTGGTTTGCAAAGGGTAGTGGTATTCAGGGGGGAGAGATTGTGGAGTGACAGTAAGGCGGAGATTCTCTGAGGGATCGAGTTTTGTGGAAGTACAATTGACACGAGTAGCGCAATCAAGTCTGTAGCTGTAGGTTCTTCAGGGGTCATTGACGCGCGTTGAGTTTCTACGCATATAAATGTATTGTTTTGATCTAGTCGCTCGTCCCGCTCTGCTCGTCCCGCTCCGTTTACATCGCTTGTGTGGAGACGCCTATGCAGGACCTCGTTTAGGTCTACCGTTGATCACGATGGAACAATACCAACAAATATCTAGCGGAAATTGAAATTAGTTGAAATAAGTAGAACAGAGATAATTAATCGAAGTCTAAAGTAATTTAAAATAAATGTCACAAATTAATTAAAAAATTGAATGAGAAAAAAACCGGGTAATAAAAATAATCATTGTAACCATACCAACACTTCTGAAAAGTTTCTAGGGACAAATGGCGACGCTGGATACAAGAAAATACTTATTCAGAAAAATTACAAATCTATTAACTTTTCAAACATGCAAACCCATTTTAGCAAAATTAGCCTGAAACTGACGGAAGTCATTTTATATTTCTTGAAGTTTTCAAGGAAAATATCAGCACAAAGTTTTCTCAACTTTAAGCCTGTGAAAAACTTCAGTTTTAATTGACCTTAAAAAACAATTTCTGTAAAAAGAAAGACTTATTTACTAGTAAAAGGAAAATTAGTCCATCTATTCAAGTATTGCTTAGTTAAAAATGCTCCAAAATGTTTTACACTAAGTTTTTTCAATTTTCTGAAAAGAGTTTTAGCATATCTATCAATATATTAATTTAATATTTATTATCCTGAAATTCTGTGAAACATAAAATAATTTATATACAATATATAATACAATACATTTATATATATATATATATATATATATATATATATATATATATATATATTGTAACATTCATTTTTTCTTAGATTTTAAGACCATGTAATGTTACTGATTTTTCACTTTAAATTGTACTTCTTTTCATTTTTGTATCGAACGGTATATTAATCAGAAATTCCAAGCCGTTCGGTATATAGTGTGCTGTGCGGGTTGCGACCGAATCTCTCGATACGCCGGGATTGGTTAAATGTTTGTATCCGGAGTTTTGGTTCCGGCGTAGCCATATTACCGAGAGAGTGCCCACGGCTTATTTAAGAGTCCGGTGGACAGGAAGAGGGGCTTATTTCCACCGAGCCGCCAAGTAGGTTATTTCGACCGAGCCGCCAAGTAGGCTAATTTCCATCGAGCCGCAGCCAGGCTTACTTCGACCGAGCCGCAGTAGAGGCTCATAGCAACAATTATGAGAGCCAAGTAAAGCACGAGTTTTTTTTTCTAACGTAAAGCCGTAGTGGGCTCTAAGTGTTTCCTACAAAGTGTAAAATCGGTTTTGTGTTCCATCGAAGGCCTAGAAGCCCAAATAAAAACCGTAAGTTACCAGAACATTCATCAATAGACCTATTCCCGAAGTAAGTGTCTTAATAGCAATTTGAACTGACAAAACGTGAAGTGAAAATCACGATTCTTCGATTTCGGGTGTAGTCAGGTTGTAGAAGTAAAATGTCTGATTTAGAGACTCTAATAATAATAACTACCTGTTAGGCTAGAATTTTTTTTGTAATCCTTAAAACCACAAAGGTTAGAACTTTTATTTTAAAATCATGAATAAATTTTCTTTTTGTTGATTAAAGCTAGTGTCTCACTGAATACCTATCTTACTTTTCAGGATAATGACGGCTGTACCAAACTGTTTTTTTATTTAACAACTGTACACCCTTTCAGTATTTTTTCATTTTTTTAGCTGAAGTTAGATCCTTTCTATTTTAAAATGAATGGTGCCCAAAAGTCGTACAGCTGAGGTTTTTAAAAATAAAAAAATAATTCCAAAAAGACGTACAAAAATTATCTCTTACCCATATCTCTCTACCAAGGAAAACTGAGCTAGTGTGTGATTAATTTCTCTAGTTCTTTTAAAATCAGGATTCACTCAATTCATTATCAGAAATTAAAAAGAGGTTGCAAGAAAATTGCGCCCAAGCGTGGGAAAAACAATTTTCACAGGGTACAAAAAGACGCCGCAAAAAGCGGGCGAGTTAACACCGTACAAAAAAGACGCAGTCTACGTGGGGCGCAATTAAACACACCTTTTCATAGGCAACAAAATGACACCACAACGTGCGGGCAAGTTCACACCTTACAAAATGACGCTGTCAACGCGGGGCTTTTGGAATTTTATTTTTTAAAGGGTTCAGTGTACTAGCTATGGAACAAAGTAAAAGCTCTAACTTTTCAGATATTTTTATTTCATAATATTTATTAAACGAAACTACACAATAGCAATAAGACAAAAGCAGGAAATTTGTAGAATTATTTATTTCAATTTATCTGATGGTAGTATAGATATTTGAATTTTGTTAATCGACTCAAAGATAAGAGATTCCTACTTTTTTCTTAAAAGCTACTTTTATAGTTCAGATTAGCAGATGTGCTGGTTTACTTTAATTTTTGCAGTGTTAGATTTATTTTGCGGAACCGAAGAAGAAACTGTACTTTTTTTCTCACCGATGTTTTGCATGAATATTAAAAATACTTTGCTGATACGAAACGGTATTTGGAGATTTTTTGTTGAAAATTCTTAACATATTTGGTAAAAGAATTTTAATACAAGGCAATCCTTAGAAATTTTTTTGAAATTGTTGAAGATTTTTTAAATGTTTGGTAAAGAAGTTTACATATTTCAAGTGCCTTTACATATTTTTTATTTTGACTATTGGGAACACAGGAGAAATATTTTCACGACTTTTTAAACAATTCTTTTTAATTGTATTCATTTATCATGGAAGCCTTCAATTTTAAAGTCAATCACCTACTAGAATATCAGTTAGACTATGAAATGAAAATCCGTCGTATTTTCTCAGAACGTCCGGTCGCGGATAAAAGAAAGATTCCAACGAGGATCTTAAGTAAAGAAATATTCCAATAAATCAGATTGGACTAAATAGTTACAAAAAGTTTCTGATTTTTTAAGTCTAATAAAAATTCTCCTTTTCAAGTTAAAACTCCTGCTTCTCCAAATGGTCACATGTCTCCTTTATTCGTGCATAAATATTTAGATAACAGACCGCATATCAAGATAAATCTATTAGGTGTCCATTTCTCGGCTTTATTTGACTCTGGTGCAAATGCCTCCGTTGTAGGTCGGAATGGTATTAAAATTTTAAGTCGTTTAAGTATAAAAATATGCCATGTCAAAAATAGAAGTGTTACCACTGCAGATGGCAGCCGTCTAAAAGTTTTAGGTACGGTTGAGTTGCCGCTAGTCTGCAATGGTCATTGTTTAGTAATCTCTGCTCTAGTAGTACCTTCTCTATCACATACTTTGGTTTTAGGATGTGATTTTGCACAAAAATTCGGAATTTTAGTAAATTTTAAAGATAATTCGTGGTATCCACAGTCCTTAGAAGTCAATTCTCATACAAGTCTTAAAGATTGTTATTCAGAAAGTTCTTTAGAAAACCTTTTCTCGCGTCTATGTACCCTAGATGATCTCTCGCGGACGGAACGCTTAAAGGCAGAAAAACGTAATAAGCTCTTTCAATGAAATAAGTAGTAAAGATAGGTTAGGCCGAACGAATAAGATCACCATGTCTATAGATACGGCTGATGCCAGTCCTGTAAAGACAAGGCCCTTCGCCATGTCTCCGTATATGTCAAAAGTATTAAATAAAGAGTTAGACGAAATGTTGAAGCTCGGAGTGATTGAAGAATCAAACAGTCCTTGGTGTTCTCCAATCTTATTGGTGAAAAAGGCCGACGGACAGTATCGTCTATGCTTTGACGGAAGAAAGCTCAACGAGGTCAGCAAATTTGATAACTATCCATTACCGAACATCGATAGAATTTTGACATCACTCAGGAATGCTAAGTATGTATCCTCGATAGATCTTAGAAAGGCATTCTGGCAAATTCCTTTGGACAAATCCTCTAAGGAAAAGACCGCTTTTGCAGTAGTAGGCCGAGGTCTATTTCAGTTCGTCACTATGCCGTTTGGTCTAAAGAACGCTGCTCAAACTCAGCAACGTTTAGTGGACGCTATATTTGGTCCGAAATATGAGCCACATATTTTTACCTATCTCGATGATATTTTAGTAACATCGGAAGACTACGAATCGCATATATGCTTACTTAAAGAAGTAAAAAATAAATTGAAAGAGGCCGGACTGACGATAAATTTGAGCAAATGTGATTTTTTCAAAACTTCTCTAAAGTTTTTAGGCTATATTGTAGGCTCAAATTCCTTACGTACCGATCCGGATAAAGTAGCAAGCATGGTTAATTATGCGAGACCTACTAATACTACGGAAGTTAAGCGCTTCGTAGGAATGTGTTCATGGTACAGACGTTTTATTGAGAATTTTTCTACCCTGTTGTCGCCTATCAATGATCTTTTGAAAGGACGAAAAAAAGGACAATCGATAGATTGGACAAAGGCGGCCGAAGAATCTTTTATAAAGATTAAAGAGCTATTGGTTTCAGCTCCCATTTTATCCCAACCAGATTTTTCCCAACAGTTTTTATATTTCTAGTGATGCTTCTAATACCGGTTTAGGGGGCGTCCTAACACAGAAAATCAATGATGAGGAAAGAGTGATAGCGTATGCTAGTAGAACTTTATCAAAGGCTGAACGTAACTATTCGGTTGTTGAAAAAGAATGTTTAGCAGTACTCTTTAACATCGAAAAGTTTCGACCTTACATAGAAGGTGTTCCTTTCACGGTCATAACAGATCATTATAGTTTATTGTGGCTTAATTCTATTAAAAACCCTAGTGGCAAACTAGCGCGTTGGGCGATTAGGTTGAGACAACATACGTTTAATTTAATTCATAGAAAAGGAGTCCACAATGTTATTCCTGACGCTTTGTCAAGAATCCCAGATCATACAGTGGACGAGAACAGTCTTAATGCACAAATTGGCGTAAGAATTGATACACTTGATATAGATCGCATTGATCCATGGTACGATAATTTACGGCAGCAAATTAAAGAATTTCCTCAAAATTTTCCGCAGTGGAAGGTGGAAAATGATTTCGTGTACAAGTTTATCCCAAACCAGTTGCCTTTAAAAGTTAATGTACCCGAGTGGAAAATACTAGTTCCTAAACCACAGAGAGAGGAAATTATAGACATGTGTCACACTCCTCCTACTTCTGGTCATTTTGGTTTTTATAAAACTCTTCACAGGGTTCAGGAACAGTATTATTGGCCAAAAATGCGTTTTGATATCTTAAAGTTTGTGAGGACTTGTGAAGTATGTGGAGCGCAGAAATCTCCAAATACACTACCTATGGGACTGATGGGAAAAGAGAAAACGGTTAATTACCCTTTTCAAGTCATAGCAGCTGATCTAGTAGGCCCATTCCCACGTTCAAAAAGGGGAAATAAATGGCTCCTCGTGGTTTCTTGCTGGTTTACAAAGTATACCATGCTATTTCCTTTGAAAAGCTCTAAAGCTGGACATATAGAGAGAATTTTGGAAAATAATGTCTTTCTAATCCACGGTGTTCCATCGCTCTTGATATGCGATAACGGTACTCAGTTTACCTCTAAGAGTTTTAAGAGCCTAAGTGAAACTTATAGTTTTAATATCCGTTTTAATCCCGTGTACTCTCCACAATGTAATTTTGTCGAACGTAATAACCGAACAATCGGGACCGCTTTAAGAAGTTACGTTGATTCACATGACACTTGGGATGGCAATATTTCCAAAATTCAACAAGCAATAAATACCGCAAGACACGAAGTAACAGGGTTCACACCGTCTTTCTTAGTTTACTGCAGACATATACCTCTATCCGGATCGTATTATAAAAATTTAGATTTGGATGTCAATGTTGACAGCGAAATAATTCCGGTAACAGGGGTGCGTATGCCGAAAATTTAAAGGGTTTAAAAAATATTTTCACCGACGTGCGTAGTAGGATACATAAGGCTTATGAAAGGAACAGTAAGTCTTACAACCTTAGAAAAAGGGATTTTTCCTTTAATATAGGTGATCACGTTTGGCGAAAAAATAAAATTCTTTCCAGTGCAGCTGATAAATTCACATCTAAGTTAGTACCTAAGTATGTGCATTGCGTGATAAGAGAAAAGATTTCAGATTTAGTTTATGGTTTGGTTAATTTAGATGGGACTAAAGTAGGACAATGGCATATTAAAGACTTAAAACCATTCAATGAACCTAACCCTAATGAAAGTTTGTCAGAAGAAGAATAATTTATATTTACATTATCTTAATTGCTTTACTTTACTTTTTTTGATGTTGCTCTGTAGAGGTGACGACCTCGTTTCTTTGACTGTTATAAAAGTTGAGCAGAGTATAGCTTACTTTTATTGTTTTTGCTAAGGTTTTGGGTACTGATCATATCCAAACTTAGGTTGATTGTAGTTGATGTTTAGCATCGACTCAGCTGTTGCGAGCTTGCGAAAGAGTCACACTCAGGATTTATCATAAGACTGGTATGTCGGTGGTCGCGGGATTTGATTTGCTTATGACCCCAAATAATATCCAGTTCTTGACACTTGGAAGCGAAATTTTGATTAGAGGCAATCCAAAGTGATCTTGAGTTTGGACAAGCGCAAGATGGAGCTCGCGTGGTATGATGTAGAGTCAAAATTTTTATGAGCAATTTCAAAGTTTGTTACCCGAGTGGGGGTATTTTTTATTACCTTAATGGTATATTTTGGGTGCAATTAAGAGTAAATTGATTTTGGTTTATCCAGTAAGTTTAAGACTTGGATTAATTTGATTTAGATCTTCTTCTGAATTGACAAACTGAGGGTACTTTCTATTCTTTTCAGGGCCGTTTAAACGTTACCTTTGAGTCACAAATTTTTTAAAATTTTTTTTTACATAGACTCATAGGCGTCTGATGAGTTTTTTTTCGGTCTACTATCAGATTGATAGGAAATTGAAGTCCTGCAGGAGAACTAAAGGCTGATCATTTACAAGAGATGAGAGCAGAGTAAGACAGTCGTTTCACAAAGAAATGATCAAAATCTGATACCGAGATGAGAACATTGTCAAGAGAGGCTAAGCGCAGTGAAGGAAGATTCCTAACCGAATTTTTTAGATTTTCACCAGATAATCTAGAAGTTTGGGCTGACAGAAAACGGTTATGCCTGATACCTGTAGCAGTTTCTTCTAGAGGCTATTGTCTAGGAAGACGATTAACACCATGATCGAATATTTTAGCTGTCAACGATGTTTTCTTCTTGTTTCTGATTAAGCTGGAAAAGCTCTTGTCGTCTTCAACAGTTTTGTTGCGTTGCCACCGAAAAATAGAGAAATTTTTGCTTCATGTAGCTTTTTAAGCTCATTTTCGTTTTTTTGGAAATTTCCGTTAGAAGCTTGGTTAAGCCAACCTTGTAAACCTTTTAGGTTGTATCCCATGAGTTATTTGTTTTTACAGGCTGTGATGCACCGGGTGCTAACAGATGCCGTTACGACGTTTGGCAGGGAGTTAGTCTTCCTGAGGAACAGACTGATTGGAAGGGTAGTCTATGGAGGGCGAACGTTTGACCTTTGGGACCTTTAAAGGTTTTGTTACTCAATGGTTATTACTATTTGAGCCAAAGGAGAGCCTAGCTACTGTAGTCGACCTCAGCTCCAATTAGCCTATTAGTGGTGACAGGCTGTTGGCAGTAGTGTGTTTCGGAACACCCTATTGATTAATTTTTTTGACTTATGGTGGTGTGGTAGACACCGTTTTAGTTTAGTGGATGCTATAATCTACTCCCTTTTGTTGGTGGACTCCAGGGTCACCATTTCCGTATTCTATTGTCTCCACCTTTCAGTATATCGTAGTGAGGTGTTTGTCTCCTGTTATGTGGGATGGATTGAATGTTTTTCGTTGTTGTTCTAGGGCGAGATCAGTACACGAGGGTTCTTCATGCAACTTGGAGAAGCGCAATGCTGGTTAAATTTTATATCTCTGTGTAGCCACCCTGAAGGATGACGGAGGGCGTTTTTTCTGGCTCATGTTTCTAGGCAGATTTGTCACTTTGGTGCGATGTGCCGAAGATTTGATTAGCTTTTGCTAAGAGCTTTCACCAAGCTCAGTATGGAGTTATCATAACCAAGAGTTTGGGATTTGAACTCCTGTATATATTTCTGTATATAGTTCTGTATATATTTCTGTGTATTGGTTGCCTGAGGGCATGTGCTCAAAATGTGTGATTTTGAGTCGTTTTGTTTATGGACTCCTATATATAGGATTATGACTTTAGGGAGGTCCTATTTAGAGACTAGCTGTCTCACATAGTTGTGCTAGGAATGTTTCCTTGAATGTTAGTTGCGCGTGGACTAATCATTCAGTTCTTTGTGAACATTGCTTTTTAAAGCAGGATCATTCAGTCTGGTGAATTTTAGCTTTTATAGCTATTCACTGTGTTTAGGGTGAATTTTGGCTTTTATAGCTATTCACTGTGCCTATAGTGATATTGTTAGCTTTTATAGCTGCTCACTATGTTAATGGCGAGATTGTTCTTTTAGAACGCAGACTTTGTGTAGTCGAGGACTATTTACAGAGTGTTTTCTTGGCGAGGAGCCGAGGCTTTTTTCTGGCGATGTACCAGAATGTTTTCTTGGCGAGGAGCCGAGGTTTTTTCTGGCGATGTACCAGAATGTTTTCTTGGCGAGGAGCCGAGGCTTTTTTTCTGGCGATATACCAGAGTGTTTTCTTGGCGAGGAGCCGAGGTTTTTTCTGGCGATATACCAGAGTGTTTTGTTGGCGATGAGCTGACGTGTTTTCTGGCGATCAACCAGAGCGTTTTCCCTGGCGATTTTTTGCATGTCTGGATGTCTCAGGACGTCGACATTGCGCGATGTAGCGATTTCCCTGGCGATTTTAGCATGTCTGGATGTCTTAGGACGTCGACATTGCGCTGTAGAGTGCGATTATTTTCGGAGTGCGACTAGTAGTGATACTAGATTTGGAATGTTCTCTTAGCGATGAGCTAGAGCATTGATGGCGATTTTTTTCGAGCGTTTGTCTGGATTTTCATCCAGATGTTTCTTAGCCTTGTGCTAAATGGTCTTACAAGACTTTTTCTTTTTAGTGTTAGTGTTTGCACTAGAATCACTTATTTTTTTTGTTTTTCTTTATTTAAGAATTTTTATAAATTTCTTTTGCTGAAATAGAAAATTTTCAGACAATCCTTAAAATATTTTAAGGGGGGTGTTCATACTTTGTTTCAGTTCATTTTTTTTGATTTAGACAAGAGTCTAGACAAAGTTATATTTTTTTTTGTTTTGGTAACAATAACAGAGCTGATTCTTTTATATAAGAAGACCGCGATTGTTACTTTGAACAGGTATTTCTTATGTTCATGCAAGGATTTTTATTTACTTTTTGATGTACTTAACCTTAGTGCTTAATTAAGTTAAGTCTAGTTATAAGATTCTTGTGTACATGCAAAGATTTTCATTTGGTTTTCATTGTGCTTAATATTAGTGCTTAATTGAATTAAGTCTAGTAGTAAGGTCCGAAGTTTGTAATTTTGTTTTAAGTTCTGACCTTAGTAGTAAGTGATAGTGTACCACTTTGTACCTTTTCATGAGTAGCCTTAGTTTAATAGACTAGTGTAGTCTATTTCTTTTTGGAAGGGGGTAAATGTAACATTCATTTTTTCTTAGATTTTAAGACCATGTAATGTTACTGATTTTTCACTTTAAATTGTACTTCTTTTCATTTTTGTATCGAACGGTATATTAATCAGAAATTCCAAGCCGTTCTGTATATAGTGTGCTGTGCGGGTTGCGACCGAATCTCTCGATACGCCGGGATTGGTTAAATGTTTGTATTCGGAGTTTTGGTTCCGGCGTAGCCATATTACCGAGAGAGTGCCCACGGCTTATTTAAGAGTCCGGTGGACAGGAAGAGGGGCTTATTTCCACCGAGCCGCCAAGTAGGTTATTTCGACCGAGCCGCCAAGTAGGCTAATTTCCATCGAGCCGCAGCCAGGCTTACTTCGACCGAGCCGCAGTAGAGGCTCATAGCAACAATTATGAGAGCCAAGTAAAGCACGAGTTTTTTTTCTAACGTAAAGCCGTAGTGGGCTCTAAGTGTTTCCTACAAAGTGTAAAATCGGTTTTGTGTTCCATCGAAGGCCTAGAAGCCCAAATAAAAACCGTAAGTTACCAGAACATTCATCAATAGACCTATTCCCGAAGTAAGTGTCTTAATAGCAATTTGAACTGACAAAACGTGAAGTGAAAATCACGATTCTTCGATTTCGGGTGTAGTCAGGTTGTAGAAGTAAAATGTCTGATTTAGAGACTCTAATAATAATAACTACCTGTTAGGCTAGAATTTTTTTTGTAATCCTTAAAACCACAAAGGTTAGAACTTTTATTTTAAAATCATGAATAAATTTTTCTTTTTGTTGATTAAAGCTAGTGTCTCACTGAATACCTATCTTACTTTTCAGGATAATGACGGCTGTACCAAACTGTTTTTTTATTTAACAACTGTACACCCTTTCATTATTTTTTCATTTTTTTAGCTGAAGTTAGATCCTTTCTATTTTAAAATGAATGGTGCCCAAAAGTCGTACAGCTGAGGTTTTTTAAAAATAAAAAATAATTCCAAAAAGACGTACAAAAATTATCTCTTACCCATATCTCTCTACCAAGGAAAACTGAGCTAGTGTGTGATTAATTTCTCTAGTTCTTTTAAAATCAGGATTCACTCAATTCATTATCAGAAATTAAAAAGAGGTTGCAAGAAAATTGCGCCCAAGCGTGGGAAAAACAATTTTCACAGGGTACAAAAAGACGCCGCAAAAAGCGGGCGAGTTAACACCGTACAAAAAGACGCAGTCTACGTGGGGCGCAATTAAACACCTTTTCATAGGCAACAAAATGACACCACAACGTGCGGGCCAGTTCACACCTTACAATATATATATATACCGGGTGACAGAGCCAACATGTAACACCCTGTAATTTATTTATTTTGAAAGTTACATATTTGCATTTTTATATACCAGAATGGGACATTATTAGGCTTTTTTATCACTTAAGTAATATTAACCACTTCCGCTTTGACCGGAAGTGACTGCAACTTTTTTATTTTTAAAGGAACCCTGTATATTTTTTTATCGATTTCAATTCACTTTGAAATTCTCTTTCCAAGGATGTAACACAAGTTGACATTTGTTTGATAGGTGATCCGCAAAAACTGATTTAAACTCTTAGACTTAGGCGGCCATGGCGGATATACTAGCAATTGTTTTTGTTCGTTTTATCTCACTTTGGAAAGAATTTAAGACTATCCATTTATCGTGACATTTTCGCGAGTCTAAGTGGCTCCTCCAAATTTTATGCTTTACATTCAGTTACAGAATTTCTCTTTAAATAATGATCAATATCACCGAAATTAAGATAGGAACACATATTTTTTATTGAACCTAGTTACACATTACAGGTTTTTTGCCAATATACATCTAACAGAACTATCTAACGCCAATTGGATTTATTATTATTTTCAGAAAATAAACCGTTTTTTTATGCAATAATGTGATATCAAGTCGTTTCATTACGGACTTAGTAGTGATAAAATAGACGAACCGAAAGTCATTAATTTTTCGTTAACAAAAATGTATTCAACGGATGAAAAAGTAGACATGTTATTAATTTATGGAGAGTGCAGAAAGAATAGCCGACAAGCCACACACGTAGGCTGAAAAGTTTTTGGTCTAGCTTCTTAAAACACTTTTTTTGTGCAAAATTCGAGTTTCTCTTTCAAGAGCGATACAATCAGTTCAACGCTTTTCTATCATTTCTATACCTTTATTGTAAAAGGATTTGTTTTCTTACAAAATAGGCCTCAGTTTCGGCGATAATTTCTTCATTGGAGAAAAATCTCTTTCCTGCGAGCATTTTTTGAGGTCTGTGAATAGATAATAGTCACTTGGGGCCAAATTTGGAGAATACGGTGGATTAAGAAGTAATTCGACCTTCAATTCATGCAATTGTACTATAGTAACCATTGACTTTTGACACTGTGCATTGTCTTGATGAAAGAGCACTTTTTTCTTGTTCATTTGGAGCCATTTCCTTGCGATTCCTACCTTGAAACGCACCAATAACTTTATATAATATTCGATATTTCCCATTGATTTTTCCCTTCTCAGCATAGTCGTTGAAAATTATTCCCTTCCCAATTGACAGGTCTGTCTTTGGTCGTTTCGGGCGGTTTTCACCGGCTGCTGTCCATTCAGCTGACTGCTTATTTGAATCCGGCGTGTAGTGGTGGATCCATGTTTCATCTACTGTCACATATCGCATGAAAAAATCCTTTATATTGTTCTTAAACAGGTCCAAACAGCGCTCAGAATCATCAACACGTTGTTGTTTTTGGTCCACTGTGAGCAAACGCAGTACCCGTTTCGAACAGAACTTTCCCATGCCCAAATGTTCATGCAAAATATGACCAACACGTTCTTTTGATATCTTTAGGGTGTCAGCTCTCACACAATTTCAGTTTACGGTCATTCAAAACAAGTTTGTGGATTTTTTTTGATGTTTTCCGTTGTAACCACCTCATTTAGGCGTCCAAAGCGTTCAGCATCGTTTGTGTCTGAACGACCGCGTTTAAATTCAGCATACCAATACCAATAAATGATTTTTCAGGGGTAGAGTCCCCGTAACACTTATCAAGTCATTGCTCTGCTTGAACGGTATTTTTTCCCATCAAAAAACACACGAAATTCGATTTTTTTCATTGTTTTGAAAATATCAAAAATAGCGTCACTAAAACCACTGTAACTTGTAAACTAATCGTCGAAATGTCATGAAATTTTGACACGTATCGTTTGAAGGTTGGTACTTCCTAAAAATCATATGGATATTTTGAAAAGGGCAACATCTATGTGTCAGACCAAAAACTGTTTCAGCCTACGTGTTTGTGTATATATTCTTGGTATTATGAAAATCTTCTATTATATTTGAAATAGTATATCTATGTAGCAAAAGTGATTCTAGAAATGCATTGATAAGTCTACAATAATATATTAATAACACATTTATACATGTTAAAAATTAGAAGATGTGATACACACAACATGAATACCACTAGTTTTGTTTAAGTAAGAAAACTATAACAGAAATCAGTTGTCACTAAACTTTTGCAATATTAATAAAATACTTTTATATATATATATATATATATATATATATATATATGTATATATATATATATATATATATATATATATATATATATATATATATATATATATATATATATATATATGTATATCAAGGATTTTCTACAGCTGACGCTGTCTTCCTTCTCTCAGCCTTTGATTCCATCCGTTTCTATCTTCCAGTCTCCATCTGTTAGATCCCTGTCCTCCATAGCCTCGTCCACATCGTCTCTCCACGATCGTCTGAGTCTTCCTCTTTTTCTTCTCCCTATAGTGCTCCACTCCATTATTTTCTTTATCCACCTATTATCTTCGCTCCGTCTTATGTGTCCATACCATTTTAATCGTTTTTCTTCAATGGTGTTTATTGCGTTCTCTTTGATGTTCATTCTGCTTCTTATTTGTTCCTTTGTTATTCTCTCCATACGTGTCACTCTACAACATCTTCTCCAATACTCCATCTCTACCGCGTTAATTTTAGATTTATTTCTTTTGTTGATCGTCCATGTTTCTGTCCCGTATGTCATTATGCTTTGTATTATTGATTTGTATATGCGTGTCTTGTTTCTCTTTGTAATGTGCTTGTCCCACAGGATCGATCGAATTTAATTGTCTTATGCATGTCCGCGTTTGTCCTAATCTAGCTTTAATCTCTTCTTCTGATGTTGCGTTTCTTGAACTGATAGTTCCTAAATATTTAAATCTATCGGTTCCTCTGATTATTGTTTCGTTATCAACTTTTAAATTCTCCACGTTTCCCTCCTTTGTTGTTAGATATTCTGTTTTATCAAAGTTTATTGCTAATCCTGCTTTAATGTATTCTTGTTTCAGTTTTCTTACCATATAACTGAGGTCTTCCTCATCTTGCGCTACGATTACTTGGTCGTTTGCGAAACTTAGAGTATATAAGTGATCTTCTCGTATTGGGACTCCCATTCCACTACATTTTTGCTTCCATTTTTTTAATGTTTGTTCGAGGTATATTTTGAATAGTGTGGGGAATGTAGAGCATCCTTGCCTTTTGATGTTTGGAGTCTCTTCCCTATTTTATGTCCTATTTTTATGTTCACTGTGTTGTTTTCGTAGAGAGCTTTTACTCCGTATATTAGTTCTTTGTCAATGCCTATTTCTTTCATTGTGTTTCATAATCTTTGTCTTGGTACTGAGTTATAGGCCTTTCTTATGTCCATGAAGGCTAAATGAACTTCTCTATTCTCTGCCAGTTTTTTTTCTATTGTTTGTTTTGTAGTGATATATGTGGTTTATACATGATTTTCCGGCGGTAAAGCCTGCTTGGTCTTCTCCAATTTTTCCTTTTATATTTTCCTCTATGATATTTTTAATAATTTTTCCATACAAACGTCCCATACTCGATATTATGCTTAAATATTTAATATACTTTATTATTATTGTGATATTTCACGAAAAAAACACTTATTTTTTGCAGCCCCTTCGCGAGGTAAGTTAGTTCTTTAATATTAGATAACTGGTTCGGCATTTTTCTTTTAATCGACTAAAAAACTTCCGGTCTCCCTCTCTCATGCATATTTAATGGCCATATCAGTTGCGGTGCAAAACTTTTTAAATTACATAATTCAGTGATTTTACAAATCTTCAAGTATGTTCAAATTTATTTAAAATAAGTATTAGGTGTGTGGCTCGTCGATTTTAATATATTGAAATATTTTAATGGTATATATATATATATATATATATATATATATATATATATATATATATATATATATATATACACATACGTGTGTATATATTAACCACTAAGGAGCGCGTTGTCAGGACGTCCGAAACCATTCAACGGGCTCAGGAGCTAATTTTTGAGGATCCAGGGCAGTTGATCCGAAAACTGTCATTGGTTGTTGGTGTGTGAGTGAAAAAACTATGCATCGAATCGTCGAGGAAGACCTCCGCTACAAGTCTTATACAATTAAAGTGAGACAGGTGCTTTCCGAAGCTGCCAGGACAAAGCGAGTTGAACGCTGTAACCTACTTTTGTGTTCTTTACGAAACAATGCTGCCGGATGCCTCAGGTTTTTTTCTGACGAAAAAATTTTTACTATCGATGCAAAAATCAATCGCAGGAATAATCGCTGGCTCGCCTATGATTCTGAAAATGTTCCCGTTGTTTCCAGAACGAAATTTCTGGCGAATATTCACGTTCTAAGTGTTGTGTCCAGTGAGGGTGATGTCATGCCACCGCATTTCTTTAACAAAGAGGAAAATGTGACAAAAGAAGTTTATTTGCATGTTCTGAGAAATGTGGTGAAGCCGTGGTTGGAAACTGTATCGTCTGGAAAGCCATATGTTTTCCAGCAGTCATTTGGTGCAAAATTGGTTGTCGGACAACGTCGACATGTTTCGGTCCAAAGAATTTTGGCCTCCCAGCAGCCCAGATTTAAATCCTTTGGACTTCTATGTATGAAGCGTGGTTGAAAGGGTCACTAACAAGTTCAGACATCCAAACGGCCCATCATTGAGAGCTGCTATTGAAGCGGTATTCGCCGATATGGACCATGATTCATCAAAATGGGTTTGCGACCGCTTCAGACCGAGAATGGAGGTGATCATTCAAGCAGAAGGGGGTTATATTGAGTAAATGTGTTCTTTATGACCTAACAAACAATTTAGTAAAAAAATAATTATAAACGTCTCCATTTTTGCAATAAAAATTATGTTTCAAAAAAATATTTAATTTGTCAGGAATTTGGCGCCGCATCCTGTAACCACGCACAAGTTCTGTAACCTTCCACACTTTTATGCATATTTTCATAAAAATATCTTAAGGGGTTACATACACTTGGGAAAAAAGCATGTATATTTAAAAAAATAGTTTAGAGGATATTAAGTAAATAATACAAAATAATGGCAATTATATATTTTTATTGTACTTTAAATTATAAGAATTTTTTTTTAATATGTTTAGTATTTTTTATCGGGTTAAATGGATCACTGATGAAAACTATGGGCCTCCTTGTCTGCAGGATAAATCCACAAAAAATAATCCAATCTGCAAATATAAAAATTAATCTTGTACAATAATATAGTAGTTAAAAATTGTCGAAGGTTTTTTTTTTCAAAAATAAAAAATTTAAGATGTTTCAAACTTTAGTATGCAATTTTCAACTAAAAAGTTATTTTTAATTATTCAAAAAAAAATATCTATTAGAGAAATTTAAAAAACCTCTCGACATTTCGTAGAAAAATTGATTAATTTTTTTAAAGAAGTTTAAAAATAATAATAATTGACCGCTACCTGAAGACAGGTAGCGGTCTCAATCCGACGTCAGGTTATATTTAATGCTATAATCTTGTAATGGAATGGAATTTCCTTTAATTTTTTTTTTTGAATAATCCCTAGAAGTATAGAGAAATTTCGAGAAAATACATACAAACATAGTTATATAATATGTCACACAAAAAATGTGCAATGTAATTCATAAATTTATGGAAAACTTTATTATTCAGAGAGAAGATCTTCCATTTAATATATGTTTATTGCGTTTTATTATGTGACCTAAAAAATAAATGGAGAAATAAAACTAAATCAGGCATAACCATGAAGATTTTTATCGGGAAAATTTTCTTCACTAACACATGACTTAACCAAATCTTGTTTCAAATGTTCAGATTCCAAATTCTAAAATATAAATAAAAAATTTAGCATAATTATTAAGATAAAACGTAACCTTAAGAGGCCAAATAGCTTTGGATATGTATTCTTTGAAGTACAATCCCAGTATTTGTATGGAATTACTACATACGGTACGATTAATAATTTAAATTAATTAATAATTAGTCAGAAATGAAAAATTTACGTGTGTAAATATTACGAGATCCTACCATCTTCTTAACGGCACAGTCAAAACTAAACAAGTCCTCTACAGAATTCAGTTCTTCCAACGGCAGCTTCAAATCATACCGTCAGATTAGACGGCGAGTGGCACTGCACAGGAAGCGATAAATTTGTAAATTTAAAAATGTTAACATTATGTAAAAATATCATAATACCTAGATATATGTAACTTTCCCGCTTAAATTCGCAACTATTCTCCGTAAAAATATACAATTCCGTAGAGAAAATACTTTTTCTACATTATCGCGACTGGCATGAATAAGCTGGTAATAAATGATTGGAGCAATGCAGGCATTCATACTTTCCATTAATCACAAAGTAGTAAGGCTCTTAAGTAGTAGGAAATCATAGCCAAACAACGTCGAATTTCTCTGCAGTCTATTCTCCGTAGCGGTACAGTTTGTCAAGTAACAACATGTCTGCGATAATTTATTTTTGGTAGATGAGATTCTAGCGATTCAAAAAAAAATCGGTAGAGGGAACCTTTGTGCATTTTAGTAAAAGTCTTTCTTTGTTTCCATCTAAAGGGGCCTAAAATGACACATTCTGCGGCCGCTAAATATATTAAAAAGTCGTTATCGTTTATGAAGAAGTGGGTAAATCATTTTAAACGAGACGAAAAATGTCAACGACTTGAAAAAAAGTGGCTCGGTAGGCATAATCACTCCGAAGGTCGAAAATCTAATCGTGTCTTTGTTTTCACAGCACGCGAAACTGACGCTGCGTCAAGGAGCACCAAAATTAAGAAAATCGGGTTTAAATGTGTCCCTTGAGACCATTCGATAACATCTTCGTGCTCATAATGTCAAATTCCGAAGCACGTTGAGGAAACCTTTGCTGGGCAAAAATCACGTTGCGAAGCGCCTCGCTTGGACCCACGATAAGAAACTAGAGTTGCCTTCATAATCGCTGGACGCCAAGTCTATTGAAAACGTTTGGTCTCTTGTACAGATAAAGCTCAGGAGAAAAACTCTGAGGACTTTGCCACAGTTGTCTCGCGAGATTCGAAAAATTTGCAGAATGTGCAGAAAATCTCGTCGACAGCATGCCTTGAAGATGCCAGGCGACTATTGATGCAGGAGGCAATTGGAAAACTTACAAAATTAATTGCGCCGTGGTTAGCACACCAAAGAATATATTGATGGCAAAAAATATTCTCGAAACACATTTTTTTTTAAGAATACGAGCTGTCACATTTTTACTTGACAGACTGTATATCGACCATAAACAATATTGCTTATAGTGTGTTTATTACCCCAACTAAAAACTAGAAAACTTCTCAGAATCATATTAAAACTATATAAAAGTGATCATTCACCACCCCTTTTACTACAGTGACACCTTTCAGGAACTAAAGGGTGTCCCAAAATTCACGCAAGATTTGAATTTGGCGCTATTTGTATAGTAAAGTGTCGCCAACAAAACAAAAAACACAGCGTGACAGCTGACAGTTCAGGGTTATTAAAAATGGAGCGTTACACGAAAGAACAACATGTTTTCATTGTTGAGCAATATTTTAAAAATAATGAAAGTTTGACAGCTTCAGTTCGGAATTTTCGTACAAAATATGGTCGGAATAGTGATTTAATCTCATCAACTGTGAAGAGATTAATTGAAAAATTCAGGGAGAGTGGATCAATTAGTAGTGATCTTAAACGCTCTGGCCGTCCTTCAACAAGTCGTTCGACACAAAACATTGAAGTAGTTCGGGAGAGTGTTGCTAAGACTCCAGGAACATCAATTCAGCACCGTGGACAAGAACTGGACATTTCGAGAAGCGCATTCTCACGAAAGATTTGCATCTTCATGCAAAGTTCAATTGACTCAAGAACTGAAGCCTACTGACCACGCACAACGAAGGGAGTTCGTTGAATGGATTATGGAACAACAAGTGAATACTTTTTCAAAAAAAATCATCGTCAGCGGATTTTGGGATGGAGGCATCATCGGACCATATATAACAGTTCATGGTCATCGTTATCACGATATGATAATCCAGTTTTTTGGGTCTAAATTGCAAGATATGGATGTGGACAACATGTGGTTTCAACAAGACGGTGTCACATGCCCTACAGCCCGAGAAACAATTCAATTACTGCATGAGTCATTTCCTGGTCGTGTAATATTCCGCTTTGGTGATCAGAATTGGCCGCCCAGAGCATGCAATTTAACGCCGTTGGACTTTTTTCTTTGGGGTTTTTTAAAGTCTAAAGTTTATACCAACAAGCCTATGACCACCCACGCCTCGAAGGAGGAAATTAAGCGCTGTATTAATGAAATTCAGCCACATTTATGCAAAACGTTTATGGAAAATTTCGACAAAAGAGTGCGTATGTGCCAGCAAAGCCGTGAAGGCCATTAACCCGATATGTTATTTCATACATAACCCTATACTGTATAGTTTATGAATCAATAAAAAAAATTAGAATTTTTAATTAAAAACCTGTGTTTTTTTATCAAAATTACTTCTTGTATGTATGTATTATTGCCTTTCTTACTCCAAGTATTGTATGCACATAAAATCAATAACTCATCTTAATCGATAGTTATCGTACCAACAGAGATAGAGAAATAGACCGACGACAACTGAAGACTATATTTTTCATGAGGACGTGAAGAAATGCTGAGATGTAAAAAGAGCACCATCTTATAAAAAATAGGACTTTCTAAGCAACTTCCGTATGGAATCACATATTTAAAGTTAAACGTTTAATCATACTCAAAACGATTAGATTTTATCTGAAAGAAAGCTTTCAGCTCGATTGGTGAGACCTAACTTAATAAATATCTAGAAAGTTTTACAAGAGCTTTTCTAGTTTTATTGTTTCTTGTTTTATTGACCACACATAAAAAGTTTTTATCAGCACTACCTTTCTCGCAAAACCTTTTTTTGCTTTCACCAGCCGAAGAAAATTTACGGCTTTGAGGTTAAACTCTATGAATTTTCATCTGTTTATTCTATTTTCCACTAGCTCATTAGTATTAGTGGGGGCAAATGCCGTAAAATTTTTCATAATTTTTGGAAATTTTTGGGTACAACTTGGAAACTAATTCACCTACTTTGAAATGGTGCCAACATTTTGACCGCAAGGCCACTTTTCTTCTATTTTTAGTGCATTTTTCACATTTTAACACTTTTGGCTCTATTTCAAATATATCAGCTTCTGTTCGTTGTCATAAAATTGCCTAAAAAACTGCGTAGTTTGCATAAAAAAATATTAAGGACAACCTAGAAAAGTATTTACTTCGATAAATCGAAAAATGGTTTTTTACGGGTAACTTTCGTTCAATTCGATATTACAGCTTCAAATTATAGGAAAGTTTTATTAAAAAATATTAAGAGGATTGGTCACTGTGTACATTGAAATCTCGATAATTTGCTTTTGTTAATATATGTTTCTGAGGTCACTGATTTCTGTAAAAATAGTCATTTTAGCAAATATTTTCCGCTGTTTTTTATAGTTTTTTCAGCCGATACAGAAAGAACAGGATAATGGATACTATAATAATACTGCGTTACAAATTTAAAAAAAAATTAAGTACCTACTTAAATTTTTCCTGTTTATTTATTCATACACACCACTTATTAAGACTACATAAGTACTTTTTGTCTATCACGTACTGTTTTTTAGGTGCGATAGTTAACAATTTTAAGTAAAATAATTAAGGAGTACAGTGTACACGTAGCTTCATTAAATTTTCTAATAATTCGAATAAAAAACTGCTAAAAAAACTTATTATTAATACATTTGGACACAACTAAATATAAAATATATGGTAAAAAGTTTATATTGTACATTAAAAGTTAAAAATATTTAACTTTTTCTCTTATGTTGGGAAATATCTTCTCGTTTTAAAAGCCAGCAGTAATTTCCCAACATAGCTACGTCCCAACGACCTTGAAACCGTTCCTCAAGCCTTTTCACATCCTGATGAAATCGTTCCCCTTGTTCATCATTCACTGCTCCAAGATTTGATGGAAAAAAAGAGAAATGGGAATGGAGGAAATGAATTTTTAATGACATTCGGCAACCCGTCTTTTTGTATGCTCTTAACAAATCGTTCACTAAGAGTACTGCATTCTCGGTTCTATGATTTCCTAAAAAACCTTTTATCACGGCTTTTAATGATGTTCATGCGCCTAGTTCTTCGTCATTTAGTGTTTGATCAAATTTGTTGTTTTTCATTAATAGGCGTATTTGTGGACCAATAAAAATACCTTCTTTGAACTTTGCGTCACTTAATCTTGGAAAAATAGATTTTAAATATAAAAATCCTTCGCCATTTTTATCCATCGCTTTCACAAAATTCTTCATTAAGCCGAGTTTTATGTGTAGAGGAGGTAAAATGACGTCTTCGGGTTGATTAAAGGCAAGTATTTTACATTTGACTTCCCAGACATAAATTCCGTTCGTTTTGGCCAGTCTTTGATCAAATAGTGCTTATCAGTAGCTCTACCGTCCCACATGCAAAGAAAGCAGCAGTACTTAGTAAATCCACCTTGCAAACCAAGTAACATAGCTATTACTTTGAGGTCAGCGCACACTTTCCACTTAAAATTTTTGTATTTAATTAAATCCAATATTGATTTCATATTTTCGTATGTCTCTTTTAAAAGAGTTGAATAAGCCACTGGTATTGACGGATATTTATTACCATTATGAAGTAAAACTGCCTTCAGACTTGTTTTCGAAAAATCAATAAAAATACGCCATTCATTTGTATCATAGGGAATTTCTAACTCACCTATCAAAAATACAATGTCATTACAAAAACATATGTTTTCTGAACTAGAGTAAAAAGTTGCATACAGATATTTTTGTATCTGGTGCCAACAAGTGCCATTCCTGTAGTCTTGATCCAAGTAATTCGGCTTGTCTAACAGACAAATTCAAGTCCCGTATCAAATCATTTAATTCCCGTTGTTGAATTAAATGCGGTTGGCATAGATCACTTGAAGAGGGTAAAAAGTCTGGATCTTGGTTGTCAACTTCCATGTCTTGTCCATTGTTATTTTCATCGCTTGGTATATCTAACTCTTCAGCTTGACTTTTCTTAGGAGGCAAAGGAGGAGTCATGTCTTCACTATATGGTATTGGTTTTGATACAGAATTCACAGAAGGGTACTCGATATTATGCTTAATTTTCTTTGAAAATCCTCGTACATCAGTCATGCAGAAGTAGCAATCGTTAAAATGATTACTAGGTTCGCGTCACACACAGTCGGTACTGCAAATGGCATAGATGTTGTGTTTCCGTTCAACCACGACAGGAGAGTAGCATAACATGATACACAAAACATTGCGGAATCTAGGGTTTATCTTGATGTACAGTACGTCCAAAATATAGAAAATACGCAGTACATACTTTTTCAGATATTTTTTTTCCTTGAGACTTGAGAATGTACTGTCCACACACGTAACACAACTTGTTTGGTGAAGTTTTGCACTGACGGCGACTACTTTTTTCAGTATTCATCTTTAAAACTGTATTATTACATTCTTAATCAGGTAATCTCAAAGAAACTAACAAGAAATGAACATATCCTCTCAATAGATTATCTAGCGATTACATTTATTAATATGAACAATATGAGGGTAGGTTAAGAAAAGGTTATCGGTGTGTACCTTAACAACAAGACGTGATAGAAATAAAAGACATCTACTGCTTACATACTATAACTAATAGGAAACTATAATAGCAGTTTTTCGGGTACCAAAATCATGTCACGCAGTGTAATTAATCTAGTTTTTCAATAAATGGCAAATTTTCAATTCATTTAAAAATTTTATTGTTTTCAATTGAAATTATCAGGTGGGAATTATTTGAAGATAATAATATGCTTCTATGAGGTATATAAAAAAGAATAATATTAATTTTGTTCGGAATTATTTTTGCTTGCAGTGATTGATCATTTTTGGACCATTTTGTTTCTTTTTTTATAAATTTTTATTAATGTGAAAATAAATTGCATTCTTCAAGTGGATATATATGATACATACATATACATATATATATATATATATATATATATATATATATATATATATATATATATATATATATATATGTATGTATGTATTCTTGTTAATAGCGACCGTAGTTATTGTAAAAAGTAGTTAAAGTTTTTTCTTTTTTTCGGGAAATCGGTCAATAAGAGGAAACTCATTTGTTGTCAAATTCTATATTTCTTTGCTAATTTCCAACTTCATCAGGAATATAAAAACTGAAAGTAGAAAAAAAAACTACATGTACTAAACAAGAATAAACACAAGGAGACTCACCAACACAGAGTATTACAAAATCAAAGGTGATGTCAACATGTATCACACAGTACTAACAACTAAAAACACAAACAACATGACAAGGAACAAGGTAAAACCTTCTGTCCCGATCACTATAAAAATTCACTGATAAATACGAAGGTAATTTGCTTGAACAGTGGTTTGACTGTGTGCGTAGTAACCTATGCATAATTCTTAATAGCCTATCAGATTGTACATCTGTAAATGTTACAATAGATACTGCTTATGTTATTAATATCCGTTTTAAAATTAATTGTCTTATCATCCTTAATAATATGGTACATCTCAAGGAATAACCGTTTACTATATACGTTCTCAAACTCAAGTATCCTAGTATTCCCATAGTCAAAAACATGTCCCGTACTCAAATGGTGACACGTCCACAGCACACCACTTTTTCCCGATCACGCAATCACTCTTATGCTGTGTCAGTCTATTTTTCAACCATTGAGAGGTCTGTCCTATATAAACACCTTTACAACCCAGACATGGCAATCTATAAACAACACTACTGTTGAACATCAGAGGAGTTCTTTATTTGGTCCTGGTAAACAACTTGCCATTACATAAATAATTAGTCTTAACTATCTTCAAATTTGAAAACCTGTTGAAAATCTTGACTATCCTGTCAGTCAGATTGTAACTTAACATATCTCACCTCAAGATTGTTATCATCCACAGGACCATCATAGAAAGTAGAATTAAAAATGATTTTTTTTCAGTGTAGGTTTTGGTAACTATTGTTGACGAAAATGTTATAGAGTTTGTTTAGATTAGTTTGAAGGAATCTATCATCATTTATATGAGGTATTCTAGTCTTCATGGCAAGTACTATATTATATTTTTGACTCGTCGTATGATTTGAAGAAAAATTCAGATATCTGTTAGTTGCTGTGGGTTTTTGGTATTAATCCAGAATAATTCTGTTCTGTCTATCTCTAATAACCTTGGTGTCAAGAAAGGGGACATCTGAATCACGTTCCATTTCAATAGTGTACTGTAATCTATCATGAAATGAATTAAACATATCCAACACAAGCTGAGCTGAACCAACTGGAATGGAGCAAATGATATCATCAACATTCTTATATATGAATGGGACTTCAAATGATAATTTAGGTAATACACAAAGTAATAATCGGTCCAACACAATGGTGGCCAGAATAGGGCTAATGGGGGATCCCATTGGTGTGCCGAAAATCTTGCGATAATACTTATTATCAAAACGGAAATACGTATGTTGGAAAATGAATGTAATTTTAGTCTAAATCTTATTATGGATTTTTTTTTGTAGGCAAGAGATAGTAGGAAGTTTTTTTTTAAAAAATATGCAAAATTTTATGTACTTAAAGATGGTTAGAAGGAAAAATAAATAATCTACAAAATAAAATTCAATTTTTTTCGCTCTAGAAAAGGTTTGATTCATTCTTTTTATTTCTATTCAAAATTTTATAACAATATAACCAGAAAAAGTGCTTTTAAAACAAACACTTTCTATTTTACAATAAAATTATGATTTAGATAACAGAAATGTATTAATTATTACTATTTTAATGCTGAAATAATAGTAATAGTAATATGATATAGCAGCTTAATAATAAAACAACAATATTAAAAAAAAAAAAAAAATATTTTAATTTAAAGGCATTACCTTCTTCTTCTTAAGGTGCCGTGCAGATTTCTGCGTAGATGTCTGTACCATACTTCCCTCATCAGATGAGTCTGTTCAAAGCCGCATTTTGGAGAGACCGAAAATCACCTATTCCTGGCCAGTGACGAATATTGCGCAACCATGATAGTCTTTTTCGTCCCATTTCCATTTTGCCTTGAATTTTACCCTGCAGTTTCAGGCGTTGAAAGCTATAACGTTCCCCACGAATAATATGACCCAAGTATGAAATCTTTCCCCTTTTTATGTTTTCGAATAATTCACGATCTTCCAGGTTGGCTCTCTCGATCACCTTCTCATTCCTCATTCTATCAATCCAAGATACTGTCGGCATTCTTCTGATTATCCACATTTCAAATGCCTCCATTTTGTTAATAGATGACACTTTCAATGTTCATGTTTCGACACTGTACAGTAGAACGGACCAAACATAGCACTTAACCATCCGGTACCTAAGTTGTAGGTTAAGGTTTTTATTACAAAGAAATTTGCGTAACTTGAAAGTTGCTCTTGCCTTCTCAACTCTGGCTCTAATTTTCATGTCCGGATCCCACTTATCATTTACGAGGTATCCCAGGTATTTGAACTTGTTAACGTTCTATATTCTCGCCATTTATATGAATTCGGACGTCTTGAATTGGATTTCTAGTAATGATCAAGAATTTTGTTTTGTTTATGTTGATGTTTAATCCAATGTTTTCTACTGCCTTGTGTATAGCCTTCAATAATGCTTGAAGAGCATCTGTGTTATCTGCCAGAATGGCAAAGTCGCCTGCATATCTGATGTTGATTATCGGAACATCCAGGTCACTCTCCGACACTGTCGCAACGACATATAAATTAAACAGGATAGGTGACAAAACACAATCCTGTCTAACTCCCTTCCTTATTTTAAAATCTTCCGTTATATAACCATTCTGAAGTCTTACGTCTGCTGATTAATTCCAATATAAGTTTACAATGATTTTTATATCTTTAGAATCTAGCCCTAGTTTTTCTAGATATTTCATGAGTAGGTCATGTTTAACGTTGCTTTTTCATAATCTATGAAGCACACGAATACATCCTGTCTCTAATCCAGACAATTCTGAACAAGCATTTGGAGACTGTATGTGGCTTCTCTCGTCCCAAAACCCCCTTTAAATCCGAACTGACTATCTCTACTAACTTTTTCGCATTTCTTGTATAGTCTCGTATGAATAATTCGCAAGAAGAGTTTGAGAAAATGGCTCATGAGACTAATTAAGCGATAATCCTTATATTGTTTAGAGCTGGCTGTTTTTGGTAAGGTAATAAATGTAGAACGCAATCCTTCGGTATTTTCCCAGTATCATAAATGTTGTTAAAGAGTGTTACCAGCTTTGTTAAATTGTCATTACTGAGTTTACAGAATATCTCTGAGAACATGTTATCCCGACCAGGGGCCTTATCAGTTTTCATTAGTGAAATAGAATGAACTACTTCACTCTTCAATATTTCAGGGCCGGACGAATTTTCCGTTAAGAGATCTGGTGAGCATGATCTATTATCAATAAAGAAATTTGAGGTGTAACTTTTCCATGTATTAAGCTGTTCTTTTGGGTCCAAGATCGGTTCATTCGCCTCATTTCGGATATGAGAGGAGGGATTCTTCTCATATGTTCCAGCTATTTCTTTTATTTTCTTATGAAGGTGGAAGGCGTCATTACCTACTTATACTTAAACATAATATAAGATAATTTGAAAATTATCGCATAGTGCCTCATCCCTACGCTTCGAAATAAGTTGCAATGCCAACAACCTTCGTAAGTATACAGATGGCACCTGTATCGTAAGCATTAAATCTTTCATCGTAGTTAGTCTTATCGTGTGTAGGGTAGTGTAGAAAAAATTCTGGAATATTCTCTACAGGGTGTAGATCGAACGAAAATTATCACAAGTGCATTACCTTTAATAATTTAACTAGTATATAAAAAAATATATAAATTTCAAGGTCATCAGTTTTCACTAAAGATCGGAAAAAAAATTTTGTTGAAAAGTCATTTGGAATATGTTTTGTGAAGTCACTGATCAAGTGCAACTTGCACTTAACCAGTTTTATATTTTAAAATCACTTTTTCGTGTTATAGTTAAGATAAAATATTGAATAGAAATAAAAAAAATGGACCTGACCTTTTCTAGAGCAAAAGCGAAAAAAAAAAAAAGAATTTTTCGTAACGAAAAAAAATAATTTTGTATATTCTTCATTTTCCTTTTAATCGTCTTGGAGAGCATAAAATCACGCATATTATTTTTTAAAAAAAAGCTTCCTGTAACCTTCTGCCCACAAGAAAAATCCATAATAAGATTTGGACTAAAATGATAATTTTGACCAACCTCTTAATAATTTTTAATCAAATTTGGCACCCTGTTGTGTTAATGTAAAAGCTATATTTTTCTATAATTTGAAGCTATAATATCGAATTGAACGGAAAGTTACCCGTAAAAAAACATTTTTCAATTTGCAAAGTAAATACTTTTTTTTAGGTTATGTACTTAATATATTTTAATGCAATTTTTTAGGCAATTTTATGACAAGTAAAATGAATTTTTGTCTGTCGCATAACAACAAACAGAAACTAGGATATTTAAGAAATGGTGAGCCGGACGCGCCAAAATGTGAAAAAATGCACTAAAATAGAAAAAAAGTGGCCTTGCGGTTTTTAATACGCGTAAGCGTATTAAAAACAAGGGTAAAAATTGAAAGATTCAAAATAAATCGAAAACCATTAAAAATAGGTATATGACATACTTAATAAAAGTTGCAGAGTTTTGTAACATCTATCAGAAAAAATAATAATATACAGGCTGTGTTATTTAAAAAATTTGAGATTTTTCAATTTAAAATAGTCGAAATGTATAAATTTATTTTGAACACCCTGTAGCATCTAACTCAAATTTCTTTACATATATCTTTCTTTTCATCTCTATAGAACGCTCGTACCAATTATGAGTATTCCACCTTCAGAAACAATGGCGCTAGAAAAACTACTAGGTTTAGGTATATACCATTATTAATAAAAAAGTTATAAAATTTTACGCAGA
Organism: Pachyrhynchus sulphureomaculatus; assembly: GCA_019049505.1. Lineage (NCBI taxonomy): Eukaryota > Metazoa > Arthropoda > Insecta > Coleoptera > Curculionidae > Pachyrhynchus > Pachyrhynchus sulphureomaculatus. The sequence continues at coordinate 54,461,089 of CM032451.1, read as the reverse complement.
ATTTAGAAATAAATTAGAAAATAGGATGTTCCATTTAAAAAAAACATAGGTTTTATCGGCTACACTTTTTTGAAGCACCCTGTATACTTAGAAATAATTTTAAACTGTGCACCTTAACATTCCCCAAAACTATTGTATTTAATCTTTTTTTGTCATTCCCGAAACAAATGAGATAATGAACTTTACTCTATCGTTGACTCACCCTGTATATAAAAATAAAAAACAAAAATTTCAAGGTCATCAGTTTTCAGTTAAGATCGGAAAAAAACTTTGTTGAAAACTCATTTGGGGTATGTTTTGTGAAGTCATTGATCATTTTATACCACCGTAACAAAAATTTTTATTTTAAAAGCAATCAACGTCCGAACACTAATTGCGCATGTCTGACTTGCATTTGTCCGGTTATTTTACATTATAATCTTGAGTAGTAAATATATACCATTGAATCACGATTAATAAAAAGTCAAGAAACTTAGTGCCTTCCTGGGAGAAGATTGTCGGTAACTTTTCCTACCTAAAAACTATGGTTCCACTTATCGCTCAAGTGTTCATCTAGAACACCACTGAATCTTATCAGCTATGTAGAAGCGAGATAGTACCGAGTGTTCTGCAGCGAGAACCTACTGTAATACCGGCCTAGCCGCCAAGTTAGGTATAATTCCGCTTAGACACAGAATTATTTTTTGTAAAATAGACAGGAATTGGAAAGTTCAACTCTTAATTCCTGATACCTTTTAATTAACTTTCACTTCGTTCCCTATTCCACTCTGTTTACTCTTTAACATATTCGTATTTAATTACACCCTTTAAAACCAATTAATTTGAATCTAAACTAAACAATCTATTAAACCTGTTGGTTGCGACAAATTCGATTATTTAAGATAATTTGAAATAACAACTAGGATAAGATTATAGGCGTACTATATAATTTGATTAAATTGTTTCATTTTATCTAATTTTTTTTACTTACTTTTAATATTCCCACTGGAAACATGCAGTTCTGAAAAAATTTAATTAAAAAATTAAATGGTAGGTGGTACTTTACTGTAAAAAATGTGTGCCTAAATACTTCTGAAGAAATAAATAAGAGTCTATATTCTACTTATTTGAAACTGATACCTATTCCCAGATATTTTCCAGGTAATAATGTTCTCTTGTACCGAAGTTTCATTGCCAATCAAATAATTTTATTTACATACCTTTCTATTGCCCCAACTATAATTACATATTTAGAGCAGCATGCCCAAGTGTCAAGCCAGTTAGTAACAAGTCAGTTAGTGTGCTAACAAAATGTCTTCTTCAAAAGTTCAGGCAGCTAACCTATAATGAAAAATGATCAAAATTGTGATTTAAGTGTGGACGATTGTATGACAAAATATTCCTTAATGACCGGAGGTGGTAAAACCACAGTTTACAGATATTTAGGAGAAGAAAAAAAAAGGGGGGTACAGACTCCCCAAAAAAGAGACCAGGCATAAAAGAACTTCAGCTGAGAAACAACACAAAACAAGCAGTAAGGCGTATTGTTCATAACTTTTTTTATGGTATCCAACTTTGGATAAAATCCTGCAGGTTGCGACAAGCTACCCGATACCGAAAATAACACAGACCAACAAAAAAATATTTGTAAAAACTTTTTAAATCAACACATTTAAGTGTTATGTATTTTTGGGTGCTGAAACCGTATCTGGTGTCAGTTTTTTTGTATCACCCACAGTTCTCTTACAATATGACATCGATTAAATTTCAAAATAGGGAAAAAAAATCCTATTCCTGCTTGAAAAACTGAGCAACCTGTTGATCTCTTGTTCTATAATGGTAAATAGATGTTCCAGAATCCAATAAAAGTTTTTCTTTCATCTTAGAACCAAGCAATTCTGCTTTTTTCCTTAGTCAAACCCAAATCTCTCACTAAATCATTTAATTCAGCTTGTGTAAACAACTGTGGTTTTAAATTTTCTAGAGAACATGGAAACTCATCATCATCCGGTCGACTTTCATTAAATTCGGGACTGGACCGTAAAACGTCATCGATAGACTGAGGTGGCTCAGGGACAGGAAGTCTCGGCCCTTGTCCTACCGGCTGATTAGCTGAAGTAAAGTTAGGATAGAGAATTTCTTTCTTATTTTTGGAGTTATATCCAGAAACTTCAACGCAACAAAAATAACAATCATTTGAGTAATTTTCTTCTTCTCTCCATATCATGGGTACTGCAAATCTAAAAGCTTCCTTTTCTTTCTTATACCATGTCCTAAGATCCTCGACACAAACATAACATACTTTGTCAGGAGCTCAACCTGATTTCTACACCAAAAACTGCCAACCTTATAAAATTCTGATTTTATTGCCAACCTAAAAACATTCGAATAATAAAAAATAAACTTTTCACATTTTGAATTCTAAAATGTGAAAAATTGGTGGGTAATACGACTTTTTTATTATTATTTTCGGACTCAGCACACCAAAAAACATAGGAATCGGGTAAAATTATTAAAAAAGTTTTTTCATCGTTGATTGATAGAAAGTGGAGAAATTGTACACTGGCGAAGAGACTATTTAAGGAAAGTTAGAAAAGCTTGCTCTGAAGGAAAAAGGATATATTACTTAGATGAGATGTGGTTAAATAAAGGGTACAATTTTGGCAAGATGGGAATATCAAAAATGCTCGATAAACATTCAATGAAGGTCTGGTCTTAAACCGATAAGGGACGTAGGTTAATTATTACGCATATTGGAAGCGAAAGTGATTTTGTAGGCGGAGGTCTTTTAACATTCGTATCCAAGAAAATAGGAGATTATCACGAAAATATGAAATGTATATATTTGAAGACTGGTTTTCACAGATGATAGATGTAATACCAGATGGTTCTGTTATTGTAATGGATAAAGCAAACTATCACTCTAAAAAATTAGAACGACTCCCAACCTTGGGTTGATTCAAAAAGGGCATCCAATCTTGGATGACTGAGAAAAACTTTTAATTTCCAAAACACAATGCCAAGAGAGAATTATTAGAACTTATAAAGATTGAAGTTCTTAGAAATAAAGACAAGTACACAAGTTTCGAACAATACGACTTATAAATGAGCAGACGTACAAATCCTTTTTCAGGATGCCATATCTAAGGTTTCCACAGAGAAATGGCGAAAATACGGCCAGCATGTATTGAGGGTGGAATATAAAATATGGACTGTGGACATGGCAGTGGATGCCATTGTTGAACATTTAATTATACATGTAAATTCAAATGACTCGGATAGTTTTTCAAGCAAGTCGGATACTTTTTTTTTATTGTTCTTTGACTTTCTCACACAATAAATTTATAATGTCCGAAGCTTCCTCATCGATTTTAGATTTAGAGGATAACATAATTATATACCCGACACATCAGAAAAAAGCTAAAATATTTTGACACTCACCAGAAAGAAAGGTATATATAGTACGTGTTTTGAAGAAGCTGCAGAAGATTATCTTAAAGTAAAACTCAATACAAATAAACATTATAAAATATATTATTTGGGAAAAACGGCACATCTGGCTCAGACAATACTGAAAAGTAGTCTAATATTGACGCTGTTATAATTTATGATGACGTGGTGAAAATTCTAAAATGCTGCTTAAAATAAAATGATTTTTCCTGGCGAATAGAATAAAGGTACAATAATAAATATCTCTAAGCCCAAACAATCAAAAAATTACAGTCTTTATTGCCAGTAATAGGAACAAATACGATAAAATTACAGAAATATCATAAATACCAAAATAATAGACAAAATAATAACACGACATAGTAATTCTACCTTAAAGAGAAATGTTTGTTTGTGTTACTGTATATTTATTCGACTTCAATTACATTTCAATCCGCTCGATCACTTTGCGTGGGGTTGCTAACAATTGTAATTGTTGGGTATATATTGACTTAACACCTTCATCAAGGAAAACCATTTTCAAAGAATACAACTAGTTATGGAAAATAAATTTAACTACTAACATTAATTAATTTTCCTCATTATCGCTAATATAAAAGATTTTTTTTTATTTTAGTAAAGTAACACTTTAAAAAAGCTGTTTCTACTCTACTTCTGCTAACTTTTTATCCGGAAGCTGTTTTTTTTTTTAACATCTCATTAAAAGTTTAAAATTTTCCCCCGGATTTTTGCTAGAGTTTAGAAAAATAACATAAAATGTCGGTATTTTCTGTGAAAGTTGCCTGAAAAATAAAATTAATTTTTTTAACTTCAGGCGAATTTTAAATTAATTATTGGTGAATACTATGCTTCACGCCTAAATACACGTTGTTTCAAATATGCATACTCGTATAATATTTTCTTAGTATTGTAGTGATACTTTGTTAGTACTAGAAGCGTTTGTAAAGTAAGTACCGTTTTGATATTAGAATAACCGGCCAAGTACAAGTCCGACTTGCGCAATTAGTGTTCCGTACGTTAATTGCTTTTAAAATAAAAATTTTTATTACGGAGGTATAAATATGATCAATGACTTCACAAAACACATCCCAAATGAGTTTTCAACAAAGTTTGCTTCCGATCTTCGTTGAAAACTGATGACCTTGATTTTTTTTATATAACAGATAAATTGTTAAAGGTGATATGATATATGATATATATATATATATATATATACATATATATATATATATATATATATATATATATATATATATATATATATATATATATATATATAAAGGGTGTTTTTATAGAGGTATAGAACTTTGAAATGGAATAAAACAAAGATGAATTTTTTAAATTGACATGAAATTTACTTTATTCGAAAGATAATCTTCTGGCATTATAATTTAAATATGACTTCTGGCATATGACCACCACGGCTGGCTCGGACGTAGTCTAATCTGGAGGTCCAATTTTCGATGACTTTTTCCAACATTTGTGGCCGTATATCGGCAATAACGCGGCGAATGTTGTCCTCCAAGTGGTCAATCGTTTCGGGCTTATCGGCGTAGACTAGCGACTTCACATATCCCCACAGAAAATAGTCTAGCGGCGTTAAATCGCACGATCTTGGAGGCCAATTCACGGGTCCGAAACGTGAAACTATGCGATTACCAAACGTTTTCTTCAATAAATCAATTGTGGCACGAGCTGTGTGACATGTTGCGCCGTCTTGTTGAAACCACAGCTCCTGCACATCATGGTTGTTTAATTGATGAACGAAAAAGTCAGTAATCATGGCTCTATAGCGGTCACCATTGACTGTAACGTTCTGACCAGCATCGTTTTTAAAGAAGTACGGACCAATGATTCCACCAGCCGATAAAGCACACCAAACAGTCAGTTTTTCTGGATGTAACGGTGTCTCAACATACACTTGAGGATTATCATCACTCCAAATACGGCAGTTTTGTTTATTGACGTATCCATTCAAACGAAAGTGAGTTTCATCGTTAAACAAAATTCGCTTATGAAAATCGGGATCAACGGCAATCTTGTTTTGGGCCCATTCACCGAATCTACGCCTTGCTAGGTGATCGTGTGGCTTCAATTGTTGCACAAGTTGGATTTTGTAAGCACGCAAATCAAGATCTTTCCGCAAAATCTTCCATAAAGTGGATGGACACATATCCAATTCCTGTGCACGATGGCGGATAGACTGATTCGGGTCTTCCTCTACGCTACGCTCTACAGCAGCAATGACTTCTTCTGTACGCACTGTACGACGTCTCTGTGGATGCGTATTATCATTTAGAGTAAACGTGGTGCGAAAATGTTCCATAGTTAATCGAATTAATTGCTCTGATGAACGATTATGTTGACCGTAAAATGGACGTAGTGCGCGATACGTATTTCGAACAGAACCATGATTTTCAAAATAAATTTGCACAATTTGGAAGCGTTGTTCAGGCGCCAGTCTATTCATGTTGAAATGCCAAACCAAACTAAACATAAATCACTTGACAGCTGACAAAATGGCTGCCAGTTAAAAAAGTGTTGCCAACTTAAAGTTTTATACCTCTATAAAAAACACCCTTTATATATATATATATATATATATATATATATATATATATATATATATATATATATATATATATATATTTTGTTCAATCTACACCTTATGGAGAATATTTTAGGAATTTTTCAAAATTTTTTGATCAGCACTTTTTGAGATAAGAGCGATTTTTGGCAATTTTTTAACAATAATACAAAGAAAAATGTGTTCATTATATAAATTTTGGAGCTCGTGTTTTCACAAGCTTTCATTTGACACCCCACTCAATGATCTGGTAAAAATTTTTTTTTCATTTCCGATTTCACCCCCCAAAACTAACCCTAACCTAAAGTCAAAATTTAACTTTTAAAATTACACGGCTCACACGGGGACATCAATTATTAGTGCCAAATTTTAACTTTTTACGTCAAATAGTTTTGGAGAAAATCGGGTGTGATAGACGGACAGACAGACAGATAGACAGACACCGAAGTGATCTTATAAGTGTGTCGTACGGAATACTAAAAAACACGAAGCCATTTTTCTTAACAATTTTATTTTTATTCTACTTTTTAACCTGATCTTCACCTATATTAAGGTACTTGTCAATCATAAGACCAGCTTCTGTATTTCATTCTCATAGAAATCTGCCGTCTGGTCTGTTAACCACAGCAGCACGGCCGTTTTTGGCGTCATCGTCAGTGTCACGGGGGGGGGGGGGGGGGGGTGACACTGACGATGCCATTTCCAGCTATATGATGCTATGCGATCTTGGGTTCGATGAGCCACGTGTAGACGAGCATTGTCGTAAAGCAAAACGATCCCCCTACTGAGCATGCCACGCTTTTTGTTTTGGATTGAATGACGTTTATTTAATGTTTCACAATATGTCTCAGCATTTACTGTGTCACTCGAGGCTAAAAATCTATAAGCAACACCACCTACCTATCTCAAAATATAGTGTACACCATTTTTCGGGCTGAAATTGTTTGCTTGAGCTTCAATTTCTTGGGTAATGTTAAATGCCTCCATTCCATGGATTGTTGTTTGGATTTCGGTGTAACGTGAGCAAGTCAAGTTTCGTCACCATTGACAATTTGGCTTAAAAACTGATCATCTTCGGCACTGTACCTCTCGAGGAAAGTCAAAGCACTAGCTAAACGGTTGGCTTGGTACACCTCAGTCAGCATTTTTGGTATTCAGCGTGAGTACTTCCAATGATTTACGCGTCCAGCCACAATTTTATAGAGATTACTTCTTGAAACTTGAGGAAGTTCATTAGATAATGATAAAAGCGTAAAGCGTCTGTTTTCTCGACCTATTATTAAGGACGGACGGTCGCTTACTTTGTCCCACATCGTGCACGTTTGCTCTAACTGCTCTAACTCATTTTATTACCTTTCCATCGCTCATAGTGTTTTCGCCATACAGTTTACTAATCTGCTGATGAATTTCGACAGCTTTCACGACTCTTGAATTTAAGGAACGAATTACAGCACATATTTCAAAATCAGTGAAATTTTTAATGGTCTAAGGCAGAGGTTCCCAACCTTTTCTGGACCACCGCCCCTTTACAAGAAAAAAAAGATTCCATCGCCCCCCTCTTCCATAATAGTTAATTATACCAAATATTAAAATATTGTTGCATATTATCTATATCTGTTTTATCTGTCTATCTATCTATTAAGAATCACAAAGTAGAAATTAATTAAAACGACCATCAAATATAGTAAAAAATTGCTAATTAAAAAATTAAAAATTAGCTCAAAATCAAAAAGAAATAAAAAAATTAATAGGATGGTTGAGGCTGGTGGAGTTTTAACAATTTGTAAGTGTCTAATTCCAATTTCGTAAACATCAGTTGCAAATTACCACGTTCAGTGATGTGCTGTCTGTTCCTTTTCTTAGACAGTAAATTAACCACTGCACTGAACATACGCTCAGCTAAATACGATGAAGGAAAAGCAATTAAAAATTTTTGTATTCTTGCCCACAATCCAGGGTACCGAGCTGGTATTATTTTTTGAAGCCAGAACTCTTGGTATCCATTTCTGAATCTTACTTTTAGTTCTTCGTTAGTTGAGAGTTCTACGAGTTCCTTTTCTATTATATAATTTGACAATTCTACTGTATCTGCATTTGCGAAAGGATCTAAAACCCAACTCGGTATATTCATGTTTAAAATATCCTAGAATTGCTCCGTAAAATCAGCATGAAGACCGTCTAAGTGTTGGTAGTGGGTAAGTAAATCTTCCTGTTTTGCAGATACTGCTGATAATGTGGGAGAGAGGCTGTATTCATTTTCCCACAAAAGCAGTTATGACATTTTTTGTATTAATTAAATTCAACTCATCACCTTGCAATTGTAAATTTATTTCATTAAATATTTTAAACATGTCTGTCAAATAAGCGGTGTCATTTTTGGATGTAATCAGGTTTTCGCGCAGTTTTTCGCCTCTGTTTTCAAGGAAGTCCAGTACTGAGTCAAATAAACTGAAAAAAATGATTCAAACATTTTGAGAGCCAACAAACTTCTGTGGGCAGCAGCAAGTAATTTTCATCATTTTCACTACAAAGTTCGCCAAATAATCTGTCATGCAATGAATTGCTTCTAATCTTATTGACTGCTCTAATAACGTATGCAGGCGTTCATTCGGATTTTTTACAACCAATTGCTGACGATGAATAACACAATGTACAGGGTGAGTTAACGATAGAGCAAAGTTCATTATCTAATTTGTTTCGGGAATGACGAAAAAATGTGAAATACAATAGTTTTAGGGAATGTTAAGGTACACAGTTTAAAATTATTTTTGAGTATACAGGGTACTCCAAAAAGTGTGGCCGATATAACATATGTTTTTTTAAATGGAACATCCTATTTCCTAATTTATTTTTAAATTCTGCGTAAAATTTTATAACTTTTTTATCAATGTAGAGTATATACCTAAACCTAGTAATTTCTCTAATATTTCAATTTTTTGAAAAAATATTAGTTTTCAGTTTTGTAAAAAATTGCCAGTAGCGCCATTGTTTCTGAAGATGGAATACTCATAATTGGTACGAGCGTTCTATAGAGATGAAAAAAAAGATATATGTAAAGAAATTTGAGTTAGGGTGTTCAAAATGAATTTATACATTATACGCAGAATTTAAAAATAAATTAGGAAATAGGATGTTCCATTTAAAAAAAAACATATGTTATATCGGCCACACTTTTTTAAAGTACCCTGGATATATAAAATAATTTTAAACTGTGCACCTTAACATTCTCTAAAACTATTGTATTTAACATTCCCGAAACAAATGAGATAATGAACTTTGCTCTATCGTTAACTCACCCTGTACAGCGAGTACATTTGGTACTGCTTGTTTCAAATGCGCTATGAAACCCTTATGACGTGCCATCATTTCTGGAGTACCATCAGTAGCAGCTGACAAAATATTACGAATAGAAATTTCTTTCTCTTGAAAAACTGGTTCATGGTATTAAATATCGATTCTCCTTTTGTATCGATTTCCAAATTTTTAGCATATAATAACTCTTGACAAATTTTCTCTTCTTTTATGAATCGAACGTATGATAAAAGTAGTACTTCGCTATTTGGTAGAGTTGATTCATCGAGTTGAATGGAAAATTTGCAAATCTTTAAGTAATCGCATAATGATATTTCAACGTCTTTAGCCATTTCATCTGTTTTTCCTTGCATCAAATTATTACTAAGAGGAATTTTTCTGTTGATATCTGACGGTGTCTTATGATGAAGAACAGTTTTTATTACCTCTCTGACTGCTGGCAAGATTAATTCCTGGCCAATTGTGAGGTTTTCTCGCTTTTGCGATTAACAATGAAATATTATATGAGGCTCGTAGACCGTCATCTTCTTGTTTAGAAGACGACGCAAGAAGGTTTGATATAGTTGGCTGTTTTAAATATTTCTTTTCCAGTCCTGGCAAATAGGATAAATCTTTGTCCTTTCTATCAGCATGCATTTTATTCAAATGCTCTTGTATCCTAGAAGGCTTCATGGCAAATTGGCAAATTAAACACACAGGTAATGATTGGTTTGTAGAAGAATGCGTGAATCTATATTTCAAATACTCAGTACTGTACTTTAGGCATTTCTTCTTAGATTCAGACATCTCGAAATACAAAATATGTCACGGATTAAAAAAATTAATTTTTCATCAGATTTTGAATAGTTATAAAAATAATCACTATTATGGCTTCTATCAGTTTCACTTACGTATATGGATTATTGGCGAAGCAAACAAAAATAATAAGACATTCCTAGAGCTATCATTATCGATTTGATTTCGTGCATGCATCAACTTGTATTCCTTTGCTTGTTTACGATGCCGGTGTATTTGCTCTGTAAACAAGTCATTACAAGCTCCCATATTTTTGTCGAAACATGCTTGATTGCGTGAATCGCGTCTTTGCTTACCAACTTGCAAATGCTAATTTAAATTTTTTAATGCTTATTTATGCGATAACAATAAGATAAAAATTTTAGATAGCTAGATGAAATATTTATTCTTAAAAACAGTAGGTATTTTCAAAGTATTTTATTATATTAATTTCCTAAATAGGTAAGTATGCCACGGTCGCCCCCCTTTACTGTGTTAATGCCTCCCCTCTTATTCTGGACTCGCCACCGCCGTCATGAAAGGCTCTAGTACCCACTGAGGGTCGGTATCGCCCCGTTGGGAACCTATTTTTTTTTTATGGGTCTAGCAAACGTGCTACAGGGAAGTCCCTAAAGCGCTACAGGAGTGACATGTGTGCGGAAATAGGTTGAAAAGTCTATAAAAGACTGGTGTTAATTCCCTCGCATAGTTTTTGAGACCTATGGCAGGTATTCCGTCAGCTCCAGAAGCTTTTTTGCTGTTTAGCTTCCTTAAAATACGTTTAATGATACGCTGTTTAAAGACAATATCGGGCATCCTTGACTACACTATGGGAATAGTAGGTGGTGTTTTTTTCCTTGGAAATCGACAGTAGAATGTGAAGCAAAGAGTTCAGCCAACAGGTGTCGCTGCAATTGAATTATCTGGCCGTGTGAGTGGTGGTATGCTGGATTTAGTGAAATTTTGACTAACTGCCTTAGTGACTGACCAAAAGAATCTGGAATTGTCGGGACAAGCGAGAAGTTTATTTCTAATTCGTTGATTATGTGCCTTCTTGGTTTGGTCGATAATTTCTTTGCATCTGTTCCGGGCACGAACAAAGGTGTTACGATTTATGGTGTTAGGGTTTACACGCCATTGTCGGTAGGCAAGATAGATAGATAGATATTATGTGAACTGGGCGCATCGACAACTAGGTCATTTAGCGCCCCTCAAAGTTGGTGATGGGGAAAATTATGTTGTAAAGTCAATTTCTCTTAGGTAAATTTAGTAAGTTCACCTTTATTGTTTCAAATGTATTTATGGTTCTTTTCAAATTGGATGGGATATTATGTTTGTCTTTGGTAGTTTTAAAGTGTGTGGCCTCAAATAAGTGTGCTACTGTTAAGAGAGATCCACAGGTGGAGCATGTAGGGGCTTGTTCATTTTTAGTGTTCCGTACGGAATACTTATAAGATCACTTCGGTGTCTGTCCGTCTGTCTGTCCGTCTGCCTGTCCGTCTGTCTGTCCGTCTGTCTGTCCGTCTGTCTGTCCGCCTGTCTGTCTGTCACACCCGATTTTCTCCGAAACTATTTGTCATAGAAAGTTGAATTTGGTAATAATATAGGAATTGATGGCCTCATCAGAGCCATGTAATTTTGAAAGATAAATTTTGACTTAAGGGGTTAGTTTTGGGGGGTGAAATCGGAAGTGAAAAAAAAATTTTTTTACTAGGTAATCGAGTGTGATGTCAAATGAAAGCTTGTGAAAACACGAGTAATATATATATATATATATATATATATATATATATATATATATATATATATATATATATATAATGTAATACTTGCGCGCACTTTTTCTTGTATTATTATTAAAAAATCGCGAAAAATCGCTGTCCACCCGCCTTATCTCGAAAAGTACTTATCAAAAATTTTGAAAAAATTCTGGAATATTCTCCACGGGGTGTAGATTGAACGAAAATTATCACGAGTGCATTACCTGTAATAATTTAACTGGTATATAAAAAAACAGAAATTTCAAGGTCATCAATTTTCAGTAAAGATTGGAAATAAACTTTTTGAAAACTCATTTGGGGTGTGTTTTATGAAGTCACTGATCATTTTATACTTCCGTTACAACATATTTTATTTTAAAAGCAATCAACGTATGGAACACTAATTGCGCAAGTTCAACTTGCACTTGACCGGTTTTTTAATAGATAACAGTACGTGCTAAAAGTATGCCCGATAGCTAACCTCCGCATAAGTACATTTTCCTTTCTTGTCATTTTTTGAGAACTTAGGGCAGGATTCACCAACGGTTTGATCGACCACAACTTATTCTCAGGATTAATTAGATCCCAGCTGAGTTGAAACAATGAAAGGAATGTAGATTTGAGATGGTTATTAAAGTCTTTTGTATGGTTCTCTCCCAACCCAGTGATACCTCTCGCGATTGCTAGTTTTGCATGATGATCTGCTTTATCGTTACCTCTAATGCCAGTGTGGCTAGGTATCCAGAGAAACGATATGTGACGGTGCTTTAATTTTGCTGTGTAGCAAAGATCCAATATTTGGCGATTGTAATTATGTTCAAGTTTTCTGGATTTGATGGAAATTAGAGCACTGTAGGAGTCGGAGATAATTAGAGTACGTGTTGTTGATGTAGCTGGTAGTGCGTGGCGCATGGCTTCTTTAATTGCTAATAGTTCAGCGGAAAAGATTGAAGAGTAAGAGGGAAGTTTAAACATTTTGGTAACAGTTGGAGTTATGTATGATGCTCCCATACCGTTTATTGTTTTGGAACTAGATCAGATGGGTTGTCAGATCGAAAACAAGCGTCTAACCAAGGGAAAGTTCGAAAATATTCCATGAGATCTTCCCATTTAGCAGATCTGTAGTGCCAAATATTGCGCGGTTTAGGCGCCTCTCTGTCACTGAAGTAGGTTACTCGATGTCGAAAGCAGTTTATGGTCGGAAGAACTTAACGGCGGATTTACGGTGACCGTTTAAATCTCCGGATTGGTGGTTAAAAACAGGTCAAGAAAACTGGTGAACTCCCCGCCTCGATCAGGGATTCGTGTTGGTTCATCAATAAGCTATTCATGAAAACAGTAGGTGTTTTCAAAGTATTTTATTATATTAATTTCATAAATAGGTAGGTACGTCATGGCCGCCCCCTTGACTGTCTTTACGCCTCCCCTCCTATTCTGGGCCCGCTACTGCCACCATGAAAGGCTCCGCCTCATTGGGAAACTATAATCTAAGGTATTTTAAATACGCACAATCATACACTCGGATGAATGCATCCGTAATGACGTCTGTGGCTAGCCAATAGATGCAGGTACTCAGCGCGGATGTGCGAAACGGCAACTGCAATGCTGCAGCGGCCATATTTTAAAATGGTACTTACTTAAAAAACGCGCCTTGTTTTATGAGAACTCGAAAAACCTATTTAACGGTGGTGGAATATCTTTATTGATTTTTTTGGTGCCAGCAATTCACTGCTCATATTGTACGAGTATACATTAATACAAGTATATGAAATATTTTTAATGTAATAATAAATCAAAAGCAAATTTAGTTTACTTTTCGTGCCCGGAAAATATCTTTAGACCGTAGAGTCGTATCCTTGGTTCAAAATGTCCTTTTTTCTACTAACCTCAGGTGTATTTAAATATACCAGACCTTTCTCATAGAAATATGCTCAGGATATCAGTTTTTTTTTTAAGTTTTTATTTACAATCTTTACCGGGTGTCATTTTGTAAAAAGCTCTGTTAAGAATGTTGAGATATATATATGCTCCACATCTAGAACATAATGAACAGGCTTTCGGCTACCAAGCCATTAATTTGGGGTTACTGCAGGTGGAAAACAGTGAAGCACTTTTCTTGCGTCCTAAAGGTAGGCGACCACACAAAAAAAGAGTCCTTCCACACCACCGATCATGACAACATTTCTTAAAGCAAAAAGCAGTGTCCAATGAATATCTGCCTGTTATGTCTTGAGGATGAAATGCAAGTTTAGTTCAGGTTACGTAAGATCTAACATCAGGACTAAGAGGCACTATCTGCTTGGGTAAAAGCCTCCATAGCCACTAAATTTCTCACGACCAAGATTACATCCCGTGTCCCTAACTTGAATATATTTATGGGACACAAATTTAAAACTAATTTTCTAAACTGTAACATTTATTTTTCGTTTCGTATCTACATAGACTTTTTAAAATATTTTTAAGCATCTTATAATTTGTCAGCTTTATCTATGTCATTAAAAAACATTTTTAAATTAAAGGTGAAAATGAAAAGACAAACAAGAATAAAAACACTCTTAACTTTTAAGTCAATGCACTAACCAACTTTAAAACATAAAAAACTTTTCTTTATATAAGAACCGACTTTTCCACTTTAATTTCTTTACTGCTTTATAAACTTCTTTTATGAGTTGCTACTAGGAAAGAGAAGATAGGCCTGGGAGCTATTTAAGTTGTATGGACTATACATTTTTAATTTCAACGAAACCAAAGTTGTTTTTTTGAATATTTTATTACAAATTATGCTTAAAAAAAAAAATAAATCTTTTAAACATATGATCGGACGTTCGAATAAGAAAAAGTCTAAATTACCTTAAAAAAAATAAGCAACGAATTTGACAATAAATGCTGCCGCGTCTCAGTAAAAACATCGTAAAAAAAATCACTAATTTTTTTCGGGTAATTGTCAGCTAATTGAACATCGATTTAAATATCGCCGAGGATGTTGTTTCTAAAAGGTTCTTTTAAATTCCATTTGGTTTTGAATAATACAGGGAAAAACTGTGACAAATGACTAATGTTTGCTGCTGTTAGATTTAAGAATGAGCGATGGACAAAGAGAATCATAAAGTGGCGACCAAGATCCGAAGCCTATCGGAGTAGAGGTAGACCAAAAAGTCGGTGGATTGATGATTTGAAAAGAGTAGTTGGAAATTGGGTACAAGCGGTCCAGAACAGAAAAATGTAGCAAGAATTGAGGGAGGCTTTCATTCAACAGTGGACAGTTTAAGCTGATGATTATTTTTTAATATCGAATTTACTTTTTGTTAAAAATGTCACGTCTATTTATAAAAAAACTTTATTGATTTTTTTGTGTTCGATAAATAACGGTTAATAGGCCAGAATTCTCATGCAGTGTTGCTTTAGAGGAGACCTACATTTTTTGCTGATTTCGCTTAGAAATTTTCAGGTCCAGAAATTATGTTCGGTGCAAACTTGTATTTACGCTACTACGGTTTCAGTCTAGATTGTGCGTAGTCTTGTAGGAAAACAACAAGATTTAAATTTATCTTGTACCAAGAAAAGGCCATACTACATCACCAGTAAGTTCATCTTTGAATTACCTTTGAATTACTACCTTTTATGTATATTACTATACTTTTAGTATCAAAAAGTGCACATTGTACAGCTTAAAAATATACTTATACTTTGCAGTGAGTCCCATTTTCACTGTTCTAAGACTAGTTTCTTTGCAGGTCTTTTTTCTTCTTCTTCTTTTGCTTCTTTCTTCCTTTTCTGGGACCTTCATATCCCATGGTATCAAGGAGAGCTCTTTGAGGAATTGTTTTTGCAGTTATCTGCCAGCCGTATGCCTCCCTGGAGCCATTGTCTTACGAGGACCTGCGAATGCTCGGCCAAGTGCAGTATCTAATAACGAGGTATGACAATAAGCTTGCATACCTTAGCCTTTACCACTCTTGAATATTTACAAGAATTGCTAACACCGGAGATTTTATTGTAAATAATGGAAAATTTCGTTTATTCTACAATGTATCTACAAATTTTCGATGAAGGCAGAATAACATAACATTTAATTTTATACGGTGCTCATTTAAAGGGAGATCCTGGTTAAGCGCAAAAAAAACATGTTTTTTTACATTTTTTTTTTATTTGCGGAAGAAGAATTATAGAGATATGTGAACAAAACAACCTTACAATACTAAACGGACACTACCAGCATAGGGATATTCATAAATATACGTGGAGACAAACAACAAGAGATTTAAAAAGTATTATCGACTATATGATAATACGACAGAGATCTAGATTAAGCTTCCTAGACGTAAGAGTCCAAAGAGGGGCTTCATGTGGCAGCGACCACTACCTTGTGAAAGGAAAGATAACCTCACGAAGAACACGGGAAAGCAAATTGGAAGATACAAGTACACAGCACACAAGTGAAACAACAATAAGATATAATACAGACAGCTTACAAAATGAAAGTATCAGAAATCTATACAACAGTAGACTGGACCAAAAGATACAACGGACGGGATTTGTTAATATAGAAGAAGAATATACGTATATAAAGGAATGCCTACACGCAGCCGGACTGGAAGCATTAGGGTACCAAGAGAAAAGGGGAAAACAGCAAAAACCATATTGGTGGGATGAAGAAATTAAATACGAAATTGAAGGAAAACGGAAAATCTATTACAAATACTTAAGTTCAAAGAGCACAAACGACAAAGTAAAATACAAAGAATCCCAAGCTAGAGTACGCAAAATGATTAGTGACAAAAAGAACAATCAATGGGAAAAGACATGCTCAAGACTCAACACTTACATAGGAGGAAGAAAAAGCACAGAAAGCTGGAGACTTCTTAAAAATATGAGAACAGAACGGAGAAGAGAAATCTTCTCACCAATAATACCAGAAAAATGGAACCAATATTTTACAAATATGCTAACAGAAGATAGACCAGAGTTCAAAAGTACCCAACATGGAAACCCAAATATAGTTATACGAGAATCCCCAATAAGGATAACAACATCAGAAGTTAAACAAGTATGTAAAACGCT
Organism: Pachyrhynchus sulphureomaculatus; assembly: GCA_019049505.1. Lineage (NCBI taxonomy): Eukaryota > Metazoa > Arthropoda > Insecta > Coleoptera > Curculionidae > Pachyrhynchus > Pachyrhynchus sulphureomaculatus. Next base: position 54,444,166 of record CM032451.1, on the reverse strand, counting down.
AAAAAATGGTAGAGCTCCAGGACCAGGAAACATCCTAGGAGAGATAGTAAAATACGGAACTGAAAAGCTATTTAGCGTTTTGAGGAACTGATTCCAAAGATGCATTAACACATCAGAAGTACCTGAGGAATGGAAAATATCATACATATCAACAATTCATAAGAAAGGAGACAAAAATAATTGCGATAACTATAGGGGAATAACGGTTACAGGATCTGTTAGCAGAATATACGGAAAAATTCGTAAAAAATAGAATAGAAACGGAATACGCGGACGTAGAAGCTGAAGAACAGGCAGACTTTAGAGCAGAAAGATCCACAATAGACCGTCTCTTCTCACTGACACAAATCCTAGAAAAGAAAACCGCATTTGATCAGGAAGTCCATGTCTTGTTTGTTGATTTAAAAAAGGCCTACGACAGCGTGCCCCTAATGAGATTGTGGGAAACACTACAACAGAGTAATGTAAGCACCGAAATAATTAAAGCCGTAAAATCCTTATACCAAGACGCAAGAAGTAGTGTGAAAACCAAATATGGTATAACAACAGGGTTCCAGGTTACAAAGGGTCTCAAACAGGGCTGCTGTATATCCCCAACGCTATTTAAAATCTATTTGGAGAGTGCACTGAAGAACTGGAAAAGGAAATGCAGCAGTATGGGATTACCACTGGATGACGATACTACATTGTACACGCTGTCATTCGCAGACGACCAGGTAGTAGTCGCTCAGGACATTGATGATATGGAATACATGACACGAAAACTTATGGAGGAATATGAAAAATGGGGCCTAGAAGTCAATATTAAAAAGACCGAGTACATGTGCGTCGGAGGACAACAGCAGGACTTGAAACTGGCCACAGGACACACCATCAAACACTGTGCCAGTTATAAGTATTTGGGAACGAGAATATCTAGGGACGGAACACTGGAAGAAGCAATATTCGAGAGGAATATCCAAGGAAGAAAAGCGATTGCAATGCTTAATAGTATACTATGGGACAAAAACATAACCATTGAAAATAAGAAGAGAATTTACAACTCAATAGTGAAAAGTAATAACTTACAGCTCCCAGGTGTGGCTATTGAAGGAAAGAACAGAAAAAATACTAAAAGCTACAGAAATGGATTTCTGGAGACGAGCAGCCGGAAAATCCAGAAAAGACCGCATACCAAATGACACGATAAGACGAGCTTTAGAAATAAAGCACGATATAGTGGACGAAATTAGAACCCAACAGTTGGTATGGTACGGACATGTACAAAGAATGTCACAAGACCGACTACCTAAAAAGATTTTAAATTGGAACCCTCATGGAAAAAGAAAGCGAGGAAGACCACGACAAAGCTGGAGAGCAGGAATCAACAAGGAAGTACTAGAGAGAGATCTGGAGGAGGAGGGATGGAGAAACCGGGAGGAGTGGAAATTAGGCATCGGAAGACGGAAGACGGAAGACGGAAGACGTTATAAAACCGATTGATATATATATATATATATATATATATATATATATATATATATATATATATATATATATATATATATATATTTATTTGCAATTCATACACGAAAAACTCTAAAAGAATACAAAAAAAAATTATGAAAAAATGTTATTTAAACAAAGAATATACACATCTCGTGAAGCACTTCCGGTACGTGTACACCTTGATTGACGTCCAATCTCAGAATTGCAAAAATCGTTCATTTTAAAAAAATCAAGTTAATATTTAATCTACATACAAACAGTTTCTATACGAATATACGAAAAAATTAAAAATTCTCATTTTTATTCTTACAATTGAAAAAAAGCAACTTTTTACCAAAAAAATGAAAAAACCGACCTATTAAAATTGTTTAAACAACCTTTTTTGAATAATTGAATATTCATATCGAAGATAATATAATTATATATTTTTCAAAGTGTGAACAATTTCAAGTTGATCCGTTTATTAGTTTTGGAGTAATCGTGTACATAAATTCCGAAAATATGGTTTTGAAAAAAATGCGTTTAAAGTTTTCAATACAAAAAAATGGTGAAAATGCTTAACATAATGTTCCTGCCGAAATAATAGTTAAACTCATGTATAGAATGACTCACACAATCATTTTATTAAGTGTTTACTTAACAGCCGCTCGAAGAAATGATAGGGGAAGCTCTGAAATCATTACAGCTTAATGCTTCCTGAGGCAGGCTCGAGCGTCGGCTGCGCGCTATTGTACTTGCTTGGAAAAGAGCTCGGCAGGTAAACTTAGAGTTTGTATTTCGTAAAAAGGAAAGGAGCATTGCATTCTACAGATTTTAAGGAGTATTTTAAGCGAAAAAAAATGCTCAAAAAAATTTTCTGGACCAGAATCGCTCTGGTTAACATCGAGATATGATAGTCTACATTACAGGTGTACTCTCTAGGATTTTGGCTGCTTAGTTACTTCTAGTTCCTTTTCATAAAATAAAGATATTTTCGGAAGCCTTGTTGATATTTTCTATCAATAAAGAATTCAAACTTGGTTTCCTCTTTAGAACGTTAGGGTAACTTTCTCATTGTAAGGGATAAAAGCAGTGGCTCCTTGAATTATGCTATCATTTTGAAGTACCCATTCAATTCTCCTAAATAAAAACTTAAAACACATTTTTTTTGCAAAATTCGACTTTATTCATCAACATAATCTCCTTCAAGAGCGATACAATCAGTCCAATGCTTTTCTAACATTTCTGTACCTTTCTTGTAGAAGGATTTGTCTTTGCCTTCAAAATAGGCCTCCTTTTCGGCGATAACTTTTTTATTGGAGCTAAATCTCTTTCCCACGACCATTTTTCTCATGTCTGCGAATAGATAGTAATCGCTGGGGGGCAAATCTGGAGAATAAGGTGGATGAGGAAGCAATTCGAACTTTAATTCATGCAATTTTGCCATCATAACCATTGCCTTGTGATACGGTGGATTGTCTTGATGAAAAAGCACTTTATCTTGGGGCCGTTTCTTTGCGATTTCTGCCTTCAAACGCACCAATAACGTTATATAATATTCGTTATTGATGGTTTTTCCCTTCTCAGCATAGTCGATGAAAATTATTCCATGCGCATCCCAAAATACAGAGGCCAAAACTTTCCCAGTCGACTGTTGTGTCTTTGGTCGTTTCGGGCGGCTTTCACCGGCTGCTGTCTACTCAGCTGACTGCCGCACATTGGGACCGAATGCCGAAAAGGTGGCCATAAGTCCCCAAAATGAATGTTCGATTGAGGGACTTTTCAGGCTCTAGGTATGTGGGTTGGTACCTGCGTTATTCGAAACGACCGGTTATAATAATCAAGTGTGCACACGTGGCTCTTACCACCTATTGTTGTTAGAGCGTCGAGCAGGCCAGATTCGAGCTTGTTCTGTTTGAGTTAGACAGGCAGATTAAATTGTGCTCAAATGTTTTGTATTTGAAGTTAATTTAATTTCGTGAAATGGATTCTCCGAATAAAAGTGAGTACATTTAAACGATATAAATTGATTACAATAAAATTTGATTATCATTTAATTATTGTAACGTTTAAAATATCACTTTTTTAGAACTTTTAGTGTCAAACGTCAAAATTAAAATATACATAAGTTAAAAGGCCCACGACATCCCACTGTCAAATCAATTTTATTGTGTTTTCTAATTATTTTTTAATAATATAGAAGCAAAATCAGCTGCCCGCCCTTGCACATTTTTGTAAAATAAATTTTATGTAAAATAGATCAACCGAAACAGGGATACGGAAGTACGAGTGACGGAAATACGGCGCGTCGTTTCTTCGAAAATTCGACAATTACGGCGACAATAACTGGACTAGACGAGACGTTAATTAAGAGACTTTACGTTGTATTACAAGTTATGGTATTACTTGCGGCTTCGATATTGATGCTCCGAGAAATGAGGAATAATGCCTAGAAACAGCTCGTTTATATGTCAGTTTATATCCCTGGTTTTACATGCCAAAGACAGTTCACAAGATTTTGATTCACAGCGGATGCATTATTCAAGCTTCGATTTTACCAATCGGACAAATGTCTGAAGAGGCCCAAGAATTTTGTAACAAATTTATATATCGGCAGGACTTTGCGCGAAAATGTAATCGTGTTAAGAATATGGAAGATGTATTTCAGAGGCTGATCCGCTAATATCAAGCCTGCGGAAATTACCAGCGAAAAAATTGAAAAACGTTGGACTCTGAAGCTGTACAACTGCTAAAAGCTCCCAGTTCTGAGATTCAGAGCAGTGATGATGAGTCAACACTTTCATCAGATGAAGAATATTGATGTTTTCTTGTAATAACATTTTTATATAGTTTACATTGTCATTATATATTAATAACAAACAGTTTCACTTTAAAATATTAACATATTTTTTTCAACCTCGAAGAGCCCTATAGTCGAAATTTCATGAAAATATGACAATTTTTATCAATTTTGTCCGTCATATTGTAGCCGCCATTTTGTTATTTACATTTTTAATCAGCGACCTCAAAAAACCAGATATGCAAATTTTCATATAATTCGAATAACACCTTCATATTTTGGCCACCTTTTGGGGTTTTGGTTCCAATGTGTGCCGGTTTGATTGCGGTGTATAGTTGTGGATCCATAGTTTATCCATTGTCACATATCGCATGAAAAATTTCGAACAGAGCTGTCTAATGAAATGAAATTCGATTTTTTCCATTGTTTTGAAAATATCAAAAGCAGCGTCACTAAAACCACTGTAACTTGTAAATTAATCGTCGAAATGTCATGAAATTTTGACACGTATCGTTTGAAGATTGATGCTTCCTAAAAATCATATGGATTTTTTAAAAAGGGCTACATCTATGTGTCAGACTTTTTCAGTCTACGTGCTAAGCTAGACTCTAAGTAACAGTGACTTTGAGTGTCTCTGGTAAGTAGATACAATTTGGGGGAATTTCTAAAGAATAACACTCTTCCATAAATTAAAATGTGCACAACGGTCTATAGAAAGACAAATGCTGGGCATAAGTCTGAGGAATAAAGTACCAAATGCAGACGCCGAATAAAAGTCGTCGACGTGGTAGACCGTATTGCCAAATTGAAGTGGCAATGGGCGGGTCATGTGGCTAGACAGGGAGGAGACAGATGAGGATCCAGAGTCCTAAATTGGAGACCGTGGGATGAAAAGAGAGGAGTCGGCCGACCCCAGAAAAGATGAGCTGATGACATCATTACAATTGCAGGAAGAAAGTGAACGAGACTCGCACAGGATAGAGACAGATGGAGGGAGTTTGAGGAGGCCTATATCCAGCAGTGGAGAGATGGCTGAGGAAGAAGAAGAAGAACACTCTTCCATATTGTTATAACAATTACATTTCTAACAATCGTCATTTTTCTTTTTCACTTTTCAATTTCTACTATAAATACGGATAAAATTTGTATTTATTTATTTTTTTTAGTAATAATATTTTTAATGTTACAATATTTTTATTGTAACAACGGAATTAAACATTGGAACTTTGGATTGGAAAAATTGGAACAACGCAATTGAACACTTTGGTTGCTCTTGACAAATCCAAGGCATTCGACCGTGTTTGGCACTATGGACTGTTGGCTAAGCTACGCTCTTATGGTATGTCTAAAAAGGTCTGTTTGTGGCTCTCATGTTTCCTTAGAGAGCGTTCTTTACGAGTGGCAGTCGGCGGATTTCTTTCTAACACCTCGCCACCACCACTATCAACGCAGGTGTGCCCCAAGGCTCCATACTATCTCCTACTCTCTTTCTGATTTACATTAACGATCTGTTGGAAAAGACCGGAAACCCAATCTACAGCTTTGCAGATGACAGTACGCTTATTTCTTCATTCACTTTGAACGCTCGGACATCGGCTACTCAGACGGATATCGGAAGGCAGCGGGAAGCCGTTTAACTTAACAAAGACCTGGGAGAAATTCTATCTTGGGATGACAGTAACTAAGTGGAATTTGACGCTATAAAAACTCAGGCGGCAGTTTTTTCTAAAAAAGTTAACGTTGCTGAACCCGACATAGTTATGGCGGGGCACTTCATTCCTCTAACATCGTCACTCAATTTGTTGGGCGTTAATTTGCGAGCAAATATGTCCTGGCATGAACATGTCGCAGGCATAGCAAGGAGAGCTTCTCAGACGTTGGGAATATTATTTCGAACTATAAAGCTTTACACTCCACAACAACTGTTAATTCTTTGCAAAGCTCAAATTCGACCAACTATGGAATACTGCTCCCATGTTTGAGGTTCCGCTCCCAAACATACATTGCATTTGTTGGATTCTATTCAGAGAAGAGCTGTTCGTCTGATTGGAGACCCGGAACTGACCGGCGGCCTTGATTCGCTGGAACATCGAAGAACGGTTGGCGACGTGAGCCTATTCTACAAGTATTTTCATGGAAAGCGTTCGAGGGATGTAGCCCGCTTGGTTCCTCCCAGAGTATGTTAGAAATACACGTCGTGCTAATACTTTACATCCGTATGAGGTTCAGCTTGTTACTCCTCGTACAACGCTTTTCAAGCAGTCTTTTGTATGGAGAACATCATCCCCTTTGGAATGATTTGCCCAGGACTGTGTTTCCCACCAAGTACAATTTACAGCGATTCAAGAACAACGTGAATCGTTTTTTTTTTCCATACACGTGTCGCTCCTGTAGCGCTTTAGGGACTTTCCTGCAGCAAGTGTGCTAGACCCATAAAAAAAAATTATAAAAGTAAAGTAGATTATTAATGATAAAAGATGAATGATGTTAGGAAACGGCTAAATTCACAGCAAGCAACGTAAATTACACAAAATAATGTATTTTTTTCCGTGCATATAAATTATTAATAAATTAAATTTATTTTTCTTTGTATGACATGAAAATTTAAATAAGTCAACTGGTTAATATTCAAATTGAGTCGGCCTTTTATTCTTCTCCATTTTTCCATTATGCCGTAAATTGTTATTCGTACATTTTCGTCTTTTATATTAAACTTCTCAAGAGCATATAGAAAAAAGCACGGTAGGCAGTTTTAGTTAACTTCGACTCTTTTTCGTTATTTACCTTTTTGTTCTTTAATAAAAATTTTGTAATTAAGTTGATATGAGGGCCACTTTTTAAGTTTTTAAAAACGCCCACTATATGGTGCTATTGAGATGTGACATTACCATAGTTGTAAAATTTGACATTTGTTATTGTTAAAACAGTAGCAGCTCAGAAATTGGCCGAGTAGTAGTTTTCGTTTATTTTTTTCATAAAAACTTAAAAGGTAGCCTTCGTATATGTTTACTTTCTATATAAACGTGAATATGCAAAGTGTCCCATAAAAAAGTTCAATTTTAAAATAATACTAATAAGAAAAACATTTCCCAGTACTCTTCTGAGTAAAGTGAAGTTAGTACCTGGCAATCAGTTTTTGCGTTTGCTGCCATTTCTTGGTGGATATTTGGACCGGTACTGTAAAACTTGGTTTTAAGACATCTCCACTCGAAACAACCCAGCGGAATGAAATTAATGCTTCATAGATGCCAACTTATGACAGCTTCGCTTTCGTGTTTCCTCGGAGAGTGTTCTTTACAAGTGATAGTCGATGGATGTCTTCTTCCCCTTTACTATTAACGCTGGTGTGCCCCAGGGCTCCATACTATATCTCACTCTCTTTCTCATTTACATTAACAATCTGTTCGAAAGGACCAGGAATTCAATCTACAGCTTTGCAGATGACAGTACGTTTATTCCTTCATTCATTTTAAATGCTCGAACTTCGGTTACTTATGCAAATATCCGCAGACGGTATGAAGTGGTTCAACTTAACAAAGACCTGAAAGAAATTTTATCTTGAAAAGTTAACGTTGTTGAACCCGACGTAGTTATATCGCATATATATGCAAGCATATCAAAGAGAGTTTCTCAAAAGATGGGAATATTATTTCGAACTAGAAAGCTTTACGCTCCACAAAAAACTGTTAATTCTGTATAAAGTACAAATTCGACCAACGATGGAATCCTACTCCCATGTTTGGGCCTTTGCTCCCAAACAAACACTGCCTTTGTTGAATTCTACTCAGAAGAGAGTAGTTCGCCTGATTAGAGAACACCAACCTTGTTTCCTTGGAACACCGTAGAACAATTGGCGATTTGAGTCTATTCTAAAAGTATTTTCATGGAAACAGTTCGATACGCTTAACCAAATCGTTATTCAGATTTGAAAACTGTATGTTCTAAAATAAAAATAACAAATTTTTGATAATCTGATAAATAATTATGACAATATATTCTTTAAAAGTGGAGTCTCATCCTCTTTATAACAGACATAACTACTTAAAGTACAGTTAATAAATTAAATCAAATATTAATTAAGAAATAGAAAATTTACCTTCTTCATTTTTAAATATGTATGTAAATATTTTGAGCCATCATCAACTTGTAGTAGCATTAGCAAGACTAAAAAAAAGTTACATTTAAATTCGTAATCGACAATGAAAACAACACCGTAAAAAAAATGTGACCGCGCAGGCTCCAAAAAGGAAGGGTATTAGGCTAAAGTCCTCTGTTGTTTGCGTTTATATGGATTATTGACTTACTGATACAAATTATGATGTAAGTATTACATACTATTTTAGAAAATTACCATTAAAACATAATTTTATTCAATTTTCATCAACTTTAAATAATAGTACATAAATATATTACTATTTAAATCAAGATTTTTAAAGTTTGTCTGGGTAATAATAAATATTTATATAAAATTCCTAGGAAAATTAAGCAAATTTTTCCAATGAGTATCTGTGTACATTCACATACATTTTTCAGGTGCACATTTGCATTTCTTCTTGTTGCCTTTGGATTTCCTCTCCGATGTTTAGTTAAACTTGAATCAGTTTCGCCAAATTCCTACACCTTTTTTTTTTTTATCAATTAAACACTTTCGGTTTATTTACGGTGTGTCAACTATATTGAACTCCTTCACCAGAATTATATTCTTGTGTACAAAAGGTATGCCAAGCCTCGATTATAAGCTATATGACAATTAAATTTTCAAGGATCAGAGTTATACCCACGTTTCTCCGGCTAGTTGGGTTCAAGTAATAAACCAAACAAATTTAAGCCTATTTATTGAGATATTCTCTATATTATACCTATTTTATTAAATTTTTAATAGTTAAATAACATTTGAAAACTGACGTTTTTACATTTTAATTTTTCACCTCTTGATTTTCAAATCACTGGTTGCAGATAGACAAGACCCATCTCAAGTTTTTGAATGTCTATCTTTAATATTTACATCTATAACAGGCAGGCAGACAATTGACTTTAGCATTCATTTGTATACGAGAACCCTAATCATATTTTTCAACGTGCCTAAATATCTTTAAAATAATATAATTCTTCCAGACGAAAGTATTATTTTCAGCATAAAGGAATAATGAAATATTGCTAAGCATAAAAAATAAGACTTTTTAAAAGAAAAAATGTGCATTTTCGATTTCCTAGTTAAAATTGCATTACTGCCCATAGAGTCAGTATGTCACCTCCAAATTAATTTTCAAAATTTTATCACATTTATAAAAATACTTTCGCGTAGTGAGTACATCAGTCAGGATCATTTTTTTGACTGATAATAAATTTTCTACCATGACCAACATTCGTATTGGTCAAAGAAATAGTCAGCAAATCCACTAAACATAAAAAACATTATGCTTACATGCCACAACGTCGTTAAGACTATTTAATTCTATATCTAAACTACCGAGATAACCATAACCCTAAGTTAATTAGTAAACGGTTTTATAGGTTTTTTGCCATAGCAGTAACATTTATTTATAGAATATTCCATAAATAAGTTGCCTTATGTGTACAGGACTCTTACGAAACCACGAGTATCATTCGGTAAAAATTTCACTTAAATAGATGCAGGAGTTTTGAGAAAGTGGGTTGACTTTCATTCACCTTGGGACAGAGCGACCAAGGATACCAAAAAGTAATGCAAAAGTTGTATTCGTCGAGTGAAGGGTCGCAAGAATTCTAAACTCTTAATACGTATATGATCAAGTGCCGCAAGTATATCCAGTAGTTTGTTACCATGTATTGCTCAACAATATTTATGTCTGCAGTTCTACAAGATACAGCTGCGTAAATCAAGCGCTTTAATACCTTTCAATATTTCTTCTATTACCTTTGGTGACGTTTTCGTTCAGAAAGATGGCCATCATTAACTTTATTCTAGTTTCGATAATGCTGATCTAAACAGTTGATTGTATTTACGTTGACACCAACCTCTCAAGTTTTTCAGCCACGGGTGTCTGCTTCAACCTACGCTTCTTGTATCCATAATTTTTCTTCGTATGTTTAATTGAAACATATGATACTTGTCTCCTCTTATAATAACGTCTTTCCGTTTTTTGATGGTAATCAAAATTTCATTTTTTTGTCCACTTTTTTTAGTAGCTTGATATTTGTTACTCTGTTTACCAACGATATTCTTAATATTCTTCTATGTAGCTACGTCTCGAATACCGTCACCTTGGTGATATTACCTTTTTTTCAGTATACACGCTTTAGTTCCGTATAGTACTAAAAAAAAGATGTAACATCTCGCTAAACGTCTTTTTAGATCTAGAATCAGATCTCGATTTCAGAAAGATACTATTTGCGTTCTTTATCTGTATTTTGAGTGTTCCTTGAGTTGGTGATGATCTCCACATAACAATATTTTTCTACTCTCTGAACGAGTTGATGGTTCATGCAGATACTACTGTTATCCCGTAACTAGCTAAGATATCAACATGCATTTAGTTTTGTTGACATTGAGAGTCAAATACAATAAAAACGACAGATGGCAGATAAAAAATCAATATTCTTCTGGTTGAATAGCTGTCCATGTATTATGAGCAAATTAAGAGTAGGATCAATTTTAGTTAGTCTCTCTTTCTCTTACTTCTCAAGAAAATATTTTAATGTCCCACCATCGTTAAAACTTAAATCATTAATTATGAGCATAATTCATATAAATAAATATAAGTCTCGATTCAATTAATTAAATAATAATCTTAAAGTAAATGAACAGCCACTACATATAATCGGTCCAAAAGGAAGAGGGTTCGTTAGGTAGGGGGCGTGTAAAATGATTTATTTCTTATATATTGTGTTAGATGGGTTTTTCATCGTTCTTAGAGTCGAGGATTCTGAAAAAGCAGTTATTACTCGTAGTGTTTCGTACGGAACACATCACTGCGGTGCCCATCTGCCATACCCGATTTTCCGCAGAACCACTTGAATTGATGGCCCAATCAGAACAGCGTAGTTTTGAAAGTTAAATTTGGGGATTAGTTTTTGGAGGTAAAATTGGAAATTTTAAAAAAGAAAGTACCAGGTCATCGAGTGGGATGTTAAATGAAAGGTTGTGAAAATATTAGTTCAAAAATATAGGATGTAATATTTTGCATAATTTTTAAAAAAATGGCCAAAATTCGCTCTCCCCCCTATCTCCAAAAGTACTGATCAAAAATTTTTGAGAAAATTCTGAAATATACTCCACAAAGTGATAATTTATATGGCTATAAAAAAACTATTTGGCTTGACAATATAGTGGAAGTTTTTTAATATACTTTTCAGTATACACACTGGTAGCCAACGGATAGGTAAGCAAAGAAAATAATTTTATTTTATTTGTTTACAATTAAACAGATATTTAGGTAGTAAATATTTGTTTTACACTTTTATTACTAGATTCTAGATTGAGCTACATTGATTTACTGGCTATTGGGTAGCTAAGCTGCTATAACTATTATACATTATTGACTACATATTGGATTTTAAGATATATACATGTCAGGGACCTAGACCTAGGTAAGGATTTTATTTTATTTTAAAAGCAAGTCCGACTTGCACGCGGCCAATTTCTGTTTAAATTACTTTCAATAATTTAAGATCAAATAGGTAATGAGTTAATGGGGCATCGGAGGGGAGATAAGATATATTTATCATATGCCGACACGGTGCCAAGGAGCTAGGGCCGCCATAACGTGTTATATGTGTTTTTAGGGTTATTCAAGTTAAACATTCTGACATTTGTGCTATATTTATCTTCAATTATTGGTAATAAAACCTATAAGAGGTTAACTTTTAGTTATTTTAATTACATATAAAGGCGAATATCAGGTTTCTCGTTTAAATATTTCTGAAACCATTCTGTTGTTTAAGTTTTTTCTGTGGATATAGTATTTATCATCTAAATTATGGATTTGTAGGGTTTAGATTAATTTATTCCTTAGTATGAGAAAGTGAAATTCAGTATTTATTTAAGAACTACGTGTTTTCAACGAAAACCGAAATAAAACAAGTTTTAATTTTTTTGGAAGTAATAAAACGTTATAAAGTTTTTCGAAGTAAAGACAGTAACTGTCTTAACAATATGGCCCTAAATTTTGAAGCGCTTAAAATTTTCAGAATTTTGTTTATGATCCGTAAAATATGTTTCTCCTACAAAAACAAAAATAATAATAATAAAGTTTACTTGTACGAAAGTTTATGTAGCGAAGTAATTTTCTCCTAAAGATACTCGTAAAAAACGGGTTGATTTTTTTATTTTACTGTATACGTAGAGGTTTTAAGACGTAAAAAAGGGGTTTTTATTATAATATATTTTAGACCTCTCGTACATAGTTAGTAGTACACGTCATCAAAATCATAAAACTTTATTTGTATTATTGTACTAATCATCTGCACAGGGCTTAATAGTATGTATTTATTTTCCTAAAGGATATGACAATAGTGATCCTGTTATGCCAATAAGCGAGGCATATCGGGATCACTGTTGGGCTGGATTAGGAGTTATTTGTGTTGCAGAGTTCAGGTGGTCAGAGCTAATAATTTTAAGTCTGTCAATATTACTGTGTCCTCGGGAGTGCCTCAAGGCTCTCATATGGGGCCTCTGCTGTTTAACCTGTTCTTGAATGATGTGGCCGATTGCTTTCGGTCTTCCAGGTTCTTGCTCTTTGCTGATGATTTGAAGTTGTACACGGAGGTTGGATCGATTAAGGATTGTGTGGGATTGCAGGGTGATTTGGATAGACTTAGTGTCTGGTGTCAGTTAAACGGTATGGTTTTAAATACTTCTAAATGTCTTTCTCGAGATCGTGCAATCCATTGTTTTTTGATTACAGCATAAATAGGACTTCATTCGAGTCCGTGGTTAGCGTTACAGATCTGGAGGTTAAGTTTGACTCGACACTGAGGTTTATTCCTCATATAACCGAGGTAACGTCTAGGTCTTTGAGGATGCTTGGGTTCAACAGGCGTTGCTCATTAGAATTTTCATCCATTACCTCTATAAAAATGCTGTACTGCTTGTTGGTTAGGCCTCTCTTGGAATATTGCTCATATGTGTGGAACCCACCTTTTGCTTGCCATGCTAGGAGCTTGGAGCTTGTTCAGAGTAAATTTTTTCGTCATATTAATTATATGACGCATGGTTCTTTTAGTTATTCAAAACTGACATCTATATTATACTTGAATATCCTATCTAACCAGAGAGTTCAATGAGATCTTGTAATGATCTTTTATCTCAGATTAATTTGTATGCACCCTCTAGACATACTAGATCTACGTTGTCCTTCTTCAAACCTTATCATAAGACAACCTATGGAGCTAACACCTTCATGACAAGATCTATGGGCATTGTAAATAACTGCTTAACACTGGACTTGTTCTCCGGCCCCTTGTCTCTTTTTAAGAAGTAGATCGGGGCTCTTTTCTGAATTTCTTAGTTTTAGCCTTTAGTTTTAAGTGTCATTTAGAGATGTATGTATCTTTGTGAGTTGAATGGGCACATCCCCTAAATAACTAAATAAAATAAAGGGTTATAGAATAAAAATTATCGATATTTATTAAGCAGAAAAATGAGTGAATGTTTCGACTGAACGAAATAGTAATTCACTTTAGTATTGCTTGGGTTTAGTAAAAACATATTTAATCTACAAGATGTGGTAACCAATATGCTGGAAAGTAGGGTCTAAATATGAGCTTAATATAAATAATAAATTATTAAAATGCAAGATGTCCAGTGGCGTTGCCAAGGCGGAGCCAGGTAGCATATGTCCCCTACCCCCATGGATGCAGAAAATACGCCTCAAAAAAGAACTTTTTCTTATTCGGCTTCTCCTTTATAAAAAAATGGTCACCCACCAGGCATCGACATTTAAATTAACTTTTAGTATTCCGCAGAAGGTAAAGGTTGTTTTTTTTTTGTGAAAAATCTCTCCTTTTAAAGGCAACGTAGATTTTTAGAATTCCACTGTAGAAAAGGATTCCTTTTTGTGAAAAATCTCCCTCTCTTCCCTGGTTGTCGATGTTTGGTTTACTCTGTTGAGGGGAGTCTAATCGTTCAGAGTGCCAGTTCATGAGGGTTTCTTTCATCAACGGAGTTCGCCTCCCGGTTTTCATTTAGCGTTAACCTGTTTATTCATCGACACTCCCATCTTTATAAGTCTATTAATGTTATATTTTTTTTTGCTTAAAGAAACTATCTTTGTATCTATATGCCTGGCTGCGCCACTGACGGTGTCTCTCCTATTTTTGTTGAAATTAAAAAGAATAAAAAATATAACACAGCTACAAGCATTACAAGACGACATTTTAAATGATAGGAACTTTTTGGTACGATATTAATTCCAAACCAAAGTTGTACCGAAAAAAGCGTTCAGAGATATTTATAGCTGAAATCTAAAATTTCAATCAACATTCTATTTCTGTCAAAATTAAAAATAATAAAAATAACACAACTAAAAGCATTACAAGATGGCGTGTTAAATGATAGGAACTTTTTGGTACGATATTAATCCCAAACCAAAGTTTTACCGAAGAGGTGTTCACAGATACGAGTATTTATAGCTTAAATCTAATCTTTCAGCCAATATCCTATTTTTGTTAAAATTAAAAATAATAAAAAAATAACACAACTACAAGCATTACAAGATAATATTTTAAATGATAGGGACTTTTTGGTACGATACTAATCCTAAACAAAAGTTGTACCGAAGAGGCGTGCAGAGATATTCATAGCTGAAATCTAATATTTCAGTCAACATTCTGTTTCTCTTAAAATTAAAAAATAATAAAAAATAACACAATTACAAATATTACAAGACCACATTTTAAATGATAGGTACTTTTTGGTACGATATTAATCCCAAACAAAAGTTGTACAGAAGAGGCGTTCAAAGATATTTATAGCTGAAATCTAATATTTCAGTCAACATTCTATTTCCGTTAAAATTAAAAAAATAATAAAAAAATAACACAACTGCAAGCATTACAAGACGACATTTTAAATGATAGGAAATTTTTGGTACGATATTAATCACAATCAAAAGTTGTACCGAAAAGGCGATCATAGATAGCTGAACTCCAGTATTTTAGTCAACAACTTATTTCTGTAAAATTAAAAATGATAAAAAAAATAACACAACTACAAGCATTACAAGACGACATTTTAAATGATAGAAACTTTTTGTACGATATTAATCCCAAATAAAAGTTGTACTGAAGAGGTGTTCAGAGATATTTATAGCTGAAATTTAATCCTTAAATCAACATCCTGTTTTTGTTAACATTAAAAATAATAAAAAAATAACACAACTACAAGCATTACAATATGACATTTTAAATGATAGGAACTTTTTGGTACGATATTAATCCCAAACAAAAGTTGTACCGAAGAGACGATTAGAGATATTTGTAGCTGAAATCTAGTATTTCAGTCAACATCGTATTTCTATTAAAATTAAAAATAATTAAAAAATAACACAACTACAAGCATTACAAGACGACATTTTAAATGATAGGAACTTTTTGGTTTTTTTGGACGATATTAATCACAATCAAAAGTTGTACTGAAAAGGCGATCATAGATAGCTGAACTCTAGTATTTTAGTCAACAACTTATTTCTGTAAAATTAAAAATGATAAAAAAATAACACAACTACAAGCATTACAAGACGACATTTTAAATGATAGAAACTTTTTGTACGATATTAATCCCAAATAAAAGTTGTACTGAAGAGGTGTTCAGAGATATTTATAGCTGAAATTTAATCCTTAAATCAACATCCTGTTTTTGTTAACATTAAAAATAATAAAAAAATAACACAACTACAAGCATTACAAGATGATATTTTAAATGATAGGAACTTTTTGGTACGATATTAATCCCAAACAAAAGTTGTACCGAAGAGATGATTAGAGATATTTATAGCTGAAAATCTAGTATTTCAGTCAACATCGTATTTCTGTTAAAATTAAAAATAATAAAAAAATAACACAACTATAAGCATTACAAGACGACATTTTAAATGATAGGAACTTTTTGTTACGATATTAATCACAAACAAAAGTTATACCGAAGAGGCATTCAGAGATATTTATAGCGGAAATCTAATATTTCAGCCAACAACCTATTTCTGTTAAAATGAAAAGTAATAAAAAAATGACACAACTACAAGCATTACAAGACGACATTTGAAATGGTAGGAACTTTTTGGTACGATATTAATCCCAAAGAAAAGTTCTACCGAAGAGGCGATCAGAGATATTTATAGCTGAAATCTAATATTTTAGTCAACAACCTATTTCTGTAAAATTAAAAATAATAAAAAAATAACACAACTACAAGCATTACAAGACGACATTTTAAATGATAGGACCTTTTTGGTAAGATATTAATCCCAAACAAAAGTTGTACCGAAGAGACGATCATAGCTGAAATCTAATATTTCAGTCAACATCCCATTTTTGTTAAAATTAAAAATAATAAAAAAATAACACAACTACAAGCATTACAAGACGACATTTGAAATGGTAGGAACTTTTTGGTACGATATTAATCCCAAAGAAAAGTTGTACCGAAGAGGAGTTCAGAGATATTTATAGCTAAAATCTAATATTTTAGTCAACAACCTATTCCCGTTAAAATAAAAATAATAAAAAAAATAACACAACTACAAGCATAACAAGACGACACTTTAAATGATAGGGACTTTGTGGTATGATACTAATCCCAAACAAAAGTTGTACGGAAGAGGCGTTCAGAGATACTGATAGCTGAAATCTAATATTTCAGTCAACAACCTATTTGTGTTAAAATTAAAAATAACAAAAAAATAACACAACTACAAGCATTACAAGAAGATATTTTAAATGTTAGGAACTTTTTGTTATGACACTAATCACTAAAAAATTATATACAGAGTGTCAGGTGTATTTACGGCTGAAATGAAAATAAATATTTTATTACTCATACAATTTTAGATAATAAAAAAAATAATTTGTAGATTCCTCGACTATAAGAACTCTGGACATGACATATAACCCGATATACACGAGGAAACCTCTTTAACATCCTTCCCTACCTCTTTAACTCCCCATAAGTCCGTCTATAAAAAATTATGATTCGTTTTTTCTCATTATCTCCACTAAAATCAAGAAAAATTTTCAAATAATGTTAAAAACATCCGCAATTTTTCAACCCTTATCCTTTACTGCCTAAACCAATATCGCTCAAGAACTATAGGTTCCATTACTATTTTCCTTTAGAAATGGAGTAAAAAAAAGATGCATCCAAAAAAACCATTATTTTCATATCAAACAAAGATTTCTGGAAATTTTGGTATTCAGTTATGTTTTTGATAAATCAAATTCGCAATTTGTTCGCCACGTAATATTAACACAATTATTTTTTTTTTGTAAATCCATTGTACCCAAAAGTTACGCTACGCTCCGGTGAAACGTTCCATAAGACCAAATTTTCAAGGGCTTAAGTTACGCTTTGTGCTTCCATCTCATGTCCTTTCCACTATTACGGTTCGCGGAAAAACCCCAAAAAAATGGAACTTATTTAAGGAACGTCCTGTGTTATGGTGAAATATTAAACCAAAAATTGGTAAAATATATTTAACTAAATAGAATATTTGCTTTAGAGCATACATCTTTTTCTATTTTATAATTAAGGTGGAAATCTGCCCTGTGATGTCAACAAGACATTAACCGAAGAGATCTGATGATTACGAAACCTCATAGTTTTTCCGTTATCTTTAATTATCTTTTATTGTGACGTAATGCAACAAAACTCGAATAATTTATGCACAACTTTCTTTGCTAAAAAAAAATATTGTATTCGTGAAAAAATCTTTATTTTAAGATTCCTATATCACGGAAAACAGTCACTCATTTTCGTTTATCTGTCTGTCTCTCTGGCGGTTTCTTGGCATGATAATGCCTGAACAATATGAGATATTAATTTCAAACTTGGCACATAATGATGGGATGAAACCTAGACTTTGTGCGATATCACTCCAGCGGAACAGGGGCGAGTATCGATAAATTTTGTAAGGTTTTAATAGGAACATGCTAATTTTTCTTGGTTCTTTGTTACGCCAATAAACAAATTTTGTACATATACTTTTATAATAAAACATATAATTCAGGCCCAGACATGTTATGGTCTGCCAGGGCAAGTCGACCGCAGCCTGGATTGTAATAAACCCGTGCCATTTTTCGAACCTGCACAGGAGACCGGAGCAAGATCGAAAATGAATTATTTCTACCTGCGCCTGACTGATACCGTACGGTTAACCTATGCGTGTGCGCAGGAGCCATCCAGCCGCCTGCGCACGTCGTCAGTTGTAGTTTGATTACGGGAGGGGATGTTCATGTGTTCGTACCACAAAGGGGCGCCACCATCAGATTCCACTAAGAAATTGCTGGAAGACTTTATAGAAATATTTCGATCTTATTCATGTTTATGAATAAATTATTTATTGAAAAATCCAAAGAAATTAGGCCAGATTCGAACAAAGACGCAGTTGTAAAGAAAATCAGTATTCAAAAAGTAATGTAAGGAAGGAAAAAAAGAAATACGAAAATTATTTAAAGTATTAAGAAGAAAAACATACTACTCGGTAAATATAATTATTTAGGTTATGCTTAACTATCTAACAAACCCAAAAACCAAACTGTCAAATCATAATACATCTGCTTTCAAGAATACATGGAGGGTTTATAGCTTCAGAACTCCTCGTCATTATTTTAAGTACGGGAAGCTTACCCCTCCAGTTAAATATGGCCACTGGCTATTTTCCGTCAAATAATCTTTTAAGTTATACTAAGGTATTTGAGTGGTATCGGCATTTTAAAAATGGTCGAACTAACTCAGACTTAAACTGATTATATTTTTTACTAATCTTTTTGAGGGGGTAAGATATATTTGAATGTATGAAGAAGGGTGGATATTACGTTGAAATTTAACTAAGAAATTATTTCTTTTTGCGGAATTATTTCTTAAATTAATATTACTCAACAATTCTTATTTGGGCAAAGATTTATTACTCTTCAAACTATAGGTAGGTGACTGTTACAACAGAGATTTTCACGGATGGTGGAATGTAATACATTAAAATTCCGGGTTTCAATCCGCTCGCCTAACAATTAATTTGCACGACGTTTCGCCAAAATCTCATTTTACGTTTTCAGGTGCTCTTGCTGTTGCTGCCGCTCGAAGCTAACTCAGAGTTAGCTTCGAGCAGCAGCAAGATCACAGTATCGAGTAGCAGCAGCAGCAAGGATACTTGAAAATATCAAATGCGATTTTGACGAAACGTCCTGCAAATTCATTGTTAGACGAACGGAATTGTAAAGTATTATATTCCACCAACTGTGAAAACCGCTATTGTAATATATATATATATATATATATATATATATATATATATATATATATATATATATATATATATATATATATATATATATATATATATATATGTATATATATATATATATATATATATATATATATATATATATATATATAATATATATATATATATATACATATATATATATATATATATATATATATATATATATATATATATATATATATATATATATATATATATATATATATATATATATATGTACTAGTTGACGGTTGTTAAGATGAACGAGTAATATTTTATTTTTTTTTAGTTTTATGATGTGTCATCAGTGCGAAAGGGTAATATATTTTTTGTTTTTGACTAGTAAACTTTACTTACTAACCAAGAGTAGGGATCTTGGTGTGATGTTTGATTGTTCTTCCTTCATCGGCCATCAAATGAGTGTGGTGCAGCAAGCAGGTAGATGTTTGGGTTTTATTGATAGATATAGTGCCGATTTTTCATGTAATGTGTTTAAATTATTGTATTGCTCGTACGTTCGACCGATTTTGGAGTATGCAAACCCGGTGTGGTCTCCTTTTTACAATGTCCATATTAATCAGTTAGAGAGTGCCAAAAAAAATTCTTACGTATCTGTTCTTTTAAACTGAACATTCCTTTAACTGAGGGACATACCAACTATGAGCTGGTACAAAGATCGTTAAATATGTGCAGTCTTCAGGACAGACGAATGCAAGCTGAACTACATTTCTTATTTAAGCTACTAAATGGGTATATAGACTGTAAGTACTTACTTAGTAAATTATCTTTTCATACCGTACATCGTACCCGCGCCAGGTCGTTATTTTACCCAGCTAATATCTCCAGAAACTATGGCTTGCGTAGTCCAATCTTTAGAATGCAGCGTAATTTTGATAAATATAATTTGCCAATTGATGGCCCAGTACACCGATTCAAAAATATGGTCAAGCAACTGATCTCGCTATAGAGTTTCTTTAATTTTCGGGTAGTTTCCCATTGGTATTGTATTATATGTCTAGTACTGTTTACCTTTAGAATGATTAATTTAGATTTGTAATACCCTGCATTCTAACCTATTAGTTTTAGATTTAGCTTTAATTATATTGTTCATTCACATTGTTTTTTTCTCTTGCATATTGTCGATGTATTTTGTAAAAATGGTGTTACCGTTGATAATAAATAAATAAAGAGTATGTTGTATATACAGAGTAACAAAAAATCATTAACAATACTAACTAGAAACATTAAAGTAAATAAAACAATGCAACAGGGATATTACACGACTCACATTCATAAAATAAATAAACGGTTGTGCTGGTACAAATTAAACATCAATAGTACGCATCAAAACATGTGCAATGGTTCACAACCCGTCAGTGTGGTAAAATTTCTTTTAGTCAAATTTTAAAACGTTACAATAGATGACGCTCAATTTATCCGAGTCCGATTTATAATTTACACAGTATTTTTTGCCTATTTATATAGCACATTTCAAGGAACAAACGATTCTTATAATTCTTTTCTTTCTCCAATATTTTTACATTTCAAAAATCAAACCGATGTCCCGTTTTTAGGTGGTGGTCTAGAACGACGCATGATTTTTTCTTATTAGACAATCACTCTTATGTTGTGTGATTCTCTATTTAAGCCATTGTGAGGTTTGTCCAACGTAGCAAGAGTCACAACCCAAACATGACAATTTGTAAATCACATCGGTGTTATACAGTATGATGGCTTTTGTTTGAGTTGGATGAACAAGGTGTAGTTGCTCAAACTATTATATTTTGAGATCTTTATATATATATATATATATATATATATATATATATATATATATACATATATATATATATATATATATATATATATATATATATATATATATATATATATATATATATATATATATATATATATACGAGGCTGGTTTGAAAAGTCCGTGCAAAAATAAAAACTACTTATGTGTTTGGGGTAAACCTTTTTTATTTTTCGACATAGTCTCCTTTTAGGATTATACACTTCGTCCAACGATGTTCTAGTTTGTTGATCCCTTCCGAATAATAGGATTTGTCCAAGTCTGCAAAATATCCATTAGTGTCTGCAATCACCTCCTCGTTTGAATAAAATCTTTCGATGAGGATTATCCCTTGCGAATCCCAAAAGACAGTCGCCATAACCTTTCCGGCCGAAGGAACGGTCTTCGCCTTGTTTGGTGCAGATTCCCCCTTGGTAACCTATTGTTTAGATTGTTGTTTGGTCTTAGGAGTATAGTAATGTATCCATGTTTCATCTACAGTGACGAAACGACGCTTAAAGTCCTCCGGATTCTTCTGGAACAGCTGCAAACCATCCTTGCAACACTTCACACGATTCCGTTTATGGTCAAACGTGAGCAGTCGCGACACCCATCTTGCGGATAGCTTTCTCATGTCCAAATGTTTATGCAAAATGTTATGTACCCGTTCAGTCGAGATGCCCACAGCACTAGCAATCTCACGCACCTTAACTCTTCTGTCATCCATCACCATATCATGGATTTGATCAATGATTTCTGGAATCGTAACCTCCACAGGCCGTCCAGAACGTTCAGCGTCACTTGTGCCCATATGGCCAGTCGGAAAATTTTGAAACCACTTATAAACTGTTCTAATCGAAGGTGTAGAGTCACCATAATGTTTATCAAGCTTCTCTTTAGTCTCCTGAGGCGTTTTGCCTTTCATAAAGTAATGTTTAATCACCACACGAAATTCTTTTTCGTCCATTTCTTGAAAATCACTCGACTTCCTTGATTCACACGAATGCCAAACACAAAGAAATAGACCAATATGGCTGAAACTTGGTGTGCGTTCATTCAAGAGATGCTACTAACTAAACATGACCTCGATACGCGCCGGTGGTGCCATTTCTCGGACTTTGCACGGACTTTTCAAACCAGCCTCGTATATATATATATATATATGCTTTGCAGATGACAGTACACTTATCTCTTCATTCACTTTGAACGCTCGGACATCGACTACTCAGACGAATATCCGCAGACAGCAGGAAGTCATTCAACTTAACAAAGACTTGGAAGAAATTCTATTTTGGGGTGACAGTAACCAAGTGGAATTTAACGCTACAAAAACCCAGGCGGCAGTTTTTTCTAAAAAAGTTAACGTTGCAGAACCCGACATAGTTATGTCGGGGCGCTCCATCTCTCTAACATCGTCACTCAATCTGTTAGGTGTTAATTTGGGAGCAAATATGTCCTGGCATGAACATGTTGCAGGCATAGCAAGAAGAGCTTCTCAAAAGTTGGGAATATTGTTTCGAACCAGAAAGCTTTACACTCCACAACAACTGTTAATTCTTTACAAAGCTCAAATTCGACCAACTATGGAATACTGCTCCCATGTTTGGAGCTTCGCTCCCAAACATACACTGCATTTGTTGGATTCTATCCAGAGAAGAGCTGTTCGTCTGATTGGACACCCGGAACTGACCGACGGCCTTGATTCGCTGGAACATCGAAGAACGGTTGGCGACTTGAGCCTATTCTACAAGTACTTTCATGGAAAGTGTTCGAAGGATGTGGCCCGTTTAATTCCTCCCAGAGCGGTGCATATTAGAGGTACGCGTCGCGCTAATGCTTCACATCCGTATGAGGTTCAGCTTGTTACTCCTCGTACAACGCTTTTCAAGCAGTCTTTTATATGGAGAACATCATACCTTTGGAATGGTTTACCCAGGACTGTGTTTCCCATCGAGTACAATCTACAGCGATTCAAGAACAACGTGAATCGCTTTCTCCGCACACGTGTCGCTCCTGTAGCGCTTTAGGGACTTCCCTGTAGCACGTGTGCTAGACCCATAAAAATATATATATATATATATATATATATATATATATATATATATATATATATATATATAAAGATCTCAAAATATAATAGTTTGAGCAACTACACCTTGTTTATCCAACTCAAACAAAAGCCATCATACTGTATAACACCGATGTGATTTACAAATTGTCATGTTTGGGTTGTAACTCTTGCTACGTTGGACAAACCTCACAATGGCTTAAATAGAGAATCACACAACATAAGAGTGATTGTCTAATAAGAAAAAATCATGCGTCGTTCTAGACCACCACCTAAAAACGGGACATCGGTTTGATTTTTGAAATGTAAAAATATTGGAGAAAGAAAAGAATTATAAGAATCGTTTGTTCCTTGAAATGTGCTATATAAATAGGCAAAAAATACTGTGTAAATTATAAATCGGACTCGGATAAATTGAGCGTCATCTATTGTAACGTTTTAAAATTTGACTAAAAGAAATTTTACCACACTGGCGGGTTGTGAACCATTGTACATGTTTTGATGCGTACTATTGATGTTTAATTTGTACCAGCACAACCGTTTATTTATTTTATGAATGTGAGTCGTGTAATATCCCTGTTGCATTGTTTTATTTACTTTAATGTTTCTAGTTAGTATTGTTAATGATTTTTGTTACTCTGTATATACAACATACTCTTTATTTATTTATTATCAACGGTAACACCATTTTTACAAAATACATCGACAATATGCAAGAGAAAAAAACAATGTGAATGAACAATATAATTAAAGCTAAATCTAAAACTAATATGTTAGAATGCAGGGTATTACAAATCTAAATTAATCATTCTAAAGGTAAACAGTACTAGACATATAATACAATACCAATGGGAAACTACCCGAAAATTAAAGAAACTCTATAGCGAGATCAGTTGCTTGGCCATATTTTTGAATCGGTGTACTGGGCCATCAATTGGCAAATTATATTTATCAAAATTACGCTGCATTCTAAAGATTGGACTACGCAAGCCATAGTTTCTGGAGATATTAGCTGGGTAAAATAACGACCTGGCGCGGGTACGATGTACGGTATGAAAAGATAATTTACTAAGTAAGTACTTACAGTCTATATACCCATTTAGTAGCTTAAATAAGAAATGTAGTTCAGCTTGCATTCGTCTGTCCTGAAGACTGCACATATTTAACGATCTTTGTACCAGCTCATAGTTGGTATGTCCCTCAGTTAAAGGAATGTTCAGTTTAAAAGAACAGATACGTAAGAATTTTTTTTTGGCACTCTCTAACTGATTAATATGGACATTGTAAAAAGGAGACCACACCGGGCTTGCATACTCCAAAATCGGTCGAACGTACGAGCAATACAATAATTTAAACACATTACATGAAAAATCGGCACTATATCTATCAATAAAACCCAAACATCTACCTGCTTGCTGCACCACACTCATTTGATGGCCGATGAAGGAAGAACAATCAAACATCACACCAAGATCCCTACTCTTGGTTAGTAAGTAAAGTTAACTAGTCAAAAACAAAAAATATATTACCCTTTCGCACTGATGACACATCATAAAACTAAAAAAAAATAAAATATTACTCGTTCATCTTAACAACCGTCAACTAGTACAGTTTTAAGATCTTCCTCAGCTCATTTTACGTACTCTTAAATAGTGGAAGATACTGAAATTAAAATCTCCTGTTGTTTTATTAAAGGTTTTTGCAATGTCAAAAAATAAACACAATGTTTCAAAAAATCCATTTGAAAAACATATGACGTATAAAATTGACAAAAAAATCTGAACAGGAGTTAGATATTTTTTGTTAATGGCTTTTTACAATTTCCAGCATATTTTGCATAAACCTCGTATGCTCTCAAAATACTGATGAGCTTGATTTAGCAAAATTAATGATTTTATGACAAGAAAAATGATTTATGATATAATAAAATGATATTTAAACCTATGTATTTTGTTCTTAATTGCGAATTTTCTGTCACAGCTTTGTTACCGGCAAAATTTATGGATACAGGTGTGAATGAAGATTTTTAAATACTTATCCTTTTGTGTAAAATGTATTTTGTTTTTGTTATTGCTACTATACAGGACATTAAACCCATTTTTCACGAATACAATACTTTCCTAACCAAGGGTAGTAATGTATTCATGAAAAAAATCATCCTAAGTGATTTTTATATTTCCTTTCGTTTGATGGTATCTATATCATGAAAAACATAGTTTTCAATTTCTGTTGACATATCTCTTATTGAGTTTCTTTATCAGTTGTCATTATAACTCCAGCAAAATAATGTCTTAATTTCAAATTTAGCACACAACTAGTAGGAAAGAAACCTATAGTCTTTAAACGATACTGCTTCGTGGGAAGGGACTGAAAAGGTTGACAAAGGAGGAGGGTCCCCAAGGCCGGTTTTCGGCCCCCTTCAATTTTTGACGGAAATACTGAAAATATATTTTTTTTGGAACTCGTCAGCAAAAATAGGTCATAACCAGGTGAAACGAAAAGTTTTTACCCCGTCCACCCTGTTTCTTCACCTTATTCCCCGCCCTCTGTTATAATTCGATTAGGTAGTAATTATTAAGCATAAATGTAGACAAATGTGATCAAATGGACGTATAAATCTCATAAATGCGGAGACCAAGAAAAAAAGAAAAAAATCCTTGCTAATAGCGTCTCTAGAGTTTACTGGTTGATGACGTATTCTTGGATATTGTACCATATATAATGATATAATTACCTCTCCCCCTTTCTTTATACTTATTAGGGGCCAAATCAGGCGAATACGTAGGGTGGTGGAGTACGGACACTTGGTCTCGCGCCAAAAATGGCACCACGATTCCAGCCGTGTAAGCGGGCGCGTTATCATGTGTTCAAAACATTCCGGACAATGTTTTGGATACTTGATTTAGTGATGTTGAGCTTTTTGCTATCGATCTGCATGAAATATGACGGGCAGTTTGCAGAAGAGGACGAATTTTCACGTTTGCGTCAGACGAACTTGTGCTGGTACGCCCTGACCTTGAATCATCCTCGAGCGACTCTCTTCTTTCTTTAAAGCGTTTAAACCACTCAAACACTTGTGAAGGCGATAAACAGTTATCACCGTTAGCTTTTTTGAAGATCCAAATGTCTCCTTAGCTGTTTCACCCAGTATCACATGAAATTTGATAGCTGCCTGCTGCTCCATCACGCTTCTGTGAGATAACGAATACGACACATATACAGTTCGCACGTCTACTACTCAGCATTGACTGGTCACAACTGGCTGGCTGAATGTAAATGTGTGGTTTCAAATGTGAGTTCAAGCATTTTCTGTTGTTTATGGGATGGCCCTGCTTAAAGGATGGGAAAAAATTAGTCCGGCAACTTTTTAGACAGACGATGTGTGAAATATTAAATATTTCTTGAATAAAACGATAATTAAAAAAAAAAACAGTTTAAAGAAAGTAATAAAAATCAGAGCATATGTAAGCAAATAAATTTTACTGCCGTATATCGGATTCCCGTTGGACCGCATAGCGGTGTATTAGGATATAGTTTTTGCACGCATAAATTTTAGATTATTTATCGATGCAGCATAAAAAGTTTCTATATACGTATTAAATGGTAATAAGTTACTGGTACATCTAAGATTGACTATTGATGTATTATATGAAAATAATATATAAAAAATAAATTTTTGTGTTTTTGACTTGATTGATTTAAACATGATTCTTTTAAGGAAATGTTTTTTGGTCAAAGATTTTTAAGGAAAATGTATATATATATATATATATATATATATATATATATATATATATATATATATATATATATATATATATATATATATATATATATATATATATATATATATATATATATATATATACATACAAGGTGTTATGAAATTCACTGCATATCTTGGAATGGGTGACTCGTGGGGCCATGTAGGAGCATATTTAATACTTTTTTTTTCAAATTCGAAAATTTTTGAAAAATTTAAAAAGGGCTTTTTACCAAATATTTATAAAATTACCCTGCCCATGAATGACCGACCTTGGCCTTCGTAAAGCGCGAGAGCAAAAGTAGGGAGAGTAGGGCAAAATTGACTCTCACTTTAAAAAGTAGCAGATAAAAATAAATTTTCGTCTTTTAATAATATTTTTATATATATAATATTTAAGGGTAATCAAAGTGGATTTTCCACCATTCAGAAAAAAACTCAAAAAGTTTTAGAATTAAGTATTCAAAAGAATGTGACAAAATCTTGAATTGGGTAATTGCACACCTTCTGAGAGTATTGTCGCCATTTCAGGCACTTGCTATATTAACTTAAACTGTAAAATTAAACCAGATTAAACATTTTATAAACGTTGTCTGATCGTTTGCCTGATGGACATACAACGCATTCGAAGAACCTGGAAGTGTTGATCATAGCAAAAGCTAATTGCCATTCGAGGTTTTTTTCTTTTTAAACCTATGAGCTCTTATTATAATCAAGGAAGAGAACAATAACTGAGGACAAATCCAGGTCGTCAAGTAACGCAATATCAAGTTGTAAGTTTATTTGCAGAATCTTCCCAAACGGATTTCAAGCGGCTGGAGTTTGACCTATGGACAAAAACGTCTTTCCCGAACTTTTGTTTAAAACAAATTCAAGTAATGAAAGCACATTGATCTTCTAAAACGCTTCTATTAGTATCAATACTGAGCCACATTTAAATAGCGAAGAGTTAAAAAAAAATTGTAAAATCCTTATGTCCAATCCTACAAAAAATACTGTACAAAAAATTGTGGAAATTACATCAAGTCCTTACAAAAATATGTTGAAAAAATCAATAAAATAAAAGACGTATCGTATAATATACACCAGCCTCCCCGACAGCGGCGATTTTAAAGCCTTTTTTGTCGACCAAAAAATTCTTTCTTCTAGTTTAAAATAAATAAAGGGGAACAATCCGTCTCAATGATTATTTTATTATCCTTTTTACAAGGAAGCAAATAAAATTTTGGTGAATTCCTTTCTTATTATAATATTATATAAGAATTTATTGTATAGTGATAAGTAATTATTTTAAAATATAATAATTTTTATATATTTTTTTTATATTAAATTGGTTTAGGGTCGATTTTTTCCTTTATTATTGAGATCCGTTATTTTTTGATTTAACAGCTGTGTGGACGTAAAATAAAAATAGAATATCAAATAGGTTTTTCACTGAACTTTTTCAAGATAAATTACCAAATTGGTAAACGATTTTTTGATGTACCTCAAAAAGGTACTTTATTGGTTGGCTATATTTTTGTAGGATTCATTTAGGTAATTTTATTTAACTTCAATTGTGCTGTGTGCAATGTACATCCGTACGAAATAAATAAATAAATAAATGTACCTTAAATGTGCAACGGATCTCCATATAAAATATCCTAAGTTGTCGGTGACAAATTTAAATCTGAACCAACTGTACCAATGACCCAATCTATCTGCACTTTGTTGTACACTTCCAAAAATATAACCTTCTGTATAATTTAGGTATTTCCATATTTTGAAGTTCAGCGTTCATCAGTGAGATGCGAAAAAATATTAATGACATTATTTCTTTAGGGTCGATTTTTTTCCTTTATTATTGAGATCCGCTATTTAAGGTGAATTCTCTACAATCGGTCTTGCTACAAGGATCCACCAGTTCCAATATAATACCCGGTATATATATATATATATATATATATATATATATATATATATATATATATATATATATATATATATATATAATCTGCCAAATAATCAGTGTATTTTTTTGTTTGCTAACAACGGCGCAATTACCTTAGTAAGTTGTCCAGTCGCCTCCAGTATCACTAATCGCCTGGCATCTTCGAGGCATGCTGACAACGAGATTTTCTGCATATTCTGCAAATTTTTCGAATCTCGCGAGACAACTGAGTCAAAGTCCTCAGAGTCTTTCCTCTGAGCTTTCTTTTTACACTAAACTTTGTCAAACGTTGTCAATAGGGTTCCCGTCCGATGATTGTAAGGGCTACTTGAGTATCTTATTGTGGGCCCAAGCGAGCCGCTTCGCGACGTGATTTTCTCCCAGCAAAGGTTTCTTCAATACGCTTCGGAATTTGACATCATGAGCAGGAAAATATTATCGAATGGACTCATGGGATACATTGAAACCCGATTTTCTTAATTGTGCCGCTCTTTGACGCAGAGACACGATTCATTTTTCGACTTTTGAAGTGACTTTGCCTACCGAGCTACGTTTTGGATAGTCGTCGACATTTTTCGTCTCGTTAAAATGATTTACCCACTTCTTCACGAACGGTACCGACTTTTTAATATATTTAGCGGCCTCGGAATGTGTAATTTTAGGCCACATTGTATGGGAACAAAGAAAGACTGCCTCGAACCGAAGCGCAAACAGGTGACTCATTTTGGATTTTACGTGATTTCGATGGAGGATCGGAATCGACTGATACTTTTACTAAAATGTGTCGTAGACAAGGGTCCCTCTACCGATTTTTGTTGAATCGCTAGAATCGCATCTACCAAAAATGAATTATCGGCGACACGTTCTTACTTGACAGAGTGTATATACGTATGTGTATATATATATATATATATATATATATATATATATATATATATATATATATATATATATATATATATTGGTATACTAAAATATAAAACCGCACATCTCGCTCGAATTTTAAGTAACTGGGTTATTCTATGATTTTATATATATCAGCTTTTGAGTTTTATAGTAAGAGAGGGACGCATTTGGCATGCATAAGTTTATAGTATAAAACGTATTCTGCATTTTATGTACAACTACATCGGGCATATTTTAAAATGTACTTGAGAACTGGTAGCAAATCTTATTTGGTTTCAAAAACCTATAACATAATATTTTATAGTAGGAATTTTTACTAATAATTATGGCAACAGTTACAAGAAAAATTTAAAATTAGAGTAAGAAATAATGGTAGCTAGTACTCTCTACTCAGTATATATCACCATTACACCAAACATTTTATTTTTGTACTCGACGCGGGTTTCGCTAATCATGTTAGTTTCATCAGGAGTGATGATTGACTCCTCGCTCCTGATGAAGCTAACATGGTTAGCGAAACGCACGAGGAGTGCAAAAATAAAATATTTGGTGTAGTAGTGATATATACTGAGTAGTGTTATTGTGCCAAAGATTTCACATTCTCAACATAGCAATACTCTATTGAAGAAATTTTTCCGAATACACTGATTTCCAAAAAAAGGCGGCATTAATTTGCCTCTCCGTAACCCTGATTTAAAGCGGATGGATATTTTCTTGAGGAGATTTTGCAAAATTAAAGTTTACAGTCAAAATCCTCGCTTCATGGAACTACTAAAAAAATATATGAACAAAGAAACGCCAGCGAAACTATGTGAGAAGTGGTATCATTGCTCGCTTAGAAGAGTACTGACAACGTAATAGTGTATATGTCGATCACATTAATCTTAAGGAATGCATAATTTTTCAAGGGCTGCAGTTTAACATGCAACAGAGGTATTTTTAATTTATAGATTTGTTATCTTACTAACCTGAACGTGTGGCCTTCAATCACTATCACTATAAGCCTTACTCTATCCAATGCTGGATGTAGGCCTTCCCCCTGAATTTCCATCTCAATCTATTTGCAGCTGTTGTCATCCATACAATGCCCGCAACCCTTTGTATATCTTCCCGCCATCTTTTTTTCGGACGTCCTACGCTCTTTTTCTGTTCTCGTGGTCTACATTCTAATGTTCGCTTGGTCTATCGATCATCGGTTGTGCGTGCTACATATGCAGCCCACTGCCACTTTTTTTCTGCTACGTGCAATATAATATTCTTTAATTTCGTTTGTTCACATATCCACTTGTTTCTTTTTCTATCTTTAAGTTTTATCCCACTGATGATCCACAGAAAGCTAACTCAAAACATCCAAGAATGTAAATACATACCAGAAAGAATAAAACAAAACTTAAAACAGAGAATCAAAAAATTAACATCATTGGAATATACAGTCCAGAAAACTGCAAACCGGAAAACGAGAGAACAACATTTTATGAAATACTACAAGAAACAATTGATGCAGTCCCAAAAAGAAAAGTAATTAACATAATGGGGGACTTTAATGCTCGAGTAGGGAACATGATAGTACCGGGAGTGAAACAGAGGTTCAATGAAAACGTGACGAATGAGAATGGCGAACTTTTGATAAACTTCTCTGGACATAATGAGTTCCGAATAAATTACACCTTCTTCAAACATAAAGAACATAAATATATATTTCAAAATACGAGAGGAGATAGGTCAATCATAGATTACATTCTAATAAAAAGAGAAATACATTATACATAAATATTATACATAAGATGTGTTCTGCAGATGTAGGAAGTGATCACAGTCTTGTACTGGAAAAAATCAGAATGACAATGAAGAGACCCCAAAAAACAAGCCTAACAGTTTATGAAACAAAGACAAAGGTAGAAAGCCTACAAAACGCATCAATAAAAAATCTTTACCAGACAAGATTGGAGAACGAAATAAATAAAAACCCAGTGGTAGACAGACCAGACATAAAAGACAGTTGGAGAAAGATCAAGGATAATATTATAAACGCAGCAAAGGAAGTACTCGGGGAATGTAACATAAACAGAACATCAAGAAGACCGAATAATACACCTTGGTTCTGTGAGGAAGTAAAATTAAAATGCCAAGAAAAAACAAAAGCCTATCTTAAATAATATAGATCGAGAAAAACCAGAGAAACATATGAAGAATATAAGACAGTCCGCAATGAGATAAACACACTACTGAGAAAAAAGAAGGTGGAACACTTGGAAAAATTCTCTAAAGAAATGGAACATGACTTTTATGGTGTTCAAAAGGAGATTTGGAGAATGATACGTGGACAGCGAAAGTAAATGAAAGAATTAATAGAAGTAAGATACATCGAAAAAGATACATGGATAAATTATATAAAGCAATTGTATAATATTATAGAAAATTTGACATCCGAAACACCAGAAATAGTAATCAACGAAACATCAGAAATAGATGATAAACAGGTGGAAGAAGACCTCACAAAGTTAAAAAATTGAAAATAAGCTAGTAAAGGCGAAATACAAAATGAACTAGTAAAGTATGGAAGAGTGAAACTGGAAAACAAGCATAATGATACCACTTTTTAAAAAAGGAGAAAAAAGCGATTTAAATAATTATCAAGGAATTAACCTCTTGTGCACAGCTTTAAAAACTGACTACTAAAATTGGTACCAATAAAATAACTTCACTTATACAGCTTTCCCAAGAACAAAAGAACAACAACGATTCTGTAACGACGCAGTATTTGTATCAGACAAATTACTGAGAAATCAATTGAGTATAACAGGCCAGCGTTCTTATGCTTTATAGATTTGGTAAAAAGCATTTGATAGAGTACAGCTGCAAGACTTAGTGCACACACTTCATGAAAAGAATATTCCATTGGATGTAATAAAACTAATTGAGAATATTTGCAAAAGCAATAGAATAGAAGCGAGAATAAACTCGGAGTTAAATGAACCCATAGAGGTAACAACTGGTATGAGACAGGGAGACTTACTGAGTCCCCTACTGTTTAACATTATATTGAATGAGATAATTAAACAGGTAAAAACAAAGAATGGGCAATAAAGAGATACAAATATTGTGTTACACCGACGACACTGTCCTAGTCGCTGAGAATGAAGATGACATGCGGAGATTATTACATCAGTTTAATACAACAGCAAAGAAATTTAATATGAAAATATCGGCTGAAAAAACCAAATCAGTAGTTATTTCCAAAGAACCAATTAGGTGCAAGCTGGAAATCGATAATCAGATTATAGAGCAGGTGATCACAAATATTTAGGAATTAAATTATCATATATCAACATATAAAAGAACAAATAGTAGAAGCCAATAGAATAGCAGTATGCTTGAATGACACTATTTGGAAAAATAAATACTTGAGAAAAGTACTAAAGTTTCATATATAAATCTGGGATTCGACCGGTTATGACCTACAAAGCGGAGACAAGACCAGAGACACGTAAAACTCAGAGATACTTCCAAACAAGTAAAATGAAAACATTAAGAAAGATTGCAGGAAGAACACTTTGGGATAGAGAACATAAGGCAAATATGTGAAGTAGAGAACATTAACACGTGGATAAGAAACAGAAAACAAGAATGGAATCAACACATAAACAGAATGACGATTAGTGAAAATAGCTCGATATAAATCACCAATGGGCCGAAGGAGTATAGGATGCTCACGAAAAAGATGGAACGACGACCTGTAGTTACATTACATTAAAGAAGGCAGGAATGCTTAATATAAAGAAGAAAAAGAAGTTTTATCCCGATCATCTGTCTTTCTTGTGCTCTCTGGGTTCGAGCTAGTTTTTGTATATCGGCTTTATGTAGATTACACAACTGATGAATGTTTGGTCTAAATGTTTTGTCAAATATATATATATATATATATATATATATATATATATATATATATATATATATATATATATATATATATATATATATATATATATATATATATATATATATATATATATATGTATATATATATATATATATATATATATATATATATATATATATATATATATATATATATATATATCTATATATATATATATATATATATATATATATATATATATATATATATGTATATATATATATATATATATATATATATATATACACTCCTGGACAAAATTAACGCAACAATATATTAAATCATACAAATCTCTATAATGAATTCAGTTTAATAATTTTTTATGAACATTGGTTACACTAAAAGTTAGAAAAAACTTATTCGGATACTTTAAAAGTGAATTAGCTACCAAATCTCTCTATAAGATTCGAATTAAAATTATTCTTAAGACCTAATAACAAAATCGTTGAAATTATGTAATAATGAAAAAAAATAAACTGGGACACTAGTAGCAAAATTAATGGTGTAACTGGGACACTAGTAGCGTGTGTTGCCTCCTCTACTTCGGATGACAGCGTTTATGCGCCTAGGCATGCTTCTAATTAAATTTTGGATAAAATCTTGAGGAATTTGCTCCTATTCTGTGATAACTGCATTTTCAAGTTCCCTCAGGTTTCTAGGTGCAGGTATATGACGTTTTATATTTTTCTTAAGGTGATCCCATACATGTTCTATCGGATTCAGATCCGGGCATTTTGGTGGCCATTGCATAATTGGTATATCAACTTGATTAAGATAAGAAATTGGGCCCCACAAAATGACCGAAAGGCATCACATGTTCTATTACAATATTCTCAAGATAGTAATCAGCATTCATGGATCTCGTATGGACAGGAACTAACTCTGTGCGAGCATCAAAGCAGATGCCACCCCAGAACATAACACAGCCACCGCCGAATGGAATCCTTGCAGAGATATTGCACTTCTCTCCTGGTCTTCGCCATACTCGCTCACGACCATCTGGATGTTTTAGACTAACCCTAGTTTCATCTGTGAAGAAAACTAGTTTCCAATCATCCACAGACCAGTTTTCATGATTTCGAGCAAAACCTAACCTGGCAACTCTGTTCTCTCTAGTAAGCAAGGGTGCAGTGGCTGGTCTCCTACTGTTTAAATTCAGCTTCATTTAACCGCCTTCTAACTGTTTTAGAAGAAATTGTGATATTGCGAACAGCTTGGAGTTCATTTCTTATTATAGAACTAGTGACAGTCCTGTTTCTTAAAGCATATTGTCTTATAAAACGTTCATCTAGGTCGCATCGTTTTCGCCCTTGCCCTAGCCTTCTAGAATAAGTTCCTACTTCATTCAAGCGTCTTACCACATGACTTATTGTGGAACGATGTTTGCCTAACAAATTGGCAACATAACTCTGACAATATCCCTCGTCCAATCAAACTGAGGTTCGCACTACCTCGTGTTCAGTTAAATTCCTTGTTCGATTCATTTATCTAATTCTTCGGGGTCAAAAATAAAACAGTCTACCACAAAACCGTATTACTTTGAAAAAGGGAACAATTTATAAGCTTACTTTTAAAGAAAATCTATCGCATTATTACAGAAAATTGTTCATCTTCTAAAAAATTCTTTAAAACTGTAAATCTAAACGAAACAAAATATGCGTAGCCTACTATTCAAATACTCGATAAACTTTAAAACTGACATAAGAAAAAGATAAAATAATTTTCAGATTGTTGCGTTAATTTTGTCCAGGAGTTTATAAACATATATATATATATATATATATATATATATATATATATATATATATTTGAGTTTAACTGTATACATACACAAATAATGTATAACAATTATACAACTAAGTGTTGTGTTCCCATTCGCCTTCTCCAAACCTCTCTATCGTCCGCCATCTCTTCGTTCATTCCTCGTGACCTCATGGCTTGTCTCATATCTTCATTCCAGGATCTACGTGGTCGTCCTTTTTTATTTCTTCCCGGTGGTTTCCATGTCAAGAGCCCTTTGGGCCATCTTGTATCGTTTATTCTGAGTAGGTGTCCAAAACATTTTAATCCTCTATTTTCTATTCTTTGTATAATTGTTTCTGTTGCTGCTGTTCTATTGCGTATTTCTTGGTTTGTTATGTGTTGAAATTTGGACACTCCGGCGCTTCTTCTCAGGTAATCCATCTCTATCGTCGTTATTTT
Source organism: Pachyrhynchus sulphureomaculatus (assembly GCA_019049505.1). Lineage (NCBI taxonomy): Eukaryota > Metazoa > Arthropoda > Insecta > Coleoptera > Curculionidae > Pachyrhynchus > Pachyrhynchus sulphureomaculatus. Next base: position 54,407,861 of record CM032451.1, on the reverse strand, counting down.
TCTTTTATCCTCTTCTTTCATTACCCACAGTTCACTACCCTAACTTAAAACCGATTCTACCATTGTTCTTCCAATTCTCTTTTTGTTTTGTATAGTTATGTTTTGATCCCACCATATTGAGTTAAGAGCTCCTATGATCCTCCTGGCTTTTTGTATTTTATTCTGTATTTCCTTTTCACCTATATCATTTTTGTTGTCAATCAGTACTCCTAGATATTTAAATTCCTTGACTTGTTTGACATGTGTATCGTTGTTAATTAAGACATCAAATTCTATTTCCGAGTTAATAACCATATACTCCGTCTTTTCAAGGCTCACCTCTAGGCCCCATTCCTTGCAGTCTGTGTATAATCTCTTCAATACATATTCCATATCGAATGCATATTGTTATTATTACTTGGTCGTCTGCAAAGTTTAACGATAATAGGTGTTTAACACTAATGGTGATGCCCATGCTTTGGCATGTGCGGTTCCATTTCTTTAGAGCGTTGTCTACAAATATATTAAATAAGATTGGTGAAAGGCAACACCCTTGTCTTAGGCCTTTTGTAATGTGGATAGCTTCCGAGAGATAGCGTCCTTGTATCACATATCCTATATTTTCATTATATAACTCTTTTATTGTTGTTATCATCCTTTCTTTTATCCCTGCTGTTCTCAAGACATGCCAAAGTTTATTTCTCGGTACACTATCGTATGCCTTCTTAAGATCTATAAAGGTCATATGTATTTCGTCATCTTTTTGGATCTTCTTTTCTATCAATTGTTGTAAAGTAAATAAGTTGTCTATACACGACCGGCCCGGAGTAAATCCGCTTTGGTTTTCGGATATCTTTCCTTTAATTGTTTCTCTTATTCTATTCTGCAATATTTTACCGTACAGTCTGTTCATAGTGCTTGTAATGCATATAATTATTAGGGTCTTTTCTATTTCCTTTCTTATAGATTGATGAAATGTAACTTTTTTTCCATTCGGTAGGTGTTCTTCCTTGTGATATACAATTATTAATTAAGCTAGTTATTGTTCTCCACATGGTTACACACCTCCATTTTTAATCATTTCTGCAGATATATCACCTAGTCCGGCCGCTCTTCCATTCTTTTTGTTTTTAGATTTGCTTGTACTTCCTCCATGGTTATTTCGTCCCAGTCCTTTCCCTCTGTGTCTTGTGTGAATTCTTGTCCTTTTTCAAAAATATATACTATGATATAAAACAAGTCTTTTAATTTCATGAAAATGAAACCCAGGACAATTATAAAAAGAATATAGTTGTTACATATTGAAGAAAAAAAAAATGAAAAAGTATGTATGTATATATGTATGTATATATATATATATATATATATATATATATATATATATATATATATATATATATATATACATATATGTACATCCAGGTGTTATATTTATTATGGCAATATATAACTAATTTCTTCATTTTTCTTTCATTCTTCGAAATTTAAAAAATTTTTATGAACAAAATTTTTGCATTGTAGAAACACTAGTAAATAAGACCAACGAGGACGGATGATCGTTTATTATTTTTAATTAGAACCAAGCTATTTTTACGGTCAATTAAAAAGACGAAAAGCTCTGTTTTACTGATTTAGAGCCTTAAAATATAAGTTTTAAAAGATAGAATGTAGTGACGCTTTGAAATGTAAAATGTTAATGACGTAAATTTATTTAGGCACAACAGAGAGTATTATGCTCGAAAATTGATTACTTCAGGTAATCAACCGTTTAAAAGTTTGGAACAAGCCTTTCCAAATGGTTGTGGGAGGAAAAGATACATAATAAAAATGGTTGGTTACCAAAACATAATCAAAAAATGCCAATTTTCGATGTTATAGCCGCCTAATAGGAACAACATCACAATAAAGTTATGTTAAAAATATTGAAAGTCGGCATACAACTCTTTTCGAAAAGGAAATCAAACTTCTTGAAAATAGAAAAACAATATTAGGGCCAGATTGTTTTTCTAGTTTTTGTTCCGCAGATTAAAGTTTTCTTTTTAAAATTCTGATCGTGTATAAAAAGTTCTAAAAAGTAAATATTTAACAACGATCTACGCAAAGTAAAAGATTTTGTTTAATTACATGAAGATTTTTAACTCCAACAAGAAAAATTCCAAACTATTATATACTTAATTACTCCCATTTATCTAAAAAAAAAAATTTATAGACTAATGAATTTTATCTTAAAAGTATAGCGATGGCATTCAGTGAACATTGAATATTAAAAAGTTATAAAATATTTACGCAGATGGAAACAGTTTAGAACTTCTTAAAAATCGGTTGACTGAAATAACCCCAACAAGCTTTGAAATTTCGGTACAAACACCATTAAAAACTTTTAATTGTTTAAAAAAGATTTTTGGGGATACAATTTGCCAGCGAGTTGAAAATGTAGGTTAATTCTTTAGGGAAAAAGAGAAGGAAATGGATTTCTATTTAAAATGCAGTCTAAAAAACAAAAAACGAGGCCTTTAATTTCATCTGTTAAATCGAGATCGAATTTTTGTAGTTTTACTCCCCCCCCCCCCCCCCCCCCCCCCCCCTATAAAGTGAGTTTAATTTAATTTAATTTATTTATTTAATATTATCGAAAAAAGGGAAAAACATGATAATGGGGGATTTCAGTGTTATAGTAGAAGATGAAAAAGAAGAGGATATTGTGGGGAATTATGGCTTGGGTAAACGTAATAATAAAGGACAGAAAATGATCCCGTTCTGCAGAGAAAAACACCTTTCCATTTATTTTAAATTGCCACCCCGACGGTTATATACGTGGAAAGCCCCTGCAGATTTAAAAGATAACAAAATCATCCGAAATCAAATAGACTATATAACCATCAATAGAAGACAGCGAAATATAGTTAAATCTGCTAAAACCTATCCTGGAGCAGACATACCTACTTGCTGCTTACGACTATCAAGACTAGACCAAAAAAGTTAAAACATGAACAAACAATAACAAATATTAACATTGACAAACTCAAAGAAGTCATAAAGAAAAGAATTCATGAGGAGATTGGTAGAAGTCTAGATACAAACAAGCTGGGAACTCAGACATCGGAAGAAAAATGGTATCACATCAGAGAAACACTGGAAGAAGTAACGGAAAAGCACTTGAAAGAAAATACAACCAAAAATAAACCATCATGGATGACGGAGGAAATACTGGATATAATGGAAGTAAGAAGAAAGTATAAGAACAACATTAATATAAAATACAAAGAAACCCACAACCTAATAAAAAGAAAAATAAAGGAGGCTAAAGACATGAGAGAGACACGCAAAACTAAGAGATACTTACAAACAAGGGAGATAAACATTAAGAAGAATTGCAGGAAGAACACTTTGGGATAGAGAAACAAATGACAACATAAGGCAAATATGTGAAGTAGAGAACATTAACACGTGGATAAGAAACAGAAAACAAGAATGGAACCAACACATAAATAGAATATCCGAATGACGATTAGTGAAAATAGCTCGAGATAAATCACCAGTGGGCCGAAGGAGTATAGGACGCCCACGAAAAAGATGGAACGACGACCTGTAGTTACGATACATTAAAGAAAAACAGGCAGGAATGCTTAATATAAAGAAGAAGAAGAAGAAGTTTTGTCCCGATCATCTGTCTTTCGTGTACTCTCTGGGTTCGAGCTAGTTTTTGTATATTGGCTTTATGCAGATTACACAACTGATCTTTGGTTTAAAATTTTTGTCAAAAATATATACAGTATATATATATATATATATATATATATATATATATATATATATATATATATATATGTATATATATGTATATATATAAATATATATATATATATATATATATATATATATATATATATATATATATATGTATATATATGTATATATATAAATATATATATATATATATATATATATATATATATATATATATATATATATATATATATATATATATATATATATATATATATATATATATATATATATATATATATATATATATATATACACATATATATATATATATATATATATATATATATATATATATATATATATATATATATATATATATATATATATATATATATATATATATATATATATATATATATATATATATATATATATATATATATATATATATATATATCTATATAGTCTTTTAATTTCATGAAAATGAAAAGAAAATAGTTGTTACATATTCATCATGGATGACGGAGGAAATACTGGATATAATGGAAGTAAGAAGAAAGTATAAGAACAACAATATGATAAAATACAAACAAACCCACAACCTAATAAAAAGAAAAATAAAGGAGGCTAAAGACATGTGACTAAATGAACAATGCACATAAATAGAAGCATTAGAAAAGAAATACGACACGTTTAATTTACATAAAAAAAATCAAAGAAGCTGATGGCCTAAGCTTACAAAGTCAACCACAAGTAATAGAGGATAAAGAAGGTAAACTACTACTGAATATACAAGAAAGAATAGATAGATGGGAAGACTATATAGGGGAAATGTATAGTGACACACCTAGACAAATAATACAAATGAGCTTAATACAACGGTCCCCTCCCCATAAATAAAGACGAAATATTAGCAGCAACAAATCAGCTTAAAAACAAAGACGCAGTAGGAGAAGATAATTTACCTACAAAAATCATTAAAATATTTCTTGAAAAACATATGGACATTATACAGGACTTCTTCAATAGCGTATACAACATAGGTGATGTATCTCATGATTGGCTGACATCAATTTTATACGCCAAAAAAGAATAACCCTAGAAAGTGCGAGGAATATCAGAATATAAGTCTAATGAACCACATCTTGAAACTCTTCCTTAAAATAATCTACCAAAGAGTACATAAAAAACTGGATGAACGTACTTGACAAACACAATTCGGTTTTAGGAATGGATTAGGAACGAGGGACGCCATCGCGTTCTGACTGAAAGATGTAGGGATGTCAACTCTGATGTTTATTTATGCTTCATAGATTTCCAAAAAGCCTTTGATATGGTAAATCATGAGAAAATAATGAAAATATTACAATCGTGTAACATTGATGACAAAGACTTACAAATAATACACGTATCAAGTTTATATTGGAACCAGACTGCCAAAATAACAATTGAGAATCGCATGTCCAAAGAAATGAAGATGAAAGGCGTACGTCAGGGTTGTATTTTGTCACTCCTGTTATTCAATGTCTATTCGGAGGAAATCTTCAATAAAGCACTTTCTGATAAAAAAGATGGAATTATAATTAATGGTGCGTGTGTAAATAATTTCCGCTACGTTGATGATACTGTCATTCTAGCGGAGAGTGAAGAAGGCCTACAAAGACTCATGAATGGAATTGTTGATGCGTGTGAGGAATATGGAATGAAACTGAATACGAACAAAACAAAAACAGTGGTCAGTAAGAATCCTAATACAAACATAAATATTAAAGTACGTCAACAAACATTTGAAAAGGTAACAAAAATAACGTACTTAGCTCCTTTAATAAAATACGCAGCATATTCTGTAACTGCCAACTAAACTTAAAAACAAGAACAAGAGTGCTAAGATGCTACGTGTTCTCGGTCGTGGTATACGATATAGAAGCTGCGACAATCACAGAGACAACACAACAAAGAATGGAGCCATTCGAGATGTGGTGCTATCGCCGAATACTGCGTGTTCTTTGGGACAGCGCATACCGCAATTGTGGAAATACTGAATCGGATGGGAAAAGAATTAGAGTTGACTTCAGCCGTTAAAGAAAGAAAAAGCACTTACTTTGGCCATATTATGAGAAGCTAAAACTATGAGCTCCTACAACTTATAATTGAAGGAAACATAATCGGTAAGCGAGGACCAGGAAGGCGCCGCAACTCCTGGTTGAAAAACTTACGACAGTGGACAAACATGACATCTACTGAACTGTTTAGAGCAGGAATAGATAAAATCGGATGGGCAAATGTGATCGTCAACGTCGTTAGAAGATAAGGCACATTAAGAAGAAGAATATTTTTATATTAATTTAGAGAAATGTGTAACAAATTTTATTCGAGTCATGTTTGGAAATAGTTGCTTTATAGACTTTTAAGACTCTACGTATGGGGTCTCCTTAAACCAAAAAGATTTGAACGTTAGGAGAGGGATAATGGATAACGACCGATATTTCAACAGTCTGCATAGGATTCTTGGTCTTTTCCAACAGATCGTTATTGGAAATGAGATTGGAAGACGTCATAGAGCTTTGGGGCACACTGGCGTTGATGGTGAAGGTACTAAAAGCAAGTTCATCCACTACCACTCGTTAAGAATGCTCTCTGAGGAAACACCAAAGCCATTACAAAAATTGTTCAGACATCCCATAAGAGCGCAGTTTAACCCACAATTGGTCATGCCAGACACGGTCAAATGCCTTGGATATATCAAGTACAACCGCTCAAAACTTCTCAGAATATACAATTGGGTTGTTCCAAACAGGTGTGACATAAGTTAAAAAATCTCCTGTTGTTCTTTGCTTACGAAAGCATTATTGTTGGTTGCCCATAATATTGAATCCCAGATAGTTTAGAAAATGCTGATTAATAGCCTTTTCTATAATTTTGTGATATTATTGACAGCCGTCTGGTGGGTTTGGCAAGGTCTGCTTGCCTTTTTTTGGAGATCACCTAAACTGTAACGCATCTACTGTAACCGTCCTTCTATTGTCACCAGCTTCAACGGCTTTACAGCCTATGCTGCTCGAATGATAATAATAATAATACGACAAGGAAACCCCAACAGGACAAAACCAAAATTCAAATGGCAAATAAGAATAGAAAACAAAATCAACAACATCAGGAGAGATCTAGGACATCTTACCCAGTTTCTAAGCGGGAACGGGTCCAAACGTGTCACACAGGGTGTAAACAAGATCAAATCTAAGTCTTCCAACAGAACACTGCCAGAAATCCTTGATATATTGAAACAGAGACTATCTGTATATGCCGCAAGACTCCGTAGATACAAAGAATCAAACGAGAGGAAAGACACCAACAACCTCTTTCGAAGAAGCGAAAAACAGTTCTACCGGAAAACTATGTACAACAAACAGACATCGGTGACTGAACCACCAAACAAACAAAATTTCACAGATTATTGGAAAAGTATCTGGTCAGAACCCAAACTACACAATAATAACACCCCCTGGATCAAAGCCGAAGAAGACAAGCATAAACATGTGACAGAACAAGAAAATTCCACTTTAACTACACAAGAAATTACAGAAACGATCAACCACACACACAACTGGAAATGTCAAGGAATACACAATATACAAAACTTCTGGTACAAACAGTTTACCACCACACACGAAGCACTCACAGACCAAATCAACAAAGCCATTCTACAATCACACACATTTCCCACTTTCCTTACACAAGGAATAACATACGTCAAACATAAAAGCTCAGACACAACAAACCCGTCAAACTACCGACCTATCACCTGTCTTCCAACCCTATACAAGATCATCATAGCCACAATTTCCAAGAAAATAGAACAACACCTAATAGACAACAATATTCTCACAGAAGAGCAGGGGATGCAGGAAAACCAGTCGAGGATGCAAAGAGCAGCTGAGCATAGATAGCGTGATTATGGGACAAACCAGAGAAAAACACAGAAACCTTCACATCGGTTACATAGACTATAAAAAAGCCTTCGACTCCATACCCAACAGCTGGTTAATCAGAGCCCTAGAAATCTATAAAATCAACCAACACCTCAGGCAATTTCTAGCGCAAATTATGAGAACATGGAAAACCAAAATACGCCTAGAAACAAAAACAGAACGCATCCAAACAGAAGAGCTGTACATCAGACGGGGTATATTTCAGGGAGACTCGCTCAGCGCTCTATGGTTTTGCCTCTGTCTCAATCCACTCTCAAATATACTAAACAGAACAGAGCATGGCTTCAACATCAGACACCAAAAAGTGAATTAACATAAAATAAACCACCTCCTACATATGGATGACATAAAACTCTACGCTGCCACAAAAACATAGCTGAAAGAACTTCTCAAAATCACAGAAATATTCACCTTCCACAATATGGAATTTGGTATAAGTAAATGAAAAGTGCTCCATATCAACAAAGGCCAATGGAAGGGCCACCATGAGACAGAAACCATCAACAATGAAACACTCGATAACATGTTCAACAAAGAAACATACAAATATCTAGGCTTCCAACAAAGCACCAAACTCAACCACACTCACATCAAAACAGAGCTCAGAACCGAATTCAAAAACAGACTCACGAAACTTTTACAAACCAAACTCAAATATCTCACTAAATCCATCAATACGTTCGCTATACATATTATCACCTATTCATTTGATTTCATCAAATGGTCACAAACAGATATAGAAAACATTCACATCCTTAAACGTTCTCAATTCACCAAATGTAGGAAATTACACCCCTACGCATGCAAAGAAAGACTTACCATCGAGAGGAAGGTAGGAGGAAGAGGAATCATAGACATCAGATCATTACACACAAAACAAATGCAAGCACTTAGAAAATTCTTTCACAGCAGGCAAACCAGCCTCCACACAGCGACAGTGAAAGCAGACAAAAACTACACACCTCTCGACTTATCCCGGGCAGACCACTCAGCAGACACACACAGTCACGCCCAATTACAACAGGAAAAGATGAAAACGTGGGCAGAGAAAACACTCCACGGAAAACATAGATACCACATAGAACAAGATCACGTAAATAAAAAACACCTGATTACAGCATGGGCAGCTATTTCCTGAAACAAAAGGCTTCTTACTCGCCATCCAGAATAAAGTCATATTAACCAGAAACTACCAAAAGCATATCATCAAAGACCCAACTATTACAGAAGACAGATGCAGGAAATGCCACCAGCAGAAAGAAATGATCGAACACATAACAAGCGGATGTAAAATGTTAGCCGGTACGGAATACACAGCCAGACATGATTCTGCGTCAAAAGTAGTTCACCAAGCACTAGCCACAACATACAAACTCATAGAAAACACAGATCCCTATTACAAATTCACACCAACATCCATACTTGAAAATAAAGATTACAAGCTCTATTGGGACATCAGTATCCATACAGATAAAACAGTCTCCGCCAATAGACCCGATGTTACTTTTCAGTGCAAAAAGGGAAAAGTCACTTATCTAAATGACATAGCTGTCCCCAACGACACAAACATCCAAACGAAATACACAGAAAAAATCTCCAAATACGCAGACCTTGCAACAGAAATAAAAAGGCTATCATTCAGGTCATCATTGTCCCTCTCGTCATATCAGCCACAGGTTTTACACCAACAACATTCACACCCACACTTAGTACAATTAGGACTCAACAGAAACATACACAAAGACATTCAGAAGTCAGTGATTTTGAAAACATGTAACATTGTCAGGTCATTTCTTAATACACAATGGTAATGCGTTTGTGCTGACTTGGTTTGTGCCCCTCAACCAAACATGGAACCCATTGACCAAATGTGAGAAAGAAAAACAAAAACAATATTAATACTATTTTGTCGACAACCATTATGTTTTAATATAAATTGTATAATAAACAGAACTAGTTTTTCAGCATAATCTACAATCGTAACTATGAAAACAATCAAGTTTGATTGCAGAGTTTAACAAGATTCTAAAGTGATATGTGCTCACGTTTTTGAATGTAGTGTCAGATATTTTTGATTGTAAAATAATTGAAATTATTCGGAGTGACGATGAGTTTAGCGGTATACCACCGAATATAGCAGATAATTGAAATATCGGTCATTTCACATCTTTTACCGGACAAATCCATGCGGCACTATGAAAATACATATCAGCAATTCAAAGTGTGGTGTAATATAAAGTGTGGAATGTGTCTAAGAATGTTTTATTGACATATTTTGCGAACAGTCCTAAATTAAACTTTCTACATGCTGAAATCAACATTTAATCTTGACGAAAATGTGGATATTGGAAAGATTACCGAATTGGTCCCATATTTGATAAAAATGTCAGACAAGCACTGTGTTAAGAACTTTAAGATTTAATATAATTAAAATTAATTATTTATATATATATATATATTTTCGAAATTCCTCAATGTCTAAAATAAAGGTAACATGGGTGCTTGTCGCTGTAGAAAACTCACTAAAAATAAATATCGATGACATGTGTGTTAATTATGAAAGTTCTTCTTCTTCTTTCGGTTTATAGCTAGGCACTATTGCCTGTTTTTTTTGTTCCCTGCTCTATAGATCATCGTTCCATCTCTTTCTTGGACATCCCATTGATCTTCTTCCGTTCGGTGATTTGTCTCTTGCTATCCGTACTATCCTGTTGTTTGCCATTCCTCCTATGTGTTAATCCCATTCCATTTTTCTTCCTCTTATCAACTGATTGATATTTTCGGTATTACATGTGCGTCTTATGACTTCACTCCTTTCTCTTGTTTGTACATCTCCTAAATATTCTCATTTCCACCATCCTCTGTGTTATACTTGTATCGGGTCTTGTTTCAGATGTGTAAGTTATTACTTACGCTCTTGTATATTCTTGTTTTGGTCTGCACGGAGAAGAATTTATTTGTAAATATGGTATCATTGAGGCATCCCGCTATCCTATTAGCCTTGTTGACTTGATGTTTTACTTCTTCCTCGATTTTTCCGATACTAGATATTTGGATGCCCAGGTAATCGATCTCAATCACCTGTTCTATTGGTTTATCTTCCACCCCCAGCTTGCACCCAATTGGCTCCTTTGCTATTGCTATTGTCTTGATTTTTCAGTTGAGACTGACATGTTATATTGTTTTACTGCTATATAGAATTCGTATAGCAGCCGTTGCAGATCGATCTCGGTCTCGGTCTCATTATTATCGCGTCATCTGCATAACATATAATTTTAAGTTCTCTGCTACCCATTCTATATCCCTTCTTTCTTTTGACATTTTTATAATTTCATCCATGACAATATTAAATACAAGAGGACTTAAGAATCTTCCTGCCTGATTCTAGATTCATAGGTGATTCGTTTTGTCATTCCTTCTGCTAATCTTGCGACTACTTTATTGTCTTTATGTATAGTATGTTCTCGATAGTTTTAATTAGGTCTAATGGGATGTTTCTGTTATGTAATAGATGAATAACGTCTTCTTTTTGCACATTGTCGAAAGCTTTTTTAAATTCTAATACAAAAACTAATATATAATGAAATTTTACAGATTCCAAGTTTTGTTACATCGAGCTCTATTAAAAATACTCGATTCTTCGTCGAGACCATACGATTTAGTGTGTAAACGAATTTGTTAGAAATTATTTATTTGAAGGATTGTCTAGGCTAACAATAAAGTACCTAAAGTTAGCAGGAGAGTTACTAGAGAGACACTTTTCGGTCTGAGTGTATTTTTGCAAAAATGTAGAGATCAAAGGAAAAACGTCTGTCTACTTATTTATTAACGGTGACAAAAAAGCCTTTAATCAAGTCAAACATTTAGAATTGATACGGATGCTTCAGAATATGGGTGTTGATGAAAATGACACCAGATTTATTACTCACTTATAATGGGATCAGGTAGCGACGATATCAGTAAATAGCAGAGAAACAGAAGAAATCAGAATAAAAAGAGGTGTTCGTCAAGGAGGTGTTCTCTTTCCGCTCCTTTTTAATCTGTATTATATGCATAAGGTAATGGAAAAAATCACCAACAACCTGAGGTACGCTGATGATACCGTTATTATAACAGATACAGCAGATGTACTTTAGCGTCTTATAAACAATATATCTAGGAAAGACAACGCTTTGGAAATAAAACAGAAGTAATGATAATCTCAAGAACACTTGGATTGCAAACAAATATTCGCATTTGCAATCAACTAATACAAGTAACCCAATTTAAGTTCCTAGGATGCTGGATGATCAATGATCTGAATTCTGAAGTTGAGATACAAGTTCACATTGAAATGACTAGAGCTGCTTTTCTCAAAATGAGACACCTCCTCACAGACTCCACTCTTTCTTTGAATAGTCGTTATCGTTTTGTAAAAGTTTATATATATACAGTGCTTTTGTATGGAGTTGCTGCCTTGGGAATACGCTTAATGAATCGTTGGACTCTTTCGAAATGTTGCATGCGCAGAATATTGATGTTCTCCATGTCAGGAATGAAGAGGTACTGTGGCGAATGAGTAGAGAGAGACAATTGCTGTCATTTGATAAAAAACAGAAAACTCATTACTTGGGACATATCTATAGGGGTCAAAGATACTCACTTCTCCGATTGTTGATAGAGGGCAAAATTAAAGGGAGGAGTGGTCCAGGACGCCGAGAATGTTCCTGGCTGGAGAATGTACGAGACTGGAGAGGCCTGGGCACTCATATTTTAGTAAAAGTTTTCTAGGATCGAGAAGAATTCGCCGTGATTACAGCCTAACTTCAATAATGGAGATAGCACTATAGGAAGAAGAAGAAAAAGAATGTTTCCAAGTTCTGAGACCTCTACTGTTCATCGCTTTCGGAGAACGCATTCACGAAGGTGATGATATAATTAAGTCAAAGCACCATGAAGGACGCAAATATTCTACTGCTTCCGAAAGAAATGTGGAAAAAGGATTCAGTCAATGTTAAAACTAAAGTTAAAATTTCAACTAAAACTCTAAACCGTGAAAATTCAGAGGTTGTCCATTCTATTTCAAAATTAAAGGACTGTTGAACTTTTACATCTCGAGTTGCCTTAATGAGTTAAAAAATCAATATTGATTCATGTAGAACTTGTATAATTAATGTTAACATTGTGAATAATAATAACAAGAAAAAATATTAGCTTTTCTATATAACAGACTCTGTTAATTTTTGCAGTGAGTCTAAAATAATTTAAATACTGGGAAGCAAAATATTTCGCGTACGATATTATGGTAACGTTAAAAAAATATTAGAGAGATTTTGCAACGCTTATTTTGGTAGGCCACTGTCTTTATCTTTATTTGAAGTTTGCGAACATCGTTTGTAGCTTGCGCAATAGTAAAGAAAAGAAATTAAATACAAAAGACTCAGCTGTTATAGTTATTTGAAGCATGAGCCCACCACTCGGAGCTTGCGCAATATTGAATCAAAATAAGAGAATCCTTTGTTAAGAATAACGATTTCCTTTATTTAGAAACTTATAAGAGAGGTTATTTGAAGAATTCTTATCGTTATTATGGTAGGGGGTGTTTTTTTCCTATTTAGGTAGACAAACCCCTATTGTAGCAAATACAGTAAAATCAAAAAGACAATCTTTTATTGCAAATAACACTGCCAACAGTTAATTGTATTCAGATTATGTTAGAATTTTGCAGTCTTTGGTACAATAGCATTACAGTGTGTGTAATGCTAATTTCACATTCATATTCCCTTGGAATTTGGGGAACTGTGTTTCCCCATCAAATACTAACTGGTATGCTTAACTACGAAATAGATAAAAAAATGCCTAACTAACTAACCTAGCCTTGCAATTCCTTCGCATTAATAATTCGCATGCTTGAGATAACGATAAGGACAAAGGAATATGAAAAATAATCGTTGCAAAATCTCTCTATTGTCAATGAAGAAAGTGTCAGAATGTAAATTGAAATTAATGTGCCGACGTTCTTCTTTTTTTAAGGTGCGAGAAAAGGTTTATGCATATTGTTTCGGAGCAAAATCAATGTTTTCGCATCGAATCGCATTTGGAGTCGGAGAAAATAGAAAAAAGCGCATTTATGTATAAAGCCTAGTTTACGTCGTGCATAGGTTTGAAGAAGCGATCTGTTCCTGTTTTAGGCAGTTTAATAGCTATCTTTTTAGTGCTCCATATGGAACACCTACAAGATCACTTCGATTTCTGTCCGTTTGTCTGCCCGACTGTCAGACCCTACTTTCTTCGAAACTATTCGACATAGAAAGTTAAAATTTGGCACTAATATAGAAATTGATGGCCTCATCAGAGCCGTGTAGTTTTGAAAGTTAAATTTTGACTTAAGGGGTTAGTTTAGGGAAGTGAAATGGGAAGTGAAAAAAAAATTGGTCATCGAGTGGGAGTTCAAAAATATTTATAATGTGGTACTTGCGTACACTTTTCTTTTTATTATTTTTAAAAAATTGCGGAAAATTGCTGTCCCCCCTATCTCGAAAAGTTTTGAAATTTTAAAAAAATTCTGGAATATTGTCCACAGGGTGTAGATTAAAGATTGATGAAGTTTTCAATAAAGATCGGAAAAAGAAATTGTTGAAAACCCATTTGGAGTGTGTTTTGTGAAGTCATTGATCATTTTATACTTTATAATTGAGCGAGTCCGACTTGCACTTGGTCAATTTTTTTATCTTAAAAAATCTAAAACCAAAAATAAAGATGCACAACAAAATCTCTTAAATTTTAAACATCACTGAAGACATTATGCACGTTGAAACAAATATTTGAGCCATTTATGCTGATCGGTTTTAGCCTGCTCCCCCCCACTATGACAAATACTTGAAATATGCTTACTCTTACTGTGAAATACGACTTTCCAAACTTAAGCTCTTGTGTGATATTTTGTAATTTGGCTTTCTGAAGGTATTCTTTACTTATATTTGCTTAGAGAATATCAATAGCTATGGAATTAATAGATGCGATCTTCAGTTATTACGACCTGTATGCTCTTATTATGCATAAATATCGGTAATTGTAACTATGGAAAATAGTTCATGTTTTTCACATGAGAGTAATAAGAGGACCTGTTAAGAAGGTAAGGATTTTTCACGTCTACTTTGCTCAAGCCACCATTCAATCTGTGCCCTTCCGAACCACTATACAAAAACCTAGACTTGTTACCACATTGCGTTGTGATACTTCTGATCCTTTGAGCACTGAACTGCCCATTTCTTGCTACCTGCTCTAATCTGCTTCCAAAGAGTCATGCCCCTGGGGAGTTCGTCGGCCGTCTCGTTACCGTGCACCCTCTTATGGCCAAATTAATTCATTTCCTTCTATGTTGGGAATGTGGAATCTTTGGCACGATAAGACTATTCAATATATATCACTACTACACCAAACACTTTATTTTTGCACTCGACGCGCGTTTCGCTACAGACGGACAGACATACGGCCAGACAGACACCGAAGTAATCTTATAAGTGTCCCGTACGGAACACCAAAAAGCTATTTAAATATACAGATCTTATTAAATTTTGCAGTGTATCTAAAATAATTTAAATACTAAAACGCAAAATATTTCGCGTACGGTATTAGGGTAACGTTAAAAAAATATTGTCAATGTAGAAAATGTCACTAGGTAAATTGATATCAACGTGTAAACATCGTTCTTTTTTCACGGTTTGAGAAAAGGTCTTTTTATATTATTCGAAAGCAAAATAAACGTTTTCGGATCGAATCGCATTTGGAATCGCAGAAAATAGAAAAAGCGCATTTATATATAAAGCCTAGTTAACGTCGGATATACGAGTAGGTTCGAAAAAGCGATCTGCTTCTGTTTTAGGCAGTTTACTTACTATCCTTTTTTATCTTAAAAAGTCCAAAATCAAAAATACAACAAAATCTCTTGAGGGTTTACATATGTTACACCCAGAGATTTTTACTCCCTATACTTTTAAAATTTATTTAAAAAAAAAAATGAAGAAAATTGCGTCCTATTACAAAGTTTTAGTATTTAATGTGACCTGGCGTCGTATTGGGACCGCTACATGTCTTGAAACACTGTCTGCAATATGACTTTTTTTTTTAATCTTAATAATTACTTTTTCTACAAACTGTCCAGAGGTTTTTTTTTTAATTTTCTTTATAGACAAAATTGCTTACTAATAATTTTTTTTATTTTTGAAAAGAAAAACTCCTTCGACAATTTTTAGCTACTATATTATTTTGCAAGATTAATTTTTATTTTTGCAGATTGGATTAATTTTTTTCAAGTTATCCTGCAGACAAGGAGGTGCCATAATTTTCATCAGTGGTCCATTTAACCCGATAAAAAAAAAATTGTTTTTAAAACATATTAAAAAAAAAATTATAATTTAAAGTACAATAAAAATATATAATCGAAGATTAGGTGAATAATACAAAAGAATGGCTTTTGCATTATTCACTTAAATCTTTAAAATATATTTTATTAAATATACATCATTTTTGCAGCGCCCAGGTGTACGTAACCACTTATGGTAAATGTTAAAAATCACTGAGAACATTATGCACGTTGAAACAAATATTTGCGCCCCACTCTAATACCCGGAACATGCTTACTCTTACTGCAAAATACGATTTCCCAAACTTAAGTTCTCGTATGTCAATTTGATTCCCTGAAGGTATTTTTATTTACATTTGCTTCGAGAATATAAATAGTTATGGATCTAATACACGCAATGCTTTTTATGCGTTCATTTTGATGCATATCTTCAGTTATTACGACCTGTAGGCTCTTATTATGTAAAATATCGGTAATTGCAACTATGGAAAACAGTTTAGGTTCTTCATATGATCGTAATAAGAGAACCTGTTAAGAAGGTGACGATTTTTAAAATGATGTTAGTTAAATAACAAATATATCTTATTGTTAATCTATTAGAAAATAAATGCATGCAATTTTTTTAATTAGTGTTGATATCATCATCATCTATCCTTATCCACTGCTGGATATAGGGCTCCTCTAAGAACTTCCACTGATCTCTGTTCAGAGCGATGTTAACCCAGTTTTCTGCCACTCATCGCTCCATCTTTTTGGTGCTCTACCTCTGTTCCCTTTGTCTCGTCTGGATCTTCATTCTATTAGTCTTCTACCCCATCGGTTATCATCCCTTCGGGGTATATGGCCTGCCCATCTACAATTAGGCGGCGTAATTTTTTGGATAATATCTATTACCTTTGTTGGTTGTCTGATAGTTATGCTTGTTATTCTATCCTTGTTTATGATACCCAGCATAGTTCTCTCTATTGCCCGTTGCGATACTCTCAGTTTTTTTGCTAACCGTTTTAATAATATAAGTGTTTCGACTCTATATGTGATTACAAGCAGAACGCATTATTCATAAACCTTCTTTTTTAAGTACTTTAGCAAATTATCTTGCAGCGTATCTCTCAGCTTCCCACAAGCCGTCCATCCCAAACCCACATGACGGTGTATCTCACGGGTTTGGTTATCTTTGCCAATTTGTAATTCATGACGCAAATACTTGTAATTTTGGAGGTGCTTCACCTCGCATTTGATAAATTTCATTGATTGTAACTAGATTAGTCATAAACTTGGTTTTCTGAAAGTTAATATTTAGACCAATATTTGCTGATGTTATGTGCAATTCCGTAAGCATTTGTTGCGCATTACCTAGGTTGTAGGCTATTATGACAGCAAAGCGCATCAAAGTACATTTAGAAATTCGCTATGAATGTTTATGGCTTTTCCATCCCAATTAAGTTCCTTAAAAAACATATTCTAACACCGCCGTAAAAAGTTTAGGAGAGATCATATCACCTTGTCTGATTCCACGATCCACTCTATTTACTTGTGGATTCATGGAGTCTTACATTTGCTGTTGCGTTATTATAAATGAATTTAATTAACTGAGTATATCTGTAGTCTATTTTTATTTGCTGCAGGGCAGACAGTATCGCCAGCAACTCCACGGTGTCAAAAGCTGCTTTAAAATCCATAAATACTTTGCAAGTAGTTTTTTTTATATTTTATAGATTTCTTTATAAGGATTTTGATGTTCTGTAAATGATCGTTAGCACCTTATCCATGTCTAAAGCCAGCCTGTTCGCGTGGTTGATAAAAATTTAATTTTCGCTCTAGGCGTTTTGTTATGATTTTGGTGAACCACTTATACAAATCGGAGAGTAAATTGATCTGTCTATAATTTTCAAGGTCGATTATATCTCCTTTTTAGTATTCCGTACGGAACACTTATAAGATCACTTCGATGTCTGTCCGTCTGTCTGTCACACCCGATTTTCTCCGAAACTCTCTGACATAGAAAGTTGAAATTTGGTACTAATATAGGAATTGATGGCCTCATCAGAGCCGTGGAGTTTTGAAAATTAAATTTTGACTTAAGGGTCTAGTTTTGAGGGGTGAATCGGAAGTGAAAAAAAAAATTTTTACTGGGTCATCGAGTGTGGTGTCAAATGAAAGCTTGTGAAAACACGAGTAAAAAATATATATAATATAATACTTGCGCACACTTTTCTTTGTATTATTTTTTAAAAAATCGCTGTCTCCCCCTCATCTTGGAAAAATTCTGAAATGTTCTCCACGGGGTGTAGAATTGAACGAAAAAGTGTATTACATTTAATGATTTTATATGGTATAAAAAAAACAAAAATTTCAAGGTCATCAGTTTTCAGTAAAGATCGGAAACAAATTTTGTTGAAAACTCATTGGGGGCATGTTTTGTGAAGTCACTGATCATTTTGTAACAAAATTTTTTATTTCAAAAGCAATCAACTTACGGAACACTAATTGCGCACTTGACCGGTTATTTATGAATGAGGACCGTCCCAGCGTTATTCCATTTGCTTGAGGTTATGCTATTTTTCAAGCAAAGGTTAAAAAGAGAAACAACAACCCTCAACAAGCCTTTGCCACCAATTTTTACAGCTTCAATTACGATCTGATCTTCTCTGGGAGCTTTGTTATTTTTCATTGCTCTTAGAGAAGGTCTTATTTCTTCCAGTGTTATCTCCGGTACTTCTTCTGAACCTTGTATGTGTATTTGTGATTTCGAAGCTTCGTTTCTTGACTCTCTTTGTTGACTTTCATAGAATTCTTCTGCAATTTCTATACATCTTTCCCGGTTTGTCGTTTCATTTCATTCACCATTTTAAGGTTTGTATATTTCTCTTCTTCCATCTATTAATTTCCTTCTAAGCACTTTCATGCCTTTATTTTCTTCAATTGTTCTTACGTCCTTCCGTACATCTTTTGAGATTCTCTTATTTAAGTTTCTTAATCCCTCTGAATCTCCATTTTGTTCTCTTCTCTTAAGTGCCCTTTCTATTATAAGTTTTTTTAGTGTCGTCACTTAGTTTTTCATCTTTTGGAACATATTTCTAAAAATAAGTAAATCTATTTGTTTAGTACTTTCCTCATATTTTCTCTTATCGGTCACCTCCCCTTTTGAACAAGAATTGCCTTTTTTAGATCGGTATTGGGGAGGATGTCGTAATATCAATTAACGTTGTCTAAGCACCGAAACATACATTTCAATAATAAAGCAAAACAGACGAATATCGACAAGCACTAGAAAATCATATAAAACACATAAACTACCAAAAAGAACTTGATGAAATAACGCACAAATAACCAACAGCCTAGTCATAACTACAAAACAAATAGCAACATCGAAAAAAGAAACACGAAAATTAAGTAGAGACACAAAACAAAGACGACTATTAAGAAATGACCCTACAAATTGCAGATTAGAATTCGCAGAAATAGACAAAAAAATAAAGAAAAAGAGCAGAGAAGACGTTAGAGAGTACAGAAACTCGAAAATAGAAAAAACTTTGAAAGAGGGGAAAAGTTTGAAACCTATAAACAAACAAATGACTGAAGGGAGACATCAAATGATAAAACTTATAAATAACGATAACCAAGAAATCGCACAAATCAAAGAGATAAAGGAAGCTACAGAGAAATCTTATCAAACACTATATAACACGAAAATATCGCCACCGCCCGGGAACGAAGAAGGAAATAGAGTGACAGTAAGAAATGTGTTATCTGAAGAAATTGCCGATGTAACAACGGATAAAATAATGAACGCCCTACAATATATGCAAAACAACAAAGAACCAGGGGACGATGAAATAACTATAGAAATGATAAAGTATGGAGGGGCATCGATAATACAATCTCATAGAAAGTAAAATACCAAGACCTTGGATAAACGCCTTGATTGTGCTTATATTTAAAAAGGGAAACAAATTTACATTGGAGAGTTACAGATCCATCAGCCTGTTATCGGTACTGTACAAAAACCTCACTAAAATCATAACGTATATATTAACGAACAAGTTAAACAGTTATCAACCACGTGAACGGAATTTAGACAGGGATACAGCACTTTGGACCATCTTCAAACAATTAGATTACTAGTTGAAAAATCAAATATATATATATATATATATATATATATATATATATATATATATATATATATATATATATATATATATATATATTATATATATATATATATATATATATATATATATATATATATATATATATATATATATATATATATATATATATATATATATAAGAAGACAAACATGTATGAGTCTACAAAGAAAAAGGAGAAATCTCCCATAATACACCATCAATAGAGAAAATACTATATAAACCAAGCCTTTAAAAAAGACAGAAGAGGAGGCAAACGGCATTAAATAACGGCCCGTGGCTCTGTGGCGTAGTTCTTGCTTGCGGTGCAGATGATCTCGTATTCCAATCCCGGTAAGTCGGTATATTTTTATTTAAGTATATATGGCCTTGCCACATACATAGGTAGTAGTAGCAATAACGCAAAATATGGTTGCTTCTTCATGTGCTCGACCGTTTCTTTATCTGTAATCTACGAAGGCATGTCGTATCGTATTATCGTTTATTATTTTTCAATATTTTCAACAGATTTAAAAAGTAAAAAATTTTCACTGCAGTTTTGTTATATTTATGTAATGCGATCACAGCTATACAGTTCTCTTTGAAAATCTAACCCTTATTTACTATACAACACATTACGTTGAAGTGGTTTATCTATTATAGTTCGAGGTCTACTTAAGTTCTGTAAAATAAAACACAGGCATTAAATAGAGAGAAAATTTACAGCAAGAATACGTGGAAATGCAAAACTCGCGGAGGTTGGTTGTTACATGTATACAATATTTCCCGAGGGGAGACAGTTTTTTTTTTTTTGGGTCTAGTACACGTGCTGCAGGGAAGAAGTCCCTAAAGCGCTACAGGAGCGACACGTGTGCGGAAAAAGTGATTCACGTTGTTCTTGGATCGCTGTAAATTGTACTCGGTGGGAAACATAGTCCTGGGCAAATTATTCCAAAGGAATGATGTGCTTCATATAAAAGACTGCTTGAAAAGCGTTGTACGAGGAGTAACAAGCTGAACCTCATACAGATGTGAAGAATTAGCGCGACGTGTACTTCTAACATCTACCATTCTGGGAAGAATTAAGCGGGCCACATCCTTCGAACACTTTCCATGAAAATACTTGTAGAACAGGCTCAAGTCGCCAACCGTTCTTCGATGTTCCAGCAAATCAAGGCCGCCGGTCAGTTCTGGGTCTCTAATCAGACGAACAGCTCTTCTCTGAATCGAATCCAACAAATGCAGTGTATGTTTGGGAGCGGAGCCCCAAACATGGGAGCAGTATTCTATAGTTGGTCGAATTTGAGCTTTGTAAAGAATTAACAGTTGTTGTGCAGTGTAAAGCTTTCTGTTTCGAAATAATATTCCCAACTTTTGAGAAGCTCTCCTTGCTATGCCTGCAACATGTTCATGCCAGGACATATTTGCTCCCAAATTAACGCCCAACAAATTGAGTGACGATCTAGAGGAATGGAGTGCCCCGACATAACTATGTCGGGTTCAGCAACGCTAACTTTTTTAGAAAAAACTGCCGCCTGGGTTTTTGTAGCGTTAAATTCCACTTGGTTACTGTCACCCCAAGATAAAATTTCTTCCAGGTCTTTGTTAAGTTGAATGACTTCCTGCTGTCTACGGATGTTCGTCTGAGTAGCCGATGTCCGAGTGTTTAAAGGGAATGAAGAGATAAGCGTACTGTCATCTGCAAAGCTGTAGATTGGATTCTCTGTCTTTTCCAGCAGATCGTTAATGTAAATGAGAAAAAGAGTAGGAGACAGTATGGAGCCTTGAGGTACACCAGCGTTGATAGTGAAGGTGTTAGAAAGAAATCCGTCGACCGCCACTCGTAAAGAACGCTCTCTGAGGAAACATGGGAGCCACAAACAAAGATATACCTGTGACTCATAGTAAGAATGTAAAAAAAAACAATTTATTTAACAAACTAAAAAATCTGATTTATAAAGTGCATTATAAACATAAATCCATTTATTTTCTCGTTTCTCCCTTAAGTATCAGCTGACATTTTCATTTTGCTTGCAAATTGTTCTCCCTAAAGATCTTTTTTAAACATTTGAAAGTTTTTAATGGTATTTGTATTGAAATTTGAAAGCTTTTCGGAATTATTTAGCTGACTGATTTTTGAGATTTATTCCAATCTCTGTTAATATTTCATAAGTTTTTATGCAGCTTGGGATTTTAACTGTGGGTATTTTCGGTTAAATAAACAGAACGAGAAAATAATAAATAGTAACATGATTTTTATTTATTTTAGAATGATTTTGGCAAAGTTAGATTTGATCATTGAACTGACTTTTTTTTGTATTGAAAGAATGTTTAGTGTCTGTTGGCAAATATACCAAGTCGTCTAAATTTTAACAAGTTTTTACATACTAACAGAAGCAAATATGAAGAGCCTTAGCGATTAGAAAATTTACCAAAGTGATCCTATTTGCTAACCCCAAATAATTCCTCAAACCACTACGGTTTGTACTGAACACAATTACAATAATCAGGATGTCGTTCTACGCCAGAGTGTTAGCTTTTCCTTTTCAAAGCATCGCTTATCTAAAGACCTCATATCTGAGTCTTTCTGTCTTGCAATTCCCAATAAAGAGGAGCGGCTCTTTTTTATCTGTCAGGCAACCAGCCCAAGTCTTCCACGCCTGACAGTATTAAATGTATTCTCAATTATTCATTGTCTAGTAATAGACCCAACATTAGGGCTCGTCTACTTCTTTTGAGAAACCATTCGAGCCCCTCCAAACCACTATACAAAAACCTAGACTTGTTTCCACCTTGAATTCCGATACCACTGCTTCTTTAACTGACACTGAATTGACTATTCTTTGATAGCTGCTCTAACCTGCTTCCAGAGAGTTATTACCCTCAGTCTGGCGAGTTGCCTTCCATCCTCTGATGGCCAAATTAATTTCTAGATAGCAATTGTCTGGAGATTAGCTTGAGTGTTCGAACAGATATATATATATATATATATATATATATATATATATATATATATATATATATATATATATATATATATATATATGGTTTGACGAATATTCTCACGAGTGTGAAATGTAGTAGTCGTTTTTCGGGTATCCCGTGCTAGCTTTTAGTCCCTTGATGGACAGTTTCGCTGACGTTTTGATGGAATCTCATCCATCTTTTTCAAAGCGTTGATCACTGGTCGCGATATATATATATATATATATATATATATATATATATATATATATATATATATATATATATATATATATGTATATGTATCTTATTCGCTTGCAACACCAAATCACACTGTCTGAAAAATCGTAGTGCACTTTCCTAATGCGAAACTATTATGTGAGTCTACAGTTTGTAAATAAATTGTTGCCCTAACTAAGTCAACTCTAGGAAAGCTGATCTTCTATTTGAGCGACCTTGCCCTACCAGAAATTAAAGAGGTAGACGTTGCATTAAATTTGAATTTATCTTTTATCGTTTCGTTAATGGTTTTGAAGCAATTTTAATTGAGTCTTAATCTCCGACATCCTTCCAGCATCCAATCGGACATTGTCTTCAACGTGATCAGTTTGTGATCTAGAGTGATTCCCAAATATTTAAAATGTTTAGCGCAAAGGAAATTGATTGTTAATTAATCTTTTACTTTCTAAGATCGTTTAACTTCCTCGTTCTGTTAAATAAAATCATTTCTGTGTCATCTGAATTAACAGTCAGACCGTTTACCACACAATAATTCTCACCGACTTTACATGTGACCTGCATTCTGTTGCAGCTGACGTTAAGGAATTGTTCGGTTACAGGAAAGAGCTTATCATCTTCATATACCTGGGCCCTAAAGTCGGATTGGATCACCCCCACCGTCTATTACCAAAACAACCCCAGATTCTAGCGGACTGGCTCTATTGTTACTCTTACATCCATGCCTAGACGTTTAATAGAATGAATGCCATAAAACAGCTGCTAGAACGCTAATGAACATGAAAAAAGGAGCACGGTTGTCAGAGAGCTTTCTATATCTATTCTACTAAAATAGAATCAAAATTCAAACTGAATCCTACCTGCAATTTGTTTCAACAGATAACTAGGCTATAAGAGGATATTGATATTAACGGATTTGCCCCAGTACTCAAAGCTCAATAAAATTTCATGACTTGGAACTACAGAAAATTGCATATTCTATAAAAAATTAAACAGATATTAAGGAAATTTACTCTGAGTCAAAAAGAGGTTGCCTTTATATGAATTAAGGCACACGCTGATCTTACACCTTACGAAAGGATTGACCAACTAGCTAAAGAGGCAGTTGTTGACGGCGAATTTCTACCATTTCTAATCGGATTATTAGATACCCATATAATTACACATAAAAAAATCACATTAGAATAGTAAAGTAGATAGAAAAACTCCCGAAGGATTACATATTTAGCGGAGATCAGAAATTCCGAAGAAATTTGGATACAATTAATTGAATGTGTCCAGAAGATTTATTGCTACTATTATAAGACTTAACTTTGGCCATGTATGTTACCTGGCTCATCTTAAAAAAATTAATGACAGACTATCCAACTTATATGAGTTATGTGGAACTGTTGGCGAGTAATTCACTAGTTTCCTATTCTACATAAAAAGAAAATTTTTTCAGTACTAAACTTAGTTTTTTATGAGGAAGCCACATATGATAACAAACATTTGTCACTTGTCAAATTTGATAGATTACAGAGTCAACTAGGATTTTTTAAATGACACCTTCTACATGTAAGCACACCATTAAATAGTATATTTCAGTTCGTTTACAAAAATATGTAATATTTGTTATCTATAATATATATAAAATGCAACGTCTCTCTCTCTGTCTGTCCGTTAGTGCGCTTATCACTGGAGAACCACTTATTCGATTTACGTACTTCTTTTTTAAAAATATACATATGTTCGCTGGCCAGGTTATAGGCTATATTTTCATTACGTTAGGTCACATGAGGAATAAGCAGTGATAATAAAGTGAATGAAGTTGGAAAAAACTTTGCCGCTAGCGCGTTTCCTTGCAATACACAGCCTAAACCATTAAATATAGAACAATATTATGTAGCAGCGAATATCTATATTTTATATATATATATATATATATATATATATATATATATATATATATATATATATATATATATATATATATATATATATATATATATTTATATAATGTAATGCCTCTCTGTCTGTCTGTCCGTTTATCACGCGAGAACCCCTTATCCAATTTACGTGTCTTTTTTAAATTCATACATATATTCTTTGGCCAGGTTATATAAAAATAATAATATTCTATATCTACAATATATATAAAATGCAACGTCTGTCTGTCTGTCTGCCCGTTAGTGCGCTTATCCCTCAAGAACCACTTATCCGATTTACGTGATTTTTTAAATTTATACATATGTTCTCTGACCAGGTTATAGATATATATTTTATTACATCTATATTATATATAAAATGCAACGTATCTCTGTCTGTCTGCCTGTCCCTTAGTGCGCTTATTACGTACTTTTTTTTTTTAAATATACATATGTTCTCTGGCCAGGTTATAGGCTATATTTTATTACGATAGGTAGCATAAGGAATGAGCAGTGACGATAATAGTGAATGAGGTCGGAACAAAGTTTGTCGCTAGCGTGTTCTCTTGCAATACACAGCCTAAACCATTAAATATGGAACAATATTATGTAGCAGAGAATATCTATGATCTATAATATATATAAAATGCAATGTCTCTTTGTCTGTCTGTCTATCCATTAGTGCGATTATCATGCGAGAACCACTTATCAGATTTACGTGTCTTTTTTTAAATTCATACATATATTCTTTGGCCAGGTTATATAATAATAATAATCTATATCTATAATATACATAAAATGCAACGTCTCTTTGTCTGTCTCTCTGTCCGTTAGTGCGCTTATCACTGGAGAACCACTTATCCGATTTACGTGCTTTTTTTTGAAACATACATTTGTTCTCTGGCCAGGTTATGGGCTATATTTTATAACGTTAGGTAACATGAGGAATAAGCAGTGACGATAATAGTGATTCAATCGGAAAAAAGTTTGTCGCTAGCGCGTTCTCTTGTAATACACTGCCTAAACCACTAAATATGGAAAAATGTCATGTAGCAAAGAATATCTATAATATATATAAAATAAAACGTCTCTCTGTCTGTTTGTCCGTTTGTGCGCTTATCACTGGAGAACCACTTATCCGATTTACGTGCTTTTTTTAATATACATATGTTTTTCTGGCCGGGTTATAGGATATATTTTATTGCGTTAGGTAACATTATTAGCAGTGACGATAATGGTGAATCAAGTCGGAAAAAAGGTTACCGTTAGCGCGTTCTCTTGCAATACACTGCCTAAACCATTAAATATGGAACAATATCATGCTGCAAAGAATATAATATATATAAAATGCAACGTTTCTCTGTCTGTCTGTCTGTCCGTTAGTGCGCTTATTACTTGAGAACCACTTATCCGATTTACGTGTTTTTATAAATTTATACATATTTTCTATATAATTCGATATAAGCCTAGATAATGGAAGATAAGGTGAGTTAATGGGAGATAAGTATAAATAATGGGAGATAAGGAGAAATAATGGGAGATAAGCAGAGATAAGTCTAGATAATGGGAATTATGGTGAGATAATGGGAGATAAGGAGAAATAATGGGAGATAAGGAGAAATATTGCGAGATAAGTCGAGATAAGCTTAGATAATGGGAGATAAGGGGAAATAATGGGAGATAAGGAGAAATAATAGGAGATGAGCAGAGATAAGCCTAGATAATGGAAATTATGTAGGATAATGGGAAATTACTAGAAATAATGGGAGATAAGGGGAAATAATGGCAGATATTTTATTACGTTAGGTAATATAAGGGATAAGCAGTGACGATAGTAGTGAATCAAGTTCACGCGAGCGGAGCCCTTACCGATATACAGGTTACTCAACTGAATTTTAACTTTTAAGTTTTACAATTTACTATTTTCCTATTTAGGGTATCAAAAAAGTTCTTTTGTTAATAAACTTAGTTTGTCGTGAGAAGGCCAAATATGATAGTATAAAATTTGTCACTTATCAAATTTGCCAATTTACAAAGCCAACTAGAATTTTTTAAATAACACTCTCTACATATGACCACATCATTAAATAGTATTTTTTAGTCCATTTACAAAAATGTATAACACTTGATATTTATTGTCAGGGGTTACCGATATACAGGGCATTCCAGTTATTGAACCGAATTTTAACTTTTAAGTGGCGCATTCTATTTACTTTTGTCCTATTTTGGATATCAAAAAAAAATTCTTTTATTAATAAACTTAATTTTTTGTGAGAAATCTAAATATGATAACACAAGATGTATTACTTGTCAAATTTGCCAGTTACAAAGACAACTAGAATTTTTTTAAATGACTCCTTTCACATGTAAGTATAGATCGTTTGCAAAAATATGCAACTCTTGAAATTTATATTCAGTTGTCACCGATATACAGGGCATTCAAATTATTGAATGGAATTTTAACCTTTAAGAGGCTTACGCGATTTACCATCTTCCTATTTGGCATAGTAAAAAAAATGGTTAACTAGCAAACTTAGTTTTTCGTGAGGAAGCAAAATATGATAGCAAAAAATTTATTGTTGGAGGATGCCATTTTAAAATATCTAGCGGACTTTGTTATCTGTCAAATTTGACAAGTGACAACTTTTTTTGTTTTCATTTTTGAAAAAGCTCAGTTTAGAAATTAACGAAACTTTTTGATACATTTAAGGTAGTTCACTCGTGATAATCGGAGCCAAAAGTATACTCCGATAATAAATACAAAAAGTTTAAAATATGGCAGAGTATTTTATTTTTGTCGGAGACTGCGTTCGATATATGGAAACTTTCATATGCAGACACACACTACTAATGAAAATAAATGTGGCAACTTTGCCAATGCGTATACCGAATGCTCTATAGAATGACGTTTATATAGGTTAGTTAGATTATTTATTATACATTGTGTATGTTTATTGTTTACACTGTATTACTTCTACACATAAAAATGCCTTTTAATTATAATCAATTGCGACATAAAGGCAAATTTGCAAAGGGAAAGTTCTTCAACAAACGCAAATAAAAGTATTTCGGCAATGGATGACGCGAAAAAAATAAAAACTAAAGAGCCTAGCCTGTGTAGTGGTCGATGGATCATTGAGTTAGACGAGTTAGGAAAAAAATTTAAAGTGTTGTCTGTGCAAAAAAAGTCCTTTTATTCATGAGAAAAGTTTAGGTCGTAATTACAAATTACGTATCGTATAAAGAGTGTGTCATGAAAAAACTAATATTGCTATCTTTAATGCCTTTAAAAAGTGTTATTTCATGATTAAAATAATTGCATCAGAATGCATAACCATAGACGATCTAAAAAGTTCTTATGATAAATTGGGTTCTACAGGAATAGTGCAATTATTATCTAGTCGAAAAGACAGTGGCAAAACACGTGTAACCAAATATACGCGAGTATTAAATAAAATAATTAATTAGTTTACGAATAGTTTATAATACTTTATTTGCTTATCATTAGTATCATTAATTATTTATTTAGTTTTACGAAGGAGATTTATAAAACTGTTTTTAAATATATATTTAATATTGTTATCAGTTGTTATGTAACTGTGTTGATAAATAAACATAATACTAACTTAAAATATTGAAAAATTATTGAACCTACAAATATATTTTTGTTAAATATAAATCTTTAAAATACTAAAGAAAAAAATAATAAATATCAAGATACAAATTCAAATTTTATGATTATATATAAAGCTGATAAATGCATTGTGTTTATTCAATAAATTACTTGACTTACAAATGAATTTCTGTTTAAAAGTTAACCAGTTTAAATGCTGTTTGAATGTTGGCGCGGAAAATATGACGACATACAGCGTTGTCAAATTGTGATATTTGTCCTTCACTACGCAGTTGTTCTTTTAAACAAATATCAATTTTAAATATTTATATCTTTTTAACAAATCGATAAAAAAAATTATTTTTAGTTCAAAATTTTTCTAATTTTTTTTACTAAATATTAGTTTTTTAAAAAATTCGTAAGAGAAGTTCGTAAGATATACACGAAACTATGCATTTTTATAGACTTCATTGGCCTATTGCATGTTAATTATGTGCACTTTAATTATGAATATGTCGCTTCACAATCGGCCAATTTTTTTTTAATTAAATGAAAAACATTTAGATTAACGTCATATTTCAATTTCATCAAATTCTTAAGAAAATTGGATTTACGAGTAAACTACCTTAATAGGAAAATATTAAATCGGGTGCATCTCTTAAAAGTTAAAATTTGGTTCAATAACTTGAATGCCATGTGTATTGGTAACGACAGAAAATAAATATTAACCCATTTATGCCCAGAATTATTTTTTCTTTAAATCTTTATAAATCTCACTTATTTTAGTTAAATGACATATAAATAGACTAAGTAACTGTAAAATAATAAGTTTGAATCAGGAGATTTGATGTTTTGATGTGGGTCGTTTTTGACCCACTTGGGCAAATAGGGTACTATGATCAAATGTATAGTGAAAAACATAAATACTTGTAGGGTGTTGTTATTTTTATCTCCATAAAATCATAAGCCTTTAAATAATAACAAATTTGGTTATAATATTCAAATAGTTTTTTTTTTATGAAAATCTACAAAACGTTTGTCATGTAAAGCAACTTCACACCGGTCACAAGCTTTAGTGGTTTTATTCTTGCAATGAGCACACCTTCGTCGTGTCTGACTACTCAAAATCAGATGCTGGCCATGTCTACGAGCGGCCGGACTAACAAGTGTAAGCTTTGGGCCAGTAGCTAAGGGGAGTTTTCCATATTTTTGAAGTACTGATAATACAACTAATCTGCGAAATTCCAAATTGTCAATTTTTTTTCCAAATTTTCGAGCCAGTATCTAAGCATTATTCATACATACATCAAACGTCCAAAACAAAATAGGAATATACCATTTCTTTCCACGAAAGCCTATTCGATAGTTTGCCACATTGTTGTCCATTTGGTCAACACCACCCATGAACTTGTTGTAACAATGTATCACGTTTGGCTGGGGGATTTCAACTTTTTTTTTCTCTTTTGCAGAATATCTAGCAGCTTGGCGGATAGGTTCTACGCCAAATTCATTTGATAAAATTGTGACCACACTGTTATCCTTCCAACGGACACAAACAATATTATTTTCTTTGTCAATGGCATTATCAAATACGCCCCTTTCCCTTTTTTTCATTTGGAAAGATTGTTGAAGTGGACATTTATCGGTACGGTTTTCTCGCACTGTACCCGTTGCACCAAAACCCATTTCTCTCAACTTACTGATAAGAGTAGTGCTTGTAAAGAAATTGTCGAAGAATAATGAACACTCAAAATCAGGAAAATTAGTTTGTAATAATTTCGCAAAATTCATTACTACAGATTCGCCTAGTCCAAGTTTTTCGTCAGTCTGTTGAGATTTTCGTCCTTGATACACGTCGAAATTGACACAATAGCCTGACGGAGTTGCTAAAACTCATGCTTTGTAACCGAAACGGATTGGCTTTCCTCTGATAAACTGTTTACATCCGTTTCGGCCAAAATACGGAATCATGGATTCGCCGATAGACACACAAGAAGTTGATGAAATTTTCGTTCATTTTTTCAATCAAAGGTCGTAGCTTTGCCATTTTATCATTCTGTGCTAAGTTGTTGTTATCAGCTGCGTGCAAAAATCTAAATATTTCTTCAAACCGAGTTCTTCTCATAGAGTTATAAACCAAAACATTTCGGGCGTCGTCTCGTCCTTCCCAAAACATACGACGTCTAGGAACGGGAACGTATCCACTCACATAAAGAATAGCAATAAAAAACCAGCATGTCGTCATTGCCAATTTCTAATCTACAATTTTTACTGCCAGCATATAAGACGGTATGTTTTACAAGAAGTTCCAATATTTCCGGATTCAGGAAGAGCTTTATAAAATCCAGAGGTTCGCATTCATCGCCTAATGTCAACACAGGTAAAAGTTCGATATTTGACTGTTTTGTTTTACCTCTATTCAAATCACCTATTACCCATTGTCGATTCTTCCGTGACTTGTTTTGCCTTCCAGCAGATTCTGTTATGTTACTGTCATCATCGTAATTGCTGGCTTCTTCTGTATTGGTTTCCGCTGGCGTTCGAAGCTGCTTTGAGTTTAATCTGTTGGGATCATTACAGTCTTCATCCCCTGAGTCTTCATTACTTTCAAACCCATTATCATCTGGGGGGGTTATATAGATTCCGTCTGGAATAGGATCATCATCGGTTAGTTTTTTCTATTTCGTCTAACAACTCAGCCGTCGTCAATGGTTTCGTCCTAAAAATAAGAAAATGTATAGAACATATCTGCCCAACGGGTCAAAAACGACCCAAGCAACTTTTCATGCATTTATTTTACAAATAAAAAAACCTAACCTCCAAATAAATATTACTTCGCATAATCTGAAATCAGTACAATAACTAATTTGAAAAACAACACAATAAGTAGTCAAATAAGCCACTTACCAGTACGATTTTCTTTCCATGTCACGCTGCAATAACTTATCATTTATTTTTTTCACGAATACTAAAAAAACGAATTCTTAGCACGTTCTGCAATATAGTGCTAATGATGTTTATTCTTTCAACAACTGAATGCAACGATAGGTAACACTTTACACAAACTGACTGAAAAAACGCTATTTAATGGTATGCCCACACGTAAAGAATACTATTAAAAAATCGTAATTGGCTTTGTAATCTGTCAAGTTTGACAAGTGGCAAATTTTATGTTATTATTAGAGACCGGATTATATGCATTTGGATATTTTCATATGCATTTGCATATTTAGACCATTCTCACCGATTATTGCATATTTTACCCAAAATCTAGTGATGATGCATATTTTCCCTATATTTACAATATTTCTCGGTATTACTAGGCAATTGAATTGCTCAGGGTATTGTTAATGTAGACGTGTGGAACCGATCTTATCGCCGGGACATTACCTGCAATAGTCTAAACATCGATTAGGTTATAGTGCCAATGGAATACCCAAAATTTTATTCCTTTGTTTCTTTGTCGGGATATTAAGTGATAAGTAGTTAGTTTCTAAGAATATTTGTTTGAGCGTGGATCAAATAAACAATTTTCTCGAAGAAGAATTTTTATTTTAAAACAAGATATCAGTTTTAACATTATTGTTGACGCGCTTGCATCAGTGTAGTCTTTTTGCAATTTTTACGTGTTGTGTTAAAGTTTAAAGTGTACCATGCCACCCGCGAAAAAAAGTGTCTCTTCGTGGGTAGCTGATTATCCTGGAACATTTACGTACGACGGAAATGTTTTATATTGTCGAGTTTGCGAGAAAAATGTTTCGTGCACAAAAGTTTCAAATTGACGAGCATGTCAAGACAAGTCTTCATATCGCAGGATTGCAAAAAAAGGCTCACGACAACAACTTATAACAGCAGCAAGTAGCAGTGATTCCATTCTATAGGCAAACAAAAAAAAACACTTTAGCATGGATTTATGTGAAGCATTGCTTGCAAATAATATTCCTCTCCATAAACTTACAAATCCTACATTCAAAGATTTTCTGCGAAAATATTGCTTGAATCAAAAAATACCAGACGAATTAAGACTGCGTGAAAATTACATACCAATAATTTACCAACATGTTCTGGAAGAAATGCATAATAAACTTAAGGATGACATTATTTGGATTTCAGCTGATGAAACTACTGACAGTTGTGGTCGCTATATTGCGAATTTAATTGGGGGTGCATTAAGATTAGAGCCTTCTTCTTCCTATTTGTTGGCCTGCAAAGAACTTGACAAGACAAATCATCCTACGATCGCTAGATTTGTGAATGAGGGTATTAAAAAAATATTTCCTGAATCTTCGGCAGATGAAAGAGTGTTTATATTTCTCTCAGATGCTGCTCCCTATATGGTCAAGGCACCCAAAGTCCTCCAAGTATTTTATCCAAATTTAATTCATGTGACGTGCTCACGGAGTCCATCGACTCGCTGAAGAAGTACGATCCACGTTTGGAAATGTAAATAAACTGATTTCATCAGCAAAGAAAGTGTTTCTTAAGGCACCTGCTCGCAATAACGCCTATAAAGAAAAACTGCCAAATGTGCCTTTACCTCCCGAACCAGTGGTAACTCGATGGGGAACATAGATTGAAGCTGTACTATTTTACAATGAACATTTCGAGGCCATCAAAGGTGTAGTAAGTGACTTCGATAGTGCAGAGGCTATGGCAGTTCGTCAATCCAAGGAAGCATTTAACGATTCTGATATTAAAAAAAAAAAATAGCTTTGATTAGCACTCACTTTTCCCACATATCTGCGGGTATTAAAAAGCTTGAAACTCGAGGTTTGGCGTTGACCGAATCAATTCGGTTAATGAATAAAATCCGTCAAATAAACTCCACAAGCCAGATGTATTCCCGCGTAGAGGTAAAGAAAAGTTTGAAAACATTTTGTGCAATAACCCAGGCTTTGAACCTTTGTGTCAAATTGATAGTTTTATTAATGGGACGGGTGAACTTTTGCCAGAAACAATAATTGCTAACATAGCACATAAATTAAAATACTGCCCAGTTACCTCAGTGGATGTGGAACGGTCTTTTTTACTTATAAAAATATTTTAAGTGATCGAAGACACAATCTTACTACCCAACTGTTAATAAAATTTAAACATCGTCGATAACTTGTTAATTTTATGCTGATTTTGAAATAAAAAACTAAAAATTACTACTTTTATTATTATTTAATATTGCATATTTTGACCCTTTTCATGCATATTTTAAGCATTTTTCATGCATATTTGCATGTATATTTCAAGATTTTTATGTTGCACATAATCCGGTCTCTAGTTATTATATTTGGCTTCCTCATAAAACACTATGTTTAGTACTGAAACAATTGTTTTGCTATGTAGAATAGAAAAATACTGAATTAGGTGAGATACTTGTCCACCAGGACCGTTAAACTTTCCCATGTACTCACACTTTTAGACAATTTTTAAACTCGAAGGATCGTCATGTCTCACGAAAACAATATAAACCTTTGAATTCTGAATATAATTATTGTCTTGCTTGTAAAAAATGGTCATGTAGTTCCAAAGTTATATGTCACCCCGGGCCTACCTGTTAAAATGCTCTAATCGGCTCAGAGCGAGAATAGTACAAACCTGTTTATATTTCTGTTAGGGAAGATCGTTTTTTTTTATCATTTTGTAATAAGTAGCAACGCCTCAATCTTTATGACTACACTAAAAATTTAGTATAAAGTGTTTTAGTTAGCGACTGACTGTATACCAGAATTGCCCATGCCAAAATTTATTTAAAAGAAAAAACACTAATCAAATTTGCCGCGTTTAACAGAAAAACATACAACAGCAGCCGGTATTATTTTCTTTTATTCTCGAAAAGTTAGGTATTTTTTTTAAGCAGAGGATGTAGATGTATATATTTCAGGCATATTCCTATGGCTCCGAATCCTCGGAAATCTGGAGAAGGGTATTTTTTGCTTTTTAACGTGAAATGTCTAAGATAATGGAACCGGTAGAATATCTTATTGTTTGTTTTTCCTCTTTTTATGTTAAAAGTACTTGATTTGTTTTTCTGTATAATATTTTCAGAGGCATGAAAATACGTGTATTTCTACTTTCTTGCCGAATTTTCAAAATAAACATATTATGACAAGAAAACCTTATAAAATATTCAAATTGTATGAACCACCCGAAAATGTCTTAATGGCAGAAATTCAAGTAAAATAAATGGTATTTGAGTTAGCACGAATATCATTAAGAACTTTTAAATTCCCGAACGTATCTTTAGGGAAATATTTTAAAAGCGGAGTGAAAATTTACTTTAATACTTTCAGGATTATCATGTAAAGTGACTAAGGAAAATCGAGAGATCGTTAGTTTAATCGAGCTCAAAATTTACCTTTTAATTTTGAACTGCATATTTGGTTAAACTTTGAAAATTATATTCTTTAAGATGTAGCTGAAAGAAATTATTCTCTTTTTCGCTCTCGCTATTCATCGTGCATCACTCATGAGTAGATATATGCCATCTTTATTTTCCTTCATGTGTTTCTGTTCCACGCTACGTTCCTCCATCCCCTCCCAGCAACTTTCCTAATCTCCATCTTAGTACAGATCGCCCTGAATTCCTCTTCTCTCCTCATAGCTTCCATTCTGCCGTTTATCTTGTCCATTTTATTTCCTTCATTCTTGTGACATGTCCTGGCTTTCTATATTGTGCCCTTATTATTAGGTTCTTGATATCTTCCAGTGTGGTAATTTCTCTAAACTCGTCTATAGATTTCTTGTTCCTTAGCGTTATATTTAGGATTGCTCTCTCTCTCTCTCTTTTTCACTCTGTAGCGTAGCCAAGAGTAGTTCGGGGGGCTTACGCTTCCCCCATTACCGTGGTTGTAGCCTTTTGGTAACATGATTTTTTATTTTTTGCAAAAAATGTCACCTCTCTTCCCCGAGAAATGGTTTTTAAAATAAGTGTCAGTTTTAAATATTTCACTGTATGAAAGGGTTCTTTTTCAGCCCCCTTCTTCTGATCATTGATTTTTAGTTTACCACGTTGGGGTTTTTTTTCCTATCAAGACCTTCTCAGTTGTCGTTTTACGCTCTCCTGCCTATTGATTGATGCCCCCTTCTATAAGGATATCCGACTGATTTTTTTCCTATTTTATTAAAAAATGCTCGCCATTACTCCTTCCAAGTGACGTTGTATAGTTTACAACTTACTCTTTGTTTTTCTTGCAGTTGCTCACGTGTCAGCTATAGCCCAGGATAATACGTTGACTTAATATTGGTTTGTCGAGAAAGTATGGCTTTAGCATTCCATATCTTAGATAATCTAAGCCACATCGGGTTCTACTTAGCGTCAAGTGAAAGCTCGTATTTGACAGTAGTATACGTACAAAAACTGTTGAGATTCGCTTTTTCAGACTTAACTTAGAGCGTCTTGGAAATGAATGAAATTTCTGTAAGAGATTACTATAACTTAGGGTAGTAGTAGGACTATGAAGAAACTTTTTATGCATATGGTCAAGATAGGTTACCAAAAGCAACAGAACCAGAACATGGTTCAGCTGCTATCGTTCCGAAAATGTCAATATCAAAGATGCTCCCCACACTGATCGACTAATGGCATACAAAATTGCTAGAATTTTGGTAAAACAGGCATATAAGTAGCATCAAGAAACTAGATCTCTATCATCAAACAGTTTTAAACCATATGGAAAAGCTAGCTGAGAATGTTTGGGTGCCACATGATTTGAGGGTGAAACATTTACTCAATCGAATTTCTATCTGCTAATCGAGCCACTTCTGAAGCTGTTGATCACAGGTGATAAAAAGTGGATCACGTACGACAATAATATGCCAAAAATATCGTGGTCGAGAAAGGATGAAATTAGGAACGATGTCAAAGTCAGGGTTGACGCCAAAAAAGGTAATGCTGGTTGCTGCTGTTGGTGTGATTGGAAGGACCATCATGAGCTGCTGCAGTCTAACCAAATTATTGAGTCAGTACTATCAGCAATTGCCAAGATTAATTGAACTAAACAATCAAAAAAAATCTTCCGGAACTAGTCAACAGAAAAGTGTTGTCTTCCGCCATGACAACATCTTTGATGACTCGATAAAAATTGACAGAGCTTAGCTGGAAAGTTTTAATGCATCCACTGCATAGTCCAGATCTTGTAGTATTAGACTGCGATTTACTTTGGTCTTTGCAGATCTCCGAGAATGGTGTTAAGTGAGTTTCAAAAGACGCTTGTGAAAACTGCTTGTCACAATTTTTTTTGCCCAGAAACCACAGAAGATCTACAGTGACTGGATTATGGCACTGCTAGAAAAAAATCAGGTCATCGAACAAAATGGCACATATTTGCTTTAAATAAGTTCTTTTAAAATATAAAAAAAATATTTGACTTTAGAAGCCTCCACACTTTTTCAACAATCGTTTATTTTTGTTTTCCTGGATGTTTTAGATTTTTTTTTAATATATGGGTCCTCGCGAATCTTACTCTTATTATTTCTGTCTGTTCTTATGTTTTATCCCAGTTATATGTATTTTTCTACTTCTTCTATCCTCGTTCCATTCGGTATGACGGGATGATTATTGCGTTGAGAGAAACTCTTCATTATTTTTGCATTGTACATATTTATACTTAGTAATATTTCCTTTGATTACTCTTTTAGATCTTCTTTTATCATTTTTTGCAATTCTAGGCAATCTTTCTTAATAAGCACTACATCGTTTGCTTATTTTATTGTAATGAAAGACAATTTGTCAAAATTTCCACTTTTTATTACAAAATTGACGGGTTTCTTTACATGGTAACTTCTTCTGATGCTTTTTGCAACTAAACGTTTAGGTTTTATTCCACCTTATTATCTACTTTTACAACTAGTCTGAAAATAGTTTATTAGGGTATTCTTGGATTTCACACTGAACTTTATAAGGTGTATAAATTTAATAATGGGGATTTTACATCTGTCATATTTATTTCTGTTAGTTCATTTAGAATGGAACCTGTGTTTTTCAAACGGTTTATCTTTAGGCGTTCCAAAAGGTTTAACTTTTTTGCTTTGTTTTCTACATGTAATATTTCAAACTTGTCATTAATTTGATGGTTCTGTTCTATTAAATGATTGCTGTATGAAGAATCTGTAATGTTGTTCAGAAAACTTGTGTTCTGAAATTCTAGTTTCAAATGAGCGCCTTGTCTGCCCTATGTACGCCTTAGTACATGAACCCCAATTTAATTTATATACCCCTGATTCTTCACTTTTGTTTTGTTTAACTTTCGAATTTTTTATGAGTTTTCCTAGTATGTTATTAGTTTTTAAAGCTATATTTATACTATTTTGGTTTAAGTGTTTAATATTTTCTGAAGGTGGGCCAAAATAGGTTAATGATTTATACTTGATATTGCTATCTTTACTTTTAGGGTAGACTTTAGAAATAGCTTTGTTTTTATTGTTTAGGACAATTTGTTTTATTAAATTTAATTCGTTATTGAAGTCATTTTCATATAAAGGAACACTCAGTAGCCTATGTAACAAATTGTGATATGCTGCAAATTTGTGTTGTTTTGGGTGGTATGAAGTATTGTTGTGTCTGCGTGTGATAGTTTGTGAAATAATGAAAATTTGTGTATGTTGTTATCCCTTGAATTAGTAGGATCTAGGAAATTAAGTGAATTATTTTCCTCTATTTCCATTGTACATGTTATATTTTTGTGGATGAAATTGACGTGGTTAAGAAATGTATTTAACTGTCTATCCGTGCCGTTGAAACAAACTAAAATGTCGTCTACCTAACGGTAAAGATTATATTTTCGATGTCATTTATAAAAATTTCTGCTTAAAGTGGGCTTAAGGGGCTTCCCGTTATAAGTCCTTCTGGGCTATTGTAGATTGAATTATTAAATATAAAATAATTTTGTTTCAGACATGGTTTTAGTAGGTGGAGAATATCTTGTTTTATAATAATATTGACTTTGTTTTTATTTAATAGATATTCTGCCATAACAATTGTTTTGTTTGGGTAATAAATTTGGAGATCAAATGATACTAATTTGGCTCTTGAAGGAAGATTTATATTTGAAATTTTCTAAATGAACTCTAAAGAGTTTTTTACAGAACAAGTGGGTTGAAAATTTGTATAATTTTTAATCATGTCTATAAGAAAATTTTGAGAGTGTGTATACTGGTGCTGCCATGTAACACATGGGCTGAAAAGTCCCGGGCCTAACACATAGATGGCGCTACTTTTATTGCAGTCACCTTTTTTTCAGTTAATACTAACCTTCAAAAGACAGCTGTTAAAATTTCATGATATTCTATTCATTAGTTTGTGAGTTATTGTGCTAAGAGTGACGCTACTTTTGTTATTTTCAAAACAATGGATCAAAAACAATTTCGTGTTTTAATTTTACACTGCTTCTTGATGGGAAAAAATACCGTTCAAGCGAAGCAATGGCTTGAAAAGTGTTATGGGGACTCCGCTCCATCAGAAACAACAATAAAACGTTGGTTTGCTGACTTCAAACGTGGTCGTAGAGACACCGATGATGCAGAACGCAGTGGACATCCAAATGAGGCGGTAACACCAGAAAACATCAAAAAAATCTATAAAATCGTTTTGAATGATCGAAAAGTGAAGTTGCGTGAGTTAGCTGACATCGTAAAGATATCAAAAGAACGTGTTGGCTTTATATTGCATGAGCATTTGACTATGAGAAAGCTCTGTTCAAAGTGGGTGCCGCGTTTGCTCACTGTTTATCAAAAACAAGAACGTGTTGATGATTCTGAGCAGTGTTTGGCCATTGTTAGAGCGGCGCTGGAATGATTGCGTTGCTCTTGATGGAGATTACGTTGATGAATAAAGCTAATTTTGAACCAAAAAAAACCGTGTTTTCTTTGTTAGGCCCGGGACTTTTCAGCCCATGTGTTAGGAGACCACTGGCTTAATCGGATAATCTTATTTGTGTAGTTTAAGTAAAGAATAGAGTTGCGGTGGTCGGGGATTCATAGCTGTTAATTTGATTATTTTATAATCTGGTATGAGCATGAGCTTTCCCTATTTCTAAGCGGATTTCATTTTTAGAAATTTGCTTAAAGTCTGAAAATTTCCCTTTTTAATGAAATCTATTGTTTTTTTCTATGTATTGTGCCTTGTTGATTGCGACAATGGTGTTTCATTTATCTGCTTTGGTGAATATAATATTTTCTTCTATTGCTTTCTTTTTAATAAGTTTGCTGTATTACTATCTTGATTTGCGTCATTGTGTTTTCTGTTTTCATTAAAAAATTCTTTATTAATGATATCTGAACACGTGTATTCTTAGATATGTTTAAAGGTAAGTCGTTTAAAGCTATTTTTGTTTCTACTGCTAATAACATCGAAAATGTAATTCAAAAACAAGATACAGACAAATCGTTACTAAAATGATACCATTATGTAGACGACATTTTAGTTTGTTTCAATGGCACAGGTAGATAGTTGAATACATTTTTTTAATCACTTCAATTCCATCCACAAAAATATAACATTTACAATAGAAATAGAGGAAAATAATTAATTCACTTAATTTGCTAGATCTTACTATATCAAGGAATAACAACCAACATAAATTTTCAATATTTCACAAACTATCACACTCAGACACAACAATACACAACACTTCAAACCACCCAAGACAACACAAATTTGCAGCGTATCACAGTATGTTACGTAGGCTAGTGAGTGTTCCTTTATCTGAAAATGATTTCAATAACGAATTAAATTTAATAAAGCAAAGGGCCCTAAATAATGGTTACCCTCCAAATCTGATTAATTCAATACTTAATAAAAAACTTAAAAAGAAAGCTATTTCTGAAGTCCACCCTAAAACTAAAGACAGCAATATCAATTATAAATCATTAATCTATTTTGGCACACCTTCAGAAAAAATTAAACACTACTTAAAGGAACATAATATAAATATAGCTTTAAAAATTAATAATTCACCAGGAAAACTCATAAAAAATGCGAAAGTCAAATAAAACAAAAGTGAAAAATTAGGGGTACATAATTGAATTGTGGTTTGTGTATTAAGGCGTAAATAGGGCAGACAGGGCGCTTATTTGAGATTAGAATTTCAGAACACAAACGAAGATTTCTTAACAACATTACAGAATCGTCATACAGAAATCATTTAATAGAACAGAACCATCAATTTAATGACCAGTTTGAAATATTACATGTAGAAAACAAAGGAAAAAAGTTAAACCTTTTGGAATGCTTAGAGACAAACCGTTTGAAAAACACAGGCTCCATTCTAAATGAACAAACAGAAATAAATATGACCGACGGGAAATCCCCATTATTCAATTTATATACCTTATAAATTTCACTATGAATTCCAAGAATACCCTAATTAACTATATATATACAGACTAATTGTAAAAGTAGATAATAAGGTTGTTATAAAACCTAAATGTTTGTTAGTTGCAAAAAGCATCAGGAGAAGTTACCATGTAACAAAACGCGTCATGCAATTTTGTAATAAAAAGTGGAAATTTTGAAAAACTGTCTTTCATTATGTTCGTTATGGATTTCCATCAAGTAAAAGCCAATACAATTCATATTTTATTGTGTTTAATATTTGCGTGGATATTATAGTTCTCCCAGTTTAGCTTTTTTAATATATCTTCCATTTTTAAGATAGTATGGAATCACTTTCATTATTGCTCATGGAATATTATTTTTTCTCTGTTTCTAAATACAATTTCACCGTATCGCTTGCTTCGCTTCTTTATGTATGTATTCGATAAGTTTAATATATTTCGCACCTACGTGACAATTTTGTAACATATTTATCATTAGCCATATTTTAATCGAGGCAAAGGTTTTGTTAAATGCTACGTACAAGTCTTTGTTATATTCTTAGGCGTTTTCAATGACGTTTCGAAGTGATTGTATGTAATCCAGCGTGTTACACTGTTTTCATAAATCTGCTTGTTCACTGTTTTAATATGACTCGAATTTGTTTCTTAGTGGCGTAGCTATTATTTTCAAGCCTAACTTATATATTCGACTTAGAGTACTTACTGGCCTATAATTCCCCTGATCTTATTTCCTTTCTTATGCAGTAACATGACTACAACATTATTCATTCCAGTCCTGCGGCATTTTCCGTTCTTCTAAGTATTGTTTAGCAATACCTTAATATTTTTTATTAAAGATTTTCCTCCGTATTTTATAAATTCGGGAATTATTCCGACTTCTGAAGCACGATTTAATTTCACTTCCCTAATAATTTCAGGTATTTCTTTGGAACCGGTGTTTATAATATATTTTCATTTTACTTTGTGTGGTTTTTCCACCAACCCTTATTAAAGTATTAACAAATATTTAATTAAAAAATAACCCTAGTAGCCCTCTAATCTCCGACCCCATCTCTTTCACCAGTTACATATTTTATCATAAATATTTATGCCCTAAATTTGCTTTTCATCTCAATTTCATTCATAGTCGGATGTAAGCCTCCCCATGTTCCTATAATCTTTTTATGTCGTCCGTCCCTCTTATCTGTGATCTACCTCTGCATCTTTTATGTTCTCTAGGCCCCCATTCAACTATACGGCATATCCATCTGTTATCATTTATCCTTCCGATATGCTCAGGCCAATTCTACGTTAATATTCGTTGTATTACATCTGTCACTTTTGATCTTCTTCCTATCTCGATGTTAGAAATACGATCTTGAAATCTAATATTTAGCATTCTCCTCTCCATTGGTCTTTGTTAGGGGAGTGCTAAATTTTAAGGCAGTCATCGAGCTATCTATCATGTCGTACATCTTTAATTTAAGAACGGTTTTTAATAATGTTTTAATAAATGTTATATAATGAAGACGCCTCAAGTAAATACTGGGAAGAATATCTAAGGTTGCTAGGAATGAATTCGTTCATACATATTGCCAGTGACAATCTCTTTTCGATCACGAATGAGGGATCATACCAACTATTGCAGTCACATAACACGTAGGCTGAAAAGTTTTTGGGTCTGACAGATAGATGTCGTCCTTTCAAAAAAATCCATATGATTTTTAGGAAGTACCAATGTTCAAACGATACGTATCAAAATTTTATGGCATTTAGATGATTAGTTTACAAGTTACAGTAGTTTTAGTGATGCTACTTTTGATATTTTCAAAACAATGAAAAAAATCGAATTTCGTTGTTGATTAAACACTGTTGCAATGGCTTGATAAGTGTTACGGGGACTCTACCCCTGGAAAATCACTCATCATTTACTGGTATGCTGAATTTAAACGCGGTCCTACAGATACAAATGATGCTAAACGCTCTGGACGCCCAAATGAGGTGATTACACTGGAAAACTTTAAAAAAATCCACAAAATTGTTTTGGATGGCCTTAAAGTGAAATTGGGTGAGATAATTGACACCCTAAAGATATCAAAAGAATGTGTTGGTCATATCTTGCATGAACATTTGGGTATGAGAGAACTTTGCTCGAAATGGGTACCGCGTTTGCTCACAGTGAACCAAAAACAACGTGTTAATGATTCTGAGCGCTGTTTGGACCTGTTTAAGGGCAATAAAAATGATGAGACGTGGATCCACTACTACATACCGGAATCAAATCGGCAGTTAGCTGAGTGGACAGCGGCCGGTGAAAGCCGCCCGAAGCGACCAAAGACACAACAGTCGGCTGGGAAGGTTTTGACCTCTGTATTTTGGGATGCGCATGAAATAATTTTCAGCGACTATGCTGAGAAGGGAAAAACCATCAATAGCGAATATTATATAAAGTTATTGGTGTGTTTGAAGGTAGAAATCTCAAAGAAACGGCCCCAAATGAACAAAAAAAGTGCTCTTTCATAGACACCGTGTCATAAGTCAATGGTTACGATGGCAAAATTGCATGA
Organism: Pachyrhynchus sulphureomaculatus; assembly: GCA_019049505.1. NCBI lineage: Eukaryota > Metazoa > Arthropoda > Insecta > Coleoptera > Curculionidae > Pachyrhynchus > Pachyrhynchus sulphureomaculatus. Next base: position 54,364,095 of record CM032451.1, on the reverse strand, counting down.
ATTGAAGTTCAAATTGCTTCCTCATCCACCATATTCTCCAGATTTGGTCCTCAGCGACTATTATCTATTCATAGACCTCAAAAAATGCTCACAGGAAAGAGATTTGGCTCCAATGAAGAGGTTATCTCCTAAACTGTGGCCTATTTTGAAGGCAAAGACAAATCCTTCTATAAAAAAGGTATAGAAATGTTAAAAAAGCATTGGACTGATTGTATTGCTCTTGAAGGAGACTATATTGATGAATAAAATAGAATTTTGTAAAAAAATGTGTTTTAAGTATCTAGACCAAAAACTTTTCAGCCTACGTGTTCTACCTTAGGAAACCCCTGCATTTCTATTTTGTGATTAACTGTAACATGATGGGTAAACGTGAAAAGTAAGAACAACAGAGTAATTCTGTTTCTGCTGTTTGGTTCTCTATCTAATATGTATATGTTATAAAATGATATTCTTTATATGTTCATATACGTTTATTTTATTGTCTTTACGCAGTGTGGTCAGTTGGCAAGATGAAACCCAAAGAATCCTTTGATGTAGGCTGTAGAAAAATATAAAACCTACATAAGCAGGATTGATCTAAAAATATACGAATAACCGGACAGGTGCAAATCGGACTTGTACAATTAGTGTTCTGTATGTTAATTTCTTTTAAAATAAAAAATTTTTGTTACGGAGGTATAAAATGATCAATGACCTCACAAAACACACCCCAAATGAGTGTTCAACAAAGTTTGTTTGCGATCTTTGTTGAAAACTAATGACCTTGATTTTTTTTTTTTTTGTGTACCAGATAAATTACACAGGCACACAAAAAAAAACCCGTCCGATATGACTGACTCCCCCCCTATCCCACTGTATTTTTGGCCACTGAACACTATTTCGATGATGGATTTGCCCCATCACATCGCAGTTTTTTGCTAACCTCAAAAAGAGATCAAAAATAAAAAAAATTCTGTCTGAGTTGGCTGACCCCCCTACCCCCCTGTATGTGTGGCTGCTGAACAAGATCCCGATGTTGGATTTGCCCCATCACATCACAGTTTTTTCCACCCTCAAAAAGAAGTCAAAAATAAATTCTGTCCGAGATGACTGACCCCCCTACCCCACTGTATTTTGGGCCGCTGAATACGATCTCGATGATGGATTTGCCCCATCACATCACAGTTTTTTTCTAACCTCAAAAAGAGGTCGAAAATAAAAAATTTTCTGTCCGAGATGACTGACCCCCCCCCCTACTCCACTGTATTTTTGCCGCTGAACATCATTTCGAAGTCGGATTTGCCCCATTACATTACAGTTTTGTCTAACCTCAAAAAGAGGTAAAAAATCCATGAATTCAACATGTCATGTTCCGCAATGTGAGTACGGGTTTACAGCGACTGAAAATTGTTTCAGATGAGAATCATGCTGCGATACGAGCTATCAAAATCAATATTTAGTTCCCCTTCTGCTACTTTGTGTCTATAGGAATACAGATGAAAACATATTTCAATACAGGTTTCCAATTTCTACTCACCCGTATTTATTTGGTGTAAAATTTTTGAAGTCACTAGGAAACTGTGACCCTTCAGGTGAATTTGACGGACAGACAGACAGATGGACTGACACCGAAGTGATCTTATAAGTGTCGTTTATTAAAGGGAATACAATTCAGATAACATACGGCAGTTTTTTCTAATAAGGTTAACGTTGCTGAACCCGACATATGTAATTATATCGGAGTTCTCCATGTCCTGACATAAACATATTGCATGCATATTAAAGAAAGCTTCTTAAAAGCTGGGAACATTATTGGAATATCGAAGAACAGTTGGCAACTTGAGTCTATTCTACAAGTATTTTTATGGAAAGTGTTCGATGGAAAGCGGTGCATGCTAAGAATACTCGTCGCGTTAATACATCACATTCATCACAATTTACAGCGGTTCAAGACCAACGTGAATCGGTTTTTTTGCAAACACATCGCTCCTGTAGTGCTTTGGGGATTTGTCTGCAGAACGTGTCTATAAAAAAAGGAGCCCAATTTGCCAATACAGAAACTTTAAAGCGTGTACATTTAGGGTGGTCACAAGGTATAGGGGGGAAAAATATTTTCATCGTAATGCCGACGGAACACCTCTAAAATTTGTCATTTGTCTGAAAAATAAGATTTGCACAGTGTTAGCTCAATTAGATAACGTTAACCAGTGCTTCATCGAGGTTAATGCGGTAAAATTCGATTTTTTGCAAAAAAATCGTGGTTTTTCCCTTATAAAATGAAAACCATTCGTCCAAGAAATCTGACTCTTGTTTTATTTCATAGGGAATGTTGTTGTTTTAAAGTTTTACTTCTACCAGTTTTTTGTTAAAACTTTTATATTTGAAGATCTTCATTATTCAAGACCTGACATAATTCGAATCCTCAAATTCGACCTTACACCTGTGTAGAAAACGAAAGTGAAAAAGGCAACAAAGTTACTTAACTTAAATACTTTTGGCCATTTTTTCTTTCCTTTGTATTATAAACAATTACACAAATACGTTAATATACAATATATAATAAGACATAAAATTGTCATTTTTTTTTAACTTTATAAATAATTTTACGAATTACAAGGTAGTGGATACCTAATTGATATTTAGAGAATTCTACCTGGAGTGTCATAAACCACACCTCTCAATCAGTTTTTGATTTAAAAATGGACACAACCACTGGCTCTCAATCAGATATTTTTAAAAAGTTTCAGATTGGGAGGTCGAAGTTAGACAAGACGAAATACAAAACCGCTATTGAAGGTAAAAATATTAGATATAAAATAGATAATTCAGACCAAACATCAAGTTTTCTTATGGAATAATTTAAAAATCAACAGCTAAGAGATGATTTTAAAGAGTTTATCCAACTTTGTTAAATTTTACGACGCACTCTTCTAAAAGACATTTTTTTTTAGAGTACCTAGTGCAATTCATCACGCCAGATGGATGATAAAGGCCACTTATTCTCTCAAAATATATCTTTTCAGGGATCAATTTTCATTAACAGATTTAGAAAAAAAAGGAATCACATATATTTGCTTATTTATAATCAATATTTGTGTAAAAGCGTGGTTCAACGCCACCAAACCCACTTTGGCCCCCAACCAAAACCTACAGTTGTTAAAATCTTTTGTGAAATACAGACAAATTGGTAAATAACTTGCAGACAAGGTACTGTACTAAAATGATAAATCATCTGTGGTATCTCAATCCGGAGCTAGTCGCATTTTCATGTTTTGATGAAACTTTAGAAAAAAATGTCAAAGCAAGCATGGCTGCAAAATGTCTAAGATTAATTTCCGTTGAAGAAAAAAGTTACGATGATAGGGATGTAAAAGCAAGGCTCAATCTCGAACAAGTGGATGATGTATTGGACAAAAAAATAATTATTTTGTTTCTCATCAAATTCTAAATTTTTTCAAGAGATTTGAAATTGATACAACCTGTTTAAATACTGATCCCGATGAATGGTGTGACAATTCACACTATTTAAAAGCTAACAAAATAGTAAATAGTTTTAAGATTGTCAATGACACAGCTGAAAGATGTAAAATTAATTCAAGACTTCAATTCCTGTTTGACGAAAGATGAACAACGGCAGTTTGTGTTACAAGTTGAATCTGAATGTAGGAAAATTTTTCCCGACTCCTTATCTAACCTTATCTAAACCATTACCACCTTGATCTGATAATAAATTGAAAATGATAATAATAATAACTTATTTCCTTTATATTGCTTTTTTTTTTTTATAACTAAACTTTCAATAATAAAATGCATTTGAACACTATTTCTTCTTATTTTTATATCTTTTTACTTTTCTTTTCTTCTAAATCCTTCATTTTCAATTTGGATTTTGCTCTATTTACTTTTGAAAACAGTTTTAACTAATTCCTTTTTTATGTAGATGCTGAAAAAATAAATAAAGTAAAATCTAAAGAGCCGATGTAATTGAATCTTGCAATGTTTTTAGACATTTTCATAAAAAATCAGTTTTTATAAGAAGTCAAAATGTCAACCTTGATGAGGCATGGGTTGAGTTGAAACTTTACCAATTTCATTTCTTAATCAATTAGCAACTTTTAGGAGGGTCCCCAAAAAACTTCGAACACTGATTTTTTGTGACCACCTTAGCGTACATACACAATATTAGTTAGTTCCAAATAAGTATTGTGCTGTGTGGAGAAAAAATAACTTTTCCAGTTAATTTGAACAGTAAGGACAGAAAGAAGATGAGAATCAGGCAGCAGAAAAATACCCTAGTTAATAAACATATGCAACTTAATGGATATACAAAATGCAGGGACCATGTTTCCACTGGGTAAAGATAAAAGCATAATAACAGTCAGCGTTGGTAGTAAGAGATATATGACGCTTGCCACTGTTAACTGGTTTATAAATTACAAATAATACTTCAACTTTCTAAGGAATAAAAAAAACTCTTTTGTGTATTGTTTCCTGAGACGAAAATGAGTAATAACATTCATATTATCACATCTTATAAGTTCTCGTCAGTGTAACACATTTAATGAATTATTTTAGTAAGCACTAACATTATGAGATGAAGATTCTTAGATTATAATTAAATAGTATTATCTTGCGACAACACCAGACACTGTGGAATTACAACTATTGTTAAACAATATTGTCTACGATGTTTGCCTAACGGCTAATTAGTAGCGTCCTCGTATTACACACTAATTAATCCTAATAGGGACATACTACATTATTAACCAGTATTTATCAAGGACTTGTCGGGATCAAAGGAAAATAGAGATAACGTTGTAACATACGTTAAGATAATTAATAATCACTAAAAATAATTAAAGAAATTTTTCGATTTAGTTCGGATTCGCACTAGTGACTGAAGATTTAGACTCTACTCGCATAAAACCATCTAAGCCCAGTCAGTAGCTTGGAGACTAGTTTTCTTGTATCTTCACCGAACTGCGAAAACTTTTTTTTATTATCCTAGTGGTCGGGTATTTACCGTGACGTGTTTTATTTGGTTGCTGGGACTCAATTTCCTTTCATTCCACATCGTTTTTTCAATGTCAAAGCCATAAATGTCCCAATTACTTGCTTTTATAAAACCGTAGTAGTAATAATAGTATAAAGTATAACACCAGTAGTATGTATAAGGATCAATTAAATATAAACCAGAATTTTACTATAACATTAATCTATATTATATTAATATATAAATATTAATCTCCATCAGAGACTCAATTAAAACACGATCGGTTGCTAAGGAAACGGGACTGTAAGTAGCTTTGTACAGTTTATTTTCACATTTTTTGATGCAGGAAATGTAAGTGACTGTTACTCAGCTGCCGGGCTTCATTGCTTTGCTGTGCCACGAGAATTATTCTGAGAGGCGGCATATGAGTTGTATTCACATCCCCTCGCTAACTGCAAGACTGTAGTTACTCTACGGAACAGCTGCCTTAACTTTCACAGTATTTTACACCTGCAGTTGAGACTGGACTGCCTGTTAATTGCATGTGCTTGGTACTAAATAAGTATTTTGGACGTTAACTGCACTGTACTGAAGAGGAAGTCCAGACATGTTCGCTTAAACCTCTGGTTCCTCTGAAAACAATACAAGTCTGCATGTAGAATTCTTCTGTGTTCTCCTATGTCAATTGAATATGTGAGGATAATTCTGCCGGTTTCTTTAGAACTTGTTCCGAGAACTGACTTCTTCGGAATATAGCACGAAATTCCGATAAAGTCAGTTCTCGCAATAAGTACTAAGGAAGCGGATAGGATACTTGATGAAACGTCAGCACCAATTTTTCAAGCGACACAAGAAAAATCCAGCAGAATTATACCTATAATTTCTGCAACCTGTGGAACCTTCCTATAAAAAGGCAATATGAGTTGTTGATGTTGATATGCAGTTATATTTCAGTAACCTCCATATTTATATGTATTATAGTAACATTCTATTACAACACTTCTTCTTTTAGTGCCGCGATCGCTACCGGTCGGTGACTCTCATGTTGGCTAACATACTGACTATCATGGTTTTATTTATTGCAGCTCGCTTGTTTTTCCACACCATTGCCTCAGGTTTTTGAGCCACGAAGTTGTCCTTCTTCGGATGCTTCTTGGTCCCCGTATTTTGCCTTGAATTATTAGGTGTAAGGTAGCATACTTTTTAGGTTTACCTCATTACGTGTCCTAGGTGTCAGTTTTCTGAGTAGATTGTATTCATTATTTCTGTTGTTTGATTTAAGCACTGTCAAATTGATTCATTGGTTATTTAGTCAGTCCACTTGGTTTTCAGCATCCGTCGGTAAGTCTACATTTCAAAGGTCTCCAAGCGTGTAAGTAGCGTGTACGTGACTATCCACGCTTCTACTCCATATAAGAATACAGAGAACACATAACATCTAATCATCCTTACTCGAAGGTCTATGTTTAGGTTATGGCTAGGTAGAATCTGTTTCATTTTTATAAGTTATTCGTGCCTTCACTATTCTGCTCTTACCTTCAAAACTTCGGTTCCGTTGGTCGTTAATTATAGTTCCGAGAGAGGTTAATTTATTTACTCGTTCGAAGTTCGTGCCATTAATTTTTATTCTATCATTCTGGGCAACATCTTGTTTGCCTATGATGATATATTTAGTTTTGCTGATGTTGGGTCTCAGTCCATAGTTTTTGCATGAGCTCGTTATTTTGTTCATTAGATATTATAGTGGCTTGTTGGAGTTTGCCAGAATTCACGTATCATCAGCATATCGGATATTATTGATCACTTGTCCATTGATTATGACCCTAGCATCAATATCATCAAGAGCTCCTTTGCAGATTTGTTCAAAATATAAGTTGAAAAGTAGGGGAGACAAAATACATCCCTGTCTTATGCCTCCTTTAATTCCTATCTCATCTGTAATCTGACTTCTCACCCGGATATTCTCTGACTGATACCAATATAAGTTGGCTCTTATTAGGATATCCTTGTCATCTACTTCAGTCGTTTTAAAATCTGCATCATCTTGTCATGTTATATTCGATCAGACGCCTCCAAATCAATTGAGTACATATATATATATATATATATATATATATATATATATATATATATATATTGTAGTTAACGTCTCGATATCTCTGTATCAGGATTTAAGTGCTAAACCGTGCTTCACGTGTGCCTACGCGGTTTCTGAATCCAAATTCCGTTTTTCCAACTCTACAGTCAATTTTCTTTGTAAATTCTGGCGTGGATAACTCTTAGAAGTACTTTTAACACATGGCTTATTAGGCAAATCGTTCTGTGGTTGCTACATTTTGTGGCTTTATTTTTCTTTGGTATCGCCATAAAGGTTGATTTGAGCCAGTCTACTGGAATTATTCCTATATTGTATATTAGATTGAACAGTTTTGTGAGCGTTTTGATACCCTGTTCACCAAATAGTTTTAAAATTTCAGCGTAGATTTGATCTGGGCCTGCCGCTTTTCCATTTCTTGTTAATTTCATTGCCATTTCTACTTCGTCGTGTGTTATTTGAGGCCCATAACTGGCATTGGACCTTCCTATTTAACAGTGACCAACACCGGTAATGTATTATTAAAGGAATCTTGAAAAAGTAATTTCACATTCATGGTTTTGGCAGTGGATTTACGATACGCATTATATGGTTTCCGTATCCTTTGTGAATATTGTAATGATTTACAAATTAGTTTTGATACCAGAGGCAACTACTAAACGCAAACCAAATAACCCTAATTTAACTGTGTTGGGCACGTTGTAAGGGACTGCTTAAAGGATAAATTGAAAAAAACTGGTCAAGTGCAAGTTAGACTTGCGCAATTAGTGTTTCGTGATTACTTTTAAAATAACATAAAATTCTTACCTAGGCTAAGTTAATTAGGTCTCTGACATGTATATATCTTAAGATCCAATATGTATTTTCATGTTTTTTTTCTTAGTCAATAATGTATAATAGTTGTAGCATCTTAGCTACCTAATCAATCTAGCTCAATCTAGAATCTCGTAATAAAAGTGTAAAACAAATATTTACTACCTAAATATTTAATTATAAATAAATAAAATAAAATTATTTTGTCTCTAGATGAGCAACGCGCAGGAATGTACGGAAAATAATCAACCTTCATCATTTTGCAGGAAAACGGTTTTCAGTATTTTTTTTTACACCATCTAAATTATCAAACATAATGCACTTGAAATAATTTTCGCTCAATCTATATTTTATGAAGACTATTACAGAATTTTTTCAAAATTTTTTGATCAGTACTTTTCGAGGGAAGGCGGGTGGGCAGAGGGTATTTGCCATTTGTTAACACTAATTCAAAGAAAAGTGTACACAAGTATTCCATCGTATTTGACACCCCACTCGATAACCTGGTTCGTGTTTTTTTTTTACTTTCGAGTTCGCCCCCCAAAACTAACCTTTAAGTCCAAATTTAACATTCAAAATTATACGGCTCTGAGTGGGCCATCAATTATTTTGTGACAGACAGACGGACAGATAGACAGATGGAGAAACATCAAAGTGATCCCATAAGTGTTCCGTACGGAACGCGAATAAAGAAACGGGATAGTGAATCGACTAAGTAAGAAAATCACATATGAGGTCGCAATTTTAAAGGATCAATGCCAAGAGATCATGTTAGCGGCCATAGAAAAACGAAACAAATTTATAGGAAATGCCCTCAACTTTTTCTAATAGTAATAATACAACATTGTTTTAGTTAAGATATAGTTATATATTCTAGGAAATGTATTTCAGCGAGGGATTCTTCTTTGCTTTCCATAAAGTCATGCTTATTCTCTTTGTTCTTGCCTTTTATTAAACCCATTTTCAATAAATATCTCGTATATAACCAGTTTTTCATTTCCCGAAAACAGATTTTTTTTACTAGCACTTAGTTTAAACCTACCCCTATTTTGCCCTGGAATACTACAAAAATATTTGAGTTATTAGTAAGAGTTTTATTAAACTGAAAAATAATATGCAGACAGTTCTATTTAAATAATATTAATGTTGTCCCATATGACAGAAACGCGATTCATAGTTATTCTTGTTTTAACTCCGTAAAAAATCTTCAAAAACTTTTGTATGTGAAATTTTTACCTAACTCTTTAAATCAACTGGGGGGAAGGTGTGTTTATAATCAATATCCATGTACATATCCCAAATATTTGAAGAGTTTAGCATTAGTTATTAAAGTGTATTGTTTTTAAATCTAATAAATCGGAATCAATCTATTCTTAAATAGAATCTGACCTCTGTAGCAAAGTTCTTGAATACAATAGAATGTTGGAATGCTTTGTAACAATCTCTATGGTTAGTACAATTGTCCTTTTCAATTAAATAAAGTAAACTTACATGTGTAATCTCGCCTTAAGCCTACATTTTCTATACCAACCCACTGAACCAACTGTGGGCGTAATAATTTTGTAACGAGGTTGTGTCAGTATGCCAAATTATTCTGGACTTGACTTATTCTGAAATAAAGCGGGGATAATAACTGTTGACTACAATTTCTCTGTGTTTTTTACCAGTATTATCATTACTGATTCTTGGTAATGGTCCTAAATTATACTCCTTGTTAGTTTATAAGCAGTATATTTTATAATTTTACATAAAATTTGACTTTACGTGTTAATAAATAAATACATACTTACTGATATTGTATATTGTCGGAAGATCTCTATTAAACAAAAATTCAAACATCATAAGCCAGCTAGGAGTGAGCTAAGCAGCTCCTAATTAAATGACACTACACAAAAGTTTACATCCAAATTCCTCAGAATTTATGGTAGCAGTGAGCTTACTAGACAGTTAATAATTGTCCGTGGATTAATTTAACATAAAGGAATATAGCTGGATATCGTGTTACTTCAAGGTTATTTAGTAGAAATTAGTTTCAAGTTATAGATTACAAGCTGTTATGCAGAATATGATTCCGTAAATACGGCGAAAACGGGCAACACATTAGTTGCAGTAATCAGCAGCTTACAATTAAACCTAACTTTAAATGCGTTTAAAAATTCGCCAGTTCCTTGAATGTTATCAAGTGTAAGCTTTTTAACGTTTTCTGTAAAAAGGAATATTTAAAAATAAAAGATTAAAAAAAAAAAATACTACCTTATCCTTGATTGACTAAAAATAATAGTATAAACAAGGCTTCAATTTGTTTGCTTCATTTACTTTGAACGCTCGAGCATCGGCTACTCATGCAAATATCCATAGACAACAGAAACTCGTTCAACTTAACAAAGATTCTATCTTGGGGTAAGACTAACCAAGTAGAATTTGACGCTACAAAAACCCAGGTGGCAGTTTTTTCTAAAAAAGTTAACGTTGCTGAATTCAACATAACTATGTCAGGGCATTCCATTCCTCAAGCATTGTCATTCAATTTGCTGGGCGTTAATTTAGGAGCAAATATCTCTTGACATGTACATGTTGCAAGCATAGCAAAGTTCAAATTCGACCAACGATGGAATACTGTTCACAAGTTTGGGGCTCCGCTCCCAAACATACACTCCATTTATGGGATTCTATTAAGATGAGAGCTGTTCGTCTGATTGGACACCCAGAACTAACCAGCAACCTTGATTCCTTGGAGCATCGAAGAATGATTTCAGTCTATTCTATAAGTATTTGCACGGAAAGTGATGTAGCTCGCTTAATTCTTCCCAAAGCGGTGCATGCTAGAAATACACGTTGTGCTAATACTTCACATCCGCATAAAGTTCAGCTTGTTACTCCTCGTAAACCCTTCACAAGCAGAACCTCATCTCTTTGGAATGATTTGGCCAGGTCTGTGTTTCCCACCGAGTACAATTTATAGCGATTCAAGACCAATGCGAATTCGCTTTTTTTCGCCCACGCGCTCCTGTAGCGTCTTAGGGATTTCTCTGCAGTACGTGTGCTATACCTATAAAAAGTTACATCCATACATAGGAATCAGTAAAATTGTAAAAGTTGTTAAACTGATCAAGTCTCTAAATTAAAACTTTGTACGGTTCGCAATTTGCCATTTCATCTAGGCTGGCTGACGAGCTCTGATATGTAAGGACACATGTATGTCCTAGCTTTGTGGTTCATCGATGGCACTTCTGGGTAGTCCATAGCTTCGGATGTTCGTACTTTTGATGTAAGAGCAAAAAGCATATATTTAGTCAGTTAAAACCGATATATATCTTTTCTTTTCTCTTAATTTTTATTGGACGGTAAATATTCACTTTGTTTAGAATCATGGCCATGTGTTACACTATCCCTTGGTATATATTGCATCTACCCGTCAATTTAAGTATCTTGCTTGTATCAGATATCTTTAACTGACCATCAAACCAATCCTTTGAATTTTATTTTATTAATGTCGTCTTCATTCTGTTTCTAATTTATCACATGTATTGTCCATATCTCACTTCCTTACGTTAGTACCATTTCCACCAGTGCCTTTCCAATATATTTTCTTTTGTCAAAAATATATTTTTCTTCTACCTTACTGAAATTAGTGTGATTGCATTTGGATTCTTTGCCTTCTTGTTTTTCCGTAACATTTCTGTCAACAATGCTTCCCGATGAAGTAAAAAAAGTAGTAGTGAAGTAAAAAAATCATTTGAAATTGCACAATCTAGATACAGCAATATTATGATTTTTATCCTGTCTAGGGTATCACCAGGAGTATTGTCCTGAGTTTTGGACCTCGAAAAATTTGTACTTTTTGTTTAAAAACAATTTAAGTTTTTTTGAGCTTAAAATGTGAATAACTTCGGTTATATAAGTCGGATCGAAATAAAAGACGAAAAAAGATTAAATACAATAGTTTTAGGGAATGTTAAGGTGCACAGTTTAAAATTACTTTTTAGTATACAGGGTACTTCAAAAAAGTATGGCTGATATAACATATGTTTTTTTTTTAAATGGAACATCCTATTTTCTAATCTATTTTCAAATTCTGCGTAAAATTTTATAACTTATTTATTAATAATGCCATATACCTAAACCTAGTAGTTTCGCTAATATTTCAATTTTTTAAAAAAATACTAGTTTTCAGTTTTGTAAAAAATTGCCAGTAGCGCCATTGTTTCTGAACGTGGAATACTCACAATTTATACGAACGTTCTATAAAGATGAAAAAAAGATATATTTAAAGAAATTTTAGTTAGATGCCACAGGGTGTTCAAAATAAATTTATACATTTCGACTATTTTAAATTGAAAAATCTCAAATTTTTTAAATGGCACACTCTGTATATTATTATTTTTTCTGACAGATTTTATAAAACCCTCCAACTTTTATTAAGTATGTCATATACCTATTTTAATAGTTTTCAAATTATTTTGAATTTTTCAATTTTTGCCCTTGTTTTTAATACATTTACGCTATTGTGAAAACATAAACAAACAGTTAATAATAATTTTAATATAGTTTAACTTATCTAATGATGGATTATTATGACGTACTAAATGTTCAAAAATATACCCGTCTACTTGAATACACATGTTTAGTCGTTTTACTATATTTCCCTTCACTGTCTTTAGTATAAAGGGCGTTATTGTCCTGCACGCATCCCGTATTATATTTTCCACATCTACTGGTATTGTAGGAGGATTCACATAAAGATGATCTTTATTGTGGCTCCATAAAAAGAAGTCTAAAGTTCATTTTTGTGGGTAACGATCGTTTAAAAATTTCCGAACTTCCGGGTGATAATGAGCAGGAGCTCCGTCTTGTTGAATCCAGATTTGTTTCCTTTCAAAGTTATCAATTTCTTCAAGAAGCTGGGGTAATTCGTTTTGCAAAAAATTTAGATATCTAGGTCCGTTAAGCGGTTCGCGGAGAAAATATGAACCAATAATTCGAAAATTTAATATTCCACACCATACATTAAGCGACCAATGGTTTTAGTTTTAAACTTTCCCGACCCAAAATGGATTGACTGTTGAATAATAATCCATATTATGGCTGTTAACTGCGCCATTACTGCGAAAAGTAGCTTCATCAGAAAACATTATTTTGGATAAAAAATTTGGACCGGCTTCTTCTGCTACATTGATGGTGGTACAAAAGTTTACTCGTCGTTCAAATACACGGTCTTAAAGTTCTTGGTGTAGTTCCATATGAAAGGGATGATAGTTGTATTATCTCGTGGCGCGATTAGCCGTAGATTGGGGTGTGTCAGACAGGTCAGTAGTAGACGGCTGTTGACCTGGGGTTTATCTTCAACACGAAGTAAAATCTTCATTTCTTTTTCTTCATTGATAGCATTCTGGTTGACTACTTTCCGTTTCATATACTCAACCCCCTGCCACTACCATCAGACCGTTCCATTATGCACCGAAAAGATTTTCTAGATGGTATACGTCTATTAGGATACTTCGCTCCGTAAAGCCTTACTACCAAAAGACAATGTTTTCCTCCTCGCTCAGTATATAAACCATATAAATGAATTCATTTTTAAGAAAATCCATAACTATTACCTTTATACGTCACTTACTACAACAAGTTAAACTATTTTTACTTGCCTAATAGAAATATCAAAATTTGACAGTGCCTACATTTTTGTTTTGTATTGGTAACTATGATGTTATAGCGGAAGTGTAATAAAAACAAGAGTAAAAATTGAAAAATTCAAAATAAATCGAAAACTATTAGAAATAGGTATATGACATACTTAATAAAAGTTGGAGGGTTTTGTAAAATCTATCAGAATAAATAATAATATACAGGGTGTGCCATTTAAAAAGTTTGAGATTTTTCAATATAAAATAGTCGAAATGCATAAATTTATTTTGAACACCCTGTAGCAGCTAACTGAAATTTCTTTACATATATCTTTTTTTTTCATCTCTTTAGAACGCTCGTACCAATTATGTACCTGTACAATTAGATATTCGGTTTTCTGCTTGCTAATTTAAACACCCCGTTGCTCATATTCCGTACAACCTTAGTAAAGCAAATCTTAGTTAGCAGCCTTGCGCCAAAACTATTTAATCATCAGCAAAGCTTGGGGTAAATAAATGATGATTTGGATCTGAAATTTAAACATCTAATACCCTTAGATAACTTTAATACAACTCTCAGTATTTGTCTTATAAACTTTCTGAAGCATTCTCCCTAAGAAATTTAACCAGTACTTAGAAATCAGTCTCTACTCACTTCGAAATAAATGCTAAGGAAAAACAAACATAGGTAATATATATTTTACACTAGACTTCTTTCGTGATTTTAGCTTTTCAACTCACTTTCCTGCGAAAACTTGCAAACATCTTTATATTACATCCTGAATTTTCCCTCGGTGCTTGAAAGCCTTAATAAGACTAATTTCTCTCAGCGGGATTTTAAGATTCCCTTAAGTGCAGAGAATTGTGGATTAATAAACATTTTCAGACCCCTTACAGCGATCTTTTATAGCAATGTATATGCTTTTAAATGTACCGATAATAAGAGTCAGGAAAGTTACTGCGAGTAAAGGTTATTTTTTATGAGGTAACCATAATTTTTCGCTGTGGCTGAAATGTTTAAAGCGACAGGAGAGACCGATGTTAACTTAATTCACGAAATGTAATAAGATCTGGACAACAGGTGAATGGTATAAAGAATGGACACAATCGATATATTCACAAGAAAGGCCCACGAGACGTCTGTGAAAATTACTGAACTGTCTCTCTTATACGTCATGCCAGCAAAATTAGGCTCTACATCATCCAAGAAGGATTGAAACCAATTATCTTGCCTGAAATTCCCTAAGAACAGGCGGGTTTTGCACCCGGTAGAGGCACAAGAGAACAGCTAATCAATGTGAGACAAATGACAGAAAAGTTCTACGAATATAATGTCCCTGCCGCGTTCTGGTTCCTTGATTATACAAGGGACTTCGGCACAGTATAGGGTGAGTCAACGTTAGAGTAAAGTATATTATCCCATTTGTTTCGGGAATGACGAAAAAATGTTAAATACAATAGTTTTAGGGAATGTTAAGGTGCACAGTTTAAAATTATTTTTGAGTATACAGGTACTACAAAAAAGTGTATAATATATGTTTTTTTTAAATGGAAAATCCTATTTTCTAATTTATTTTTAAATTCTGTGTAGAATTTTGTAACTTTTTTTATTAATAATGTTATATACCTAAACCTACTGATTTTTCTAATTTTTCAATTTTTTTTTTTAAATACTAGTTTTCAGTTTTGTGAAAAATTGCCAGTAGCGCCATTGTTTTTGAAGGTGAATTACTCATAATTGGTACGAGCATTCTATAGAGATGAAAAAAGATATATGTAAAGAAATTTAAGTTAGATGCTACAGGGTGTTCAAAATAAATTTATGCATTTCGACAAATTTTAAATTGAAAAATTTCAAATTTTTAAATGGCACACCCTGTATATTATTATTTTTTTTCTGATAGATTTACAAAACTTTCCAACTTTTATTAAGCATGTCATATACCTATTTCTAGTAGTTTTCGATTCATTTTGAATTTTTCTATTTTTACCTTTGTTTTTAATACACTTACGCTATAACATCATAGTTGCCAAGGCAAAACGAAAATGTAGGCATTGTTAAATTTTGACATGTCTGTTAAGCAAGTAAAAATAGTTCAATTTGTTGTAGTAAGTGACGTATAAAGGTAATAGTTATGGATTTTCCTAAAAATGAATTCATTGATATGGTTTATATATTGGGCGAGGCGGGAAAAATTGTCTTTTGGCAGTAAGGCTTTACGGCGCGAAGTACTCTAATAGACGTATATCATCTAGAAAATCTTTTCAGTGCTTAATGGAACGGTTTGATGGTAGTGGTAGCGTTGAGTATATGAAACGGAACATAGTAAACTAGAATGCTACCAATGAGGAAAAAGAAATAAAGATTTTACTTCATGTTGAAGATAATCCCCAGGTCAGCAGCCGTCAATTAGCTGACTTATTTGACACATCCCAATCTACTGCTAATCGCACCACGAGAAAATAAAAGTATCATCCCTTTCATATGGAACTACACCAAGAACTTCAAGACCCTGATTTTAAACGACGAGTAAACTTTTGTACCATCATGAATGGAGCAATAGAAGCCGATCCAAATTTTTTATCCAAAATAATATTTTCTTATGAAGCTACTTTTCGCAATAATGGAGCAGTTAACAGCCATAACATGCATTATTATTCAACAGTTCATCCATTTTAGGTACGGGAAGTTCAAAACCAAATCCATTTGACTCTTAATGTATGGTGTGGAATATTATATTTTGGAATTATTGCTCCATATTTTTTCCGTGAACCGCTTAAGGGGCCTAGATATCTAAATTTTTTGCCCCAGCTTCTTGAAGAAGTTGATAACTTTGAAAGGGAACAAATGTGGATTCATCAAGACGGAGCTTCTGCCCATTACCACCGGGAAGTTCGGGAATTTTTAAATGATCGTTACCCACAAAAATGGATCGGTAGGGATGGATTCATTCAGTGTTTCCTATGTTTGAGGCTTTGTTCTCGAATATAGAAGTTTTTGTCTAGAGCTGTTTGACCAATAAAATTGAGGTTAGGTAATTTAAATATACTCCAGATAGACGAATACTGCTTTCTTGAGTTCCCATTCATTAACAAACGAATTCAGAAGAAATTCGAAATAGTTTTGGACACACAATTCACTTCTGCCGAAGAATTCCTTATCGTTGTCTTACGTCAGTCTAAACTGTACTTTCGTTTCTCGGTATACCAAGTAAATGAAGTGAAGAAAGCCAGCAGCTTTTCCGCTCTGCATGTGAAAAGGCGAAAAATGAAATAGACGAAGAAGCTGACCACGAATCTTTTGTTTCCATACCCAAAGAACAAAGGTTATTAAGGATCTCGGTTACTCTAGCGAACATAGCATATTTTTACAGTGATTTACATTTCGAGTCGGCTACAACTTCCACAATAAATCAAACAGTTACAAAACCGGAAGCTCTGAAGTACCTGGACGACGGACAGCAAACGTAAGATTACATGACTATGATTTCGTCTACACGGGTTGAGTGGTTTTTATCAGTGGAATTCTTCTCTCACGGAATTCAAAATTCCACGACAATCATTTTGAAATGCGAATATTAAAATCAGACAATTATATCTATCGAAATAAATAATTTTGTTTAGTCAGGTTACAAAAATGGGTAGTCATTTATTTATAAACAAAAATTAACGGTCGATCTTCACTTATTAGTTTATTACTCCCTATTTATGATGATAAAAGAAATACATCATGCTTAATTGAAAATTTTAGTAACACAGAGTTGAATTACGAGCGGATGAAAAAATCATGAGCCAGTTTGCAAGTATTTTGCTGCTGCAGGGAAATTCCTAAAGCGACGTATGTGTGGAAAAAGCGATTCAGATTGGTCTTGAATTGCTGTAAATTGTACTCTTTCGGAAATACAGTCCTGGGCAAATTATTCCAAAGGGATTATGTTCTCCATATAAAAGACTGCTTGAAAAAGGTTGTAGGAGGAATAACAACCTGAACTTCATACGGATGTGAAGTATTTAGCGCGACGTGTATTTCTAACATGCACCGCTCTGGGAGGAATTAAGCGGGCTACAACCATTAAACAATTTCCATGAAAATTCTGGTAGAATAGACTCAAGTTGCCTACCGTTCTTCGATGTTCCAATGTTGCTAGCCAGTTTCGGGTCTCCAATTAGGCGAATAGCTCTCTTTTGAATAGAATCAAACAAATGCAGTGTATGTTTGGAGAGCAGAGCCCCAAACATGTTGTGGAGGGTAAAGCTTCCTAGTTCGAAATAATATTCCCAGCTTTTGAGAAGCTCGCTTTGCTATGTTTGCAACATGTTCATACTAAGCCATATTTGCTCCCAAATTAACGCCCAGCAAATTGAGTGACGATGCTATAGGAATAGTGTGCCCCGAAATAATTATGTCGAGTTCAGCAACGTTAACTTTTTTAGAAAAAACTGCCGCCTGGATTTTTGGAGCGTTAAATTCTACTTGGTTACTGTTACCTGAAGATAGAATTTCTTTCAGCTCCTTGTTAAGTTGAACGACCTCCTACTGCCTGCGGATATTTGTATGAGTAGCTGATGTTCGAGGGTTCTAAGTGAATGATGAGATAAGCGTACTGTCATCTGCAAAGCTATAGATTGGATTTCTGATCTTTTTCAGCAAATCGTTAATATAAACGAAAAAGATAGTAGGAGACAGTATGGAGCCTTCGAGCACACCGCAAAGTAAAGATGTTAGAAAAAAACTCGCCGATCACCACTCGTAAAGAACGCTCTTTGAGGAAATTTGCCATAAACAGAACTTTTCAGACATATCAGGAGAGCGTAGCTTAGCCAACCACTGATAGAGTATCTAAGATACCTTTGGATAGGCATTATCTTCATCTTGATTATTTTGTATCCCAGTATCTGTTAGCTGTACGTATAATCATAAAACAATTGAATTAATCAATTTATTATTTCGAGAAATAGTCTTGAGAATTGAAATCTTGCGATATCAAGATATATACTTTATTTTAATAAGACATGTTAATCTGAATCCACACCTGAATTTTTCTGTTTCTCAAAAATCTTGAAAGTGTTGTTATTTATAGAACTTCTAACACGTGATTCTTGTTGCAAGTAATTTTACAGTAATTTAAATTTGTCTAGACTCATACTCACATAGGAGTAAAAAAATCAGTTTAAAACTGGAAGTCAAATTTGAATAGGATGCAGTCGGTATGTAGAAGAGACTGGAACGTGATTGTGAAAGTTTATTGAAATTTACGTATTGATAAAAATTTACGTCAACATCTTTTTCAGTTTGTATTGTTTCAATTCAAAAATTGCCATTAAGAGCAACTTTAAAGTCAAACTTTAGAGTTGTAGAAATATTCAACATTTTTTCCTTGATGGAGGTCAATTTTTTTATAGAGGCTTCGACAGAGTTCAGATTGAAGAAATACTACAATATACTATTTAGATAGATTTTTGACAAAGAACATTTTCTGAATAGTTTTCCCATTACATTCCCAACAAAGAAAACTTACTTCTATTTAATTTCTTTTATGAAAGAAGCGTTCATTTTACGGAATGTCAAAGAAATTTAAATAGGAAATTTCAAATTAGCTAAGCTCTATATTTTAACATTCTTTCAAGAGAGTTTTGCAATTTACTTTTAAATTATAATAAATATGTCATGTTCTTTTAATAAAGTATAAGTAATAGAAGCAATAAATATCAGAAATATTACTAAAATATCCTTGGATTTTACTAATTAATTATCACTAATTTATTGTAAGATACGAGATAAGATATCAGATCATTGCCGATTTTTATCCTAATGTTAGTGCCATAAAAATGTATACTTAATTTAAATAGAATAAGAGCATACAAATTTATAGAACAACAGAGAATCCTACATTGCAGCAATACATAAAAAAGGCAATAAAAATACAAGTACTACTGGTGTGTTTCAGTCACCAGCACGTTTATCAGTCTCTACAGGAAAATAATAAAAATGCTTATTGAGAATGGATATAGAATATTTGACATAGACCTGCAAGCTGAATTCCGACTAGGTTATTCATATATTGACTACAGATTTATAGTAACACAAATAAATGAAAAGAAAGTGATAACACATAAACGGCAGTGGCGTATTTACCCTAGGGCCATGAGGGCCATGGCCCGGGGCGGCAGGATGTGAGGGTCGGCGCAAGCCGCTCCTTCGTCCCTCGTGCTCATCTTTGGGCGCCTTTTATAATCGTTACCTACACTGAGAGAAAACATAACTGTTATAAAACCAATATTTTTTTGATACAAAAATCAAAATATTTTTGCATTAATCCTCTCTCTCTCTATATATATATATATATATATATATATATATATATATATATATATATATATATATATATATACATATATACATATATATATATATATATATATATATATATATATATATATATATATATATATATATATATATATATACGAGGCTGGTTCGAAAAGTCCGTGCAAAAATAAAAACTACTTATGTGTTTGGGGTAAACCTTTTTTATTTTTCGACATAGTCTCCTTTTAGGCTTATACACTTCGTCCAACGATGTTCTAGTTTGTTGATCCCTTCCGAATAATAGGATTTGTCCAAGTCTGCAAAATATCCATTAGTGTCTGCAATCACCTCCTCGTTTGAATAAAATCTTTGTCCCGCCAGCCATTTCTTCAAATTGGGGAACAAATAGTAGTCCGAGGGAGCCAAGTCTGGAGAATAGGGGGGATGTGAAACGAGTTGGAATCCTATTTCCATTAATTTTGCGACCACAACTGCTGAGGTGTGTGCTGGTGCGTTGTCGTGTTGGAAAAGGACTTTCTTGTGGGCCAATCGCGGGCGTTTTTCTTGCAGCTCGGTTTTCAAACGGTCCAATAACGATGAATAATATTCACCTGTAATAGTTTTACCCTTTTCCAGATAGTCGATGAGGATTATCCCTTGCGAATCCCAAAAGACAGTCGCCATAACCTTTCCGACCGAAGGAACGGTCTTCGCCTTTTTTGGTGCAGATTCCCCCTTGGTAACCCATTGTTTAGATTGTTGTTTGGTCTCAGGAGTATAGTAATGTATCCATGTTTCATCCACAGTGACGAAACGACGCTTAAACTCCTCCGGATTCTTCTGGAACAGCTGCAAACCATCCTTGCAACACTTCACACGATTCCGTTTTTGGTCAAGCGTGAGCAATCGCGGCACTCATCTTGCGGATAGCACTTGGTGTGCGTTCATTCAAGAGATGCTACTAACTAAACATGACCTCGATACGCGCCGGCGGTGCCATCTCTCGGACTTTGCACGGACTTTTCAAACCAGCCTCGTATATATATATATATATATATATATATATATATATATATTTGACTTGAAAAAATATTTTCTTAACAGAAGAAAGTTATTACAATTTGAAAAAAACTGGTGCGTGTATCAGTGTGTACACTCGCAAGGAGTAAAATACACATTTTTTTGTCTATTTTATTTGATTTTTAAAATAAAGATAGGAGAGACATGAATATTATTATTGGCATTATAAAATTTGAAAATTAGTTATTTATTTCAATAAATAATGTATAACTAGGTTCGTTATTTATAACATAATTTTATTTGAAATATTTTTAACGAAAAGAATTATTTTAATTTATAATGCAGAACCAGTTAAACGATTCCTTTGCTTTCTGTCAAACACTTTTTTTTATGGGTCTAGCACACGTACTGCAGGGGCTCCCTAAAGTGCTACAGGAGCGGCACGTGTGCGGAAAAAAAAAAAAAAAACGATTCACGTTGTTCTTGAATCGCTGTAAATTGTACTCGGTGGGAATCACAATCCTGGGCAAATTATTCCAAAGGGATGATGTTCTCCATATAAAAGACTGCTTGAAAAGCGTTGTACGAGGAGTAACAAGCTGAACCTCATACGGATGTAAAGTATCAGCGCGACGGGTATTTCTAACATGCATCGCTCTGGGAGGAATTAAACTCCGAACACTTTCCATGAAAATATTTGTAGAATAGGCTCAAGTCGCCAACCGTTTTTCGATGTTCTAGCGAATCAAGGCCGCCGGTCAGATCAGAGTCTCCAGTCAGACGAACAGCTCTTCTCTGAATAGAATCCAACAAATGCAGTGTATGTTTGGGAGCGGAGCCCCAAACATGGGAGCAGTATTCCATAGTTGGTCGAATTTGAGCTTTGTAAAGAATTAACAGTCGTTTTGGAGGGGTTACAAAGCAGAAGACATATTGCTAGCCGTTATGGATACCTTCAAAACATTGAATATCGATATTGACAATTGCAGAGGTCAATCTTATGCAATGCTAGCAATATGTTGGGGCAGTATAATGGCCTACAGTATAAGATCAAAGAAAAATGTCAGTATGTAGCGTACGTATCTTGCGTCGCACATTCGTTAAACTTGGTTGGATCATCGGCAGCTGAATGTTTCCCAGAAGCTACAAAGTTTTCCGAGTTGCTGCAAAATCTATACGTATTTTTTAGAGCATCAACAGAACGTACGAAATTACTGTAATCATTTTTGACTAAGCCTAAAAATGTAACAGTGAAAAATTTGTCACGTACGCGATGGTCAGCCAGGGACGATCCCTGTGCCAGCTTTAATAAAGATTGGAACCAAATAATAGCGGCTCTTGAAGCTATAGCACCAAAAAGTTTGGTTTAAAGATGAAGTTACAGGACTATTGGCTCAACTAAATTCCCTAGAAACGGCTATATTATCGGAATTTTGGGGATCTACATTAAAACAATTTAATATAGTTTCCAAAATTCGACAAGGTGTCGACACAGACGTAGAGGTACTTTCGTAGAAAATAAATGGGAAAGTTTTGATGCTTTTGAAAAGGCTGGTAAAAAAATATCCTCAGAAAATACAAAAGCGACCATAAGAGAATTATTAAGAGGAAGAAACGAGGCGATGGGTATCGCGAGGGCGAAGTGTTGTTACAAGGACGTGACCATTTCAGGGTTAATACCTTCTTCCCAATATGCGATCAATCGTTAGACAAGTTGAGGAGGCACAAATCTTCGTATGGTGCAGTAACCGCCAATTTTGCATTCTTATGCAAATTGGATACAATATCTGAAGCGAAAGTTAGAGTTAACGCCATAAAACTCCTAAAATTATACCCGATTGATCTTACGGACGATTTATAAGAAGAATGTGTTCTTTTAAAACAAAATGAGTTTAAGGCAACTTAACCTATTTATTAAGCAAAAGGATTTGAAGGACGCATTTCCGTATAGAGAAATGGTATTACGTATGTTCCTGTGCACTGCAGTGACAAATTGCAGTGCAGAACGTTCGTTTTCCGCACTCAAAAGAATAAAAAATCTAGGTTCCCGGATAAGCGAAGAACGTTTGAACAGTTTAGCCCTCCTTAATATAGAAGCTGACTTAACACAATCCGTTAATTATGACAGTGTTATTGACGAATTTGTCAACCAATTTCTGCATCGCAAAAAAATGTAAATATTTAATAAATGGTGTTTATTCTTTTGTATGGCCTTTTTTCATTGTTAAAAGATTTTTGCTTTTTTTTTGTTAATTTATAGGGCGGCAAACCTTAAATTCCCAGGGCGCCAAATTTTAAAATACGCCACTTATGGACGGGTAGATCTTACAATGGTCTGTGGTACCGAATTTTCTCGTAAGTTGTGGCAAATGCTTGAGAGAACATCAATATATGTAACTTTAAAAAGAACCATTCAACGCTTTTATCCTAATCATCATTATCAGCCACTTCTCGTCCACCCCTGGATATAAGCCCCTCCCAAGCTCCTCTATTCGTCAATATTCTGAGCCCTTTGACACCAATATCTTCCACCTATTCTGCGTATGTCGTCCATCCATCTCGTTGGCGGTTTTCCTCGTTCTCATGTTGTTTACATAGGCCGCCAAAGGTTATTACCCCCTTATAATATATCCTGCCCAACTCCATTTCAATTTTTTTTTGTACCCGTCCTACGTCTTATCCCTTCGTTTCTGATCTTATATCTGAGAGAAACTCTCAGCACTGTTCTTTGCATTATTCTCCATAGTTTCGAGTCTGTAGTTGGCCATAGGTAGAATGCAAGAATCAGAAACTTCTTTTACATCGTTTTCGATTTATGGGAATTTCTGCATCCTTGAGCATATAATTCAATCTCCCGGAGGTAGCCCAAGCTAGTCCAATTCTCGGGAAATTTCCAATGATTGATTTTCTTTTCCAATTGTAATACTATGTCTCAGATATGTGTATTCGTTTACGTTCTCTATGTTGTTATAATCTATCTTGATCTGAGAACTATCCTCGTTATCTTTGTCTTACTAAAATTCATCTTCAGACCAACCTTCCTTTGCTCTAAGTTTAGTTCTGCCAGCATCTGTTCTAGTTTCCTGACGTCAGAGAAGATTAAAACGATCTCATCTGCAAAACATAGCTGATTCAAATACGTACCATCAATATTTATGCCCTTATCTTCTCACGAAAGTGCATTAAAAACATCTTTCATAGCCAAAATGAAGAGTTGTGTCACCCTGTCGGATTCGTATTTCTACCTGAATTTTATCGACTTTTAGTTGTTCATTAATTTTTACTTAGAAAGTAGCATTTTGATAGATATTTTCAATGATTTCACTTTATCTGCAGTCTATCCTGACATTTTGGGGTGATTTGAGTATTGCCTATAATTCAATACGATCAAACGTCTTTTGAAAATTAATAAATGCAAAAAGGATGTTGTATTTATTTGCCTTTTCAATTATTTAACTTATAGTATGGAGATGGTGATGTTGCCGTAGCTCTTTCGGAATCCTGCCTGTTTGATAGGTTGGTTGAAATCGAGTTTCTTTGTTAACCAGTTAGTTAGTATCCTTGTAAACAATTTGTGAAGATAGAATAACAAGCTGAGGGATCTGTAGTTCTCTATATCTGTTATATCCGGATTTTTAAATACCTGTGCCACCTCTGCATTATTCCAAGCTGTGGGTGTTTTCCCTTCTTCGAGCTATCTGTTCATAAGTAGGGTTCCCACCTAGTTTAAGTATTTTCGACGTTATTAGGTCTTCTCCAGGACATCTTCCATTCTTTATTTTTAGGGTTTCTTTGATTTCAGAGTTTGTTATTTCGGGCAGTTCTTCTGATCCTGCATTTGCTGCACGATTTTTCTTGGGCTTATCATAATATGATATCCATATTAAAATTAGTAAAGGTTTAAGGCTGAATGTAGCGTTTTCTCTACGGTTTTTAAAGTATATTGGAATGCAATATAGAAACTCATGATGTCGCCTAAAGAGAGAAAAATACAAAGCAGACTATAGAAGAACAGGAAAATAACAATCGCTCTCAATTTACTACGTTGGTCAAAAACTATTTTTAGAGAAAAGAAAAATCGCCTATAGAATCTGGCGACTAAATAAGTTCATACAAAAGAAAACTAGGGCACTTCGAGCCAATTAGATAAAAGTTGTTGCTTTCAGACTATTTTTAATTATTTAAGTTGTTCTGAAGCATTAGTGAATCTTCCTCATCTTTTTTTCTTTATATGAGTCTGAATTGAATTGAAATATCTTGTAAAAAAAAAGATAATATATGTAAGCAGGCGTATGTATATACATACATATATAGATATATATATATATATATATATATATATATATATATATATATATATATATATATAAATATATATATATATATATATATATATATATATATATATATATATATATATATATGTATACATATATGTATATATATGTATATATATGTATATATATATATATATATATATATATATATATATATATATATATATATATATATAAATGGCAAGAGGAAGAGCAATAGGATGACATACTTGTCGTTGTTCTTGCGAGACTCGCAAAGAAATTGGACGTTTTTCAACCTAGAGAATCAGCAGGATTTAGAAAAGGTTTTAGTACACTGAACCACCTTCAAATATTAAGAACATTAACGGAAAAGTCAAACGAGTATAATTTTAAGATTTGGGTAGCCTCTGTAGATTACGAGAAAACGTTTGACTTCCTTGAAATTTGGGCAACATTAAATAGTCTAAGTAACTGTAGAATTGACAGCAGATACTCGCGAATTATTCAAAATATATATAAAAATACAACATTTCAGGTAGTATTGAAAGAAAACATCTATAAGATAGAAATGAAAAGGAGGGTACGTCAAGAGGACACCATCTCGCCGAAATTGTTTACTTTGGCGCTGGAAGAACGAATTCATACGTATATCTTGGACAAAAATAGTAATATCCATATTTATCAAGGAAGATATCATTGGCTTGGTCGGCATTTGGCAGAATATATCTTCCTTTCCAATGTCCCAAATAGATCAAATACGAACACATTTGATCAATGCGTGTTGCCAGTATTGAGATGCGGAACGGAATCGTTGGCTTTGAATCAAGAAGTTATAAATCACCTACAAGTAGCTGCGATGGAAAGGAGGATGTTGCGAATATCGTTGAGGGGTAGGCTGACTAATGAAGGTTCAAGATAACTGGTGTAGCTGAGAGGGTAAGCAGGTTGAAGTGGAGATTGGTGGGTCATATGGCGAGAGTCTCTGATAACACAGCCCCACAAAAAAAAAAGTGGGGTATACTTTTGATGCGATATATCAGATCCGTAGTATTTTTTGCCCGCTGATCACGAATCTGACGTCAGAATATCGCCATCACATCTCAATTTTTTCTAACCTCAAAAAATAGGTAAAAATTAGTAAAAATTAAGAAAAATATACTCCTAAAAAATTGATTCAAGCTTTTTCATGAATCCAAAGATGTATTAATATGTATTCGGACACGCTAAGCTAATATTCATCGGTTGGATTCAGCCATACAGTTCTGTTTTCTTTCTAACCTCAATAAATCAGACAGATATAGTGCTTCTCGAATGCAAAAACGAATTCAAATTAAAATTCAACCGATCCTTACCAAATTTGGTACACGGGGATTTTTTGGGTCGCTGATCACGAATCTGAGGTTGGATTTGCAAAATTCAAAATGGCAGATGTTTTCGCGCCATTTTGAAGGCCGAGAAAATTCATCGGTCGATTTTTATTCTTCTACCTGCATCCAGGGCACCTCCACGTGGTGACGGTGGGCAACGGTGTTACTCCACTAGCCGGCAGAGTCCCTGGATAACGGCTTAGATGCCGTCATGGCAGGTAGAAAGAAAGAGAATTACGATGCAGGGACTCGGAAACCCAGTATCGGCGGTTGGTCAGGGTGGGAAAGCGGGCCCGCAGCCGTCGTCATCCAGCGACCGTAGCTCTTCGTGTGTGGGTGACTTGGCTCATGTAGAGTATAATGCTACAAGAAAACGGTCTCACGGTACAAGGACTTTTCATAAGTGCGATAAAAACAGTGATTCATTTTGTTATATTTGCTGTCAACACGTATTGAGTAAAATGGGGTCACCGATAATGGATAAGATTAAAACCTTATATAAGGATTGTTTTAACATTGAAATACAGCACCAGGATACAGATTGGGTTCCCCACATCATTTGCAGTTCTTGCAAAATAATGTTGTACATCAATAAGAAGGCGATTAAATATTCCAGACCAGCAATATGGAACAGACCATACAGTGAAAATGATTACTACTTTTGTATGAATGTTGTATCTAGGCATAACCGAAAAAATAAAAGCACTATTACTTATAACGATGTTTCGACAGTAACAAGACCAACTAAACTAATTCCGCCTCCTGAACCACTTGATGCTGATGTTATGGAAACAAATGATTTCACCTTATCAGTTCATGCCGAAAACATTGAGACTGTCGAAAAAGATTCAAACACTGTTACTAATGAATGTTCTAGTGACAACCTATCATATACTAGTGACACAGATAAAGAATTTCTACCATACAACCGTAAGCCAGAACCAATACTCGTATCACAGTCAGAACTTAGTGATCTAGTCAGAGATTTAGGCTTATCCAAAGATGGTTCAGAGCATCTTGCTTCCTTTTTAAAGAAAAGACATTTACTTAAGCCAGAAGCTACGATTTCTTATTATAGAAACAGAGATGAAGAATTTCGAAAATATTTCACAATGGACGAGGAATTGTCACTTTCATATTGTACCGATGTAAAAGGTCTAATGGATGAATTTCAAAATAACTCATACGATCCTGAAGAATGGAGACTGTTCATTGATTCTTCTAAACGGAGCATTAAGGCAGTTTTGCTGCATAATACCAACGTTTACGCCCCCATTCCGATTGCTCATTCCACAGTTATGGAAGAGCAATATGAAAAAATGAAGCAGCTTTTGATAAAAATAAAATATGCTGATCATAACTGGAAAATTTGTGGAGATCTGAAAATTGTAACAATATTGCTTGGCCAACAGTCAGGGTTTCCACTTTATCCCTGTTATAAATGACAGGGAACGTCATTATAAGAAAAAAATTTGGCTAACAAGAGAATCGTTCACTCCTGGTGAAAATAATGTATTGTTTCCACCATTGGTAGATCCAGGAAAAGTTCTTATTCCCCCGCTTCACATTAAGCTTGGACTTATGAAGCAATTCACGAGAGCATTAGATACAAACGGCCCATGTTTCAAATATTTGCATAAAAAATTTCCGAAATTTTCTGAAGCTAAAATTAAGGCAGGCGTATTTGACGGGCCACAAATAAGAAAATTGTTTCAAGATTCATTATTTGTTACTAAAATGAATAAAGTTGAAAAAGCTGCTTGGCTTAGTTTTAAAGAAGTCGCAACAAAGTCTTTGGGAAATAATAAAAATCCTAAGTACAAAGAAATAGTCGAGAAAATGGTAAAAAATTTTCAAACATTAGGTTGCTTAATGAATCTAAAATTACATTTCCTGGACTCCCACATCGATGATTTCCCAGATAATCTTGGTGATTACAGTGCGGAGCAAGGGGAACGTTTTCACCAAGATCTGAAAATCATACAAAATCGGTATCAAGGACCATGGGATGACCATATGCTAGCGGACTATTGCTGGTCGCTAAAAAGAGAAACAAGTCCTCAAAAGCGTTTGGGCAGAAAGCCTTTGAATAGGTCATTCGCGGAAAAAAGAACAAGATACAGCCAAAAAAAGGAAAGTTAGGCGCGGGTCTAACCTTCGCAATTCTAGGGCTTAAGGGTCTACTATTTGAGAGTATATAGTTTAAAAGTCCTGGTTTTGAGTTTATTGAGGTCTATTTTTTGAGGTTACAGGGTCTGGGAGTCTAAGGTTTCAGGGTTTAGGGTTTAAGAGTATCAGGTTTGAGGATTTCCCAACTGTATACCAAATTTGGTAGGAATCGGTTGGTTTTAAAAAATTTTGTCCGCCATCTTGGATCCGCTATTTTGAATTTTGCAAATCCTACCTCAGATTCATGATCAGCAACTCAAAAAACCCCCGTGTACCAAATTTAGTAAGAATCGGTTGAATTTTAATTTGAATTCGTTTTTGCATTCGAGAAGCACTATATCTGTCTGATTTATTGAGGTTAGAAAGAAAACAGAACTGTATGGCTTAATCCAACCGATGAATATTAGCTTAGCGTGTCCGAATACATATTAATAGATCTTTGGATTCTTGAAAAAGCTTGAATCAATTTTCTAGGAGTATATTTTTCTTAATTTTTACTAATTTTTACCTATTTTTTGAGGTTAGAAAAAAATTGAGATGTGATGGCGATATTCTGACGTCAGATTCGTGATCAGCGGGCAAAAATACTACGGATCTGATATATCGCATCAAAAGTATACCCCACTTTTTTTTTTTGTGGGGCTGTGATAATCGATGGACCCATAAAGTAATCAGCTGGTGGCCTTGGAATGAGAAAAGAAGTAGGGGACGCCCGCAAACCCGATAATCGTACGACACAATTGGATAAATAAGGCCCAAAACCGAAGAAGATGGACATACTTAGGGGAGGCTTATGTTCGACGTTGGACTGCATAGTTGATGATATATATATATATATATATATATATATATATATATATATATATATATATATATATATATATATATAAATGTAGATTGCCACAACTCTTTACACTGCAGGAGAAGAGAGCAGAGAACTTCTGGGATGCAGATAAAGAAAGCCAAGCCCATACGGACAGGTATTTGCTAGTCAATTCACATCATCACCCATAACAATGATAAGTAGTAGGCAACATACTCATCTCAACATCTTTTGACTGAACCGATAATACTAACAGGCAAGAGGAGGTAAATAAAAGCACAAAAATATTGAAATGGACGCAGAACACAGACAACAAAATAGCATAACAAGCAAAACTTCAACTTTGAACAATAAACTTAGAATCACACTTTTTTACCTCACAGGAACAACAAGCCGCATTGGATGACTTTTACGAACCTACAAACCATAGATATTACATTCATCATTGTATGTGACAATTTCAATGAGACCTAGATAGGACAAACCAACAGAAGAAAATTTGCAAGTCTCAAAGAACTCAAACTTAGCATCCGCAGGTAACAAGCTGCATCAGGTATCTTTCAACACCAGTTAGGAATGAGCTACAAAATCGATTTTAATAGCAAACAAATAGACATTGTATTGTGATAAGAATCGTTCAAGAAGAAACTGAAACTGACAAAAATGGCAGTGCAAACAAAAGATACGTTGTCTTTAACTTCTTAAGTGCGTGTAAATTACGCCAATGCATCAGCAACCAATAGCATAATAATCAACACGGAGATCCTCCACGTTAGCCCGTTAAGGACAGAATAGACCGAGCAGCACCATAACCTCCAGTCCTGTCAGCGTACAACTGAAGTACTCTCAGTTTGTAGCTAACTGTTAACCAGTAAGCATCGATAATGGCTAATGAGATTCGGCAAAACGCATGCAAAGGATGCATTTTCGGGCCCCCAAGAATGTCAGTTAGACCTCGTCTGGGTAAGATGCGTTTTTAAATAAACGTCATTCAGTTATTTTTTTTAGGTTTAGGCTGCCATATTAGTAATGAGTCTTTATGCATAAATCGATAAAAAAATTAATAGCGCCTGGTTGTTCATCTATTAATGACATTAACAATTATATTTATTATTAGTTTCATCCTGTAGAAGTATCGTCCAGGTCAACCTAATACACGAAAGAGATCAGGACGAGCACACGTGTTTCACCGTTCTGCTCTATATTGCGTTTATTTGTAAAACGCCTGAGGCTGAAGATAATAAACTTCATATTTCAATTAAGTAGATGGTTCTATCAGTCCCGAGAGAATTAAATTTTCAAGCCAATCTTACTTACATTGTAGCTGCAGGTGAATTGCAAATAATGACTAGTTATGTTGGTAAGATGCTTGTTAAAGAAAATTTTAAAATATTCAATCTTTTAAGTTCAAATAATAAGGCCAAAAGGCCTCTATATTATGTTGTGCAGGGAAGATGATTAACTGAAAGGAAATTAATTTTCATTATAACATGTAGGTTGAAAAGTTTTTGGTCTAGCTACTCAAAACACATTTTTTTTGCAAAATTCGACTTTATTCATCAACATAGTCTCCTTCAAGAGCGATACAATCAGTCCAACGCCTTTTTAACATTTCTATACCTTTCTTGTAGAAAGATTTGTCTTTGCCTTCAAAATAGGCCTCAGTTTCTGTGGTAACTTCTTCACGGGAGCGAAATCTCTTTCTCGCGGGCATTTTTTTAAAGTCTGCGAATAGATAATAGTCGCTGGGGGCCAAATCTGAAGAATATGGTCGATGAGAAAGCAATTCGAACTTCAATTCATGCAATTTTGCGATCGTAATCATTGACTTGTGACACGGTGCATTATCTTGATGAAAGAGCACTTTTTTCTTGTTAATTTGGGGACGATTCTTTGCGATTTCTGCCTTCAAACGCACCAGTGACTTTATATAATATTCGCAATTGATGGTTTTTTCCTTCTCAGTATAGTCGATGAAAATTATTTCCTGCGAATCCCAAAACACTGAGGTCAAAAGCTTCCCAGCCGACTGTTGTGTCTTTGGTCGCTTCGGGCGACTTTCACCGGCTGCTGTCCACTCAGCTGACTGTCGAATTGATTCCGGTGTGTAGTGGTGGATCCATGTTTCATCCATTGTCACATATGGCAGAAAAAAATCTTTTTTATTGCTCTTAAACAGGACCAAACAGTGGTCAGAATCATCAACACGTTGTTGTTTTTGGTTCACTGTGAGCAGTGTGAGTGTGTATCTATTTCGAATAGAGCTTTCTCATACCCAAATGTTCATGCAAAATATGACCAACACTTCTTCTTCTTCTTCTTGATTGAGATCTACTGATCTGTCAGTTTCGATGTCGTAACAGTTCCTGTGAGGTAGACTGCCCACTGTCCTTCCATCTTTTTGGTGGTCTTCCAGGTAGACGCGTGCCTGCTGGCTTCCTTTCCAATACAATGCGGGGTAATTTGTCGTCTGGCATTCTCCTCGTGTGATCATACCATTGACGTCTTCTATGTCGTCTCCATCTTACTATATCCAATATTCCACATTGTTCTCTGATGTCGGAGTTTCTTAAGTGATCTCTCAAGGTCTTTCCCATGATTGTTCGCAATATTTCTATGCCGTATGTCATAACCGGTCGTATTCATGCCTTATAAATTTTTGATTTGCTATCCGTTTTCATGTATTTTTTTGCCCACACAATGTCTCTTAGGCAACCAGACATTGCAGTTGCGTTATTAATTTGATTTTTAATATCTCTAGTCGGATTGTGAACACTTGAGATATTCATACCAAGATACTTGAATTCATTTACCTGTTCTATCAATCTACCGTCTATAATAGGTTTGCATCTGCGTCTTTTGAAAAAGTCATGCATTTTGTCTTTGCTATCGAGATGTTCATATTTAGTTTTCGACTAGTCTGGTAGAACTGGAACAGCTGTCTTTGAAGATCATCCTCTTTTTCTGCAATAATAACTGCATCATCCGCGCAACATGTCATGCCAATCCGTTTTCTGTTCATTCTGTATCCCATATTTAATTCCATGACTTTCTATATTATTTCATCCATTAATAAATTAAACAGGAATGGACTCGAGCTATCTCCCTGTTTTATTCCCCTTAGGGTTGGTATGCTTCCTGTAGTAGGTGCTCCTGTCTTTATCCTTGTGGTGTTTCCGATGTTGAGATTTCGTATTATCTGTATTATATCAGCTGCTGTTTTCAACACGTTCTTTTGATATCTTTAGGATGTCAGCTATCAAACGCAATTTCATTTTACGGTCACAAAAAACAGGAAATTCGATTTTTCCATTGTTTTGAAAATATCAAAAGTAGCGCCACTAAAACCACTGTAACTACTAATCATCGAAATGTCATGAAATTTTGACACGTATCGTTTGAAGGTTGGTACTTCTTAAAAATCATATGGAGCCTACGTGTTATAATAAACATTATAGCTTTTGAAACCGAACCAAATCCTCAATTTTATTAACTACAATATGAGCTTTATATTTAAAATAAATAGATTGTTCGACAGGTTCAGCAAAATATCAGTTTTAAAGTTTATCTTGCATAAGTTCTGTCCTACGTGAGCTAGTAGTTCTTGCGAAGAGAGCGTTTGGGGCAACGGGATAACGTTGCTGAACCGGACGTAGTTATGTTGGGCCCTCCATCCTCCCATCCTATCCTCTAGCATGGTCACTCAGTTTTCTGGGCGTTAATTTGAGACCAAATATATATCTTGGCGTGAACATGTCGCATGCATAGTAAAGAGGGCTTCTCAAAAGCAGGGAATATTATTTCGAACTAGAAAGTTTTAGACTCCACAACTGTTAATTCTGTACAAAGCTCAAATTCGGCCAACGATGGAATTCTGCTTCCATGTTTGGGGCTCTGCTCCCAAACATACACTGCATTTGTTAGAGTCCACTCAGAAGAGCGCTGTTTCCCTTATTGAAGAACTAGCGATTTAAAACCAACGTGAATCGCTCGTTCCGCATACGCCTCGCTTCTATAGCGCTATACTGATTTTCTTGCAGCATGTGTGCTATGCTTATAAAAATAATAGCCATGTGCAAAGTAACAAACTCTTACTTTGAGAAATACTCAAAACTGCGCACCTTTACTGTATATTTAGCCGCCCGCTGGATATATCTATTACAGTAAGTAGACTAGATATAACTGTCAAAAAAGGTGCTCGAGAAGAAGCTTCGTTCGAAGAAGTTATGTTGTAGCGATTGCTTCACTGTGCTTCGAAATTTCACTTCAAGGCAGTAAACGTCTTCTTAAAGTATTACATGACATATAGGGTTTGATTTCATGGAAAACCCGGTTACCTGCCACTCATTGTTAGACGAGGATTCTTTTTAAACAACCATAAAATTACTTTGTCTCTTTTCTGTCGTTTTTTACACGGAGAAAAAAGCTGACAAGTCTTCGATTTTTTTGTGCGCCAGAACAGCTTTTACTTGCTTGCTTACCAATGTCTTCGATTCGGACACAAACAAGGAAACACGTTTTCGTAACATGATGCGTCTATGGTGAAATATGTCTTTTTGTCACCTGAACGACAACTGAAACTTTCTATATAATACATCTTGGTAGAAGGAACTGGCTACTTGCTTGCGTTCGAATTCTCTAACTAATCTGTAAATTGAAATGGTGTACCCCGATAACAGCAATAAACGTATCTAGTCCATCGTGATGCTAGATCAGAAGTGTGAGCGCTGACTAAATTTCTAAATGGGAGAATCTTAATTGCGTGCTAGATTCCGAAGAAGTCAGTTCTCCGTACAAGCTCTGAGGAAGACGATAGGATGATCGGTGAAACGTAGGCATCAATTTTTCAATCGAATCGGGAGAAATCGAGAAGAATTAGACCTATAAGTTCTGTAATCTGTGGAACAAAAAAATTATAATGCATAGAAAAATGTGACTTCTTATATATTTATTGTTAATGTTTCTAATCACGACAAAATTTATAAAATTAACATGCCATAAGACACCCTTTGGACAATGATGTTTGCTATGGATATATCCAGGAAAAGAATATGTTAAATTAATTGTGTCATTTGCGTATCAAATTCAGGAAGTAGTATTATGCGGTATGGTCGATTTCTTTTTGTTATACTTTTTGGGTTTAAAATCTACTGAAAAATAAGGATTCAGTTCCTGTATCAGCTAGAATCTGTTGAGCAAAGAGACAATATCGACACCTTAAAATAATCGCTAATAATATATATTTCTAATTACACAATAGCAATTCTATTAATAAATAGTAGAAAAATTGGGTAGCTTCACACTGATCGAAGATACAAGTCTTTCGCAATTTTCTCAAAAGCAATTAAGAGGCGCAATTCTGAAAAATTATCGTATATTACCATAGCTTCTGTGAAGTGGCTAAGGAAAGCACCAGGAGGGCATAGGCAGCCTTTTTTGCCACTCCCATGGATGCAGAAAATAGCTGACTGTTTTTATTCGAAGAAATAGTACTTTCTTGTGAAAATTGGGTGGAAGTTTTTAAAGTTTCGTTGTATGAAACAGTTCTTTTTGTAAAAATTATTTTTGGATCACAGAGTTTGAGTTTTCTGTGTTGGGGAATAGTAGTAAAGGGGCTTTGCCCTTGGTTGCCAATTGGTATCTCTCGTTGTGAATGGCGTTTCTCTCAATAAGTATCTTCGCTTTTAGGGTATTCTTCTTTTCCTTCAAGAAATCCATTTTGTATCTTTATACCCCCCACGCTCCTTGAATCTAGCTACTCCTCTGACCAGTTTAACCAACAATCGGTTTTGTTCTAGAGTTCTGTAAAATTTACTTAACTGGAATGAACGAAATAAAAAAAAAACATATAACTGTAATTTACTTTTCTTGCAAATATGAAGTTCGAAAACTAATATTGAATTATACTTTACCACACTAGAGAATTACTTAATCCAGGCATATCAGTCACACTCAAATAATAAAAAAAAACGGGCCAAGTGCAAGTCGGACTTGCACAATTAATGTTCCGTACGTTGATTGCTCATTCGTTTTTTTAAAGATTTTTATTCTCTTATTAGTGCCAAATTTCAACTTTCTATGTCAAATAGTTTCGGAGAAAATTAGGTGAGACAGGCGGACAGACACCGAAGTGATCTTAGAAGGGTTCCGTACGGAACACTAAAA
Organism: Pachyrhynchus sulphureomaculatus; assembly: GCA_019049505.1. NCBI lineage: Eukaryota > Metazoa > Arthropoda > Insecta > Coleoptera > Curculionidae > Pachyrhynchus > Pachyrhynchus sulphureomaculatus. The sequence continues at coordinate 54,328,439 of CM032451.1, read as the reverse complement.
ATAACATAATTTTCAGATTGCTCGATTTCTAGAATCTCTAAAAAGAACATATATCGCGTAGCCTCTCTATCTTCTAACATTACCCCTGTTACCTTAAACCCCTCATATGTTTGACTATAAATAATTTTGCTTAAAGTGTGTTTATTATTGCGCCAAAAAACAAGTAGAAATTTTTATAATACTATTAAAGTAAGACAAAGTTATTCGGTCCCTAGCTCCCTCCTGAAACGATATTGTTGAAAAACTTTAGGTTCTTCTCATACTTCAACCGTAATACTTGTACCAAATTTGTAATCAGTATCAACAGGCAGATCGACGATTTGGAAAATATTTTTTTTTTATGATTCTAGCACACGTGCTACAGAGAAGTCTCTAAAGCGCTCCAGGAGCGGCATGTGTGCGGAAAAAGCGATTCACGTTATTCTTGAATCGCTGTAAATTCTACTCGGTGGGAAACATAGCCCTGTGACCTCTTCTTCCCTAGTGTTCTAGGGATGCTGAAACGTGCCGAAATGTAAAAATCTCCAAAAGTGATTTTGTTAAATAGAACCCAAATGATTAAAAATATCAATTTAAAGGCACAAAAAAGAGAAAATACAAAAATCCTAATAATAAAAACCAGTTTTTCCGTTTTTTCTCTAAGAAAAAATCAGTGTAAATTTTCCTGTTAATTAAATACATTTAGGAAGAGGAATACTTAAGATTTTAATTTTATTTCAAGGGTATACTTTTGGATATCACGATCAGACGAATAAGAATTCCTTGACAAAGGAAAAAACGGAATTTCGAATTAAAACTTAATTTGATGTTTAATCGTTGATTTTAAGGTAATTTAAAATTGGTGTTTTTTTTATTTGCATATTTGTAATTATACTTGCTTTAAGCGGAGTTATTCTTTCATAAATCCGTCGATGGTAAAGTGAAAAATAAAATTTTACTAAAGCCAAATTTTTTTAAATTCTATATTTTTATATGAAAGTGTATTTCTCCGATTATCGAATAGAATCTACTGGTCAGTAAATAAGTTTTAAAAGCTGAAATAAAACAATGATGAATTAATGAGCCGAAATACATTTATTCATCAGTATAATCTCTCTTTTCAATTTTTTTTTAGCGATTTTTCAATTCTTCTACCCCATCTCTGTAGTGGTTTTCCGGAAGACCTTCATAATACCCATCTACGAATGCCTCAGCATTTGTTGAAAAGCGCTTCCCACGTACAAATCTTTTGAGGTTTAGGCACAGATGAAAGTCAGATGGAGCCAGATCTGGCAAATAGGGTGGATGCTCTAACAAGTCGTACTTTAATCCACTACATTTTTGCTTCCATTTTTTTAATGTTTGTTCGAGGTATATTTTGAATAGTGTTGGGGATGTAGAGCATCCTTGTAATAGGCCTTTTGATGTTTGGAGTCTTTTCCCTATTTGATGTCCTATTTTTATGTTCACTGTGTTGTTTTCGTAGAGAGCTTTTACTGCGTATATTAGTTCTTTGTCAATGCCTATTTCTTTCATTGCGTTCTATAATCTTTGTCTTGGTAGTGAGTCATAGGCCTTTCTTATGTCTATGAAGGCTAGATGAACGTCTCTATTCTTTGCCAGTTTTTTTCTATTGTTTGTTTTATAGTGTATATGTGGTCTATACATGATTTTCCGGCCGTAAAGCCTGCTTGGTCTTCTCCAATTTTTCCTTTTATATTTTCCTCCATGATATTTTTAATAATTTTTCCATACGAACGTCCCATACTCGATATTATGCTTAGCCCTCTCTAGTTTGTGCATTTTCTGCGGTCTCCCTTTTTAAATATGGACACTATATAAGCTTGTGACCATTCCTTTGGTATTTTTTCTGCATTTATCGCTCTGTGGAACATGTTTCTCAGCAATCGATGTAATTTATTAGACCCGTAGTTAATCATTTCATTTACCACACCCCCAGGCCCTGCAGATTTATTATTTTTGAGTGTTTTTATTGTCTTCTTTACTTCTTCATAGCTCAGTTCTTTCTATTTTATTTCCTTATTCTGTTCTTCTTCAGGGTTCTCTTCTTGGAATTCTTGTCTATCTTCTGTTAGCAGCTTCTTATAATATTCTTTCCACTCGTTTTCTGGGATGTACTCTATATACGTCTTCTCTCTATTGTTAGCCCTTAATGCTTTAATTATTCTCCATGACTCTGTACTTCTAGTTCCTCCTATATACTGTTCTACATGTTCGCACGATTTTTTTCCAATCTCTCGTCCTTTTCTTTGTTTATCATCCTCCTCGTTTCTGCGTTTTTCTCTTTATATATCTGTAGATCTTCTTCTGATTTTGTATTCAACCATTTTTCGTATAGTCTTTTTTTTCCTTTATAGATTCTTTGGTTTTTTTACAGATTCTAATTTTATGTTTCTCATTCTCGTTGTCTTCTTTACCTAATGCTTCTAGGGACGCCTGTTTGATGCATTCTTTTATGTGGTCATACATCTGTTGGAGGTTGTCGTAGTTAAATTCATTTAATGTTTGATAGATAGACAGTATTGACATACGGAACAGAAATGTGGGCCCTGAATCAAGAAATTTTAATTCGCCTACAAGTAGCTTAACGAGCGATGGAAAGGAGAATGTTAGGTGTATCAATGAAGAAATTCTAAGAAGGTTCAAGATAACTGATCTAGCTGAGAGGGTGAGCAGATTGAAGTGGAGCTGGGGTGGGCTGTTTCTGATAATTGATGGACCGACAGAATAATTAACTGGAGGCTCTAGAATGAAAAAAAGAAGTAGATGACCATAAACCCGATGCTCTGCCGACATCAAAAGACTAACAGGATACAACTGGATAAACAAGGGCCAAGATCAAAAAAGATCTATCTAGGGGAGGTTTATGTCCGACAGTGGACTACATGGCGGAAGTGATGATGATGATGACCTATAAATATTATTTTTTTGCTTTCTTAGCTGTCTTCTCTAGTTTCACTAACAGGTTGTGAGGCGATATATCCTAAGATGATAGGAGGAAAATAATTAGTGCTTACCAAAAAAACATTTTCTTTATCTCTGGTGATCCTATTTATATTTTGTAATTCTATTTCTAATTCTATTTAAAAGCAAAATTGATATTTCGAAATTATTGCAAAATTTTTATTCAGTGTCTTGGCTTATCGTATATATTTCTTTCGCTCTGCCATTTGTAACGTTTGTAAATAATTTCGTGCATTTTCAGAAGTTTTTCTTAGATAAATATGTGTCTTTTCTCTCAGTATAACGACTCAGTTTGCCGTTGTTTATGAAAAAAGTTTTATTGTTTTTTTTTCGAATAAAAATTTTTATTTTTATGATATTTGCTTTATATTATTTGAGTTGACAGAGTTGTATTTACATAAAGTGATTTAAGTGGAAGCATCTGACAAGAAGGTAAATCAGTCGAATATAAGAAAGACGTAAGCAATTTGATTTCACGGTAATTTTCATACAATTCTGAGATTGGCTCGATATAACGAGCTAATGCTGTTCTACAAAACGTCTAACACCGATCACTTATGATAGCGGCCATCAAACAACTACACATTGCATCTGTTTGAACCTTTGAACACAACCGTTACAAGAATTACGCGGTTATGCCGCTTAACAAAATTTTCCGGCATTTCATAGAAATTTACCAGACTTATCAAACTACCCTCGTAGATACAACATTGGTATTGTATGTAAACTGAACGTTGACAACCTAGTCCTTTAGTAGGGCTGTGAACAATGCATATTATTTATTTATTTATTGTAACTTCATGAAAACACACATACCTAAACCATTTTGCACTATTTATCCTTTTAATGATCAAAAAACCGGTCAAGTGAAAGTTGAACTTGCGCAATTAGTGTTCCGTACCGTGATTGCCTTGCAAATAAAAAAAAATTATAACTTCACGAAACACTTTCCAAATGAGTTTTCAACAAAGTTTGTTTCCGAAATTTGTTGAAAACTGATGACCTTGAAATTTTTTTTATATACCAGATAAATTATCGAAAGTAAAGAACTCATGATAATTTTTATTCAATTTACACCGTATGGAGAATATTCCAGAATTTTTTCAAAATTTTTTGAATAGTACTTTTCGTTATAAGAAGGGGCAGCGATTTTTGGTAATTTTTTAAAAACAATACGAAGTAAAGTGTGAGCAAGTATTACATTATATATATTTTTGAGCTTTCATTTGACACCCCACTCGATAACCTGGTAAAATAATTTTTTTTTCACTTCCGATTTCACCCCCCAAAACTAACCCCTTAAGTCAAAATTTAACTTTCAAAACTACACGGCTCTGGTGCAGCCATCAATTCCTATATTAGTGCCAAATTTTAACCTTATCAAATAGTTTCGGAGAAAATTGAGTGTGACGGACAGAGAGACGGATAGACAGACGGACAGACATTGAAGTGATCTTATAAAGTGTTCCGTATGGAACACTAAAAAAATATGCGTTAGTTGACAGATAAGTTAAAGTTACACACTGAAATATATAGACTGCCAATGTTACATTATGGTTAGTGTTGGTATAATCCATCGCAAAGTGTTCTTTATTTTGGTAATTAGGTTTATAGTGGAAATAATTAATTTCAATATTATTTATTATTATTTTATAACAAAAATTGTGACCCAATTAATTTTTTAACCTGTTTCTTGGTGTTATTCGTCGAATGCAAATGCAAATCTGAGGCCAAAGTTCGGAAGTTGTGAGTTTTTAAATTAATTCAGATCTAACCAGATAATTCCTCGTAGCAAAGGGACTTGAGTAAGGTTGCTGCTTGTCTCCCACGCTGTTTAAAATTTACTTGAATGAAGCGTTAAAGAGTTGGAGAAGAGCATGTAGTAGAATGAGAGGTAGAGAATGATGAAACAACGCTTTACACTCTTCACTTTGCAGACGACCCGGTAGTAATCCCCTAGGACAAAGAGGACCTAAATTTATGAGAAGAAAGCTAGTCCAAAACTATGAAAGATGAAGGTTAGCAGTAAGCTATACGAAAACTAAATATCTAGATATGGAGAACGGCTTTACTTTAAATGATGGTTAGGTGATTGGTGCTTGTGACCATTATATCGATCTAAGAACAAGAATAGATAGAGAAGGCAGAACATAATCAGAAATAGAAGACAGAATCAGTAATGAAAAAGCCATTATACAACACTCTTCTTTGGTCAAAAAATACTTTAAAAGAAAAGAAGCATTACATCTACTCTGCAATTTTTAAAATTATTGGACTCTGCGGAGGATCCCGGAACAAATATCGAAAGACACAATTTCGAAAGGCCACGAACGGACTAATGTTCGAATGGACAATTGTTCGAAAGGACAATATTTCGAATGGATAAATATTCGATTGGACAGTTTTCCGAAAACTACTTAATTTATCCTTCTTTTAGACAGATAATATTTAAAGTATAATAAATGCAAGAACTAGGTAGGATTAAGTAAAACCGAGGTATAGATATTTATGTTGTATAATAATTATTTGAAGTTATTTAATATGTATTCAGTGACACTTAAAAATAGCCACATATTTTGTCAATTTTGTTCTAAGACATATTGTAGCACTATATAGACATTTATTAGGAAATATACTTACTTAATCCTTATGCCTTTCTACCCCTTGTTAGGAGTGTAAGGCCCGTGGAGTTGAGTTATTCTATATATGTCTTTTCCATATTTCCTTCTATATCCTTCCACCCTGTTTAAATTGCCGATTGCCTCTTTTGTTTCTTCTGTATTAGTTTCTTCCGTTTGTATGAGTTCTGTATCTTGTTCTGGTATTATGTCTCTATGTTGATTTTTGTATGCTTCTCCTTCTAATTTTTTGCATCCATTTCCTTTCCTCTCTGTTTCAGTGATTCTTACATAGTGCATTTGTTGTTCTTCTCTCAGTTCATCCTCTTTTTCGTTTATACCGCTATTATTCCGTGTTCTTAATCTAAAAACTCGATAATTATTTCCCATTTCTTTCTTTCTATTTATTTCTTTGATTATCTTCTTATTTGTATTCATTTTACTAGTCCTCTCTTCCGTATCCTTTATCTTTGTCAAGGTCGTCATCAATCTACCTATCTCTCTCCTTTTTCTCAGTTTTTTGACTTGATAGTCGTAGTATTCTTTGTTTGTTCTTTCAGTTTTTCTTCCTCCATGACCCATTTATATTCTCTTCCTTCGATTACGATTTTTTGATATCCTATTTTCACCCTTTTTTCATTTTTTCTTTCGTTCTCTGCTATATGCTTCAATTTCTTTTAAAGTTCGGGTTCATCTTTTGTTAAATCGGTGTTTATATAAACTCTCTCCCTTAGGTTTCTCAGTTAGTTTTTATTTTTCATTACAGCTTCCTTATCTCCCGTGTTTCCAAGTTCGATCTTGTATATAGTTGCCCTATTTTTATTACATCTTTAATCTGTACTTTTGTGTCCATACTCCTCTCCATAAAATGTTCTACAACCATTTTCAGATCTGGTTGGCTATTCGCTTCAAACCTCATTCCCGATATTACAATATTATTCCTTACGTTGTCTTTTTCTAATCTACTCATCTTCAAATTCATACTTCTCATGTTTTTTCTAATTATCTTATTTTCCTCTTTCAATACTTCATTCTCTTTTTTTAGCCCGTTCAACTCTTGTTGGTATCTCTTCTAATCTTGTTTTGTATCCTTTATATCTGACGTTGGCTCTCTGATCATTTCTCTCAAATTGTCTATCTTATCTTTCGTTTTTCTCTTTCTGTGGTGTTCTTATCAGATTTTTACTCTTCTTGAATAATCCCATTGGCTCTTCTTTTTCTTCGACTCTTCCTCTTTTCGAGTCTCCTGAGGTATAATCATCGCTATCCATTGTCCTTTCTGTTATAAAAACTTTACGCGTGTTCCTCGTATATTTCATTTTCAAACACGGGAGAAAAAGAAAAAAATTATTGTTTATATTTCTTATTACCGTAAACAGTAAAATGATCAAGGTCGTCGCTTATTGTTTCGTTAGTTTCATAGAATTTACAATACAAAATTATTCTTATAAATCTCCAAATTTTTTACTTATTGTCTTAATCTAACACTACACTCTGCTTTATTTCTAGTCCCTCTCGTTTGCAATCGACAAAATAATTAAATAGATCGAAACGCTACCGTATTAATGCTCGTTGAACGAGTTGACTATTGCCGGGCTTTCAATTTACGTATACATACCTCGCGATCCAAGACTCAACTCCTATAAGGAAATATTTACTGCTAAATTACTTAAAAACCCTGCAGGATAATCTACACAAACTTGTTGTAAGACATTTTTTATTCTTAGGTCAAGAGCAATGTATTTTGTTTTTCGATGAGTCTCAGGCAATCCCGGCCGAACTTGTGCTAATTTGGTTTCTGTCAGGGCCTATTCTCTTTGGATGGCTTCAATGAACTTCCAAATACTTGGATGGTAAGCTGATCATTGGCTTTCAAAAGCCATGTGCAATCCTTCTGTGTGATTGTTAGTTTTTGGCATGTCATCCCTAGTCGATAAATAACAATTTCACATTTCAGTAGGAAATATGAGAGGTCTCTGGCGATTTCTTCTGTGTTTCACTTAATCCTTAATTAATAGCTATAACTGAAAGATTGAATAACCCAAGTGCTCAAGCCGTTCTGCAGCTAAATAACACAAAACCCTTCTTTTTAGTGTTCCGTACGGAACACTTATAAGATCACTTCGGTGTCTGTCTGTCTGTCTGTCTGTCTGTCTGTCTGTCTGTCTGTCACACCCGATTTTCTCCGAAACTATTTGACATAGAAAGGTGAAATTTGGTAACAATATAGGAATTGATGGCCTCATCAGAGCCATGTAGTTTTGAGAATTAAATTTTGACTTAAGGGGTTAGTTTTGGGGGGTGAAGTCGGAAGTGAAAAAAAAATTTTTTTACTAGGTCATCGAGTGTGGTGTCAAGTGAAAGCTTGTGAAAACACGAGTAAAAAATATATATATAATATTATACTTGCGCGCACTTTTCTTTGTATTATTTTTTTAAAAATTCGCGAAAAATCGCTGTCCCGGGCCTTATCTCGAAAAGTACTTATCAAAAAATTTCGAAAAAATTCTGGAATATTCTCCACGGGGTGTAGATTGAACGAAAATTATCACGAGTGCATTACCTTTAATAATTTATATGGTATATAAAAAAAAACAAAAATTTCAAGGTCATCCGATTTAAGTAAAGATTGGAAACAAACTTTGTTGAAAACTCATTTGGGGTGTGTTTTGTGAAGTTATCGATTATTTTATACAACCGTAACATAAATTTTGACTTAAGGGGTTCGTTTTGAGGGGTGAAATCGGAAGTGAAAAAATTTTTTTTTTACTAGGTCATCGAGTGTGGTGTCAAATGAAAGCTTGTGAAAACACGAGTAAAAAAATATATATATAATGTAATACTTGCGCACACTTTTCTTCGTATTACTTTTAAAAAATCGCTGACCCCTACTTTATCTCGAAAAGTACTGATCAAAAAATTTTGAAAAAATTCTGGAATATTCTCCACGGGGTATAGATTGAACGAAAATTATCACGAGTGCATTACCTTTAATAATTTATTTGGTATATAAAAAAAAAAAAAAAAAAAAAATCAAGGTCACCAGTTTTCAGTAAAGATTGGAAACAAACTTTGTTGAAAACTCATTTGGGGTGTGTTTTGTGAAGTCACTGATCATTTTATACCATCCTAACAAAAATTTTTATTTTAAAAACATCAACGTACGGAACACTAATTGTGCAAGTTCAACTTGCACTTGACCGGTTTTTTAATATGGTTTTTGTAGGTACCTAGTAAAATTCCCTTATTACTGATTATTTCTATAAAATGTTTTGAAAAACAAATGTATATTATATTATATTCCTAAGTGTCATTGTATACGTATTAAATAACTTCAAATAATTATTATACAACAAAAATATCTATACCTCTGTTTTACTTAATTTTACCTAGTTCTAGCATTTATTATACTTTAAATAATATCTTTCTAAAAGAAGGATAAATGAAGTAGTTCTCGAAAAACTATCCATTCAAATATTTGTTCATTCGAAATATTGTCCGTTCGTACAACTGTCCATTCGAACATTAGTCCGTTCGATTATATGGCTTTCGATAATTTGTCTTTCGAAATTGTGTCTTTCGATATTTGGTCCAGACCCGCTCTAGGGCTGCAAAGTTGGCAGTCGACCAAAAGTTTAAAACAGAAACTTCTTGTTCTCGAAATGGACTACTGAATAAGATCGGCTGGTATATCAAGAATGGATAGATTCAAAAACGAAAGAATAACAAAAATCATGAAGGTAACAAGAACAATAATAGACGATATCCCCCCAAAACAATTAGTCTGGTACGGGCACATAGACAGCACAAGTGCTGCAAGGAAGTCCCTAAAGCGATACAGGAGCGACATATGTGAGGAAAAAGCGATTGACGTTGTTCTTGAATCGCTGTAAATTATTCCAAAGGGATGATGTTTTCTATATACGAGTAAAAGGCTGCTTGAAAAGCGTTGTACGAGGAGTAACAAGCTGAACTTCATACCGATGTTAGCGCTAAGTGTATCTCTAACATGCACCGCTCTGGGAGGAATCAAGCGGGCTACATCCTTCGAACACTTTCCATGAAAATACTTGTAGAATAGACTCAAGTTGCTTACCGTTTTTCCATGTTCCAGCGAATCAAGGCCTCCGGTCAGTTCCGGGTCTCCTTGCTATGCCTGCAACATGTTCATGCCAGGACATATTTGCTCCCAAATTAACGCCCAACAAATTGAGTGACGATGTTAGAGGAATGGAGTGCCCCGACATAACTATGTCGGGTTCAGCTACGTTAACGTTTTTAGAAAAAACTACCCCCTGGGTTTTTGTAGCGTTAAATTCCACTTGATTACTGTCACCCCAAGATAGAATTTCTTCCAGGTCTTTGTTAAGTTGGATGAGTTCCTACTGTCTGCGGATATTCGTCTGAGTAGCCGATGTCCGAGCGTTCAAAGTGAATGAAAAGATAAGCGTACTGTCATCTGCAAAGCTGTAGATTGGATTCGCGGTCCTTTCCAGCAGATCGTTAATGTAAATAAGAAAGAAAGTAGGAGACCGAATGCCTTGGATATGTCAAGAACAACCGCTCGAGATTCTCCAAAGTGTTCAATTGCGTTATTCCAAACATGTTCCACATAATTCACAAGATTTCCTGTTGATCTATGTTTACGAAAGCCATAATAATGTTAAATTCTTCAAGATATTTTAGAAGATGCTGATTGATAGTGTTTTCCATGACTTTCGATATTATTGAAAGCAGTGCGACTGGTCGGTAGTTATTTGGCAAGGTCTTTTTGCCTTTTTTATCAGCTGAATTGTGGCACATTTCCAGCAGGAAGGAAATATTCCCTTTCTGTAGGATAGGTTGAAAAGTCTACAGATAACTGGTGTTAGTTCCCTCTCACAATTTTTGAGCACTATGAGAATAGTAGGTGGTGTTTTTCCTTGCAAATCGACAGTAGAATGTGAAGCAAAGAGTTCAGCAAACAAGCTCGCTTTCTCAACAGGTGTCGTTGCAATAGAATTATCTGGCTGTGTGAGTGGTGGTATGGTGGATTTGGTGAAATTTTGACTAACTGCTTTAGCAACTGACCAAAAGCACCTAGAATTATTGGGACAAGCGAAAAAAATGGTCTAAATCTAACTATTAAACAAGCGAGATATGACTTTTATTAAAAACATAATATTTTCAAAATCGACTAATATATTTTTCTTAAAATAAATGTATGTATCAAAAATTTAATATTCCTTTATTCTATTCAGCAGCTTACGTATTGATTCCCAAAAACTAGGTAAATAACCAATTGTATAAAAGTAATATGACGCAAATGAAAGGTAATATTGATAAAACGGGAAATAAATCATATTGCCGAACATCAGCAACTCAATACCTGCGGTAATAAACATCATTATGACATAATTCGGTAGATAAATCACAAGAGAACATAAATTCTAAGATAAGCAAGCTAGACAAAAAGATTTGGGAGGGATTATTTACATTATTTTTGTAAAAAGGGAAAAGAGTGAAAAAAATTTTTACAGAAATTTTGGAGGTATCAGCCTACTTTAGATGATGGACAAAAAAGTGGCGAATTAAGTTTAAATAAAACTGCAAGAATGGCTGTGAACTCGTGGGATGAACTAGAATTGTGCCATGATAAAGAGATTAACAAAGTCACAAAAAACTTTATTTAATAAAACTTCGGATAAAAAGTCTTATTAAATAAAGTTTGAGTCTCCAAGTAGCAGAGTAAATTTATTTTAAATTACGAGAATATCTTTAATGGAGAATTAAAATGAATACTTATAGTTTGGTCATTTTGGGTTTATTCTTTTTAACTATATAAAAACAAATATAATAGAAATGACAACAAAGTTTAATAAGTCAAGTTTGATCATCAAGGAGGTAGTAGTAGTAGTAGTAGTAGTAGTAGTAGTAAATAGTTAAGTGAGTGGATGGTACATTGTGTCCCTGGTGTCACCTAGATCTAAAAGTTCTTCTGTGATTCCCTACTGTCAGGGTCGCAGCCCTAGTCCGGCATTTTCTGCCAAGAGACATAGGCTACTTACCCTGACCTCTCGTAGATCTTTGGGTTCACAGAATAGTTGACCCCAGTATCTATAACTCTTGACCATTAGTGCACGATATTCGCAGAATTTGTATACTGTCCTCGCTTTCTCCCTCGCACAGCCGACATGTCTTCCACTCAGCCAGTTTGAGGTTATATAGATAGGCCTGTAGTGCCACATGTCCCGTAAGGAGTCCTATGCTCAGACGTAACCTTTGTTTTGACATCGACAAGAGTTCCTTTGTTCTGCCTGTCGTAGTTTGTTTCATAAGGAGTTTGGCTTGATGACACCCCGCTCCTGTACTCCAAGAGAGTTGGTGTTCTTTATCCAACTATTCCCTGATTTTGTTTTTAACGAAACTAATGGAACTCCTACAACATGTTTAGGTAGGTCCTCCAAGATGCCTCTTTTGGCGAGTTCATTTGCTATTTTATTTCCAGATATGCCTTGGTGACCTGGTACCCACATTAGGGTAACTTCGTTGTTACCTCCTAATGTGTTTAGTTTTTGTACACATTTCCTGATCAGCAAGCTGTCCGTGGTGGATTTGACAAGAGCTTGTATAGTTGCTTTACTATCGCAGCGGATTAAAATTTTCATATTATTTGTCCCTTCCGAGATTTGTATTTTTACACATCTGAGGATGGCTAACACCTCAGGTTGAAAAACCGTAGCCATATTGCCCATGAGTACACTTTCCCTGTGGTTTAATTTATGACAAAAGATTTCCTCCCCAAAGCGGCCCTTAGCTCCCGAACCGTCAGTATACAAAATGTCGGTATTCGGCCTGTTCAGGAGCTTTTGCGTGTCCTTCCTCTCAGGGATATGAAAAAAAAAGACTTAATCAGTTGTCTTGTTTTCGTAATTTTATCTTGTTTTAAGAAAAATGGGTGTTAATGGAGGACCTGAGTGTTCCCTGTCCCCATTACTCCATTCGCTTTGATCAAGGAGGTAACCACATATAATATATTTTTCTTCTTCTTCCTCCTTTGCGTAGGTACGATTTTTTTTATGGGCTTAGCACATGTGCTGCAGGGAAATCCTTAAAGCGCCACAGGAGCTACGCGTGTGCGACAGAATCAGTTCACGTTGGCCTTATATCGCTGTAAATTATACTCGGTGGGAAACACAGTCCTGGACATATCATTTCATATAGACGAGTTTCTTCATGTGGTTTATTGTAAAACAACCGAACATAGCCAAAGCCCATATTTCAGCAATCTCTTCTTCTGTTCTCTTACTCGTCCATCCATCCGGAGACGCGTTTCGTCGTATCACGGCTCATTAGTCGGGCTAGGAATGACAAACAAGAGAACGGAACTTCTAGTACTTATTCCGGTGCTTGCGGAATACAAGAATGATAAGATACAACGAATTGTACCAAATATGCATACTTAGTACTTAATCGGAGGCTGATACAGCAGCCACAAGCCGACAGAGTTGTTGGTATAGCCAACACTAAAGGCAGGCAGTGTAATTTGCGAGGGATTAACCTCATACCTTATGTGGTTTGTTTGTCGATCCTAGCCCGACTTATGAGCTGTGATACGACGAAACGCGTCTCGGGATGGGTGGACGAATAAGAGAACAGTAGGTAGACTGCTAAATATGGGCTTTGCCTATTTTCAGTTGTTACAAAAACCTACATAAGGTCTGAGGTTGTTTCCCCACAAATCGCGCTGCCTGCCTTTAGTGTGGGCTGTATCAACGATTCTGTCGGCTTGGGGCTGCTGTGTCAGCCTTTGATTGAGTACTAGATATGCGTATTTGGTACAATTCGTGATATCTTACCAATGAGTTTCTTCATATCATATATCACGGTTGCTGGTCAATCAGGCGAACAGCCATCTTTTGAATAAAATCCAACGAATACAGTGTATGTTTGGGAGGAGAGCCCCAAACATGGAAGCAGTATTTCGTAGTTTGAGCTTCGTACAAAATTAACAGATGTGGGGTGTAAAGCTTTCTTGTTGGAAATAATATTTCCAGCTTTTGAGAAGCTCTTGCTATGCTTGCAACATGTTCATGCCCAGACATTTTTGCTCCCAAATTAACGCCCAGCTAATGGAGTGACGATACTAGAGGAAAGGAGTGCCCCGACATACCGATGTCGTAAACTTTTTTAGAAAAATCTGCCACCTAAGTTTTTGTAGCACTAAATTTTACACGGTTATTGTCACACCAAGATAGAATTTCCTACTAGATCTTCGTGAAGTTGAACGACTTCCTGCTGTCTGCAGATACTTACATAAGTAGTCGAAGTTTGAGCTTTCAAAGTGAATAAAGGAATAAGCGTACTGTCATCTACAAAGCTGTAGATTGGATTCCTGGTCCTTTCCAGCAGATCGTTAATGTAAATAAAGAGAGTAGGAGGTCGCTTTTTTTTTTATCGCTCACCTCCCCGCTTCAGTAGGCATTTTACCCTTTTGGCATATCCCAAGGATATCGGTGAGGATGTCGTAATACCCGTCAACGTTGTTCGAGTGCCGAAACATACATTTTTGTATTTCACGGTATCTTTTAAACGACGCGGTAGTGTTGCCACGGTTGTTATTTGTATTTTTGCAAACAACTACTACCTATGTGATGGAGCTTTGGGGCATTCCGGCGTTGATAGTGAAAGTGAAACAATCCGACGACTGCCACTCGTAAAGAACGCTCTGTGAGGAAACGCGAGAGCCATAAACAAAATTTGTCAGGCATACCATAAGAGCGTAGTTTACCCAACAATCCGTCATGCCAAACACGATCGAATGCCTTGGATATATTCACTCGAGATTTTCCAAAGTGTTTAATTGCGTTGTTCCAATCATGTGTTATATAAGTTCAAAGATCTCCTGTGTATCTTTGCTTACGAAAGCCATATTGATGGTAGCTAATAATATTCAATCCTTTGAGATATTTTAGAAGATGCTGATTGATAGCCTTTTCCATGACTTTCGATATTATTGAAAGCAGTGGGACCTGTCGGTAGTTGGGCAAGGGTTCGTGCGTTTTTTGGATATCGGTTGAACTGTGGAATAGGGTGAAAAGACTATACAAAAGTGATGTTAGTTCTCTCGCGCATTTTTTGAGTATTCCGCCAGCGCGAGAAGCTTTTTTGATGTTTAGCTTCATTAAAATACGTTTTAAGATACGCTATCCGAACACAATATCGGGCATCTGTGACTGCACTATGAGAAGATTTTTTTGCAGGAAATCGACTTTAGATTGTGAACCAACAAGCTCAGCTAACAAGTTGGCTTTCTTAACTGATGTACTAATATTATCTGACCTTGTGAGTGTTCGTATAGTGAATGTACTGACATTTTGACTAATAGTCTTAATAACTGACCAAAAAAACCTGAAATTGTTAGGGCAGGCTAGAAGTTTGTTTTTTAACTCTTTGATTGTGTGCCTCCTTGGTTTCGTCGATAATATTTCTTTGCATCTGTTCCGGGCACGAACAAGATATTTCGATTCTTCGACAAAGAGATGTAAACGTCAGTTGAAATGGAAACCTTCTTAGCGCAGTCAGATGGGTCGTCGAACGTCTAACCAAGGGAAAGTTCGAAAATATTTAGCAAATTAGTAGTCCAAAATCTTGCGCGGTATAGGCCTCTCTATCACTGATCGGTAGGATACCATACGATGTCGAAAGCAGTTTATGGCTCGAATAATCTAACGGCCAATTTACGGTGACAGTGTAAATATCTGGATTGGTGGTTAAAAACAGGTCAAGATTACCAACTGATTACCATATTTGTCAATCTTACATTGGGAGGGTTGCGAGTACAATATTTTTTTATTCTGTTATTCTCTATGTATATGTTTGTTCCATTCTATCGTTCTGCTTGGCACGCTGTTATTTATTTTATCTGTTTTGCATATATGTCTAATATTTTCGCTGCTGAATTTTCTCACACAATCAATAATTTTTTTTATGTTCAAAGGAGCATTTTTGTATTATTTATTAGTTACAAACATTTATATTTGGCAAAACAGATAAGTAGTCCGTATCATCCACCATATTTAATAAGCTGATTTAGAATTGATTGAAGCTTACTATTAACGAGGTTTTCAGCTGGTAATTATTGGTAGTATAACTCTCTCGTTATTCTGATAAATTGTGATTTCTTAAAATCTTTCAGAGAGAGGTTCATGGTTGACTTAATGAACAGCTTTTTAATAGTTAATAAGGGAGATATATATATATATATATATATATATATATATATATATATATATATATATATATATCTGATCTTTGGTTGCAGCATTCCTGTTTTAATTTTATAAAAAAACCATCAGAGCCCGCGGCTCCGCTCGCGTGAACTTGATTCACTACTATTCCTTATGTTACGTAAGGTAATAAAATATCTGCCATTATTTCCGCTTATCTCCCATTATTTCTCCTTATCTCCCATTATCTCTACATAATTTTTATTATCTAGGTTTATCTCTGCCCATCTCCCATTATTTCTCCTTATCTCCCATTATTTCCCCTTATCTTCCATTATCTCACCTTATCTCCCATTATCTAGGCATATCTCGACTTATTTCGCAATATTTCTCTCCTTATCTTCCATTATTTCTCCTTATCTCCCATTATCTCACCATAACTCCCATTATCTAGACTTATCTCTGCTTATCTCCCATTATTTCTCCTTATCTCCCATTATTTATACTTATCTCCCATTATCTCACCTTATCTCCCATTATCTAGGCTTATATCGAATTATATAGAACATATGTATAAATTTATAAAAACACGTAAATCGGATAAGTGGTTCTCCAGTGATAAGCGCACTAACGGACAGACAGGCAGACAGAGAGACGTTGCATTTTATATATATTATAGATATAGATTTATATTATTATATAACCTGGCCAAAGAATATATGTATGAATTTAAAAAAGACATGTAGATCGGATAAGTGGTTTTCGCGTGATAAACGCAATGGACAGACAGACAGAGAGACATTGCATTTTATATATTATAGATTATACATATTCTCTGCTACATAATATTGTTCCATATTTAATGGTTTAGGCCCAGGGATGTCAAAGATACGGCCCGCGGGCCGCATCCGGCCCTCGGGACGTATCAATAAGGCCCGCGATCGCAATGTGTCACAGAAAGAAGAATCATGTTTTTTAGAGCCGTATATTATATACTATATAATTAAATAATTCAGTACATTTTTTTTATTTGAATCTGGCCCGCCTACACATTCTAAATTTAATATATGGCCCTCTGCAAAATTGAGTTTGACACCTCTGGACTTTAGGCTGTATATTGCAAGGGAACGCAAACTTTTTTCCGACTTCATTCACTATTATCGTCACTGCTCATTCCTTATGCTACCTATCGTAATAAAATATAACCTATAACCTGGCCAGAGAACATATGTATGTTTTAAAAAAAATAAGTACGTAAATCGGATAAGTGGTTCTCCAGTGATAAGCGCACTAACGGACAGACAGAGTACATTTTCATTATTCCTTAATAAAGCTGAATGGTGTTTTATTACTCATATTTTCGCATTATTTACTTACTCTTTAGTAAATTATTTGAAAAATGTTTTAAGAGCGGGATGTATCGAGCTTATATGCCTGCAGTCCTCGTAATTTTTGAAACTGGTATTCTTAGGAATTACAACAAAACTGGACTATAGGAAATTTCTCAATGTTTATTCTGAGTATATAAGGTTGAATAGTGGGGTAAGTTATTGTACATTGTGAAAAGCATATAAGTATTCTAAAAATATTTTTAACAATTGCGTTATTTTACATCAAAATAGATAAATACAGTACTCAGGACGAATAAAGAACTTTCCAAAACATTCCAGAAAGTCCTGACAACAAAATGTTCAATATCATTGAAATTATACGTGAATAAACAATATTTAAAAATATCAGACACAGGAGTGTGGATTTATTCAATAGGGCTTTATATTTAAAACTCTATTTAAATTCAAGGGTTTTTAGGTAAACCATGTGTGTTTTGAGCGAATTTTCGCGTTTTGACGAGCTGACACAGCGGGTGTGCTGTGAAACCACATTATTTTAGGGGATTTAAAAGCGTACAGCTTTGCATGATAATAATAAAAAAAAAATTAATGAAATCTGCCAAATTGTGTTAAATTAAAAGTAGGAGGGGAGAAATTACCTATACTTGGAAATAAGCAAATAGATATAATAAAGTTGAAGATTAAAATTACCACATTATTTACAAATAATATAAAAAACCGGCCAATTGTAAGTCGGACTTGTACATTTAGTGTCCCGTACGGTGATTGCTTTTAAAATAAAATAAAATCCTTACCTCTTCTTCTTCTTCTAGCCATTCTCTATCCTTTGTGCTTATGTGCTTTCATATGTCCCTGTTTTGAGCAATTTTATACCAATTGAACCCCGCTGATCTTTTAATAACGTCATATCAACGTTGTTGGAGTCTGCCAGTACTTATTTTTCCCTCCATGGTCTCCATTTGGTCACAATTCGGCTACAGCTATCAGTATTTCTTGCCACATGGCCAGTCCAGTTCCACTTGAGGGAATATATCCTCTCAATTATGTCTTGGACCCCTGTTTTCTCCCTGATCGAATCGTTTCATTTGCGGTCCCTAAGTGATATACCTAGGATTTCCCTTTCAATTGCTCTCTAATGAACATGCAATTTTCTAATTATTTTCCTTGCCAAAACCCAAGTTTCGTTATCATATGTTGTTACTAGTAGAATACATTCGTTATATATTTTACTTTTAAAGGCAGTTTGGACTGAAAGAGTTGCTTCATTTTACTGTAAGCCGCCCATCACAGGCGTATCCTTCGATTGACTTCCAGTTCTTGATTCAATTTTCCGAGTGTCCTGTAACAAATATACATATCCACTTGTCGTCCGTGTATGGATATTACGTCATTAATGATTGTTTGTTCATTCGTCATGAATTTGGTTTTTGTGATGTTCTTCTCTATACCGACCTTTTTTTGCTTCAGTTTATAATTCTTGGACCATTTCTTTCAATTTGATTTCATTTGTGCGATATCATTAGCAAATCTTAGGTGGTTGAGTCTCTTTCCGAATATGTTAAGTCCCCTGTTTTGCCAGTGAACATTCTTGAAGATATCTTCTAGTACCAGGGTGAATATTTTGGGTGATATGATGTCACCCTGTGTAACACATCTCTTTATTTTTACTTCCTTGGTATCCTCGTGTAATCTTACTTTCAGTTTTGATTGTTCATTGATTTTTGTCAGTATGTTAATATACCTTGGATCGACTTTTGCGTTTTTCATCGCTTTCTGAATTGCCCAGTATTCCACTGTGTCAAAGGCTTTTCGGAAGTCGACAAGTGCCATCCAGGCTGTGATATTGTATTCAGTTACCTTCTCTATAAGTTATCTGACCATGTGCAGATGTTCGATTATAGTAAATCTTTTTCGGAAGCCTGCTTGTTCTTTGGGTTCATAATTTTCAAACTTCTTGTCTAATCGGCTTGTGGTTATTCTCATGAATAGTTGGTATATTTGCGATAGAACACTTATTGGCCTATAGTTCTCCAAATTGCTAGAATCTCCTTTTTTGTATATCAAGATAAACTATTGCAGTTTCCCAATCTTTTGGTATCACTCCTTCGATTAGACATTTATTGAAGAGTTTCTTTAAGCTCTTTTCCATTTTTAATTTAGTTGAACCAGCATGCACAAATTACCAGGCGAATAAGGCTGGTATGGGCAGCTTTTGTGAAACTAGGACATATCTTAAAAAGTAATACAATACCCATAAACCTAAAGACTAAAGTTCCTGTGTTCTACTGGTCAGCACATATGGATTGAAAACAATGTGTCTCACTAAAGCAATTGTTAAAAGCTCGTGACTTCACAGAGTGCTATGGAGAGAAGCATGCTGGGTAACTCCCTTAAGGATAGAATTTCTAACGAGCAGATAAGGAGACTAACCAAAGTCACTGACTAACTCTCGAGGCGGCAAAGATAAAGTGGCGATGTGACAGATGAGTGTACAGGATAACGGAATGGAGAATCAGAGAAACAGGAAGAAGCATTGGACATCCGCAGAAACGATGGGTCGATGAGCGAATGTAGCAAGCATGCAGTGGTTAAAGGTGGCAAAAGACGGGGAAGTATGATAGAGATTAGAAGAGACCTACTTCCAGGCGTAGACAGACTTAGGTTGAGAAGAAGAAGAAGATTGTCTTTGCAAAATGGCTTTTTGATACACACAAAACAGTATTGATAATTATATAACTGATGTATCAGTAAACAAAGCGATAGTACATATGAATGAAATAAATCTGACATAAAGTTGGTTCTAGTTGATTCACGATGATGATTTATTAAATCTTTTTGGCCTCTTCGGCTTGTATCATGGTTTAAGAGTAATCCTAAAGGCTTACTTAATAATTAATATTTGAATGCCGTCATTTAGAGTGATAGGCTTTTTTTATCATAAAAAAACTAAAATGCTTGTATTTCTGTGGGTTATAATCGCATTATTTGTGTCATACCCGATTTTAACCTAAAAGACTCAATGTATCTGGTTTTCGATGTAAACTACTCAAACCTTAGTGTATTACCCTCACTTAGGTCCCACCACTTGGTGGGACCCTCGGTGTCAATTACGACAATCGGTTGATGTGGGAAGACTATATTGCATATATCCGATGATGTCTAGAAGAAATGAAATGTCTACAAAAAATTAGCTCTGAACTTATAAACAAATAATTTGGATGAAAAATCTTGAGTGCTACTTATAAAAATAAATAGACCTGCCTTTTCGTGTGTTATTCTCAGATCAACGTAAATTTTTTTTAGAATAACCATACCTTTACTTCTGTCAGTACATCTAAAACTTTCGAAAATTAACAATTCATCATCAATTTATAGGATTATGAAATATTTTCCGCTCAGTCACAGTAACACATAGTCCTTAGTCGAGGTTAGTCGGGCCTTTGTCCTGACCAGCTAAATCTATCTATAATTGTCAATTCAAGCATGTACTTTAACCAATCATGTATGACTAGAGATAACCGTTGGTTAAATTTGAGCTGCATGACTGATTTTCAGACCATCGGCCTTTTACTTTGTGTTTTGTTCTTTCGAAGCACGTGCTAAATTTTTCCCTTTAGAGCTTTGTGTCAGGGTTTCCTGGTTGTAAATAAGTCTGGATAAATAAACTTTATTTCAGGCTGTTTTATTCCTTTATAATGTTCTTTCAAATTAAAATACTGGAAATATTAGAAAAGTTGGTTATCTAATCATGACAGATTTTGCTGTTATAGGATATAATCAATTACTGTCATGGAATTCCCAAAATACCGTCAAATACTAAAACAATTTTGTTTAATTGTTTAATAATCCTTAGATATACCTTTGATGTAGAGTTTTACGAGAGGCGGTTGATTAATTGATAGATAAATCATTTTTTCCCTTTGCTATAGGCGCTTAAGGGCGTTTATATACATGTATATAATATATATATATATATATATATATATATATATATATATATATATATATATATATAATATGGAGTTGAGATTCGGATCGCGATGTGTGTACACGTGAATCGAACGCCCAGCAATGGTCAACTCGTTCAACGAGCATTATTACTGTAGTGTTTCGATCAATTTAATTATTTTGTAGATTGCAAACAAGAGGGACTGAAAATAAATCAGAGTGTAGTATTAGAATAAGACATTAAGTAAAAAAAAATTTGGAGATTTATGAGAATTATTTTGATTTATTTGATCATTTTACTGTTTACGGTGATAAGAAATATAGACAACAATTTTTTTCTTTTTATCCCGTGTTTGAAAATGGAATATACAATGAACACACGTAAAGTTTTTATAACAGAAAGAACAATGGATAGCGATGATTATACCTCAGGAGACTGGAAAAGAGGAAGAGTCGAAGAAAAAGAAGAGCCAGTGGGATTATTCATGAAGAGTAAAAAGCTGATAAGAACACCACAGAAAGAGAAAAAACGAATGAGTAGATAAGACACACAATTTAATAGAAATGATCAGACAGCTAATGTCAGAAATAAAGGATATAAAACAAGATCAGAAGAGATACCAACAAGAGTTGAAGGAACTAAAAAAGAAAAACGAACTATTGAAAGAGGAAAATAAGATAATTAGAGAAAAACATGAGAAGTATGGATTTGAAAATGAGTAGACTGGAAAAAGACAACGTAAGGAATAATATTGTAATATCGAGAATAAGTTTTGAAGCGAATAGCCCACTAGATCTGAAAATAAATGTAGAACATTTTATGGAGAGGAGTATGGACACAAAAGTACAGATTAAAGATGTGATAAAAATAGGAGCGACTATATACAAGATAGAACTTGGAAACACGGGAGATACGGAAGCAGTAATGAAAAATAAAAACAAACCTAAGAGAGAGAGACTTTATAAAAACAACGATTTAACAAAAGATGAACGGGGAAATTCAAAAGAAATTGAAGTATATAGTAGACAACGAGAGAAAGAATGGAAAAAGGATGAAAATAGTATATCAAAAAATCGTAATCGAAGGAAGAGAATATAAATGGGACATTGAGGAAGAAAAACTGAAAGAACAAACAAAAAACACTACGACTATCAAGTTAAAAAACTGAGAAAAAGAAGAGAGATAGGTAAATTGACGACGACCCTGGCGAAGATAAAGGATACGGAAGAGAGGACTAGTAAAATGAATACAAATAAGAAGATAATCAAAGAAATAGATAGGAAGAAAGAAATAGGAAATAATTATCGAGTTCTTAGATTGAGAATATGGAGTATATATAAACGGAAAAGAGGATGAACTGACAGAAGAACAACAAATGCACTATGTAGGAATCACTGAAACAGAAAGAAAAGGAAATGGATGCGAAGAATTAAAGGAAAAGCATACAAAAATCAACATAGCGACATAATACCGGAACAAGATACAGAACTTATACAAACAGAAGAAACAAAAGAGGCAATCGGCTTGTGAAAACACGAGTTCAAAAATATATATGATGTTATAGTTGCGCACACTTTTCTTGTTATTATTTTAAACAAGTCTCGTTCCCCGACCCTATCTCGAAAAGTACTGATCAAAACATTTTGAAAAAACTCTGAAATATTCTTCATAAAGTGTGGAATGAGCAAAAATTATCGCAAGTGCATTACGTTTGATACTTTGTCTGGTATCAAAAAAAACTATGTGCCTCTATGACATCGAGGAGGTTTCTCGACAGTATGGTGGAGATAAATATATTTTCAGTACCGCGCATCGAGCCTCTAGAGATAAAATAATTTTATGTTATTTGTTTATAATTAAATAAATATTTAGGAAGTAAATATTTATTTTATACTTTTACTACAAGATTCTAGATTGAGCTAGATTGATTTATTAGCTATTAGGTAGCTAAGATGCTATAACTATTATACGTTTTAGACTAAGAAAAAAAAACGTGAAAATATCTTAAGATATATACACGTCAGGAAGTTTTTGTCTTATTCTGATTGGTTTGATTAGCCTGCTGAGTCAGTATCTGACTAGATATGTTTGTAACCTGGGCTCTTAATTCTGTTATTGAAAACTCATTTGGAGTGTGTTTTGTGCAGTCACTGTTCATTTTATACCTGAAAGACAGTCACAGTACGGAACACTAATTGCGCAAGTCTAACTTGCACTTGACCGGTTTTTTCTTAATGTTTCGGTTAGTCATCCAACCGTTTTAGTTTAGTTAATATTAGGATTTTCGCAATGATCCGTTTTTTTCTGATTATCTTGCAACGCAAATATATATATATATATATATATATATATATATATATATATTATATATATATATATATATATATATTATATATATAGAGAGAGAGAGAGAGAGAGATTGATTCTTTATTTGAACTTTATAAACCTTCCAAATATTGCATATAAAGGCATCTGGAAGCTTGATAAAGATTCAAATCATTCCCACTACCTTCTACCTGCTATATCCACGTTAAGGATGGTATTCCCTGTGAATATACGTATGGTGAGTATTATAATAATATAAAAATTAAAATATGTTTCCAAAATATCTAAATTATTGTTAGCCAAAGGTGTAACTAACCTATAAACACCCCTCTGGTGTCTGTCAGAGCCAGTAAAGACCACTTAAAAGAGAAGAATGGATAAGGATATGTAGGGACGAGGATGGTTTTAAATTAATGTAATTTAAATTAATGCTTTTAAAGAAATTACAGATGTTTGAAACTCTCTCTTCTTATTACTTTTAGAAGTTGTCAGGGCCACAATATATTGTATATTGATAATTTGTCAAAAAAATCCGAGTAGTTCTTGGTTAATCTGCAGAGAGATAACACATCATTGATACGGTGTTGAGAAATCGAAATTTAGGAACAAATCATACTGTTTTTCCAATTTTGTTAAGGAGATTATTAATTATTACGGCTGAATATGTTTTGACTCACAGAAACTAGACCTCAGTGGTTTTATCTGAATTTAGTAAATCTACTATACTGACGATAGAAATCGTGAAGATTTATATGTTTTAGATTGTTAAGGACAGATTTTGAGTCGAAACATATCAACATATCCTTTAATTTAAAGCAAAAGGCTAACTTTAGGGTATGGTATATATGGCTGCCCCTTTGGCATAAAAAAAATGCTCATTTAAAATTGTTGGTAATTATGGCTGCTCAGTTAGTCGTTTGTGTGGAATCAGGCTTCTGTATTACCCAACGACTTGAAAAAAGAAGATCAGTTAATAGGGAAACACACTTAGTTTTTATTGATTTGGCAAAGGCATTTACGGTACCAATTAACAGATTATTTGAAGTACTACAGCAAACCAACATTAATGCCACTGTGTAAAAGCCATATATACATATTAGGAAAGGATATATAAAAAACCGGGATGAACTTTGGCTCGCATTAAAACAAGAATGGGAAAAAATACCACCCGATTTTTGTGCTAGGCTTATTGACTCTATGGGCCGAAGATGTCAATCAGTGATTGACGTAAAAGGATATTCCACTAAATATTAAATATTTTCGACATCTTAGTCATCTTGGTGGAATTTTTATTTTCTAACAAAAATATTTACATACTTTTATTGTGTGCGTAATTTCCTTACGTTAAAAACTAAGCACATTTCAAATAAACAATAACTGTTTTAGTCTTCAAAATGCTTTTTAGCATGCGCACGATTAATAAATAAAATATTATAATTGTAAACCGTTTAAAGGTTAAGACTAGAGATGAGAATTTAAATGTTTCCATACTTTTCTCCGTATATATGTATATGTATATATATATATATATATATATATATATATATATATTATATATATATATATATATATATATATATGCATATAGATATATATATATATATATATATATATATATATATATATATATATATATATATATATATATATATATATGATAATTACGCCTAAGAAACCGGAAAGCTGCACTTAGTTGGAGTGTGTAAATACGAGTAGTAAATTATTTTGGAACATTTCCCGAGATATTCGTTAAAATAATGACACAATATTTTTAGTCTGCGTTTCAACAATACACATACAATTCATTCTACAGCAATCACTGACTTCCGTCTGTTTTCTCGTTGTTTTTTCTTTATCCCCTTTTTATATGCTAAACATACATAAACAAATCTTTTTATTGAATAACCCAATCGTAAGTCTCGGCCGTGGAAATAGGCTTTAAGGATGAAAATAAATTTTGTTAAAATCATTTTTATAAAACATATTTTATTTAAAAAAAAAAGCTGTTTATTTGCTCAGTGTAATTGAAATGTCACCGAATACAAATTTTCCTGACAGTGAGCTTTTTATGTGATTTATTTTTTTTTATGTTTCATATGTATTACATATCAGCATGTAATCATGGCTCCGATTGCGTGGATTATATGATTTGCACTATTGAAGCAATATAAGATATAAAAAAGTCATAAAAGTCCCATTACTTGTATACCTACTGTTAACCCAAACTAACGTAACGTTTTATCACATACCCATTTACAATAAAAGTTGAAAAAGTAATTTTCTGTAATTTCACATTCGGTCATTTATATCGTACATAATTAATTAATAATAAGAGTCTACACCTTGCTTTCATAGACTTAAAAAAAGCATTTGACAGTGTACCTAGAAATAAAGTATGGAAAAGCCTAGAAAACAAAGGAATAAACAAAAAGACAATAAGAATAATAAAGGGAATATACAGCAACAATGTGCAGTATGTAATAAAAAACAATATGAAGTTGGAGGGATTTACAATACAGGAAGGTTTGAGGCAAGGAGGAAGCTTGAGCCCAACATTGTTCACTGTATACATGGGTGAAATAATCAAGAAGTGCGAAATAAAAGTGAAAAGAATGACAATAGGATACTGGAAGCTGAAAAGAATAGAAGTATCTGAAGCGGCTTTATATATATATATATATATATATATAATTAATTAACTATTCGCTATATATTTGTGCATTTTCAAAATATACTGGTGAGCAAAAAAAAAACGATTCAAACTATTTGGCTTTATTTAACACGGATTCTAGACGTTACTGTTCATATATTTTTACGGATTTTAGTATCATTTGAAAGCCCATTTTATCCTCTTTCAAATGATACCAAATTCCATAGTATACCTCATGCATTTTACTGATTAAAATGATTGAAAGGGGAAACAAGGAGAACAAGGATTGAAAATAAGGGTAAGAGAAAAGAAAAAAATTACAAATTTTAAGTTTAAGAATTAGATTTATTAATAAAAACCAAAAATTGCAATAAGGTCCAGTTGACATGTTCTCGAGCAAATTTGAGTCGTGTTCGTCGATGGGCTACTGTCAATTTGGGTCCGTTAGCTGGTCTTTTCGGAGTTAAGTTAGCTTCTTTAAATCTTCTTCTGACTGTCCGCTCCGAGGTACACCTTCTTTTTTCTGATCCTGGTCTCCGTATAAAGGCGCTAGTTTCTGGGTAACGTCTGTAGACTCTGGAGACAGCTGACTTGTTCAGGTGCAGTTGCGCAACAGAGTTTAATTCTGTGGCAAAATAATATCACACAGAAAACAAAATTAACAATATATGATACAATTGTGCAAAGTAGTGTATCTTATGGAAATGTAGTTTGGCAGATTAACAAAAATATGGTTAGAAAACTTCCTGATCCTGGTCTACGTATAAAGGTGCCATTTTCTTGGTAACCTCTATAGACTCTGGAGACAGTTGACTCGCTGAGGTGCAGTTGAGCAGCAGGCCTATACCCTTCTTGCAATAGGAGAATGTTGTACCGTTTCTTCAGGGGTGGTATCCATTTTCCGATGACGTAATTAGTGAGTAGATATAGTAGAGATGTTAACGATTCAAGCTCCGATAACGAATGTAGGAAAATGCAGTTGCATGTATTTTTATAGGGATGAATAGCGCGCAACGAGTACGTTGCTGACCCTGCAAAAACGGTCCTCTTAAGAAATACCGTTTTGAGTAGTAGAACTTTCTGGAAATCCTAATGTTTTTTAGTATTATTGGAAAGAGTAAAAAATCAGCATTCTAATGATACCAAAAATAATATCACTGTTTGAAAATTAAATTCAAGAATCGGTGTTAAATGAAGCAAAATCGTTTGGGTCGATTTTCTTGCTTACCAGTGTAGCTTCAAGCGCTTATTGAGAACCGGCATTTACGGTGTGTGCAATCGGTTTTGCTACAAGGAGGTGCCAGTTCCGTTTCAGGGTTTTAATCTTTAATAACTTTCTATATCGACAGAAATAAAGTCTGGAAGAAAATGTTTGGTTTCAGTTATAAATATTTCTGAAGCCTATCTTTTGCTTTACTTATTTATTTTTGCTACTTGCAAAGGTTTTGTTTTGAAAAATCCACCATTTTGAAAAATATATTTCTCTCAGTTTACTCAATCCATCACCCAATACCATTAGATAAAGACAAAAATTAGCAATCCGAAAAAATTCAAAATTCTCTCCATAAACAAACAATAAAAGAGCAGAGAAAAATCTATTTTAATAATAAGTTTTTATTCGGTGACATCTGAGATTAAATTATACAAAGCAAACAGTTCCTTTCAAATTAGGACATAAAATAATATTGAACCGAATATATATTCTACCATTCGACTCCTATTGTAACAACTTAACGGGTTTGCTTATTCAATAAAAAGATTTGTTTGTATATGTTTAGCATATAAAAAGAGAATGCGTGAAAACAGAAAGAATAAAAAATAGGGAGTCGATTTTGGGATATTCATTAAATTGGCTCCTAAGCGCTGGCTGTGCATATTATTCAAAAGAAAAATAAGAATACTTTATCAAAGTTATGGAAAGAATATATAGTAATATTGTCATTAGATTTGGCGGCAGATCTATCATTATCTAATGACTCTGACTCACGGAGCGTCAGTAAAATTTCCAGCATACAATAATATATTTAGGTGTATTTTATTTGGCGTAAAAGTTTTTCGTAAATACAGCATTCTAGCTTTAATAATACCAGCCTGAGTATTGCGGTAGGTACAGCGCCTGCCAAGTGGTATGATGGTTGCTAATTCGAATCCGGCGCTAGCGGCTAATTTTAAATTAAATATTTAAAAGTTATATATATATATATATATATATATATATATATATATATATATATATAATATACATATACATATAATATATGTATATATATATATATATATATATATATATATATATATATATATATATATACATATAATATATGTATATATATATATATATATATATATATATATATATATATATATATATATATATATATACCATATTTGAGAATTTGGAACAAATATACTTATGTATGTACATATTTTTAAAATAAACAAAAAAATTAAAACTTAAGGAAAAAACAAAGATTTCTTACTTTTAGATACATATAAAATATAAGAGGATAGAGGTATACTTATGAAAAGAATGGTCACTTTAATGACGCAAAAATTCATGTTGTTTGTCTCCTCTTTTTCTTTAAAATGGCGTCTACAAATCTTATTTTTAATTTGGAAAGAAGCTCTAAAGATTCTGCATCTCCGTGATCTTCGGCAAAACTTTTAAGTTGCTTGGTTAGGGTAATAGCTTCACCATAATTTGGGATAGCATCTGTTGGTACTGGAACCTTTTCGACATCAGAATCTTCGGAAAGTCCTTGTATTTCAACTGCATTTTCAATTTCTTGTTCTGAATCTGGATTTTCAACATACAAATTTGCATCTATGTTCAAAAAATCATTAAGGTTTTCATTATCAGTCAACTGAAACAAATTCTTATTTTTGAAGATATCTGCAAGTACGTTAAGTGGTAAGTCATCTTCTGGATCAGATGTAACAGTTAACTGGTCTTCACTTTGCATATATTCATGCGTAAATCCTGCTTTACGGAATCAATTTTTAACTGTTTCCTTGGTTACTTGTTCCCAAGCGATTTTTGCAAAGTAAACTGCATTCAGTGGCGTAATTTTCTTATCCACCATACCACCATTCAACAACACCTGTTGCGCAAGCAAACTTGTTGGCCGCATTGTTTGCTTCACATTCTACTGCCGATTTCCAAGGAAAAACACCACCTACTATTCCCATAGTGCAGTCAAGGATGCCCGATGTTGTCTTCAGACAGCGTGTCATAAAACGTACTTTAATGAAGCTAGACATCCAAAAAGCTTCTGGCGCTGACGGAATACCTGCCATAGTTCTCAAAAACTGTCCAAGGGAACTAACACCAGTTTTCTGTAGACTTTTCAACCTATCCTACAGAAAGGGAATATTTCCTTCCTGCTGGAAATGTGCCATAGTTCAGTCGATACCTAAAAAAGGCAAGAACACCTTGCCAAACAACTACCTCACAAACTACTCAACAAACCACAAGGTTTATCTGTATCCTGTATCGACCACCAAGTGATACCAATTTTCGAACACTTTTCGCTTCTCTTGCAGACACCATCGATCATTTACAAAGTAACTATCCAAGTGCCCAAATTGCCATCCTGGGCGACTTTAATGTCCACAATATCAACTGGCTTAAATATTCAAATACTACCGACGAACAAGGTCGTGAAGCTGAATCATTCTCAATCAGTTGTGGCTTAACTCAGCTTATTGACGAACCAACACGGATCCCTGATCGAGACGGGGAGTTCGCCAGTCTTCTTGATCTGTTTTTTAACGACCAATCCGGAGATTTACACGGTCACCGTAAATCCGCCGTTAGGTTCTTCCGACCATAAACTGCTTTCGACATCGAGTATCCTGCCAATCAGTGACAGAGAGGCGCCTAGGCCGCGCAAGATTTGGCACTACAAATCTGCTAAATGGGAAGATCTCATGGAATACTTTCGAACTTTCCCTTGGATGGACGTTTGTTTTCGATCCGATAACCCATCTGACTGCGCCAGGGAGGTCTCCGATGTTATTTTGGCTGGTATGGAAGCTTACATCCCTTTTTCGAAGAAATGCTCCTCCAACGGCAAGCCTTGGTTCGACCGAAAATGCAAAGAAGCTATTGCTTCTAAACATATTGCCTACCGACAATGGCGTGAAAATCCTAACACCGTAAATCGACACATCTTTGTTCATGCCCGGAACAGATGCAAGGGAATTATCGACGAAACCAAGGAGTCACACAATCAACGAATTAGAAACAAACTTCTCGCTTGTCCCAACAATTCCAGGTCCTTTTGGGCAGTCGCTAAGGCAGTTAGTCAAAATTTTACCAAATCCACCATACCACCACTCACACGGCCAGATAATTCCATTGCAACCACACCTGTTGAGAGAGCGAACTTGTTGGCTGAACTCTTTGCTTCACATTCTACTGTCGATTTCCAAGGAAAAACACCACCTACTATTCCCATATTGCAGTCAAGGATGCCCGATGTTGTCTTTAGACAGCGCATCATAAAGCGTATTTTAATGAAGCTAGACACCAAGAAGGCTTCTGGCGCTGACGGAATACCTGCCATAGTTCTCAAAAACTGTGCAAGGGAACTAACACCAGTTTTCTGTAGACTTTTTAACCTATCCTACAGAAAGGGAATATTTCCGTCCTGCTGGAAATGTGCTACGGTTCAGCCGATACCTAAAAAAGGTAAGAAGACCTTGCCAAATAACTACCGACCAGTTGCACTGCTTTCAATAATATCGAAAGTCATGGAAAAGGTTATCAATGAGCATCTTCTAAAATATCTTGAACGATTCAACATTATTAGCGATCACCAATATGGTTTTCGTAAACATAGATCAACAGGAGATCTTCTGACTTATGTAACACATGTTTGGAACAACGCAATTGAACACTTTGGAGAATCTCGAGCGGTTGCTCTTGACATATCCAAGGCATTCGACCGTGTTTGGCACGATGGACTGTTGGCTAAGTTGCGCTCTTATGGTATGTCTGAAAGGTTCTGTTTGTGGGCTCTCATGTTTCCTCAGAGAGCGTTCTTTACGAGTGGCGGTCGACGGATTTCTTTCTAACACCCTCACTATCAACGCTGGTGTGCCCCAGGGCTCCATACTGTCTCCTACTCTCTTTCTCATTTACATTAACGATCTGCTGGAAAAGACCGGGAATCCAATCTATAGCTTTGCAGATGACAGTACGCTTGTCTCTTCATTCACCTTGAACGCTCGGACATCGGCTGCTCAGGCGAATATCCGCAGACAGCAGGAGGTCGTTCAACTTAACAAAGACCTGGAAGAAATTCTATCTTGGGGTGACAGTAACCAAGTGGAATTTAACGCTACAAAAACCCAAGCGGCAGTTTTTTCTAAAAAAGTTAACGTTGCTGAACCCGACATAGTTATGTCGGGGCACTCCATTCCCCTAGCATCGTCGCTCAATTTGTTGGGCATTAGTTTGGGAGCAAATATGTCTTGGCATGAACATGTTGCAGGCATAGCAAGGAGAGCTTCTCAAAAGTTAGGAATATTATTTAGAACCAGAAAGCTTTACACCCCACAACAACTGTTAATTCTTTACAAAGCCCAAGTTCGACCAACTATGGAATACTGCTCCCACGTTTGGGGCTCCGCTCCCAAACATACACTGCATTTGTTGGATTCTGTTCAGAGAAGAGCGGTCCGTCTGATTGGGGACCCGGAATTGACCGGCGGCCTTGATTCGCTGGAACATCAAAGAACGGTTGGCGACTTGAGTCTGTTCTACAAGTATTTTCATGGAAAGTGTTCGAAGGATGTAGCCCGCTTAATTCCTCCCAAAGCGGTGCATGTTAGAAATACACGTCGCGCTGGTGCTTCGCATCCGTATGAGGTTCAGCTTGTTACTCCGCGTACAACGCTTTTCAAGCAATCTTTTATATGGAGAACGTCATCCCTTTGGAATAATTTGCCCAGTGCTGTGTTTCCCACCGAGTACAATTTACAGCGATTCAAGAACAACGTGAATCGCTTTTTCCGCACTCGTGCCGCTCCTGGAGCGCTTTAGGGACTTCCCTGCAGCACGTGTCCTAGACCAATAAAAAAAAAAAAAAAAAAAAAAAAAAAACTACCGACCAGTCGCACTGCTTTCAATAATATCGAAAGTCATGGAAAAGGCTGTCAATCAGCATCTTCTAAAATACCTTGAAGGATTCAACATTATTAGCGATCACCAATATGACTTTCGTAAACATAGATCAACAGATCTTCTGACTTATGTAACACATGTTTGGGACAACGCAATTGAACACTTCGGAGAATCTCGAGCGGTAACATATCCAAGGCATTCGACTGTGTTTGGCAAGATGGACTGTTGACTAAGCTACGCTCTTATGGTATGTCGGAAAAGTTCTGTTTGTGGCTCTCATGTTTCCTCAGAGAGCGTTCTTTACGAGTCGCAGTCGACGGATTTCTTTCTAACACCTTTACTGTTAACGCCCCAAGGATCCATACTGTCTCCTACTCTCTTTCTAATTTACATTAACGATCTGCTGGAAAAAACCGGGAGTCCAATCTACAGCTTTGCAGATGACAGTACGCTTATCTTTTCATTCACTTTGAACGCTCGGACATCGGCTGCTCAGGCGAATATCCGCACACAGTAGGAAGTCATTCAACTTAACAAAGACCTGGAAGAAATTCTATTTTGGGGTGACAGTAACCAAGTGGAATTTAACGCTACAAAAATCCAGGCGGCAGTTTTTTCTAAAAAAGTAAACGTTGCTGAATCTGACATAGTTATGTCGGGGCACTCCATTCCCCTAGCATTGTCACTCAATTTGTTGGGCGTTAATTTGAGAGCAAATATGTCCTGGCATGAACATGTTGCAGGCATAGCAAGGAGAGCTTCTCAAAAGTTCTTAATATTATTTCGAACCAGAAAGCTTTACACTCCACAACAACTGTTAATTCTTTACAAAAGTCAAATTCGACCAACTATGGAATACTGCTCCCATGTTTGGGCTCTGCTCCCAAACATACACTGCATTTGTTGGATTCTGTTCAGAGAAGGGCTGTTCGTCTGATTGGAGACCCAGAACTGACCGGAGGCCTTGATTCGCTGGAACATCGAAGAACGGTTGGCGATTTGAGTCTATTCTACAAGTATTTTCATGGAGAGTGTTCGAAGGATGTAGGCCGCTTAATTCCTCCCAGAGCGGTGCATGTTAGAAGTACACGTCGCGCTGATACTTCCCATCCGTATGAGGTTCAGCTTGTTACTCCTCGTACAACGCTTTTCAAGCAGTCTTTTATATGGAGAACATCATCCCTTTGGAATGGCTTACCCAGGATTGTATTTCCCACCGAGTACAATTTACAGCGATTCAAGAACAACGTGAATCGCTTTTTCCGCACACGTGTCGCTCCTGTAGCGCTTTAGGGACTTCCCTGCAGCACGTGTGCTAACTCAAAAACTCTACCAGCAGATTTAATGGTTACTATCAGGTGTTTTAGTATTAGACTTCGGTAATAAATTTTAAAATTTTTTATAATTCTCTAGTCAAGTGGTTGACAAGCTGATGTACAGTTTGGGGGCAGAAACAAGATTTTCATATTTTTTAAGCAGACGTCTTTTGGATGAAATTGTCTAAAAATAACAAAATGTTTCTTTTTTCTTTTGTCATTTTTCAATCAAGATCTTGCGACCACTCGGTCATAATTTCTCCTGTCATCCAAGCTTTCTTATTATATTTCCAAGTTACAGGCAGATTGTTTATGTTAATAATTTTAAATGCTCTGAGTTTAGCTGCCTTACCAATGACTAAGAGTTTTTCTTTTTCTCCCGCCATATTTGCACAATGCCAAATTGTAAACCTCTCTTTGGGATATTTCTCACCAACACATTTTTTTTTTTAATGTTAGCGATTTGTTGGGTAGAGCCCTAAAATACAGGCCTGTCTCATCGGCATTATGGATGTCTCTCGGTAAATATGCCTTAATTACAGAAGGGCATTTTTCCCAGAATGATGAAACATCTTCAGCAATAACCGAAGCTCCTTCTCCTGAAATCTCTTTAAAACTTATGTTGTGACGGATTCTAAATTTATTAAGCCAACCAGAAGCAGCATTGAATGTGGAATGTCCCAGGGACTCGGCTATTTCTTTTACTTTGCATTTACAATAAGTTTTTTTGCATTTTGGTCACGACAAGCCTACTGATACGCTCACCCCTTTTATCCATTCTTTGAATTGATATGAAAAGGAAATCTACGCACT
Source organism: Pachyrhynchus sulphureomaculatus (assembly GCA_019049505.1). NCBI lineage: Eukaryota > Metazoa > Arthropoda > Insecta > Coleoptera > Curculionidae > Pachyrhynchus > Pachyrhynchus sulphureomaculatus. Next base: position 54,294,114 of record CM032451.1, on the reverse strand, counting down.
AATTCAAGAAAACCTTATCTAAAAAAATAATTCATGTGCATACCTGTCAAAGGAATTCCGTTTATGTTTTGTTGTTTTTTATCCCGTTAAGAGAACATTTTTTTGTGTCCGCGTCCGTTCAAGGGAATGTCCGTCCAAGATGGAGTTAATACAATGCCAGTTATATGAGAGTCGGTCGGGACCATGAGAAACTATATATATATATATATATATATATATATATATATATATATATATATATATATATATATATATATATATATATATATATATATATATATATATATATATATATATATATATATATATATATATATATATACACATATCTCCTCCTTAAAGTACCTATTCGGTTCGAATGTTGGAACCAATTTCGCTGATTGTTTAGCCAGGAGATACGTCTGCGTCCTGGTCCCCTTTTTCCAAAAACCTTTCCTTGGCGTATTCGCTGTAGTAATCCATATCTATGGGAATTTTTGATTATGTGTCCTAAATACTCCAATTTTGCTACTTTAACAGTTTCCATAATTTCCAGCTGCTTGCTTATGCGACGTAAGACGTCCTCGTTGGTAAAATGGTTAGTATGAGAAATTTTCAAAATTCTTCGATATAGCCATAATTCAAATGCTTCAAGTTTCTTAGAAGTGGCTTCAGTTAGAATCTAAGATTCCACACCAAGAAGAAGGACACTGAAGACATAACATCTTAGGAGTCTTATTTTTGTGTTTAATTTTATTACTGGGCTTTTGAAAAGTGATGTCATTTTGAGGAACACTGCTCAAGCTTTTTCGATAAGACAACCAATTTCCTGCGAGTGATCTCACTCCCTCCAAATAGTGTAAATTGTGATGGACAACGCAAGCTATCATAGTAGGCAGGTAATCAAAGCTCCCTGCTCAAACGATACAAAAGATACAATTCAAAACTACATGTACGATAATGACATTTACTTCCACGAAGATTATATCAAACAGCAATTGATAGAAGTTTTGAAGAGTCTAAACATAAAAAAGGAATATGTCTGTGACAATTATGCAAAGGATATGGGGCATACAGTTTTAAGGATTCCACCATACCATTGTATATTTAATCCTATAGAGCATATTTGGCATCAATTGAAATCTGGCATTCGTCGTAATAATATTTGCCCCACTGTTAATTCCAGTGTACTGAAACTTATGGAAACCGAAGTTTTTAATATACCTCTACAGAGCGCGCGAACTCTGTCATACATGTTGAAAAAGTTGAAAAATCATATATCCTTATTGCAACTAATAATTAGAACCAATGAAATGATAGAGATAGTGATATTATTTTAAGTGAATAATGCAATTAATTTTAATGAATAAAGTAATAAATTGTATTTGTAATAAAATAATTGGTAATAATGAGATGATTTGTAATAAACATAAATAAAACATAGTATGAACATTGTTTAATGTCTTTCCAAAAACCAAAACAATTAAATTCTAAGCAAAGTACAGACCTGTTCAATCATATTTGAATTTTACAGCTTGCACTAATAGGAATCAGTTAGTCACTTCACTATATGTATGGACGGACCAAACCGCGATAAATATTTCATCATTGTTAATCCTATCTACCTAGAAGTAATTAAGTTTGGAGGCACAATCTGTAAAGTATGTTACACATTATAAATGATACTCTAATTTTATTAATTGTTCATTTTAAAACGTATAACTGAAATTGCTAATCGTTAGTAAAAGGTGTTTTATACAAAATAAAAATATGTGAATCCCAACTAACTATTATTCGTTGTATTTAGTTTCTTTAGGCTATTTAAAATCAACCAGTCTATATAAACGCAATGTAAATAAATAGATGGGGGATAAATAATACAACAGCAATGACTAAATTATGTCTAGACCTACACAATTACCGATCACTGAAACATAACATACACATACACAAACAGAATTTAAATGAATTTGAGGCACAGCCGAACTGTAAATAGGTTTAAAACTGTTGTTTAAATATTGCCGTTAATCTGAGATGTGAATATATATATATATATATATATATATATATATATATATATATATATATATATAAATATATATATATATATATATATATATATATATATATATATATATATATATATATATATATATATATAACATATATATATATATATATATATATATATATATATATATATATATATATATATATATATATATATATATATATATATATATATATATATATATATATACACACTACCGTCAGAAAGTATTTGCCCACATAGAAATTTCAATGTAACTGCCAAAATTTAATACCTAATTAAACTCTTATATTAGGTAAATTTAATTGTTCTTAACAAGTGTCCATTATAAAATTGTTTAGATAAGCCTTTTTGGTGAAATCACAAATTAAAAACCAATTAGAACAAATTTCAAAGTTTCGCATGATAATCGTTTTGAGGCGATTTCTGAGAATTCCAGTTGAAATAAGAACTCATCTCAAGTTTCTAGGGATTATGGACATTCCTAGTGACATTTGTAACATTTTATGATAAAAACTATGCTATAAATACCATTGCCCTTTTGGAAATTCGCAAACAGTACTTTGTCACTGATACAGGTTCAATTGTTTTGTGAAAATGCCAAAAACGAAAGAAGTTTCCGCTGACAATCGGGCTCTGTTAATTGCGACACATCAAAATGGTCACTCGAGTCGACAAATCGCGAGTGATATGCGGATGCCAAGAAGAATGGTGGACTACATCGTAAAAAAGTTTTCTGCAGGACATGGAATTCCCAATCAAAAACGTTCAGGAAGGGCTCGTAAAACGACTCCTGCTGAAGACATAGCTATAACAATGTCCAGCAGTCGTAATCGCCGCCTAACCGCACCAGAAATCATGGCTCGAGTAAACCTGGAGCGGCCCATCCTCATCAGTGTGACAACCGTGAAGAACAGGTTAGCAGAAAGTGGACTACACGGGAGAGTTGCAGTGAGGAAACCACTTTTTAGGCAAGTGAATAAACTTAAACGATTAGAATGGGCCCGAGAACATGAAAATTGGATATCAGAACAATGAAATTCCGTCTTTTAGAGTGACAAATCTGAATTCGAAATTTTTGGTTCAAAGTTTACGTGCGGCGGTCAGCTGAAGAGAGGATGTTGGAAGCCTGTCAATGGTTTAGGGTTGTTTTGGCAACGGTATATATATATATATATATATATATATATATATATATATATATATATATATATGTGTAATACATTAAAATTCCGGGCTTCAATTCCTTCGTCTAACAATGAATTTGCACGACGTTTCGCCAAAATCTCTCGAAGCGCAGCAGCAGCAAGATCACAGTATCTAGTAGCAGCATCGGGAGCACTTGAAAATGCCAAATGAGATTTTGGTGAAAAGTCGTGCAAATTCATTGTTAGACGAACGGATTGAGGTTATAATAATAACGACAAACAGTAACCCTGAAATAAAATATCCTTTAGCTCTCTTCTGAAAGAAATTTCAGACATAGCAAGTAAACCTCCAAGAATCTCGTTCAGAAGTTTAGTAGACGTATAGCCGAAAGACCCTTTTTTTTTATTGTTCACCTCTCCGTCTGAGTAGGGATTTTACCCTTTTCCATATCCTAAGGATATCGGCGAGGATGTCGTAATACCCGTTAAGGTTGTCCAAGTGCCGAAATATACATTTTGTATTTCACAGCACGTTTTAGACAACGCGGTAATGCTGCCTCGGACGTTATTTCATGTCTGCGAAAGACTACAACCTATATACGTAGCCAGGCCAAATATACTTAAATAAAAAAAATAAGTATACTGACCTGCGGGATTGAACTCTCGACCTTCTGTACCGTAACCAAGGTACTATGCCACAGAGCCACGCGCCGCCACACGTTTGAACACACTTGTACGATGCCTAAGTACTTGAAAGTGGTCGTTGTATCTAGTATTATGCTGATGTACTTAGCTTTGTCAATGTAGCCTTCCACACAAATACTCCGGCACTTCGGTTCGCAACAGGCTACATAGAAAGCAACCCATATGTACCCTTTCTCTATCCTTAATATGCTACCATTTCGACTCCTTCAGCTGGCGACTCACATGATCCCTCTCCCTGTATGCAAGAATAAAACGTACTCAGCAGCATATTCTTCAATATAAGGTCCAGACACGGCCCATAAAGAAAATTACAATAATTAGAGTGAGAAAGGACAACAGTCTCGCACAAATATTTTTTCAAAGTCAAATTGAGGATATGCCGATTCTTATACAAATTAACTAGTGAACAGTATACCCTTTTCTAAACCTCAGCTCACTATCAAATAATAATCCCAAATTTTTATATTCAGTAAGAAAGGAAATTCTCTCCTGGGCCATACTTAAATTAAAATTAGTCGAAGCTCAATCACAGTTTGTTCCAAAATACATTACGGCCAACTTCCTTGGATTTATCCTTAAACCATTGCTATTAGAGTAAGTAAAGAACGAATTTAAGCAGTAATTAATTTCCTATTCCACCCGCAATGCATTAAGCCTACTAAGGTTCCTAAGAATTTGACTGTCATCCGCATATTGTCTCAGGCTATAATTGTCCACACGACAATGCATATTCGTTGTTAAAGTAACAAACAACAGTGGTCCCAAAATCGACCCCTGAGGGACGCCTCTATCTAAAGCCAAACTTTGTGACACTCGGCCATTAATCAGTACACTTTGTGTAATAATTAATCATGTAAGAACGTAATTCATTGAAATAATAACATTTTTATAGAAGCTGATATTCTCACCTTAGGTAATAATTAAATAACTGCTATTAATAATTAAAGGATTGTGCGATGGGATCGCATATTTCCTCTGCAATAAGGCATCTATAGTTCGTTTGTTTGGAGTTGGCAGCACACGACTAGGGTTATAAACATTAAAAGGTTATAAACCATAAGCGTCCGAAATTTCTCTATCAATTATTTGCATTTTTAGTTTTAATCACCTTTATTTTCTATCTTCATACAACAGTGCGAAATTTTTCTAAAAAATATTTTATTACCTGCCTTCTAAACAATAAGTTACATAAATCAACGCATTTCAAAGTTTATTTTAATGAGTAAATGATGATTATTTGTATGATAAAGGCCTAAACGAGTACAATTAACAATTCTTAAGAACTAGAAATCTACAGTGTTATAAAGCTTAATGATAATCGGTACAATAAAATTATTTGGGATTTTAGCAGTTATTGGAATATAACCAAAGTACTTATAGGTAGGGAGGTGCCTAAGTACCTAAGTATACAATAAAAATATTCTGTGTAAATATAAAAATAAAGCAAAAACCTATAATATGCTTAGTTCAAATCAGAACAGCGATGGCTTCAACTTTCAGTTTTGCCCCGGTCAAACTTCGCGGAGTCTGTAAATCTGCATTTTCCCGTCGACGATGCACTAGTGCATCAACAGCCAACAAGCCAAGACCTTAAAACTGTGGAAATCTGTCCCAACATGACGGGAGTTGGATCAGCAACTATTTATAGATTTCTAAAAGAAAGAAAACGCGGCCGTGGCAACGAACCTCAGAATCACAAAGAAAACGACCCCTTAGAGGTCGATGAAGACTTTAAAACCGCAAGAAAAGTACACCATTTTTTTATTAAGAAAGAAATACTTACACTACATAAAGTTTTGCAAGAAATCAGAGAAGAACAGGACTTACTAGATTTAAAAAAAAAAATGGAAATTATGGAAAATCGTTGATAACCTGATTTTTCGTTGGGAAAAACACAATAGAGAATATATTCTTATCGATAAAACAGAAATAATTTGCTGGAGAAGAGAATATCTACAAGCAATCAGAAAATTTCGAGCCGAAAAAAGAAATATTTTTTATTTAGATGAGGCTTGGGTTAATGAGGGACACACATTGAAAAAATTTTAGATTGACAAAAGCATTAAGAGTGCCAAACAAGCTTTTATGGAAGGTTGGTCAACTGGATTATAACCCCCTTCAGGAAAAGGTCGCAGGTTAAATAGCACATATGGGTAGTGAAAACGGATTTCTCGACGGTGGCTTGTTGGAATTCGAATTAAAGTCGACTAAAAATTACCATGAGGAGATGACGGCCGATGTTTTTGAGGAGTACTTCCAACAAATGATTAAATGTATACCAGCAGAATCAGTTATAGTATTAGACAATGCCCCATGCCGACTCCCGACAAATTCATGGAAGAAAACCGATATTCTTCAATGGAAAGATGATATGTTAAAAGCGGAACTTCTCAAAATTGCTAAACAAAATAAGTCACAGTTCTAGAAATACGCAGCCGATGAGATTGCAAAGGAACGGAATATCACAGTGCTTAAAATACCTCCATATCATTGCGAGTTGAATCCCGTAGAGCTAATTTGGGCACAAATGAAAGGGTTTGCTTTAAGGGAAAACACCACGTTCAAACTTCAAGTAAGACAGTTATTATTCGCCGAAATAGAGAGGATCAAAGAGGATAATTCGAAAAATGCCATTCGACATGTTATAGAAGAAGAAAATAAAACTTGGAAGAATGGAAACTTGACGAATACATCGAAGAAACTGTGGAGATAGAACCCTTAATTATCAGTTAGAGAAGTCGAGTTTTCAGATTTTGAAGATGATTGTTTTTAATTATAATTAAAGTACTTATATATCGTGAATTATATATATATATATATATATATATATCTATATATATATATATATATATATATATATATATATATATATATATATATATATATATAAATTATTTATATATACATATATATATATATATATATATATATATATATATATATATATATATATGTATATATATATATATATATATATATATATATATATATATATATATATATATATATATATATATATATATATATATATAGATTAAGAAAATTTTATTTATTAAACAGTAAAAGCAGGTTACTCTCGGACGGCTATGCTACCGATGAACCGTCTTTTACATTTTATGACTCTATTGTACAGCAGAAGTTTTCTGCCTAAAATAGGGTGAACAAAACAGGTAGCAAAATCCAGTAATATGCAAAAGAAATATCTTTTTTTTTGGGCGCACCCCAACATGTATTTGCATCTACAATGAGAGAATTCTGCTATCAATTCCAAACAAATACACTTTAGTGATGGCACATTTAGAAGAAAATCTAAATAAAAATTTCAGAAGATTTATAAATGATTGCCTCATAGCAGTACTAGAAAGATAATAATGTTGATGAACTTTTGAAAGTTTTCAATAATTTCCACTCTAAGCTACAATTTATAACTGAAACCAACATTCAAATAAATTTTCTTGACATAGCATTAATTAGAGACAAAAAACGAAAAAATAGAAGCGCTCTTTGAGATCGTTGGCGCCCAGCCTGAGGCTTATTTCAAGTCAAACCAGTTTCTTCAACCTTCTGCATACATTTCTTTCAGCAGTTGAAAAGTTGGGGCTTTATTTAGGCTGTGTGTCTTTGAAAATGTTTAATGTACACGAAACAACGAGATGATTAATATCCCAAAAGATGTACCGCCCGTAATTATGAAATACCCTAAAACCACAAGAATAATAATATTTGTTATCTGTAATATCTCTTCAAGAGACCTACAATTTAATTCTAAATATTTGTTTACGTTTTCATATTTTAATAAATTACCACTGAGCAAAGCAAAAAGCAAACAATCATCAAAAAAATTTTAATGAAAAGAAATTTTTAAAAATATACAACAAAGGTTCTCATTATTTTATTTTGTAAATGTCATATTTGCTTAGGCATTTTATGTTTACTTATATAAGGTAAATATACTACGTGGTGAGACCCAAAAGTTCCCGGACTAAATTTGTGGCTTTGCGATCCCGTTATCTTCCAAGCAGTCCCCTGCAAGCAGATGCACCCTTCCTGCCTTCTTTTCCATTAGTCGAACATTTTCCGGAAGGCCCAAGCTATCACCGCCTCCAGCACCGTTTGCGATTCGAGTTGTATATTTTCTACCTTTTTAATTCTAAATATTCGTTTATGTTTTCATATTTTAATAAATTACCACCGAGCATAAAAAACAAACAATCATCAAAAAAATTTTAATAAAAAGAAATTTTTAAAAATGCACAACAAACATTCTCATTATTTTATTTTGTAAATGTCATGTAGGCATTTATGTTTACTTATTTAAGGTAAATACACTACGTGGTGCGACTCAAAAGTTCCCAGACTAAATTTCTGGCTTCGTGACTCCCGTCATCTTCAAAGCAATCCCCCTGCAAGCGAATGCACCCATCTCGCCCTTTTTTCCACTAGTCGAACATTTTTTGGAAGGTCGATGCTATCACTGCCTCCAGCACCGTTTGCGATTCGCATTGTATCTTTTCTACCTTTTTAGCGACCCTTTAACTTCATCTCATTCAAATTAACGTCATAGAATCCGATTTCTGCAAGTTACATGGATCTGTTGGCGTCCTGAATCATACTTTGTTCGAATGTCGCAAATATAGTAATGATCTATATCCTATATAGACTGATATATATATGTTCATATATATATATATATATATATATATATATATATATATATATATATATATATATATATATATATATATATATATATGTATATATATATATTTATTTCATATATATCATCATCATCTTCATCATTATCATCATTAGCTTATTCCATCCATACTCGGATGTAACCTCCCCAAGTTGTCTCCTATGAGCTTTGTTGTTTGCTTTTTACATCCAATCGTGTCTTGCTAATCTTTTTGTGTCGTCCGTCCATCTTGTCTGTGGTCTAGCTCTGCATCTTTTGTGTTCTCTAGGCCTCCATTCAACTATACGGCGTGTCGATTTGTTACCATTCAGGCTTGCGATATGCCACGCCAATGATTACGATGGCAAAATTGCTTGAATTGAAGCTCGAATCGCATCTTCATCCACCGAATTTTCCAGACTTGGCCCCAGCGATTACCCTCTATTCACAGACCTAAAAAAAATGATAGCGAGAAAGAGATTTGGCTCCAGTGAAGAAGTTATCTCCGAAATTGTGGCATATTTTGAAGGCAAAGACAAATCCTTCTACAAAAAAGGTATAGAAATGTTAGAAAAGCATTGGATTGATAATTTACTTTTAAATTCTGCGTAAAATTTTATAACTTTTTTATTAATAATGTTATATACCTAAACCTAGTAGTTTTTCTAATATTTCAATTTTTAAACAAAAACAGTAGTTTTCAGTTTTGTAAAAAATTGCCAGTAGCACCATTGTTTCTGAAGGTGGAATACTCATAATTGGTATGAGGTATAGAGATGAAAGAAAAGATATATGTAAAGAAGAGTTAGATGCTACAGGATGTTCAAAATAAATTTATACAATTCCACTATTTTAAATTGAAAAATCTTAAATTTTTTAAATGGTACACCCAGTATATTATTATTTTTTCTGATAGATTTTACAAAATCCTCGAACTTTTGTTAAGTATGTCATATACCTATTTCTAATAGTTTTCGATTTATTTTGAATTTTTAAATTTTTACCCTTGTTTTTAATACACTTACGCTATTGTGAAAACATAAACAAATAGTTAATAACAATTTTAATATGGTTTAACTTATCTAATGATTAATTATTATGACGTAATAAATGCTCAAAAATATGCCCGCTACTTGAATACACATATTTAGTTGTTTTACTATATTTTCCTTCCATAAAGGGCATTATTGTTTTGCACGGATCCCGTATCCTATTTTCCATATCTACTGGTGTTGTAAGGGGATTCACATAAACACGATCTTTAATGTAGTCCCACAAAAAGAAGTCTAAAGGTGTTAAGTCACATGATCGAGGGGGCCACTGTATGAATCCATCCCTACCTATCCATTTTTGTGGGTAACGATCGTTTAAAAATTCCCGAACTTCCCGGTGGTAATGAGCAGGAGAGCAGGTTGAAGCCACATTTGTTTCCTTTCATGCTGGGGTAATTCGTTTTGCAAAAAATTTAAATATCTAGGCCCGTTAAGCGGTTCGCGGAAAAAATATGGACGAATAATTTGAAATTTTAATATTCCACACCATACATTAAGCGATCAATGGTTTTGGTTTTGAACTTCCCCGGACTCAAAATGGATTAACTGTTGAATAATAATGCATGTTATGGTTGTTAACTGCTCCATTACTGCGAAAAGTAGCTTCATTAGAAAACATTATTTTGGTTAAAAAATTTGGATCGGTCTCTATTGCTCCATTCATGGTGGTCCAAAGGTTTACTCGTCGTTAAAAATCACGGTCTTGAAGTTCTTGGTGTAGTTCTATATGAAAGGGATGATATTTGTATTTTCTAGTGGTGCGATTGGCCGTAGATTGGGATGTGTCAGATAAGTCAGCTAATTGACGACTGCTGACCTGGGGATTATCTTCAACATGAAGTAAAATCTCCATTTCTTTTTCCTCATTGGTAGCATTCTGGTTTAGTACTTTCCATTTCGTATACTCAACGCTACCACTACCATCAAACCGTACCATTAAGCACTGAAAAGATTTTCTAGATGGTATACGTCTATTAGGGTATTTCGCTCCGTAAAGCCTTATTGCCAAAAGATAATTTTTTCCCGCCTTGCCCAGTATATAAACCATATCAATTAATTCATTTTTAGGGAAATCCATAACTATTACTTTTATATGTCACTTACTACAACAAATTAAACTATTTTTATTTGCTTAATAGATAGGTCAAAATTTGACAATGCCTAAAGTTTTGTTTTGTCTTGGCAACTATGATGTTCTAGCGTAAGCGTATTGAAAACAAGAGTAAAAATTGAAAAAACCAAAATAAATCGAAAACTATTAGAAATAGGTATATGACAAAAATAAAAGTTGGAGGGTTTTGTAAAATCTATCAGAAAAAATAATAATATACAGGGTGTGCCATTTAAAAAATTTGAGATTTTTCAGTTTAAAATAGTCGTATTGCATGAATTTATTTTGAACACCCTGTAGCATCTAACTCAAATTTCTTTACATATATTTTTTTTTCATTTCTGTAGAACGTTCGTATCAATTATGAGTATTCCACCTTCAGAAACATTGGCGCTACTGGCAATTTTTTTACAAAACTGAAAACTAGTATTTTTAAAAAAAAATTGAAATATTAGAAAAAACTACTAGGTTCAGATATATGACATTATTAACAAAAAAGTTTAAAAAATTTTACACAGAATTTAAAAATAAATTAGAAAATAGGATGTTCCATTTAAAAAAAAAAAACCTATGTTATATCGGTCACACTTTTTTGAAGTACCCTGTATACTCAAAAATAATTTTAAACTGTGCACGTTAACATCTCCTAAAACTATTGTATTTAACATTTTTTCGTCATTCCCGAAACAAACTAGATAATGAACTTTAATCTATCGTTGAATCACCCTGTACAATCTGTCAATTAAGAACTTGTGAGCGATAATTCATTTTTAGTGGATGTAATTCTAGCTATTCAACAAGAGTCGTCACTTGTTCATTTGTGAAGAAGTGGGTAAATTATTTTAACGAGATGAAAAATGTGGCTCGGTAGGCAAAGTCACTCCAAAAGTCGAAAAAACGGATCGTGTGTTTGTATTCACGGGACCCGAATTTAACGCTGCGTTAAGAAGCGGTAAAGTTATACTGTTATTAAATTAATAACTGTGCACCTTAACATTCCTTAAACTATTGTATGTTACATTTTTTTCGTCATTCCCGAAATAAATGAGATAATGAACTTTACTCTATCGTTGACTCACCCTGTACAGCTCTTGAAGGAGACTATATTGATGAATAAAGTCGAATTTTGCAAAAAAATGTGTTTTCAGTAGCTAGACCAAAAACTTTTCAACCTATGTGTTAAAGTCCATATCTTAGCAGTTATTTACCATTCTCTTAGTTGTGAATCCAATTTCGCTGTATTATACCTTATTAGTAGAGCCAGGATGGATAGATAAAGAGAACGAACCTAAAGTACTAGCGTAAGAAGTAGGTAATATACAATAATTTGGCTATGAAACGGTAAGGTAAATAATTGCTGAAATATGGACTACTCAATTTTAATAGTTAGTTAGGATTTCAGTAGATTTTTATTTATAAGACAAACGTATCTAACATAAAAACGATGTTTAACGACCAGGGTTAATAAAACCTCTTTAATATCGCAGTTGGATATGGACATCTATTGTTCGTACCGTAATAAAAAAGCGAACGAACAATAGAACATCTGGGACATAAAGTCGTTTTATTAATTGCTATTAGGCTTTAAGTGTCTTTTGTATTTTGTCAGTATCACTCTTTGTTTTTTATGTAACACTGTCGAGCACGAAAATCATTAGTCGTTTTAACAATTATGTCCATCTGCGTCGTAATTGAAGAAAAAAACAGAAAAATATAAAAGTTATTTCAACCGTCTTAATTATGCTAGGGACTAACAAATATGATCTTTGATCTTTTGAGGGCCATCTTCAAGCTCAATTGTCTGTAAGAAAAAAAGGGATTATATACCATAGTTTGCAGTATATATCGTTAAAACGAACCTTGTTGTTTGTTCCCATTCGAAAAACAATATACGCATGACAGGTCTACTACAAGATATTTTGAAAGCACATTAGAACTATTCCATGCCAGATGGCATTTCATTCTAGATGGAAAATTAAATATAAAAAATAAAAAAAGTTGCCAGTAGTAGAATATCATGAAATAAGATAAGTTTAGTGAGAGCTTATATTATTAAGGTTGACTTAAAGATAAAATAACCGGCTAAGTGAAAGTCGAACTTGCGCAATTAGTGTTCCGTACGTTGATTGCTTTTAAAATAAAAATTTTTGTTATGGAGGTATGAAATGAATGACTTTACAAAACATACTCCAAACGAGTTTTCAACAAAGTTTGTCTCCGATTTTTGTGGAAAACTGATGACCTTGAAATTTTTTTTTATATATCATAAATTACACAGCCCCACAAAAAAAAAGTGGGGTATACTTTTGATGCGATATATCAGATCCGTAGTATTTTTGCCCGCTGATCACGAATCTGACGTCAGAATATCGCCATCACATCTCAATTTTTTTCTAACCTCAAAAAATAGGTAAAAATTAGTAAAAATTAAGAAAAATATACTCCTAAAAAATTGATTCAAGTTCTTTCATGAATCCAAAGATGTATTAATATGTATTCGGACACGCTAAGCTAATATTCATCGGTTGGATTGAGCCATACAGTTCTGTTTTCTTTCTAACCTCAATAAAATCAGTCAGATATAGTGCTTCTCGAATGCAAAAACGAATTCAAATGAAAATTCAACCGATCCTTACCAAATTTGGTACACGGGGATTTTTTGGGTCGCTGATCACGAATCTGAGGTTGGATTTGCAAAATTCAAGATGGCAGATGTTTTCGCGCCATTTTGAACGCCGAGAAAATTCATCGGTCGATTTTTATTCTTCTACCTGCATCCAGGGCACCTCCACGTGGTGACGGTGGGCAACGGTGTTACTGCACTAGCCGGCAGAGTCCCTGGATAACGGCTTAGATGCCGTCATGGCAGGTAGAAGAAAGAGAATTACGATGCAGGGACTCGGAAACCCACTATCGGCGGTTGGTCAGGGTGGGAAAAGCGGGCCCGCAGCCGTCGTCATCCAGCGACCGTAGCTCTTCATGTGTGGGTGACTTGGCTCATGTAGAGTATAATGCTACAAGAAAACGGTCTCACGGTACAAGGACTTTTCATAAGTGCGATAAAAATCAGTGATTCATTTTGTTATATTTGCTGTCAACACGTATTGAGTAAAATGGGGTCACGGATAACGGATAAGATTAAAACCTTATATAAGGATTGTTTTAACATTGAAATAGAGCACCAGGATACAGATTGGGTTCCCCACATAATTTGCAGTTCTTGCAAAATAATATTGTGCATCAATAAGAAGGCGATTAAATATTCCAGACCAGCAATATGGAATAGACCATACAGTGAAAATGATTGCTACTTTTGTATGAATGTTGTATCTAGGCATAACCGAAAAAATAAAAGCACTATTACTTATAACGATGTTTCGACAGTAACAAGACCAACTAAACTAATTCCGCCTCCTGAACCACTTGATGCTGATGTTATGGAAACAAATGATTTCACCTTATCAGTTCATGCCGAAAACATTGAGACTGTCGAAAAAGATTCAAACACTGTTACTAATGAATGTTCTAGTGACAACCTATCATATACTAGTGACACAGATAAAGAATTTCTACCATACAACCGTAAACCAGAACCAATACTCGTATCACAGTCAGAACTTAGTGATCTAGTCAGAGATTTAGGCTTATCCAAAGATGGTTCAGAGTATCTTGCTTCCTTTTTAAAGAAAGGACATTTACTTAAGCCAGAAGCTACGATTTCTTATTATAGAAACAGAGATGAAGAATTTCGAAAATATTTCACAATGGACGAGGAATTGTCACTTTCATATTGTACCGATGTAAAAGGTCTAATGGATGAATTTCAAAATAACTCATACGATCCTGAAGAATGGAGACTGTTCATTGATTCTTCTAAATGGAGCATTAAGGCAGTTTTGCTGCATAATACCAACGTTTACGCTCCCATTCCGATTGCTCATTCCACAGTTATGGAAGAGCAATATGAAAAAATGAAGCAGCTTTTGATAAAAATTAAATATGCTGATCATAACTGGAAAATTTGTGGAGATCTGAAAATTGTAACAATATTGCTTGGCCAACAGTCAGGGTTTACACTTTATCCCTGTTATAAATGTCTGTGGAATAGCAGAGACAGGGAACGTCATTATAAGAAAAAAATTTGGCCAACAAGAGAATCGTTCACTCCTGGTGAAAATAATGTATTGTTTCCACCATTGGTAGATCCAGGAAAAGTTCTTATTCCCCCGCTTCACATTAAGCTTGGACTTATGAAGCAATTCACGAGAGCATTAGATACAAACGGCCCATGTTTCAAATATTTGCATAAAAAATTTCCGAAATTTTCTGAAGCTAAAATTAAGGCAGGCGTATTTGACGGGCCACAAATAAGAAAATTGTTTCAAGATTCATTATTTGTTACTAAAATGAATAAAATTGAAAAAAGCTGCTTGGCTTAGTTTTAAAGAAGTCGCAACAAACTTTTTGGGAAATAATAAAAGTCCTAAGTACAAAGAAATAGTCGAGAAAATGGTAAAAAATTTTCAAACATTAGGTTGCTTAATGAATCTAAAATTACATTTCCTGGACTCCCACATCGATGATTTCCCAGATAATCTTGGTGACTACAGTGAGGAGCAAGCGGAACGTTTTCACCAAGATCTGAAAATCATAGAAATCGGTATCAAGGACGATGGGATGACCATATGCTAGCGGACTATTGCTGGTCGCTAAAAAGAGAAACAAGTCCTCAAAAGCGTTTGGGCAGAAAGCCTTTGAATAGGTCATTCGCGGAAAAAAGAACAAGATACAGCCAAAAAAAGGAAAGTTAGGCGCGGGTCTAACCTTCGCAATTCTAGGGCTTAAGGGTCTACTATTTGACAGTATATGGTTTAAAAGTCCTGGTTTTGAGTTTATTGGGTCTCATTTTTAAAGTTACAGGGTTATTGAGGTCTATTTTTTGAGGTTACAGGGTGTGGGAGTCTAAGGTTTCAGGGTTTAGGGTTTAAGAGTATCAGGTTTGAGGATTCCCCAACTGTATACCAAATTTGGTAGGAATCGGTTGGTTTTCAAAAATTTTGTCCGCCATCTTGGATCCGCCATTTTGAATTTTGCAAATTCGACCTCAGATTCATGATCAGCAACCCAAAAAACCCCCGTGTACCAAATTTGGTAAGAATCGGTTGAATTTTAATTTGAATTCGTTTTTGCATTCGAGAAGCACTATATCTGTCTGATTTATTGAGGTTAGAAAGAAAACAGAACTGTATGGCTTAATCCAACCGATGAATATTAGCTTAGCGTGTCCGAATACATATTAATACATCTTTGGATTCATGATAAAGCTTGAATCAATTTTTTAGGAGTATATTTTTCTTAATTTTTATTAATTTTTACCTATTTTTTGAGGTTAGAAAAAAATTGAGATGTGATGGCGATATTCTGACGTCAGATTCGTGATCAGCGGGTAAAAATACTACGGATCTGATATATCGCATCAAAAGTATACCCCACTTTTTTTTTGCGGGGTGCTGTGTTATTAATAGTAATACACTCTTGAAAATTTTTGTTTAATCTACACCCTGTGGAAAATATTTCAGCATTTTTTCAAAATTTTTTTGATCAATGCTTTTTGAGTTGAGGGCGAGGACAGCGATTTTTGGCAATTTTATGAAAAAAATGGGCACAAGTATTTTATCATATACAGTCAGTCTAAGAAGTCTCTATACACCACCTGCTTTCTACATTATTTTTCTGTTATGTTTAATTAATTAATTGGATCTATGAGAAAACATGTTTAAATTAATATTTGAAACTTAACCAATGAGAATTAGTATTAAAAACAACTACGGAACATTTTATTGAGAATCTGCATCATTGTTATAAAAATGTAAACAAAATTAATGTCAAAATAGTCTCCATACACTTAACAATTACCAATAATACTTAGATGGACTTTAACGGAAAATAACAACTTCGTTTAAACTAATATTTGGTGGGACCGCGGTTGGCCTTGATAATCTCCTGTAACCTTTTTGTCATGCTTGCAACTAGCTTTCTGGTAACTTCTGCTGGCAGGTTCTCCCATTCGTTTAATATTCTGTTTTTTTATTCTTCTCGTGCCGTTTAAGTTCCTCCCATAAATGCTCGATTGGGTTAACTTCGAGTGATTGCGAAGGCGTATGAAGCTGCTGTCGCACATTATGGATCATGCATTCTAGCACCAAGTTTGAGGTATGTTTCGGATCATTATCCTGTTGGAAAAATGAATCTTTTTTCGAGTGCCAATTATTGGATACTTTCACTTAAATTGTCTCTCAAAATGTTCAGATAAACATGGTGATCCACGGTAGCATTAATAAAATGTAATTTTCCAATCCCTCCAGGGGACATACATCCCCAAAGCAGAACACTGCCACCCCCTTGTCTCACCGTGGAACAAATGTTTTTAATATCGAATGAGGTATTCTTCTTTCATCACTAAAGATTACGGATTCCCAAAATTTGGGAGGTTTAGTAACGTATTCCCTAGCAAAAGCTAACCGCCTTTTGCGATTAGCTTCCGAAATTAACGGCTTCTTCCTGGCTCCACACCTTACCATAACCTGCCCTGTGTAAATAATTTCTCACTGTTTGCGAAAAAACATTTTTCGAAAATAGTTCCCGTTCTTCTTCCTTTACTTTTGGTGCACTTTTCTTGGGATCTACAATTATTTGTCTAACAAGATTGGCCTCTTCACGTGGAGTCAGTTTCTTAGGACGACCGGAGCGTGGTCGAATTTTATAGAAACCCGTTGATTTATACTAGTTTACAATGTACTGAACAGTAACGTGCGACTTTTTAACAATTTTTCTTATATTTTTGTACGATTTTCCACAAATTAATTATGAACTTTTGAACTTGAAATGGAATTTCACAATTTCTCTCGCTCATTTTTAATATTACTTTGAAAACGTACTGTAAAATTATTAGCAACAAGGACAGATTATAAAGTATGGCCGAAAAATTTGTTTTCAGTTTAGTAAGCAATAGATAGCTTGATAAAATACGGCTGATTATAACGTGTTTTTTTCTTTAATGCAGTTCTTGAGTGTATGGAGACTCTTTTTGACATTAATTTTGTTTACATTTTTATAACAATGATTTAACTTTTAAACAAAATGTTCCGTAGTTGTTTTTAATACTAATCCTCATTGGTTAAGTTTCAAATATTAATTTAAACATATTCTCATAGTTCCAATTAATTACTACTCAGTATATACCACCACTACACCAAACACTTTATTTTTGCACTCGACGCGCGTTTCGCTAACCATGTTAGCTTCATCAGGAGCGATGATTGACTTAAGCTAAACTACAAATCTACCCTATTTATACTTAGCCTAACCCTTGAATTACTCAAAAGGAACTAATGATACAGGCAAGGCCGTCAGTTCCGGTCAAGTAACCAGTAGAGGGGACTATAAGGAATAGGCCCTCTGTCTTTATTTAAACTACTTTTACATTTTATGATTTCCATACTTTCGTATGCGTTCAACAATCTCCTATCAGACACATATTTTATTAATCTTAGATTATCTAATGTTACAGTATCAGCTATCAAGGGCATGTTCGGCAATGCTAGACTTTTCTGTTCTACTGTATTTTAAGTGTGCTAAATGTTCTTTAAATCGTGTTTTAATTGACCTTTTAGTTTGCCCAACATACTTCTTGTCACAATCATTACAACTAATTTCATAAATTCCACTTTTCTCACACTTAGGAATCTTATCTTTGGTATTTTCTAAGATATTCCTCAGATTGTCTGATGACTTATAGACTAAAGTAAGGCCTACCTTATTAAATACCTTATTGAGTCCCTTGCTATATTTCGGATTATATGGTATGGAGGCATACTTGGTGTTATTTTCTTCGCGTGTAATAATAATAATAAGAAATCCATTACCGAGAAAGATATCAGAGGTTAAAAATTCTTTAAAAAATGTAAGAACCTTGTTTCCGATTCGCTAAAATTTAAATTAAATGTGAGTAATCCTACCATACCAAAATTGTATTGCTTACCCAAAATTCACAAACCTGGAAAAGCAATGCGACCCATTGTTTCATCGGTCGGATCACCCACATATTTAATATCCAAATGGTTATCAAAAGAACTTGAGAATTTACCATTAAATACTTTCGCAGTGAAGAATTCGTTAGAATTCATTAATAAAACAAAAAATCTAGTTCTCAATGAAGGTAAAGTCTTAATTTCTTTGATGTTAGTTCTTTGTTCCCAAGTGTGCCAATTCCACAAACTTTACAATATCTCGAAGAATTACTTAAAATGAATGACTTTGAAGACGAAATTATTCGTGAATATTTAACATTATCTAAACTTTACATGGAACAAAATTATTTCCAATATAACAATCAACTTTATTTTCAGAAAGAAGGAACAGCTATGGGTAATTGCTTATCACCTTTCATAGCCAATTTATTCATGAGTAAGTTTGAAATCCAAGCCAGTCAAGAATTCGAATATTTCCCAAGGGTATGGTATAGGTATGTGGATGATATTTTCGCGATTTTTGATACAAAGAAAGCAAATATTGATGATTTTGTTTCTAAATGAAATAGCCGGTATGATTCCATTAAATTCACTTACGAAGTTGAGAACAAAGGACAATTACCTTTTATAGATATTTTAATTATTAAAAATAATAATAGATTAGAATTTGATATCTATAGGAAGGACACAGTAACAGATAGATATATTCCTAATGATTCATTTCATTGCAAACAACATAAATTAGCCTCATTACATTTTTTAGTTCATCGTTTGGTCACTTTCCCTCTGAATAGAATAAACTTTAATAAAGAAAGGAATCGTATTAGAAATATAACTGGAGTTAATGGTTATGACGATGACTTAGTAAATAGGCTAATAAATAGACATAAGTTTAGGTTTAATATTCAGAATTCCACCTTTTTTACACTCGAAGAAAAATAACACCAAGTATGTCTCCATACCATATAATCCGAAATATAGCAAGGGACTCAATAAGGTATTTAATAAGGTAGGCAAAATCATCAATATTTGCTTTCTTTGTATCAAAAATCGCGGAAATATCATCCACATACCTACATATACCATACCCTTGGGAAATATTCGAACTCTTGACTGGCTTCGATTTCAAACTTACTCATAAATAAATTGGCTATGAAAGGTGATAAGCAATTACTCATAGCTGTTCCTTCTTTCTGAACATAAAATTGATTGTTATATTGGAAATAATTTTGTTGCATGCAAAGTTTAGATAATGTTAAATATTCACGAATAATTTCGTCTTCAAAGTCATTCATTCTAAGTAATTCTTCGAGATATTGTAAAGTTTGTGAATTGGCACACTTGGGAATAAAGAACTAACATCAAAAGAAATTAAGACTTCACCTTCATTGAGAACTAGATTTTTTGTTTTATTAATGAATTCTAACGAATTCTTCACTGCGAAAGTATTTAATGGTAAATTCTCAAGTTCTTTTGATAACCATTTGGATATTAAATATGTGGGTGATCCGACCGATGAAACAATGGGTCCCATTGCTTTTCCAGGTTTGTGAATTTTGGGTAAGCAATACAATTTTGGTATGGTAGGATTTACTCACATTTAATTTAAATTTTAGTGAATCGGAGACAAGGTTCTTACATTTTTTAAAAGAATTTTTAACCTCTGATATCTTTCTCTGTAATGGATTTCTTATTATTATTATTACACGCGAAGAAAATAACACCAAGTATGTCTCCATACCATATAATCCGAAATATAGCAAGGGACTCAATAACGTATTTAATAAGGTAGGCCTTACTTTAGTCTATAAGTCATCAGACAATCTGAGGAATATCTTAGGAAATCCCAAAGATAAGATTCCTAATTGTGAGAAAAGTGGAATTTATGAAATTAGTTGTAATGATTGTGACAAGAAGTATGTTGGGCAAACTAAAAGGTCAATTAAAACACGATTTAAAGAACATTTAGCACATTTAAAATACAGTAGAACAGAAAAGTCTAGCATTGCCGAACATGCCCTTGAAGCTGATCATACTGTAACATTAGATAATCTAAGATTAATAAAAGATGTGTCTGATAGGAGATTGTTGAACGCATACGAAAGTATGGAAATCATAAAATGTAAAAGTAGTTTAAATAAAGACAGAGGGCCTATTCCTTATAGTCTCCTCTACTGGTTACTTGACCGGAACTGACGGCCTTGCCTGTATCATTAGTTCCGCTTGAGTAATTCAAGGGTTAGGCTAAGTATAAATAGGGTAGATTTGTAGTTTAGCTTTGGTCAATCATCGCTCCTGATGAACTAACATGGTTAGCGAAACGCGCGTCGAGTGCAAAAATAAAGTGTTTGGTGTAGTGGTGATATATACTGAGTAGTATCATTGTGCCAAAGATTCCACATTCCCAACTTAGTCCAATTAATTAGTGAAACATAACAGAAAAATAGTATAGAAAGCAGGTGGTGTATGGAGACTTTTTGGACTGACTGTATATTTTTGAACTCGTGTGTTTTCAAGCTTTCATTTGACCCCCCACTCGATGACCTGGTAAAAAAATTTTTCCCTTCCGATTTCACTCCCCAAAACTAAACCCTTTAGTTGAAATTTAACTTTCACAACTACTCGGCTCTAATGGGGCTATCAATCCTTTTATTTGTGCCAAATTTCAACTTTTTATGTTAAATAGTTTCGAAGAAAATTGGGTGTTATAGACGAACAAACGCCCAAGTGATCTTATAAATGTTCCGTACATACGGAACACTAAAAACAAAAAAAATGCCAGTAGTAGAACATCATGAAATAAGAAAAGTTTAGTGGTAGCTTATACTGTTAAGGTTGACTTAAAGATAAAAAAAGCAAAAACCAACGAAAGCTTTTATTTAAACAATTTTTTACAGTCTACACACTGACTATAAGTATGGTTGAAATTGTCGTTGATATTTTGACGGAGTTGAGATTATGGGAGTAAGTTAAAAGTTTCCAAAATATCCATTATCTTACCCTTATTCTAAGGATCAATTTATTTAAATATGTGCTTAAAGAAGCGGAAATAGTACTCTATTTGCCTGAGCAGTGTACAAAATAATTGGATTCAATATGTAATCGTCAATTTTTTATGCAATTTTATTCAAATTTAAGTAATTACGTTTTATATAAATTTAATTCAAATAATATAAATATGTGGAGAAAAAATTTTGGCTCGTAAGATTGGATTTCTCTCAAAAAAATCCATTCTTATCGAAAAAATAACACTCCTTTACACTAAAATTTTGCCACTTTCCTAAAATGATCACCAGGAGGAGATTTTTACAAAAAATCGCTCAATTATAAAAGGAGAACCCTACTATTTTCTCAAAATGATGACCGGGTCACCAGGAGCAAGGGAAATAACAAACAAAAAATGTACTTTTATATAAAATAAAGGAGAACCGACTTTTTTTCCCCATAATCTTTAATTGGTGAAAATATGTGATTTATGTTTTATTATGTGGCCTACAAAGGAATGGGAAATTGAAATAAGTAGTAATAACGGTGAAGTTCTTTGTTAACACAAAATTGTACACGAAATTAAAAGACACGCATTTTTATGTAAAATTTACCTACCTAAATAATATATGGCGGTCAAATAAATTTTGGAAATTTTTTGAAACTGTATGTTCTAAAATAATCAAAAAAATTTTCATTAGCTAATCTTGATCTAATAAATAACTTTGTAGAAATTTTCATTAATTTAAAGTCCCGTCACTTGTTAGACATAACTACATGAAGCACAGCTAAGAATTAAATTTAAATAATAAATAATAACAAACAAAACACTTACCTTAATAAGGTGTAAATCCGTGTGAGTGGCTATAAATATTTTAAGACGTCACAATTAGTTAACTCCTAATAGCACAAGCAATGCTTAAAAATACGTTTCACTTAAATTCCTTATTCGACCGCCGGAAAGAACAATGTCAAAAGGTGTCTCCGAGCTAAAGTGAATATGAAATGCTGTAGTCTAAAGTCGCTTGCGTTTACATGGAGTAGAGAGAGGAGAGATTCGTAAATTTTAAAATGTATCTCTTACATATTATTATGAATATTTACGGAAATATCTGTAAGTTTCCCTCTTAAATCCATTTTTTTTTTTAAATTTCAGTATTAATTAAATGTTTATGTAAAATTCCTAGAAAAATTAGGGGAATTTTTTATGTAGTTTTACGTACATATTTTACAGTATGGTGGTAGCGATACAGTATTCTTAACTCCCATCCAAGGTTTTTGCTCTCAATTTACAAGTTTTCACTGTATTATGTCCACTGGTGATGAAGTTTGCTGGTTATTACTTCGAGATATAGTTCTGCAGGATGGACGATAATAATGAATACTATTAACATTAGAAGAAATTATTTAATTAGCACAAACAAGTGAAAAGAACATTATGAAACTCTATTAATTGAAATCAGATTTGACGTAATTTTAAATTTATCAAAGGTACAGGCAACAAACAAAATGAACCATTTTATTTTAGAGAAAATAAAGAAGAATATTAGGAAAATAAAAAATGATCGTGCGTTGGATACGACAATCATTCAGTCGAGATAATCAAATATACTGGATATCAGGAAATTACGAGTTGTTAATAATTTTTTACTGGTATAGTAAGCATGTGGTATAAAAACTATTCACGTCGGTCTTGAATTTCTGTAAGTTGTACACGGTGGGAAACATAGTCCTGGGTAAATATTGCATCGTTGATGGAATTTGAGCTTTGTACAGAATTCACAGTTGTTGTGGAGTGTAAAGCTTTATAGTGTGAAATAATATTAATGTATGTGGCGAACAAAAGTATGGAAACATTTAAATTCCCATCTCTAGTCTTAACATTTAAATGGTTTACAATTACAATATTTATTTATTAATCGTGTACATCAGGGTGCTCAAACGGTCGATCGCGATCTACAAGTCGAACGCGAGTGCTTTTTGAGTCGATCTCGAGAAAAAAATTCCGATATAGAACTATTCACAGATTTTGTTTTAGGTAACTAAAACAAAATGTAATGAATAAACTACTAAAATTTATTCGATCCACAATTAGGCCAGAATAACCCCCTCATCACTTTCTTTTATCGTAATAACCCCCT
This sequence comes from Pachyrhynchus sulphureomaculatus, assembly GCA_019049505.1. Lineage (NCBI taxonomy): Eukaryota > Metazoa > Arthropoda > Insecta > Coleoptera > Curculionidae > Pachyrhynchus > Pachyrhynchus sulphureomaculatus. The sequence continues at coordinate 54,270,238 of CM032451.1, read as the reverse complement.
GCTAGCGGCAAAAGGCGGCTTTATCAAAGGAACTTGTCAAAGAAAAGCCGCGTTTTTGATTCCCGCCGATTTTTCTAAAAACTTCGGGCGGCGTGTTTGACGGGAACATTCGAGACTTCGTTCGCGCCGATATAAATGTTGCGCCTGCAGGAATAGGAGTCAGTCTGAGTTGTAACTTGAAGGCGATACATCGATTCGAAGTTTATTAATAAATAGTTCAAAATGAGTGCGGCGAAGAAAAGTAAAACTTATCATTTTAATAACGATTGGGAGGAAGAATTTTTCTTTTGTATGGTAAAGGATAAGTGTATTTGTCTCATTTGCCGTGCGTCAGTTGCAGTACCTAAGCGTGGGAACTTAGAGAGGCATCATAAAAACGGTTCATAAAAACTATGAAAAGGATTTTCCGTCACAGAGGGAATTAAGAAAACGAAAAGTACGTGATTTGATAACTTGTTTGAAAAAAGAACAAACCATGTTCACAAGACCAGCGAAACAATCAAAAGCTGCAACGATCGCGCCATTTAAAATATCTCATACATATATTGGCGAAACACAAAAAACCATTTGATGATGGATTGGTTGTGAAGGAAGCATTTATTGAAGCGGGTGAGACTTTATTTGTAGATTTTAAAAATAAAACAAAGATTATGTCTGCTATTAGAGAACTTCAGTTATCTCGTCCGACTGTCACAAGGCGTGTTGAAGTCATGAGTCAGGACATGGCAGATAAACTAAAACATGATATCATTGAATGTACATACTTTTCTTTACAGTTCGACGAATCCACCGATATGACAGACACTGCCCAGCTGTGTATTTTTATTCGAATTGTATTCAATGACATGTCGGTTAAGGAAGAGTTTTTGACAATAATTCCTCTGAAAGGAAAGACCCGTGGCGAAGATATATATGACGATTTCTTCAATTTTGTAACAAACTACAAGCTACCAATATATAAACTAGTGTGCATTACAACCGATGGAGCACCAGCAATGAGTGGAAACGAAAACGGTTTTGTGGCATTGTGTCGAGCTAATGATGATTTCCCTTCATTTTTCTCCTCCATTGCATTATACATCAACAAGTTTTGTGTTCAAAAGTTCTAAACATGGAGGAGATTATGGGCATTGCAATAAAAATTGTGAATTCTATCCGTGCACGTAGCTTGCAACGACGGTTCTTTAAATTGCAGTTAGAAGATAGTGATTCAGCTGAACACACTGATTTAGTTCTTCACACGGACGTCAGGTGGTTGAGTCGCGGAAAATTCCTAGAAAGGTTTCAAGAATTATTGCCCGAAATAACAGCTTTTTCTGGACGAAAGAGGTGATGACACTCAGATGCTGGAAAACGGAAAATGGCTGACTGATTTGGCATTTTTGACAGACATCACAATGCATTTAAACACCATTAATTTGGAGCTTCAAGGTAAAGAAAAAACTATTATTGAGATGATTAGCGCAATAAACGCATTCAAAAGTAAATTGCAACTTATGATAGATCAACTGAAAAGAAAGGATCTGAAAAATTTTCCGTCTTTGAAAGCAAGGATTCCTCAGTTGAATTATGATATTTATGAGGCAGAATTATCAAATATTTTGGGCCAATTCGAAATACGTTTTTATGATTTCAGTAAATTGGCAAATAACGCATCATTTATGAGTTATCCTTTTTCGTGTAAAAACATTGAGGAATTAGCTACTGAAATAGCAAGTCAGTTTAACATGGACTCATGTTCTGTTGAAAATGAGTTAGTGCAGATTATATCAGATATACATCTTAAAGCCACAGCATCTGATACAAAATTCTGGTGTTTTATATCTGAAGATAAATATCCGAATCTAAGGCAAATCGCCCTTCAACTGACGGCAATGTTTGGGTCAACTTACTTGTGCGAGTCTGCATTTTCTGAAATGAAGATAATTAAGTCAAAATATCGCAATCGACTAACTGACGAACATATGTCATCATGCTTGCGATTAGCACTCGGTAATTACGTACCATCTTATGAAAAGTATGCTGAGGACATGCAGTGCCACGCTTCAACATCCAAAGTCACTCTTTAGTTAAGTTTAGACCCTAGAACTCGTTTGTTTTGTAAGAACCAATAAACTCGCAATTTTGAATAATTATGAGTTTTTTCATTGATATTTTAGAGCAGACCTACACTTACCTTGACTAAAAAAATGCATATTGTGCGGAAAACTAATATCTATGCACGATACACCCTACATAGACGACAATCCTGCATCACACTTACTTGCAGCCTCTCAGAGTCGATCGATCGTAGTCTAACAATATTGAGGTAGATCGCCAGTAGTTCAAGTTTGAGCACCCCTGGTGTACATGCTAACAAAAATTTTGAAGACTAAAACAGTTATTGTTTATTAGAAATGTGCTTAGTTTTTAACTAACAAAATTATGCACAAACAAAAGTATGGAAACATTCTTGTTATAAAATAAAAATTCCACTAAGACAACTAAGATGTCGAAAATATTTAATATTTAGTGGGATATCCTTTTGCGTCAATCACTGCTTGACATCTTCTGCCATAGAGTCAATAAGCCTAGCACAAAAATCGGGTGGTATTTCACGATTACAATATTGCTATTATTAAACAACGTAAATGAAGGCCTTAAGCAAGGTTGTAGATTGTCCTCACCGTTGCTTTAATCCTATTAGATTAAGATTGCCACTTAAAATGCATAGACAATTTCAGGTATTTGGAAAGTGTTTTTTATAGAATTGGTACAGACAGACAAGGCAGATACTTAAAAATGAGAGACACGTTGTTTCCTCAGTCTTTCAGATTTTCTTCGATGATCAAAAGCAATATATTTTTCAAAAATTCGCAACCCCATTGTAAGTCTGTGCCGTATGTTATGCAATCCTAAATACATATTTTTAAAATCAAATATTTATTATATATGTGTTGGTGTCTCAAGAACAGATAGAGTATGGAATGAACAAATTAAAATATATTTGGCGACAGCAATAGTCTTATACAGAACATAATTAAGAATTAGTAGTTTTGTCCTTCTGTTAAGAATATCTGATTCAAGATGGCCAAAAAAGTAAATTCAATGGAGGCCACCAGGTAGAGATAAAAAGGGACCTCGATGCAAATTCGAGAATGTGCCAAATCTACCATCGATATCTTCGGGAGTTATAACAACAACAGAACGACGGACAGACAACAAAACTAGGTTTTTCGTAATCTAAAGAAACTGTGACGTTGAAACGCCAAAAGAATTCAGAGATCAGAGATCAGAAATCAGAGTCCCAAGGTAGCATTTGTTGCTCTGGCAAAATTGTTTTCAATATTTTATGGGTATTTCGTAGGTGTTCACATGTGAAAAATAAAACTAGCACTAGTTGCTGCAACGTTAAGTTGCATTAGTCCCGAAATTTTTTAGCCAGGGAAGCCACACCTGAAATGTTTAAAGAAACTTAGAAATATTAATCAAAAATACTCCTTTATTTACGAAATGGCCACAGTTCAAGCACAAAATAATAAATTGAATAAATTGATGATGATTTCTTCTTCTCGGTTTACTCTTTTAATATAAAAAAATTAAAACGACACTTGGTATTGTCTCACAAATTTCTTGGTCTATTCCTCGACAAGTTTTGGTCTGCATAATCTATAGTGTTTTAAAGAGTTCTTAAAAAGAGCTTTTTAAAAAAGAAAAATGTTTTTCTATTAAGTTTCAAATTTATTTCATTGTGGTTAAAAAGGAGATTGACGAAGTCTAGTTGAGTGTTTTGTGATCTATTTATTATTTTTTTTTTTGAGCTCTTTGAATTCCTATGATTTCAAGGTAATTTAATTCTTGTATGTTAATATTACTCTCTAAATATGTCAAATTTCTTAATTTTATACAGACATTATATTTTAGAGGAACTTTCCTAATAATTTTTAAATAACATTGTTTACCTGGGATAATCATTCATAATTTATGGCTTTTAGTTAATATTATTATGCGCACTAATTAACATTTTATTAGATTAATTTATGAGCAGAGTGCAGTAAAATAATTTACATCAGGATTTTCATACCCATATATTTAATAATGAATTAGTTAGATGTTTAGTATACATTTTCCTGGAATATATAGCAAAAATAGGTATTAATTTTATTATATATTTGTTCAATGCCCTCATTAGAATGAAACAAATTAAAAAATTCGTATTAATAAAGAGATTTTGCAACAATTATTTTTAATATGCCTTTCTCCTTATCGTTATCTCAAGCATGCACAGTATTAACGCGAAAAAATTGCAAGGTTAGGTTAGTATTCATCTTCTATACTGAGGGGATTTTTTTTCATTCATTTCATGGTTAAGCTTCTAAATTAAAGTTGTGTCGAGCAGGTTTTTATCCTTCAATATTTCCAAGGTTATATGAATGTGCAATAAATAAAATTTCATTTGAAATTAGCACTATACACTATATTGCCATTCTGCCAAAGATTGTAAAATCCCAACATAATCTGAACAGTATTATTTGCAATAAAAGATTATCATTTCAATTTTACTGTATTTTCTTAGTGGTTTCTATACCTAAGTAGAAAAAAAAACAGGCACCATAATAACGATAAGAATAACGAACTTCAAATAACGTCTCTTATAAGTTCCTAAAATAGGGAAATCGTTATCCTTAGTAAAGGTTTCTCTTATGTTGTTTCAATACTGCGCAAGTCCCAAATGGTGGGTGCATGCTTAGTTAATTTCCTCTTCCTTTTACTACTGCGCAAGCTCCAAAGGGTAGGTGCATGCTTCAGACAGTGGCCTACCAAAATAAGTGTTGAAAAAAAATCTCTTTAATAAAATTAATAGTTATCTGTGTGGATACAATAGCCTCTCGGAAGAAAAAAACTAGATTCGGGACACAAATTTATACAAATTTAATATATGTGGGAGTTGGAAAAAAAGGATCTCTCTGATGGGTTTCTTAGGCGCTGATTCTACCCACAACTACTACTACTACTACTAATGTTTGTATAAACGTAATGTTATAGGCAGTATGAAAAAATGGCTAGACTGTTAAATTTAAAGTAGCCTTTAAAGACCTTTGAGAGATACATCAGATTTCATCACTAATAGGGTTTTAAGAAACCGATAGGTCACATGTAAGACTGGGCGCCTTATACAGCTAAGAACTATAATATGTTCTCGCGTCTCGTCTCTCTCGTTTACAATACCACTTAGTCAATTATCGGGTCATTGATGAGCGATGAATGTCATCAAAACAACATTAATAGTAAGGCTGAGAAATAATGGACCCAGAAATTATTTCATGTATATAGAGACAAACGTGTCACATTCCCATATCTAAAGTTACATAAGATCCCTAACATAATGCTTAGAGATCAAGTCTCAAGATAATATATGTTAAAGTTGTGTAACAGTAAGTTGATTCTCGGATCCCTGATGAGAAATGTATGTCATTACCACAACATTGAGATCAAGGAAATAAAACAGTAGATTCAAATAAATACGAGAGTATTACAGGTAGTATAAGGAAGTTGCAAAACCTTAGAATTTGGGCTGACATAAGATATCTGTGAAAACACCAGCCATCAGATAACAAGTTTTAAAAAATCTATTCACAAGTTACGTGGTGTGTAAATTTTTGGTACACTTTTTTTATTTATACCTTCTTATATATTTCTTCATAATATTAGTATGGATTACATGATTTGCATTATAAGGACATAAAAATGTTGCCACTCTGGTCATAGCTTGTATAGTTGCTAAGCAACAGCAACATGAAAAATTCTCCTAAATAATTTTATATATGTTATTAACAAAACTCTCTTTGACTCGAATGGCATATATATATATATATATATATATATATATATATATATATATATATATATATATATATATATATATATAGTGTGAATTAATTTTGGGGATTTCCAAGAGAGGGCGCAACTTGTATTATACCACATCGGGGCGTACTGTTGCTATATTCATGGTGAAGCACCATCAATAGATTTTAATTTTTAGTATATGTTATTTTGCCGAAGTGCAAACAACATATTTTTTTTTGAGCATTGAGTATGTCGAATTACATGCCAACAAAATACCATTTGAGGAAAACGTAACTTTTCTTATTTAATTCGAAGAGAAAAGCTGCTAAAAGTCATCGATTGCTGTTGGAAGCCTATGGTGATTATATTCTACCGGCAAAAACATGTGAGGATTCGTTTCAATGCTTTAAAAATGATGATTTCGACACGGAAGACAAGGAACGTCCAGGCCAGCCGAAAACGTTTAAAGATGAAAAATTGGAGGTATTACTCGTCGAAGACCCGTGCCAAATGGAAAAAGAACTTGCAGAATCATGAGGAGTTGATCACACAATCATTTCCAAGCGTTTACATGTACTGGGAATGATTCAAAAGCAAGGAAATTGACGTTGAAAGGCGATTTTTCACCTGTGAACTACTGCTTCGACGGCATAATCGGAAAGGTTTTTTGCAGCATATCGTAACTGGTGATGAAAAATGGATACTCTACGATAATCCGAGCGCAAAAATTCATGGCTGAAGCCCTGTGAACAATCAACATCCCAGTCAAAGCCGCATATTTATAGCTCCAAGCTAATGCTCTGTATCTGGTGGGATCAGTTGGGTGTAGTGTATTATGAGCTGTTCCAATCTAACGAAAATATCACTAAGAAATGTTACCGATAATAATTGATGCAATTGAGCCGAGCGTTAAAGGAAAAATGACCGCAATATGCCAAAAGACAGGACAAAGTTATTTTTCAAGATGACAACGCTGGGCCACATGTTGCAAAACCCGTCAAGGAAACGCTAGAAGCGCTATGATGAGATGTCCTACTTCACCCACCGTACTCACCAGACATTGCTCCTTTTGATTATCACTTGTTCCGATCGATGTCATACGGCCTGTCTGAACAACACTTCCATTCTTATGAGGATGCCAAAAAATGGGACGATTAGTACCTAGTCTCACAAGAGAAGTTGTTTTTTCACGTGATATTCATATGCTGCCACAAAGATGGGAGAAAGTAGTGTCTATCGATGCACAGTACTTTGTATTTGTAACATTTTTTTATAATATATTCTTACCGAAAAATCCCTCAAAATTAATTCACACACCCAATATATATATATATATATATATATATATATATATATATATATATATATATATATATATTTATATATATATATATTATATATATATATATATATATATATATATATATATATATATATATATATATATATATATATATATATATATATATATATATATATATATATATATATATATATATATATATATATATATATATATATATATATATATATATATATATATATATATATATATATATATATATATATATATATATATATATATATATATATATATATATATATATATATATATATATATATATATATCTATATATATATATATATATATATATATATATATATATATATATATATATATATATATATATATATATATATATATATATATATATATCTATATATATATATATATATATATATATATATATATATATATATATATGTATATATATATATATCTATATATATATATATATATATATATATATATATATATATATATATATATATATATATATATATATATACACAGTGGCGAACAAAAGTTATATATATATATATATATATATATATATATATATATATATATATATATATATATATATATATATATATATATATACACAGTGGCGAACAAAATTATATATATATATATATATATATATATATATATATATATATATATATATATATATATATATATATATATATATATATATATATATATATATATATATATATATGTAACATTCATTTTTTCCTAGATTTTAAGACCATGTAATGTTACTGATTTTTCCATTTCAAATTGTACTTATTTTCATTTTTGTATCGAACGGTATATTAAACAGTTCCAAGACGTTCGGTATATACTGTGTTGTGCGGGTTCCTGACCGAACCTCTCGCTACGCCGCGATTGGTGAAATGTTTGATCCGCAGTTTTGATTGGAGCGTCGTGATATTACAGGCAAAAGTCGCACGATTATCTAAGGCTCCGCAGAGCTTGAATCGAGGCTGTTTTCCATCGAGCCGCAGCCAGGCTGTTTTCCATCTAGCCGCAGCCGGGCTATTTACCATCTAGCCGACAGGCTAATTTTCATGAGAGTCGCCAAGTAGGCTTCCTTCGACTGAGCTACAAAAAAAAAAAAGCTCAGAACAACCATCATGCGAGCTAAGTACCAGTTTCTTAAATAAAAGCCGTAGTGGGCTTTCTAAGTGGTTGCTAAGAAAAAGTGTGAAATCGGGCGTAGTCCATCAAAACAGGAATAAGAACAGTAAGTCAACAAAACTTCCTTCAATAGACTTATGTCGGAGTAGTGCCTTAACTACAATTTAAAACAGACTAAAAAGTGAAGTGTAAAGCACGACTTTTCGTCTTCGGGGGTTATAATAGTTTAAAATTTAAATGTAACAACTACTAGATAGGCTAGAATTTTTTTTGGTAAAACTGCAAACGTTAGAACTTTTTAATTTAAAAAAAAATACATGAATAAATTCTCTTCTTTGTTGATTAAAGCTAGTGTCTCACTGAATACCTATCCTACTTTTCAGGACAAAAACGGCTGTACCAAACTATTTTTTTATCTACCAACAATACATTCGTTCAGCATTTTTCCATTTTTTTAGCTGAAGTTAGATCCTTTCTATTTTAAAATGGATGGTGCCCAAAATCTGTACAGCTAAAGCTTTTTAAAAATAGAAAATAATTCCAAAAAGACGTAAGAAAATTATCTCTTACCCATATCTCTCTACCAAGGAAAACTGAGCTAGTGTGTGTTTAATTTCTTTAGTTCTTTTAAAATCAGGGTTCACTCAATTCAGTATCAGAAATTAAAGCGGGTAAGTTCCAATGTTACAAAATTGCGCTCAAGCGTGGGACAAACAACTTCTCACAGGGTACAAAAAAAAGATGCCTCAAACTGAGGACAGTTTAACAGGTTACAAAATGACGCAGAGTACGTGGGGCGCAATTAAACACCTTTTCATAAGTTACAAAAATGGCGCTGTCACCGCGGGGCTTTTGGAATTTTATTTTTTAAAAAAGGGTTCAGTGTACTAGCTTTCGAACAAAATAAAAGCTCTAACTTTGCAGATATTTTTATTTTCATAATATTTATTAAAAGAAACTACACTATAGCAGTAAGACAAAAGCAGGAAATTTGTAGAATTTTTTATTTCAATTTATCTGATGATATGAGTTAGATATTTGAATTTTGTTGTTGACTCTAAGATAAGCGATTCCTACTTTTTTCTTAAAAGCTAGCTTTATAGTTCAGATTAGCAGATGTGTTGGTCGACTTTAATTTTACACTGTTTATTTTGCGGATAGCCGAAGAAAAAACGGTGCGTTTTTTTCTCACCTATATTTTGCATGAATATTAAAAATACTTTGCTGATACGAAACGGTATTTGGAGATTTTTTGTTGGAAATTCTTAACATATTTGGTAAAAGAATTTTAATAAAAGGCGATACTTAGAAATTTTTTTTGAAATTGTTGAAGATTTTTTAAATGTTTGGTAAAAAAAAGTTTACATATTTTAAGTGCCTTTACATATTTTTTATTTTGATTATTGGGAGCACAGGAGAAATATTTTTACGACTTTTTTAAACAATTCTTTTAAATTTTATACATTTATCATGGAAGCCTTTAATTTTAAAGTCAATCACCTACTGGAATATGAGTTAGACTATGAAATGAAAATCCGTCGTATTTTCTCAGAACGTCCGGTCGCGGATAAAAGAAAGATTCTAACGAGGATCTTAAGTAAAGAAATACTCCAATAAATCAGATTGGACTAAATAGTTACAAAAAGTTTCTGATTTTTTTTAAAAGTCTAATAAAAATTCTCCTGCTTCTCCAAATGGTCACATGTCTCCTTTATTCGTGCATAAATATTTAGATAATGGACCGCATATAAAGATAGATCCATTAGGTGCCCATTTCTCGGCTTTACTTGACTCTGGTGCAAATGCCTCCGTTATAGGTCAGAATGGTATTAAAATTTTAAGTCGTTTAAGTATAAAAATATGCCACGTCAAAAATAGAAGTGTTACCACTGCAGATGGCAGCCGTCTAAAAGTTATAGGTACGGTTGAGTTGCCGCTAGTCTGCAATGGTTATTGTTTAGTAATCTCTGCTTTAGTAGTACCTTCTCTATCACATACTTTGGTTTTAGGATGTGATTTTGCACAAAAATTCGGAATTTTTGTAAATTTTAAAGATAATTCGTGGTATCCACAGTCCCTAGAAGTCAATTCTCATACAAGTTTTAAAGATTGTTATTCAGAAAGTTCTGTTGAAAACCTTTTCTCGCGTCTATGTATCCTAGATGATCTCTCGCGGACGGAACGCTTAAAAGCAGAAAAAGTAATAAGCTCTTTCAATGAAATAAGTAGTAAAGATAGGTTAGGCCGAACGAATAAAATCAACATGTCTATAGATACGGCTGATGCCAGTCCTGTAAAGACAAGGCCCTTCGCCATGTCTCCTTATATGTCAAAAGTATTAAATAAAGAGTTAGACGAAATGTTGAAACTCGGAGTGATTGAAGAATCAAACAGTCCCTGGTGTTCTCCAATCTTATTGGTGAAAAAGGCCGATGGACAGTATCGTCTGTGCTTTGACGGAAGAAAGCTCAACGAGGTCAGCAAATTTGATAACTACCCATTACCGAACATCGACAGAATTTTGACATCACTCAGGAATGCTAAGTATGTATCTTCGATAGATCTTAGAAAGGCTTTCTGGCAAATTCCTTTGGACAAATCCTCTAAGGAAAAGACCGCTTTTGCAGTAGTAGGCCGAGGTCTATTTCAGTTCGTCACTATGCCGTTTGGTCTAAAGAACGCTGCTCAAACTCAGCAACGTTTAGTGGACGCTATATTTGGTCCGAAATATGAGCCACATATTTTTACCTATCTAGATGATATTTTAGTAACATCGGAAGACTTCGAATCGCATATACGCTTACTTAAAGAAGTAAAAAATAAATTGAAAGAGGCCGGACTGACGATAAATTTGAGCAAATGTGATTTTTTCAAAACTTCTCTAAAGTTTTTAGGCTATATTGTAGGCTCAAATTCCTTGCGTACCGATCCGGATAAAGTAGCAAGCATGGTTAATTATGCGAGACCTACTAATACTACAGAAGTTAAGCGCTTCGTAGGAATGGTACAGACGTTTTATCGAGAATTTTTCTACCTTGTTGTCGCCTATTAATGATCTTTTGAAAGGACGAAAAAAAGGACAATCGATAGATTGGACAAACGCAGCAGAAAGATCTTTTATAAAGATTAAAGAGCTATTGGTTTCAGCTCCAATTTTATCCCAACCAGATTTTTCCCAACAGTTTTATATTTCTAGCGATGCTTCTAATACCGGTTTAGGGGGCGTCCTAACACAGAAAATCAATGGTGAGGAAAGAGTGATAGCGTATGCCAGTAGAACTTTATCAAAGGCTGAACGTAACTATTCGGTTGTTGAAAAAGAATGTTTAGCAGTACTCTTTAACATCGAAAAGTTCCGACCTTACATAGAAGGTGTTCCTTTCACGGTCATAACAGATCATTATAGTTTATTGTGGCTTAATTCTATTAAAAACCCTAGTGGCAAACTAGCGCGTTGGGCGATTAGGCTGAGACAACACACATTTACTTTAATTCATAGAAAAGGAGTCCACAATGTTATTCCTGACGCTTTGTCAAGAATCCCAGATCATACAGCGGATGAAAACAGTCTTAATGCAGAGATTGGCGTAAGAATTGATACAGTTGACATAGATCGTATAGATGGCCAAAAATGCGTTTTGATATCTTAAAGTTTGTGAGGACTTGTGAAGTATGTGGAGCGCAGAAATCTCCAAATGCACTACCTATGGGACTGATGGGAAAAGAGAAAACGGTTAATTACCCTTTCCAAGTCATAGCAGCTGATCTAGTAGGCCCATTTCCACGTTCAAAAAAGGGAAATAAATGACTTTTCGTAATTTCTTGCTGGTTAACAAAGTATACCGTGTTATTTCCTTTGAAAAGCTCTAAAGCCGAATGCTTTTTGAAAATTTTAGAAAACGATATTTTTCTAATCCACGGAGTTTCATCGCTTTCGATATGCGATAACGGTACTCAGTTTACTTCTGAGTGTCTTATGAGCTTAAGTGAGACATATAGTTTTAACATACGTTTTCAATCCCGTGTGCCCTCTACAATATAATTTCGTTCAAAATAATATTCGTTGATTCACGTGATAATTCGGGATAAAGGAATTTCAAAGATTCAAACACGAAGTAACCGGGTTACACCGTCTTTCTTAGTTTACGGCAGACAGATACCTCTATCTGGATCGTATTATAAAAATTTAGATTTGGATGTCAATGTTGACAGCGAAATAATTCCGGGTAACAGGGGTGCGTACGCCGAAAATTTAAAGGGTTTAAAAGATATTTTCACCGACGTGAGTAGTAGGATACATAAGGCTTATGAACGGAACAGTAAGTCCTACAACCTTAGAAAAAGGGATTTTGCCTTTAATATAGGTGATCACGTTTGGCGAAAAAAAAAATTCTTTCCAGTGCAGCAGATAAATTCACATCTAAGTTGGTACCTAAGTATGTGCATTGCGTGATTAGAGAAAAGATTTCAGATTTAGTTTATGGTTTAGTTAATTTAGATGGGACTAAAATAGGACGATGGCATATTAAAGACTTAAAACCATTCAATGAACCTAACCCTGATGAAAGTTTGTCAGAAGAAGAATAATTTATATTTACATTATCTTAATTGCTTTACTTTATTTTTTTTGATGTTGCTCTGTAGAGGTGACGACCTCGTTTTTTTGACTGTTATAAAAGTTGAGCAGAGAATAGCTTACTTTTATAGTTTAAAGCTAAGGTTTTGGGTATTGGCCATATCCCAAACTTAGGTTGATTGTAGTTGATGTTTAGCATCGACTCAGCTGTTGCGAGCTTGCGAAAGAGTCACACTCAGGATATATCATAAGACTGGTATGTCGGTGGTCGCGGGATTTGATTTGCTTATGACCCCAAATAATATCCAGTTCTTGACACTTGGAAGCGAAATTTTGATTAGAGGCAATCCAAGGTGATCTTGAGTTAGGACAAGCGCAAGATGTAGCTCGTGTAGTATGATGTAGAGTCAAAATTTTTAAGAGCAATTTCAAAGTTTGTTACCCGAGTGGGTGTATCTTTATTACCTTAATGGTATATGTTGGGTGCAATTAAGAGTAAATTGATTTTGGTTTATCCTGTAAGTCTAAGACTTGGATTATTTTGGTTTAGATCTTCTTCTGAATTGACAAACTGAGGGTATTTTCTATTTTTTTTCAGAGCCGTTTAAACGTTACCTTTGAGTCACAAATTTTTTTAAAAATTCTTTTTGCATAGACTCATAGGCGTCTGATGAGTTTTTTCGGTTTACTATCAGATTGATAGAAATTGAAGTTCTGCAGGAGAACTAAAGACTGATCATTTACAAGAGATGAGAGCAGAGTAAGACAGTCGTTTCACAAAGAAATGATCAAAATCTGATACCGAGATGAGAACCTTGTCAAGAGAGGCTAAGCGCAGTGAAGGAAGATTCCTAACCGAATTTTTAGATTTCCAAGAGGTAATCTAGAAGTTTAGGCTGACAGAAAACGGTTATGCCTGATACCTGTAGCAGTTTCTTCTAGAGGCTGTTGTTTAGGGGGACGATTCACACCATGATCGAATATTTTAGCTGTCAACGATGTTTTCTTCTTGTTTCTGATTAAGCTGGAAAAGCTCTTGTCGTCTTCAAAAGTTTTGTTGCGTTGCCACCAAAAATTTGAGAAATTTTTGCTTCATGTAGCTTTTTAAGCTCATTTTCGTTTTTTTAAAAATTTCGTTAGAAGCTTGGTTAAGTCAACCTCGTAAACCTTTTAGGTTGTATCCCATGAGTTATTTGTTTTTACAGGCTGTGATGCACCGGGTGCTAACAGATGCCGTTACGACGTTTGGCAGGGAGTTAGTCTTCCTGAGGAACAGACTGATTGGAAGGGTAGTCTATGGGGGGTGAACGTTTGACCTTTGGGACCTTTAGGGGTTTCGTTACCCAATGGTTATTTCTATTTGAACCAAAGGAGAGCCTAACTACTGTAGTCGACCTCAGCTCCAATTAGCCTATTAGTGGTGACAGGCTGTTGGCAGTAGTGTATTTCGGAACACCCTATTGATTAAATTTTTTTGACTTATGGTGGTGTGGTAGACACCGTTTCAGTTTAGTGGATGCTATAATCTACTCCCTTTTGTTGGTGGACTCCAGGGTCACCAATTCTGTATTTTATTGTCTCCACCATTCAGTATATCGTGGTGAGGTGTTTGTCTCCTGTTATGTGGGATGGATTGAATGTTTTTCGTTGTTGTTCCAGGGCGAGACCAGTACACGAGGGTTCTTCATGCAACTTGAAGAGGCGCAATGCTGGTTAAGTTTTATATCTCAGAGTAGCCACCCTGAGGAATGACGGAGGGCGTTTCTTCTGGCTCATGTTTCTAGGCAGATTTGTCACTTTGGTGCGATGTGCTGAAGATTTGATTAGCTTTTGCTAAGAGCTTTCACCAAGCTCAGTATGGAGTTATCGTAACCAAGAGTTTGGGATTTGAACTCCTGAATGTACTTCTGTATATATTTCTGTATATATTTCTGTATATATTTCTGTATATATTTCGGTGTATGTTGGTTGCCTGAGGGCATGTGCTCAAAATGCGAGATTTTGAGTCGTTTTGCTTATGGACTCCCATATATAGGATTATGACTTTAGGGAGGTCCTATTTCGAGACTTGCTGTCTCATATAGTTATGTTGGGAATGTTTCCTTGAATGTTAGTTGTGCGCAGACTAATCATTCTGTTCTTAGTGAACATTGCTTTTTGAAGCAGGATCATTCAGTTTGGTGAATTTTAGCTTTTATAGCTATTCACTGTGTTTTAGGGTGAATTTTAGCTTTTATAGCTATTCACTGTGCCTATAGTGATATTGTTAGCTTTTATAGCTGCTCACTATGTTAATGGCGAGATTGTTCTTTAAGAACGCAGACTTTGTATAGTCGAGGACTATTTACAGAGTGTTTTCTTGGCGAGGAGCCGAGTTTTTTTTCTGGCGATATACCAGAGTGTTTTGTTGGCGATAAGCTGACGTGTTTTCTGGCGATCAACCAGAGCGTTTTCCCTGGCGATTTTAGCATGTCTGGATGTCTTAGGACGTCGACAGTGCGATGTAGAGTGCGATTATTTTCTGAGTGCGACTAGTAGTGATACTAGAATTGGAATGTTCTCTTAGCGATGAGCTAGAGCATTGATAGCGATTTTTCCCGAGCGTTTGCCTGGATATTTATCCAGATATTTTTTTTTGGCCTAGTGCTAAATGGTCTGACAAGACTTTTTCTTTTTAGTGTAAGTGTTTGCACTAGAATCATTTTTTTATTTTTTTCTTTATTTAAGAATTTTTATAAATTTCTTTTGCTGAAATAAAAAAATTTTCAGACAATCCTTAAAATATTTTAAGGGGGGTGTTCATATTTTATTTCAGTTCACTTTTTTTTTGATTTAGACAAGAGTCTAGACAAAGTTATATTTTTTTGTTTTGGTAACAATAACAGAGCTGATTCTTTTATATAAGAAGACCGCGATTGTTACTTTGAACAGGTATTTCTTATGTTCATGCAAGGATTTTTATTTACTTTTTGATGTACTTAACCTTAGTGTTTAATTAAATTAAGTCTAGTAGTAAGGTCCGAGTTTGTAATTTTGTTTTAAGTTCTGACCTTAGTATTAAGTGATAGTGTACCACTTTGTACCTTTTCATAAATAGCCTTAGTTTAATAGACTAGTGTAGTCTATTTCTTTTTGGAAGGGGGTAAATGTAACATTCATTTTTTCCTAGATTTTAAGACCATGTAATGTTACTGATTTTTTTCCGTTTCAAATTGTACTTATTTTCATTTTTGTATCGAACGGTATATTAAACAGTTCCAAGACGTTCGGTATATACTGTGTTGTGCGGGTTCCTGACCGAACCTCTCGCTACGCCGCGATTGGTGAAATGTTTGATCCGCAGTTTTGATTGGAGCGTCGTGATATTACAGGCAAAAGTCGCACGATTATTTAAGGCTCCGCAGAGCTTGAATCGAGGCTGTTTTCCATCGAGCCGCAGCCAGGCTGTTTTCCATCTAGCCGCAGCCGGGCTATTTACCATCTAGCCGACAGGCTAATTTTCATGAGAGTCGCCAAGTAGGCTTCCTTCGACTGAGCTACAAAAAAAAAAAGCTCAGAACAACCATCATGCGAGCTAAGTACCAGTTTCTTAAATAAAAGCCGTAGTGGGCTTTCTAAGTGGTTGCTAAGAAATGTGTGAAATCGGGCGTAGTCCATCAAAACAGGAATAAGAACAGTAAGTCAACAAAACTTCCTTCAATAGACTTATCCCGGAGTAGTGCCTTAACTACAATTTAAAACAGACTAAAAAGTGAAGTGTAAAGCACGACTTTTCGTCTTCGGGGGTTATAATAGTTTAAAATTTAAATGTAACAACTACTAGATAGGCTAGAATTTTTTTTGGTAAAACTGCAAACGTTAGAACTTTTTTAATTTAAAAAAAAAATACATGAATAAATTCTCTTCTTTGTTGATTAAAGCTAGTGTCTCACTGAATACCTATCCTACTTTTCAGGACAAAAACGGCTGTACCAAACTATTTTTTTATCTACCAACAATACATTCGTTCAGCATTTTTCCATTTTTTTAGCTGAAGTTAGATCCTTTCTATTTTAAAATGGATGGTGCCCAAAATCTGTACAGCTAAAGCTTTTTAAAAATAGAAAATAATTCCAAAAAGACGTAAGAAAATTATCTCTTACCCATATCTCTCTACCAAGGAAAACTGAGCTAGTGTGTGTTTAATTTCTTTAGTTCTTTTAAAATCAGGGTTCACTCAATTCAGTATCAGAAATTAAAGCGGGTAAGTTCCAATGTTACAAAATTGCGCTCAAGCGTGGGACAAACAACTTCTCACAGGGTACAAAAAAAAAGATGCCTCAAACTGAGGACAGTTTAACAGGTTACAAAATGACGCAGAGTACGTGGGGCGCAATTAAACACCTTTTCATAAGTTACAATATATTTATATATATATATATATATATATATATATATATATATATATATATATATATATATATATATATATATATATATATATATATATATATATATATATATATATATATATATATATATATATATATATATATATATATATATATATATATATATATATATATATATATATATATATATATATATATATATATACACAGTGGCGAACAAAAGTATGCAAACATTTAAATTCCCATCTCTAGTCTTAACATTTAAACGGTTTACAATTACAATATTTATTTATTAATCGTGTACATGCTAACTAACATTTTGAAAACTAAAACAGTTATTGTTTATTAGAAATGTGCTTAGTTTTTAACTTAACCAAATCAAGCACAAACAAAAGTATGGAAACATTTTTGTTATAAAATAAAAATTCCACTAAGACGACTAAGATATCGAAAATATTTAGGATTTAGTGGGATATCCTTTTGCGTCAATCACTGCTTGACATCTTATGTCCATAGAGTCAATAAGCCTAGCACAAAAATCGGGTGGTATTTTTTCTCATTTTTGTATTCTTGGTTTAATGCGATCCAAAGTTTGTCCCGATTTTAAATATTTTTTGTAATATGTAAGATAAACTTTTTCTCCATTTGCATAAAACTTTTTGGGACAAACTGTGTATATATATATACATATATATATATATATATATATATATATATATATATATATATATATATATATATATATATATATATATATATATATATATATATTTACTAACTCCTACTTTTTTTATCTTCATATTAATGATCTGCGAGAAAAGACTCCAGTCACTCTTGTTTCCTTACTTGCTTTGAACACTTATGTTCCAATGTATGAGTCCATAGACAACAGGAAATTTTGGAGCAGCAAAAACTTGGATGAAAATTTGTGTTAGTTTAACAGTACTTAAGTAGAATTCGGCGCTATTAAAGCTTTGGAAGCAGTTTCTTCTAAAAAAGATAAACTTACAGAACGCAATAGAGTCGTGAGGGTACACTCATTACAATAGCATCACACATTCAAATCGCATTATCATTCAACTTGCGAGGCGGTAACTTGGTGGCAAATATGTCTTGGCATGGTCATGTTGCATACAACAAACAGAGCTTCTCAAAAATTTGGCACTTTAGTTTTTACTAGAAAGCTGTATACTCCACAAGAGCTCGTAATACTTGACTGGACTCAAATCCGACTTTCAATGAAATGTATGGAGCTTTGCCTCCAAATATGCCATAGAGTAGTGAGTAAGGTGTCTGCTTTGTACGACGGCGACCCGAGTCCGTATGTCGGTTAGGGAAAATAATAATTAAAGCCTTTACAATGTAATCGTCACCTGTCTCGCCTACATCCGCGCTGGATATGGCACTTCAAGAAGAAGGAGAAAGATTCAAAAGATATAGTCCAGGTAATTTCTCACTCTTCTCTGTCTCCCTCTTACTTCTCACTGTTGTTTAACAACTTTAAAAATATCGAAACAATTACTATGGTAACTGAACAGCCGAAAATTTGTATGTTAACTATTTTTTTTTAAACCAGGTCCTTCTCAAAATGAACACGTCATATGACGCCTCTATCTGATCCTGTGTAATATTTCCTTAAAAGAAATATCCACTCTTTTGTGGAACATGTTTCATATTTCACACAAAGTATGTAAAAGCTTCCTTCTTATTCATTACCCTCTTTGTGCTGTTTCCACAAATCTAAATCTTTCTGTCTGTGGCCTGAATTATGTTAAATCTAGAAAATGCATATTTATGCTTGCTTGCTTGATTTTAACTGGTTATCGTACATTTTGTGTTATGAATAGTTCTTACTATTTATTTATTTATATATATTTTATATATATATATATATATATATATATATATATATATATATATATATATATATATATATGTATATATATATATATATATATATATATATATATATATATATATATATTTATACACGAGGGTGGCTTGATAAGTCTAGTAAAAAAGATAAATAACATTTTTAAACAAAAATTTATTGCTTTACACAATCTCCATTGAGGTCAGTGCATTTGGTCTAGCGAGATTCCAATTTTGCTTTCCCTTAGAAAAAAAAATTGTTTCGAACTGTGCTTAATACTCGGTTACAGCACAGATTTTTGAGGTTTGGGAACAATTAAACTATTAATAATCAATTAATAGAATCTCTATGTGATTCTCGGCAGTCGCACGTTAAAAGCCCTTCTGCTCTGTACAGAAAGTATTATACATTCGACACGTCCGTTAGCAGCATGTACCCTCATGGTTGTGCACTTTCGCTTAGCACAAGATCCCTCCCCACTTCCCCGCAAAACACAGTAGCCGATTCTAATGAATGTATAATACACCGACTTCAAAGGTTATCTTTTTATAAAGAAATCATAATAATTTTTAACATTTATAGGATTTGTTTATACGGAATTAATAAATGAACTGTTAAATTAAAGCAATATCGTAATTTACGAGTCTTTCAAAAACACTATTTTTTACATTATAGTGGCAAAATTTTGTGTGCTATTTTTTGAAGTCGGTTTTTTTTGTTAAAAAGGTTTTATTTTTAGTGTTTCGTACAGAACACTTATAAGATGATTTTGGTGTCTGCCCGTCTGTCTGGCCGTCTGTCTGTCACACCCAATTTTCTCTGAAACTATTTGTCGTAGAAAGATGAAATTTGGTAATAATATAAGAATTGATGGCCTCATCAGAGCCATGTAGTTTTGAAAGTTAAATTTTGACTTAAGAGGTTAGTTTTGGGGGGTGAAATCGGAAGTGAAAAAAACAATTTTTTACTAGTTCGTCGAGTGTGGTGTCAAATGAAAGCTTGTGAAAACACGAGTAAAATATATATATATATATATATATATATATATATATATATAATATATATATATATATATATATATATATATATATAATGTAATACTTGCGCGCACTTTTCTTTGTATTATTTTTAAAAAATCGCGAAAAAAATCGCTCTCCACCCGCCTTATCTCGAAAAGTACTTATCAAAAAATTTTGAAAAAATACTGGAATATTCTCCGCGAGGTGTAGTTAGAATGAAAATTATCACGAGTGCATTTCCGTTAAAAAATTAATTTGGTTTATAAAAAAAAAACATAATTTCAAGGTTTCAGTAAAGATTGGAAATAAACTTTGTTGAAAACTCATTAGGGGTGTGTTTTGTGAAGTCACTGTTGATTTTATACCTCCATAATAAAATTTTTTATTTTAAAGGCAATCAACGTATGGAACACTAATTGCGTAAGTTCAACTTGCACTTGACCGGTTATTTACTTTATAGTAGCAAAAATTTTGTGTACTGTTTTTTTGAACTGATCACCTGTTTTTCTTAAGAATGATCCTCGAAAAATGATACGAGTTCAACAATGATCACCGGGTATACGACAGTGCAGCGAGGAGAGCGCTGTACGCTACTATGGCAGAATTGAAGATCCCGTTAAAGTTAATCAACTTAGCGAAAATAACTCTTAGGAACTCTAGAAGTAAAATTAAAGTTTGAGGAGGACTATAAAGGGAGATTCACATCTTAGTAGGTTTGAGACAGAGTGACGTCATCTCTACCCTTTTGTTTGACTTGTGCTTTGAGATAGTCTTGAGGAATAAATCATGGCTATACGATACTCAACCGACTTCTGCAGTATAGTATCAAGGTTATACGGACGATGTAAGCCTCATAAGCAGTAACATATAGTTAGTAGGGCTTACTAAAAAATGGAAGCAGAAGCTGAAAAGGTCTGTCCCAAGATGAAAACGGAAAAGGCACTTAGTACATGGTGATAACCATAAACAATACAGCATTGAAGCAATTTAAGGTGGGCGCCAGAGAGTTTGAGAGAATTGCAACTTCCAAATACAACAAAACAACCAACAACGAAACTAGCACCGAAATTTATTATTTTGTTGCAGCTGGAAACAGGTCTTACTGTTCGTGCTTTTCCTTTATAAAGTCCTCCGTGATATCCAGAAAGTCAAAGGTGACGATCCACCGGATCCCGATAAAGTTGGTTATCACATATATTGCTGAGACTGGGACTTTGATTTTAAAGTGAAAGACGGTTGCTCGAATGGAATTTAAGATTCTCCTGACAAATTTCAGGTCAGTAAACATAGATCGAATATGGGGAATTGAACGAACCGGGGAATCGAAGAGCTTTATCGTGAGTTCGATAGGAGGGCCACGTACTTAGAATGGGCAATGACCGGTTTTTTCAGCTGCCGAACTCATTTTTTCATAGGTCTCCCTCATTCCCCCTAAGTTCTATTAATTGCATTTCTGACACAGAAATCTAAGAAACTGGTTCGGGATATTTTTTTTTATGGATCTAGCATACGTGCTACAGGGAAGTCCCTAAAGCGCTCCAGGAGCAGCACGTGTGCGGAAAAAGCAATTCACGTTGTTCTTGAATCGCTGTAAATTGTACTCGGTGGGAAACGCAGCCCTGGGCAAATTATTCCAAAGGGATGATGTTCTCCATGTAAAAGACTGCTTGAAAAGCGTTGTACGCGGAGTAACAAGCTGAACCTCATACGGATATGAAGTATTAGCGCGACGTGTATTTCTAACAAGCACCGCTCTGGGTGAATACTTTCCATGAAAATACTTGTAGAACAGACTCAAGTCGCCAACCGTTCTTCGATGTTCCAGCGAATCAAGACCGCCGGTCAGTTTCGGGTCTCCAATCAGACGAACAGCTCTTTTCTGAACAGAATCCAACAAATGCAGTGTGTGTTTGGGAGCGGAGCCCCAAACATGGGAGCAGTATTCTACAGTTGGTCGAATTTGAGCTTTGTAAAGAATTAACAGTTGTTGTGGAGTGTAAAGCTTTCTGGTTTGAAATAATATTCCTAACTTTTGAGAAGCTCTCCTTGCTATGCTTGCAACATGTTCATGCCAGGACATATTTGCTCCCAAATTAACGCCCGACAAATTGAGAGACGATGCTAGGGGAATGGAGTGCCCCGATTTGACTATGTTGGGTTCAGCAACGTTAACTTTTTTAGAAAAAACTGCCGCCTGGGTTTTTGTAGCGTTAAATTCCACTTGGTTACTGTCACCCCAAGATAGAATTTTTTCCAGGTCTTTGTTAAGTTGAAGGATCTCCTGCTGTCTGTGAATGAAAAGATAAGCGACTGTCATCTGCAAAGTTGTAGATTGGATTGCCGGTTTTTTCCAGCAGATTGTTAATGTAAATGAGAAAGAGAGTAGGAGACAGTATTGAGCCTTCAGGCACACCGGCGTTGATAGTGAAGGTGTTAGAAAGAAATCTGTCGACCGCCACTCTTCAAGAACGCTCTCTGAGGAAAGATGAGAGCCATAAACTTTTCAGGTATACCACAAGAGCGTAGCTTAGCCAACTGTCAAACAGGGTCGAATGGCTTAGATATGTCAAAACCAACCGCTCGAGATTCTCCAAAGTGTTCAATTGCGTTGTTCCAAACATGTGTTACATAAGTCAGAAGATCTCCTGTTGATCTATTGGTGATCGCTAATAAAGTTGAATCCTGCAAAACATTTTAGAGGTTGTTGATTGATAGCCTTTTCCATGACTTTCGATATTATTGAAAGCAGTGCGACTGGTCGGTAGTTATTTGGCAAGGTCTTTTTTAGGTATCGGCTGAACTGTGGCACATTTCCAGCAGGAAGGAAATATTCCCTTTCTGTAGGATAGTTTGAAAAGCCTACAGAAAACTGGTATTAGTTCCCTCGCACAGTTTTTAAGAACTATGGCACATATTCCGTCAACGCCTGAGCCTTTTTGATGTCTAGCTTCATTAAAATACGCTTTATGATAGGCTGTCTGAAGACAACATCGGATATCTTTGCCTGCAATATGAGAATAGTAGGTGATGTTTTCCCTTGGAAATCGACAGTAGAATGTGAAGTAAAGAGTTCAGCCAACAAGTTCGTTTTCTCAACAGGTGTCGTTGCAATAGGGGATAACTAACACTATATTAAAATAGGCTGAATAATGAAGATCGTGATCGATAAGTGATTATCAACGTGCGGCATAGAGCATGATATCCGAAGAAAAAGGGGGAATTAAGATAGATATATACATATATGACCCTACATAGTGGTGAATAGGGTTGAGATTTTTTTCGATATACCTGTAGTTATCGATATATCGGTATATTGATAAGTATCACTTATTTTGACCACCGCTCATCAATTTTAGGTGATAAAATTTCTTTAGAGGAGCCTCGGTAATCAATTTTTGAATAACAATTATCGATATATCGGTAGTTAAAGATATATCAATAACCATTAAATGTCGATAATTATTGATATATCGATAACTTGAAAATATCGATAGACTGGTTGCCATCTACTAATAGGTAAAAAATATTGTCGCCCACCCCTAGAGTTGAGCCTTATTATTCAGGCAGTTGGAAGATAAAATAACATTGACTATTCTTCAACTACTGTAATACAACACTTTAAGATGTTCTCCCTGTAATTCCAGAGCATCGTTAACATACTTTAGCTCATTCAGCTAATAAATCCGGCAACCCTTTAAACATGTTGTTGCTTGAAGCATATGATATATAGTAAACAAAATCAGTAGCCTGTATAAAATCCTGTTGAAAGTTTATTCAGGTGTAACTAAGCGACTTGCAGATTTTATTGAATTTTTGTCAATTATGCCCCAGATAACTTTATGCTGTACTTTCTAGTATTTGTGTTGTGAATATTTTATATTTAATATCGTTTTGACTATTTGCTATAGCTAAATTTTAAAGCATATCAAAGAAAAACAAAATTATACTTTTAACTTTCCTTGCTAGAGGAAAGTATTGTACTCATACTTTTTTTCCGCGTTTTAGGATTTCTAGGTCACGAAAAACATTGTCATTGATTTCCGTCGGTCTGTCTGTCTGTCTGTCTGTCTGTCTGTCGGTCTCTTGACACGATAACTCTCAAATGAAATCATCATCAATCCGGTTTTTTATAGAGTTCTTCGCTTTCCGGTTCCCAGTCTCCATCCTCTTCGACCTTCCCAGTTTCCAGGTCTTAGATTTCTCCCTGGCATTGTCTCTGAACACCTCCAAACCACGTCGCTCTTGGTGGAATTTTTGCAGTTTACAGGAATTTTTCATTTTTTGATCAAAACAAGTTTTTCTACCATTTTCAAGGTCGGTAATTACAAAAAAAAATAAGTTAAATTTTGCGAAAAGTAATCTATCACAAAATTTTTCAACAAACATACATAGAAAAATAAACCTTACACATTGAGAAAAAATCCCTAGTTTTCAACAAAACCTTTATTCCAAATCAATTTCATTATCTAAATCTTCATCAACAGGTTCAATAAAAGCACTATTTCGATAACCTGAACTAACCTGAACTAAAACCTGTTTTATTTCGAAGTGAGATCTTGCGAAGAATGTACCAAACCGATACGACACCTTATAACCACACGTTTTCCGTTTTTGCTTTCGAACTGACACAATATTATTACAATACCAACTTCTTCCATCAATCATTTCCAAATTTTTGCACAATTTTAGGAAAGCACCACACTTAACATTTATAGCTCCCAACGATAGAAACCAAACCCGAAACAAATAATTGCTCGTGAAGTTTGTCCTTATCTCCACACAATTTGGCTATATCGTCAAAATTAAGTTCCATACCTAAAATCATATGAAAAAACCAATTTCCGCGGCAAAGTAATTATTTCTTTGTAATCATCGACCTTGAAAATGTTTTGTTTTCGTCACAAAATAAAAAATTCCGGTAAACTGCAAAATACCCCTCTTGGTTTTTCTCTCCTCCTCTTGTTATGGTCAAAATTTGCTCTCGAGAATATTTTGTCTATCTCTTGACTTTCATAGTCTTTAATAGAATTAAATGATCATAAAATTAAAATATAGATTAAATACATTAAATTCTCTTATATTATAAATTGATGTAACTTATTTTTCATTTAGTTTTCTTGGAGAAAACTACTCCTGGCCCTTGTTATTGTTTATTTACGTCAAGGTGACAATCTTGTAATTTTCTTAAAATATTTTCCAAATTTTACCAGTGTCATGTAAGGAACTAGTATATGGTTTCCACAGTGTTTTTCCATTGAGGATAAATGGAAACACTTCATTTTCATGGATAGATTTACGATTGAATCTTGATTTGGTAAATAAACAGAAGCTGAAGGTGAGACGTCACATGTCTTAAAGTTTTGAAATGCTAAAGTTGGTCAAAGCTAAGTTATTTATTATATTATGCCAGCGAATCATACGCTTTATTTTCTCTCGCACTCTTACAAATATGTTGATATAGAGTGGAGATAAATCTTCAAGTTCGTTGAGCTGATTTTTTTCACCTCATGTTCGACGCGAACCGGTGTTCGAATCTTTATTTTTGGATTATTTTTAAATTGCACATTTTGTCCCCGGAAGAGGAAGTAAAAACCCCGAGTGGGACAATCCTATTTAAAGCACGTTAGTGATCACTCCTTCTGTCACTCGTAGTAATTCAGTATTTTCAAAATGTTTTATAAAAAACGGGCGTTGTGCCAGTTGGTGAAAAGCTGAAATTCCCGGTTGCGGTACTGTGGAAAGTTTTTGGTTCAGATACCGTACCAGCTATTTATGGGCGATATTTTTATTACCGGAAAGTGCAAAAGAACATTTTAAAGACTCGAGGATTTTTTTTGTTTGGAGTTTTGGACTCTAAAGTTTTTGGATTTTAATCCTTGGATTCCTTTTGAATCTACGTCACTCCAACTTTCATTGGGATTTTAGTTTTACTCAACCAAGTTACCACTTTGAGATTTTGTTTTACCATTGGGGTAAGAGTACTTCTGGCTATACCAGCAGGACTTAAGACTTAAACGACCCACGTACACACCGTACCATCCATCCAACGTTTTGGAGAACCATCCAGTTTGTGTTTCTTCTCCATCATTCGGAGGACCGACTAGAAAACTCCAGATAAGTCTCAACCATAACATGTTCATATTGTAGTATGTCACCAACGCTACAACTTTCTAGTATGGTAAATCATACACCATCATTGCAACTGTCTAGTTTGGGAAGATGTATTGCATTGGTTTTATAGAAGTTCAAAATTCATTTGTTGATTCGAAGGTAATTAAATACACGCAGATTTCTTTAAAGGTAAATGTACAGGGTGGTCCAAATTGGACACTTTTAAAGGTAAACCCCTTTATCTAAAGGAGATAGACGAAAACTGATGTCTGTGTCTGAGGCTCAACTATTATGATAAACTCAATGGTGAAAACCGCATATCGATATCTAGTACCGTATACAGGGTGTTTTTCAAAAATCTGCATTTCTCAAATCACTTTTTCACGTGAATTTCAACAGTGTAAGTTACATTTTTTTACAACTAATATTTTAATAGTTATTAACGCAAAAATATATTTTTTAAACGGGATACCCTGTATATTTTTCCTCATCCGAATAGAGCTTTAAATTACCATTCTAAAAATATAGCACAATTTATATTTTGCTTAAATCTACCTCATACAAGTTTTCAGTTTTAAATGCACATTTTGTGAAGTAGGCTTTAGACGGAGCGGCAATATCAATTGTTTACCGATAGCAGTCAAATCGTAAAAAAAAATTCTCAAAAGTAACTCTAAGAGTCATAACCACAATGAAATTTACTAAATACTTTACTTTACTACTTTAAACTAGGTAGAAAATAAAACAAAACAACAATAAAACAATTTATTCCGAGTAGAGTAAACTAAAACAAAACAATTTTCTATAAGAGATGTTCGAAATGTCGACCAGGCCAAACGCCTATTTTGAAGGGTTGGAGAAATCGTATTTTTAGATACAAAAGGGAAATACGTTGAACTAAGTGTATCGATATATGTGTTTTTTTTTGTCAAGGCCAGGTACTTATCATAAAACCCTCGTATTTTAGAGGCTTACTGCTATGGTTTCACAAATTTTTGTCCCCACTATAGAACACCTTGCTGGGGCAGCTTAGTTAACATATCAGAGATATAATTAATGCAGAAAAAAATCGTTGGAAATATGTCATTTGGCAGAAGTAGTAATTTTTGCTGGAACTTATTTCGTCGATTAACTGTTATCTGTTTATATAATTTAAATTCTATTTTAATGGTAAAATCTAATCTAGAATATTTCTCTCGAGCGAGAGATGGATCGGGGTGCTATGGGTTAAGGTTTAATTATAATGTAAGTGTTTCTACTAACAAGTTGGTAATAGTGTTAAAACGGATATACTGGTCAGCCTGTTAAAATGTTTAATAAACTTTTTAAATTGCTTGAAGCGATCTCGAATTTCTGTTTCAATTAATTGCCATTAGATTGCCGTTGAAAAGACCTTTTTACACTATTCTGAATATACAGTCTGTCAATTAGGATCGCGACCTCTCGTATTCATGAAAAAATGTGTTTCGAGAACATTTTCTGCCATCAATGTATTCTTTGGTGTGCTAACAACGGCACAAATACCTTAGTAAGTCGTCCAATCGCCTCCTGCATCTATAATCGCCTGGCATCTTCGAGGCATGCTGTCGACGATATTTTCTGCATACTCTGCAAATTTTTCGAATCTCGCGGGACAACTGAGTCAAGGTCTTCAGAATCGTTCCTCTGAGCTTTCTCTTTACATGGGACCAAACGTCTTCAATAGGGTTGACGTCCGGCGATTGTGAGGGCCACTCAAGTATCTTATCGTGGGTCTAAGCGACCCTCTTCGCGACGTGATATTCGCCCAGCAAGGGTATCTTCAACGTGCTTCATAATTTGACATCATGAGCACGAAGATGTTGTCGAATGGTCTCATGGGACATATTCAAATCCGATTTTCTTAATTTTGCCGCACCCTGACGCAGCGTCAATTTCGGGTCCCGTGAAAATAAAGACACGATATATTTATCGATTTTCGAAGTGACTACCCAGCCACGTTTTGGCAAGTTGTCTACATTTTTCGTCTCGTTAAAATGATTTACCCACTCCTTCAGCAACGATACCGATTTTTTAATATATTTAGAGGCCCCAGAATACATCGTGTTAGGTTAGGATGGGAACAAAGGAAGATTGCCTTGAACCGACGCGCAAAAAAATTACTCATTTTGGTTTTTTACGTGATTTTGACGAAAGTTCGGAATGGACTGATACTCTTATTAAAATGCGTCTTAGACAAAGGTTCCGATTTTTTGTTGAATCCTAGATTCGTATCTACCAAAAATGAATTACCGCGGCCACTTTCTTCCGTGACAAACTGTACATGAAATGGAATTTGTTGCGACCTTGACACTGCTCGAATTAAATTAATTTTGATAATTTTATACAGTTACAAAAAAAACATATGTATATTTTATATCTAACATATAAACTCGCATTATTATAAAAATTGTAATCATTTTAATCCTGGTTAATATTTCTTTGCGATAATTTTCTTCTTCTTCTCAACCCAAGTTCGTCCACTTCTGGACGTAGGTCTCTTCTAATCTTTTCCATCTTTTGCCTCCTTTAACCACTACTCAGAGTCTCCACATTCTGTATACCAATCTGTCTCAAGAATGATTTAGCCACATGACTCGCCTATCGCCACTTCATCCTTGCCGCCTTTAGAGTTATTTGACTGATTTTGGTTCGTGTTCTTATCTGCTCGTTATGAATTCTATCTCTAAGTGAGACACCAAGTATATTTCTCTACATAGCTTTCTGTAAAGTTACGAGCTTTCTAACAAATGCTTTAGTGAGACACATCGTTTCCAGACCATATTTGCTGAACGGTAGAACACAGGAATTTTATACTTTAGTTTTTAAGTTTATGGGTATTGTAGTACTTTTTAAGATATATACGAGGCTGGTTTGAAAAGTCCGTGCAAAGTCCGAGAGATGGTACCACCGGCGCGTATCGAGGTCATGTTTAGTTAGTAGCATCTCTTGAATGAACGCACACCAAGTTTCAGCCATATTGGTCTATTTCTTTGTGTTTGGCATTCGTGTGAATCAAGGTAGTCGAGTGATTTTCAAGAAATGGACGAAAAAGAATTTCGTGTGGTGATTAAACATTACTTTATGAAAGGCAAAACGCCTCAGGAGACTAAAGAGAAGCTTGATAAACATTATGGTGACTCTGCACCTTCGATTAGAACAGTTTATAAGTGGTTTCAAAATTTTCGGACTGGCCATATGGGCACAAGTGACGCTGAACGTTCTGGACGGCCTGTGAAGGTTACGACTCCAGAAATCATTGATCAAATCCATGATATGGTGATGGATGACGGAAGAGTTAAGGTGCGTGAGATTGCTAGTGCTGTGGGCATCTCGACTGAACGGGTACATAATATTTTGCATAAACATTTGGACATGAGAAAGCTATCCGCAAGATGGGTGCCGCGATTGCTCACGCTTGACCAAAAACGGAATCGTGTGAAGTGTTGCAAGGATGGTTTGCAGCTGTTCCAGAAGAATCCGGAGGACTTTAAGCGTCGTTTCGTCACTGTGGATGAAACATGGATATATTACTATACTCCTGAGACCAAACAACAATCTAAACAATGGGTTACCAAGGGGGAATCTGCACCAAAAAAGGCGAAGACCGTTCCTTCGGCCGGAAAGGTTATGGCGACTGTCTTTTGGGATTCGCAAGGGATAATCCTCATCGACTATCTGGAAAAGGGTAAAACTATTACAGGTGAATATTATTCATCGTTATTGGACCGTTTGAAAACCGAGCTGCAAGAAAAACGCCCGCGATTGGCCCACAAGAAAGTCCTTTTCCATCACGACAACGCACCAGCACACACCTCAGCAGTTGTGGTTGCAAAATTAATGGAAATAGGATTCCAACTTGTTTCACATCCCCCCTATTCTCCAGACTTGGCTCCCTCGGATTACTATTTGTTCCCCAATTTGAAGAAATGGCTGGCGGGACAAAGATTTTATTCAAACGAGAAGGTGATTGCAGACACTAATGGATATTTTGCAGACTTGGACAAATCCTATTACTCGGAAGGGATCAACAAACTAGAACATCGTTAGACGAAGTGTATAAGCCTAAAAGGAGACTATGTCGAAAAATAAAAAAGGTTTACCCCAAACACATAAGTAGTTTTTATTTTTGCACGGACTTTTCAAACCAGCCTCGTATATATATATATATATATATATATATATATATATATATATATATATATATATATATATATACATACAGTCGACACTCTATATAGTGAAAGACCAAAATGTTGACCGAAATTCGCCTGGTAAGTTCTGCATGCTGGTTCTCCTTTTCGATCTTAATAGTGTGACCTCAGTAGACATACTCGTCGACGCGTTCTATGGAGCTATTTCCTATCTGTATGTTGGTATTTTCAGGGCTTATTAATTTATAGTTTTTGAAAAAATCATTTTGAGATCTACCCTTGCAGAGAACACATTTCTGTAGCTCATTGGTGTTATTACCTATCACGACTATGTCGTCTGCAAACCTAAGGTGACTTCGTGCCGTCGATGTTGATGCCCTTCTCATCCAAATTTAACTCCTTAAAGACATCTTCAAGGGCCAGAGTAAATAATTTAGGTGAGATAGTATATCCTTGTCGCAGTTCTTCTTTTAATGGTATGTTGTTAGTGACAGTTGTTTTGTCAATTTTGGGTTGTATAGATGCTTCTTTAGAGATGTTCTCTTTTATTTTTAGTGCTCCGTATGAAACACTTATAAAATCACTTCGGTGACTGTCATACCCGAAATTGCGAAAAATCGCTGTCCCCCCTGATCTCAAAAAA
This sequence comes from Pachyrhynchus sulphureomaculatus, assembly GCA_019049505.1. NCBI lineage: Eukaryota > Metazoa > Arthropoda > Insecta > Coleoptera > Curculionidae > Pachyrhynchus > Pachyrhynchus sulphureomaculatus. The sequence goes on along the minus strand of CM032451.1, from coordinate 54,239,139 downwards.
TTTTGAAAAAATTCGAGAATGTGGTGTAGGGTGTAGATTAAACGAAAATTATTGGGGTGTGTTTTGTAAAATCAATGATCATTTTATACCTTTAATTTAAAAGCAATCAACGTACGGAACACCAGTTGCAACTCCGACTTGCACTTGGACTGTTTTTATTTATCTGGATCAATTGCATTTGCCAGAAATTTTAGAATTGACCAGATTTCAACAGTATCAAATGCCTTATGAAAATCAGTGAAGGCCACATGTATTGGTACCTTATATTCTGTATATTTCTCTATTACAGTACGTATTCTATAGAGGTGGTCGATCGTGCTAAATCCCTTTCTGGAGCCCGCCTGTTCCACAGGTTGATAGAAATTTATTAATCAATTAAACGATTTGTTAAGATTTTAGTGTAGTATATGGGCCGATAATTTTCGATATCAATATTACCGCCTTTTTAAAGGGGAAGTATAATCTCCGAATTACACCATTTTGTTGGGATTTTTTCCTCATAGAGATATTTATTTAGTAGGACTTTTAATGAATCTTTCAGAGATTTAGCGCCCCATTTCAGCATTTCTACAGTGATTTGAACTTCTCCAGGGCATCTGTTATTTTTCATCTGTTTCAGTGCAGTTTGTATTTCCTCTTCTCTATTATCTGGGTGTTCTTCGGATCTTATGTTCATATTGTTTATGTTTTCTTGTAGTTTATCTCACTGGGATAAGTATAATCTTGTGTAGAAGACTTCAACAGCTCCAATTATATCATTCTTTTTATTTACTATTATATTGTAGTTTTGTAATTTTTGTTTTTCCCTTAGAAAGTTGTGAACGTAATACTTTCATTTTACATTTATCTTCGCAATATGATAATTATTTAAATTCTCCATCAAATTCTTTATTTACTTGTACTGCGTTGCTTCTTGTTTCTTGCTGATATCAGCACAACATCAGACATTGAGAACTGTAAGAGAGAGAACAAATGTAATGACATATTTAAACTATGAGGGAATTTAGTTGAAGTTGCAATGGAAGTTATTTGCAAAAATGTTTTGTATAATAATCCATTTATTAAAAAATACAGTCATAAAATTCGTTAGACATATTAAAATTTTAAATTTTTATCTACAATATAAATCTTTCAATATTAAAATGTACATTTGAATACTAAAAACAGTTAATGAAGCTAGACGGAATACCTGCCATAGTACTCAAACACTGCGCGAAAGAATTAACACGTTTTCTGTGGGCTCTTCAACCTATTCTATAGAAAGGTAATATTTCCTTCCTGCTGAAAATGCGCCACAGTTCAGTCGATACCCAAAAAAGGTAAGAAGACCTTGCCAAGCAACTACCGATAAGTCGCACTGCTTTCAATAATATCGAAAGTCATGGAAAAGGCTATCAATCAGCATCTTCCAAAATATCTTGAAGGATTCAATATTATTATCGACCATCAATATGGCTTTCGTAAACATAGATCAACAGGAAATCTTCTAACTTATGTAACACATGTTTGGAACAACACAATTGAACACTGTGGAGAATTTCGAATGGTTCCTTTTAATATATCCAAGGCATTCGACTGTGACTTCGTGGCACGGTAGGTAAAGTTACTCCGAAAGTTGAAAAACGAATTGTGACTTTGTTTTCACGGGGCCTGAAATTGACTCTGCGTTAAGAAGATGCAAAATTAAGAAAATCGGATTTGAATGTATCCCATAAGAACATTCGACAACATTTTTGTGCTCATAATCTCAAATTCGGAAGCACGTTGAAGAAACCTTTGCTAGGCGAAAATTACGTCGCGAAGAGGGTCGCTTGGGCCCACGATAAGATACTAGAGTGGCCCTCACCATCGGACATCAACCATATTGAAAACGTTTGATCCCTTGCAAAGAGAAAGCTCAGAGGAAAGATTCCGAGGACTTTGACTCAGTTATCTCGCGAGATTTGAAAAATTTGGAGACCATTGCAGAAAATCTCGTCGACAGCATGCCTCGAAAACGCCAGGCGATTATTGATGCAGGAAGCGATTGGACAACTTACTAAAGTAGTTGTGCCATTGTTAGCATATCAAAGAATACATTGATGGCAAAAAATATCCTCGAAACATATTTTTTCAAGAATAAGAGCGGTCCCGTTCTTACTTGACAGACTGTATATGCAATTTGAATAAATTGGTCTTGCAATGAGGTGACATCAGTTGACGTTCAGGAGCTATGATTTACTCCTGATGGATGGAGATATTCCAACACAAAAGTGTACAATAACAATCCTTACTTTTTTAAAAAAATTTAAATGAAATAGCAGAGAAGAAAATCGCAGCGATTACAAAAACGCCGTGTTGAGCAATCATCACAAATGCACTGCTCAGTTATAAGAATGTTGAGAGCTTTAAGATGTACATTTAGATGATACTATTTTTGAAAAATATTTTCCACCGACTTTAGTTTGATAACCGATAAAAAATTGTTATGATATTCGTGACCACTGTATTTCAAGAGGGGATTTATTTAAGCAAACGTTAGTCAGGGCTGCGCGTTTCAGTTAGGTCAGCCACTCATTAAGAGCATGGTTGAGTGAATGTGTCCAAGGGAGATTTTTGTTTTCAGTTAAACTTGTGTAATTCTGCTAAATTTGTAATAAGGATTAATATTATTAGTACGAGCTATACCTTTTATTTTGGCCAGCCAACTAATTTACTTTAAGCTAAGATTTCCTCTTATTTTCGTTCGTTAACCTAAATGAAAAAATATAAAAAAACAAGCACTGATATTGATTAAGTTGCAGTGATTTATTAACAGCTAATTTTATTTATATTCACTCTTAGTTCTGGAATTGAACTAATTCTGTTCAATCGTAGTTAAGTTTGCCCAGAATCGAAAATATTTTTAAAGCAAGCAGAACTTTACAACTTCTAATTTTTACCCTGCAATAGTGTTCCAAAACTTTTTCACTTCCAACAAAATAATTTTATATTATCTTTAAATTTTTCTCTGGACTTGGACTTCTGCATTCTAGAAATTAGTTACAATAGAGAGCTTGAACTTTGGATGAGTTTTTAAATTGTTAAAATTGTATATTCTTCATTTCCACAAAATTATTGCTCTATTAATTATTTTAATTCCATAAAGAAAATGCTGTAATACATTTTCTAGTAATTGATTTATTGTTATTTCAAGAAAATTAATTTTTTTTTCAAAAATCTTTGTAGAAATTAAAATTTTCTTTCAATTCTGGATCAAAGACTTGTGAATATTTCAACATCAGTACGGCCTTAGTTACTGGACTTATACAATTTGAGTGTTGTGTATTTAGAATGTATACTATTAAACAATTTCTTATCTACGAGGGTGGATTGATAAGTCTGATGTGCCTGTGTGAATTTCTACGAAATGGCGGAAAATACTAAGCAGCATGACTGCTGGTAAGCGTATTTCTTGTAACGATTGTGTTTAAAGTTTCAAACAGACGCAACGCGCAGCTATTGTAAATAATCGGTAGTACGCGTCTCCTAGAAATGAATAAAGTCGAATATCGTGCAGTGATGAAACATTTTTATTAAAAAATGTGGACTGTGGCCCAAATTGAACTTAATTGAAGAACATTCATGGGAACTCTGCACCAGTACTCAAAACCAATTATTACTGGATCAATAAATTTAAATATGGCCGTACGAGCACTGCAGATGCTGCGCGTTTAGGACGCTCGATTGAGGTTTCTTCTGAAGAAATGATCGATAAAATTCATGATATCTTAATTCACATCCGTATGAGGTTCAGCTTGTTACTTCTCTTACAACGCTTTTCAAGCAGTTTTTTATATGGAGAACATCATCACTTTGGAATAATTTGCCCAGGATTGCGTTTCCCACCGAGTACAATTTACAGCGATTCAAGAACAACGTGAATCGCTTTTTTCGCATACGTGACGCTCCTGTAGCGTTTTAGGGACTTCTGTGCAGCACATGTGCTAGAGCCATAATAAAAAAAAAAACGTTATAGAAGATTTTGGCATTAAGCTTCGTGAGATTGCTGGGATGGTAGGCATCTCATATGAATATATATATCCTACATAAAGTTCTAAAAATGAAAAAGTTGAGTGCGCGGTGGATGCCTCGTTTGTTGACTATAGACCAATAGCGCACGAGGAAGGAGATTTTAATATCGTATTTAAAAAAATTGCAGCGTAAACTACCCGTTACACCCCGGAGACAAAACGGTAGTCAAAACAATTGGTTGGCCATTGTAAAAGTGCACCAAAAAAAGCGAAAACAGTCTTATCGGCGGGAATAGTGGTGACAACTGTTTTTGAAATTTACAAGATCTCAGACTGACTATATGGAAAACTGACTCGCCCTTATTACGCAACGTTATGAGATCATTTGTATAGTAAGTTGAAGCAGACACGACCAAGATTGGAGCACAAAAAAGTGTTCCTTTACCAGAACAATATACGTGCTCACACATTGGTCATTCCATTGGTAAAAGTGCACGAGCTGGGCTTCGAACTAGTTCCTCATCCATCCTATTTGCCAGACTTAATCTCAAGTGACTTTCTTTGTTTCCTAACTTCAAAAATTGGTTTTGCGGAAGAAATTTGGATCGAATGAAGAAGTTAACTTGCTGTAAACGAGTAACATGCACAGTTAGAAATTTTTTTTTCTGAGGGAATAAAAAAATTGGAATCTCGCTGGATCAAATGTATTGAGCTCAATGGCGATTATGCTGAGAAATTAATGTTTACTTTGTTTATATATATATATATATATATATATATATATATATATATATATATATATATATATATATATATATATATATATATATATATATATGTATATATATATATATATATATATATATATATATATATATATATATATATATGTATATATATATATATATATATATATATATATATATATATATATATATATATATATATATATATATATATATATATATATATATATATATATATATATATATATATATATATATATGTATATATATATATATATATATATATATATATATATATATATATATATATATATATATATATATATATATATATATATATGTACATGTACATATATATAGGCGACTCATTGGAATTTTCCTGCAGGCCATAAATATAATAATAAATACACAAACAAAACCAGTCGCTTGTGTAAAATTCAGTTAAAATTTATTCAGGTGGAACTAAACAACTATGTTGTTACATAATGTTCAGGTCTTTTATTTACTTTATATATTAAAACCAGGTTGTGGCAAAAACATTTATTTTTTCTCTGCATGCTAGAAATTTGTTATTTGTGTTCACATAGTAAATTGATATTTCGGTGTAGAACATTAAAAATTAAGCAGTCCTAAAACGTAAAAATATCATGGTTTATGGGTAACTCAGAATCTACTTGACATCAGTAATGAGTACTACACACAAGTCACAAATTTTGATATATTTTTCAGGTACAAATAGATTTGGGAAATGTAGACCTCCAGTAACTGGTTGGTTTTAAATATTCTTTAATATCTCATTAATGATATGTCTTAAGTATCTAGTTTGTTTTGAAGTCACAAAATATTTGACATTACACCTCCATTTTAAAGGCATTTAAAATTCTGGAGCTTCCTTAATGCTTTCTTGATATAGAGTGCATTTTTGAAATTGCAAATTTTACGGATATCCTTGTAAGTTTTTATGGGATATAAATAAAAATTAGTTATATATGTTTAAGATTTTTTTTGTAGAATTCACTGGAAAGCTGATATTTTTAGTGTTCCGTACGGAACATTTACAGGATCACTTCGGTATCAGTCTGTCGGTCACACCCGATTTTCTCCGAAATTATTTGACATAGAGTTGAAATTTGGCACAAATATAGGAATTGATGACCCAGTCAGATCGGTGTAGTTTTAAAAGTTAAATTTTGACTTAAGGGGTTGGTTTGGAGGGGGGGGTGAAATCTGAAGTAAAAAAAATTACAACGTGTGGTGTCAAATGAAAGCTTGTGAACACATGACTTCAAAAATATATAAGATGTAATACTTGCTCACACCTTTCTTTGTATTATTTTTAAAAAATGATCAAAAATCGCTGTCTCCCCACCCTATCTCGAAAATTACTGATTAAAAAATTTTGAAAAAATTCTGGAATGGTCTTCATAAAGTTTAGATTGAGCACATCACTGTGCATTACGTTTGACAATTTATCTGGTATATTAAAAAACTATGTGCCTTGATAATTTGGTGGCGGTTTTTTAAATATACCTTTTAGTACATTACTGCTACCGAGTCGCTCCTATACCGAGACAAAATAATTTTATTTTATTTGTTTATAATTATTTAGAAAGTAAATACTTGTTTTACCCTTTTATTACTAGATTCTAGATTGAGCTAGAATGATTTATTGGCTATTAGGTAGCTAAGACGCTATAATATTATACATTATTGACTAAAAAAAAAAACGTGAAAATAAGTATTGGATCTTAAGATGTATACATGTCAGGCACCTAATTAACTTAGCCTATGTAAGGATTTTATTTTAAAAGCAATTACCGTACTAAACACTAATTGCGCAAGTCCGACTTGCACTTGGCATTTTTTCTAATCTTTATTAGTATTTAATTATCCGTTTTATGATTGCAGATTAAAACTGGGATACGGATTTTTTTTTAAAGTAGGTCCTGAAATATAGATTCGTTTGTGCTAACCTTTTCTGAGCAATAAAAATGTATATTTTACCTATTTAAATCTTTTAAACTACACTCAAGTATCATTAGGGTAGTTTTAATAATTTATTTATTAAAATAAAACTAGACCGACAAAGAAATTATTAAAGAAGTGAAGAGAAATGGCAAGCGGCAATACACAAGGTCACAGAGCTCTCAACAAAGCAGTATCAACATCAATAAGAAGAGATATTAGAAAGTTTAACACCGAACAAGTAACAAAAGTAATCGAGGAGAATAATAATCTAAAAGTTTTGAGATCTAAATTATCTACGGGAACAGAAATTATACAAGAACTAAAGAATGAAGATGGAACAGTGATAACGGATAGGGAAGATATTATGAATATTGTTGAAGGTTTTTATAAACAGCTTTATAAAAACACTAATAACGACGCACCATATGAGATTCCACATATTCAAAATCAAGGTTCAGAAGATATTCCCGAAATAACAGAAGATGTGATTATACAAGTCTTGATTGAGATGAATAATAAGTCTCCAGGTGAGGATGGTATTGTGGTTGAAGCTATAAAGCTGGCTGGACCTACTGTCATCACAATACTGTTTAAACTATGTCTTACTAAGTCTATAACACCAACGCAATGGAACAACGCGTCCTATAAGCATCTTGTCTCATGTTTATAAGATGTTCACAAAAATATTGACAAAACGTTTTGACCTCAAAGCTAGACTTCTACCAAACACCCGATCAACCTGGATTCCGAGCATGCTATGGTGTCAATGATCACCTTTTGACTGTAAACTGTGGAAAAGTGTATCGAATATAACCGGCCTTTAATATTAATCTCCAAGATACATCGAAATCCTATGACATACCTACTGTCAGGCAACATCAACAGTTAAATTACCTAAGGAAACAAACAAATTCCAAGTCAAAAGAGGTGTGCTCAGGGTGACACTATTTCCCCAAAGTTGTTTATCACCCTTCTGGAACACATGTTTAAAAATCTGAACTGTGCTGAATATGTGCACAAATATAAATGGAGAAATTTTGGATAACTTGAGATTTCCCGATGACGTAGTCCTGTTAACAGATTGCGCAGGTCATGCGAATGTCATGCTTAACACCCTAAAAGAATAATCCCATAAAATTAGTCTAAAGATAAATTTTTTAAAGACCCAGTTTATGACAAATCTAGTTTTTACCAAGCCAGTATCAGTAAACGGGGCAAACATGGAGCAAGTCATGACATAAATATTTGGGACATGAAATTAAGTTGGGCAGTGATAATCAGACTCATGAACTACAACGGAGGGTCACTCTAGCTTGGACCGCATTTGGCAAAGTACGAGAAACGCTGAAATCAGGTATACCTATTTGCCTTAAACGAAAGATTTTTAACCAATGCGTGTTACCTGTGCTTACTTATAGAGCAGAAACTCTAACTTTGACCAAGAAGACAATAAATAATAAGGGTAACTCAAACGGCAATGGCGCGGTCAATGTTGGGTTTGTCTTTTTGGGATAAAGTCCCAAATAAAGAAATTAGGAACCGATCGAGAGTAATGGGTGCAGTTGAGAAAGGTCCATCTTTGAAATGGTCGTGTGGGCCGGTCATCTAGTCAGAACGCAAGATAGCAGATGGACTAGGAAGGTGTTGGAATGGAGATCTAGACAAGAAGCGTGTAGGAATAGAGGAAGATCACCAGATGGACGGATGGTGTGAGAAGAGTAGCGGGAAAGTGGATCCAAAAAGTCCAAGACTGGTTTAACTGGAAAAGATTAAGGGAGACCTATGTCCAGCAGTGGACGCTAAGGGCTGATATATGATGATGAGTAGAGACCGGATTATATGCAACATAAAAATCTTGAAATATACATGCAAATATGCATGAAAAATGCTTAAAATATGCATGAAAAGGGTCAAAATATGCAATATTAAATAATAATAAAAGTAGTAATTTTTAGTTTTTTATTTCAAAATTAGCATAAAATTAACAAGTTATCGACGATGTTTAAATTTAATTAACAACTTTTTAACATTTTTTAAAATTATTTGACATTTGTATTCTTATACACGTAAACAATAAGGTATTGTTCCAAATGTTGGGTAGTAAGATTGTGTCTTCGATCACTTAAAATATTTTTATAAGTGGAAAAAGACCGTTCCACATCCATTGAGGTAACTGGGCAGTATTTGAATTTGGGTGCTATGTTAGCACTTATTGTTTCTGGCAAAAGTTCACCCGTCCCTTTAAATAAAACTATCAATTTGACACAAAGGTTCAAAGCCTGGGTTATTGCACAAAATGTTTTCAAACTTTTCTTAAACTCTACGCGGGAATACATCTGGCAATGTGGAGTTTATTTGACGCATTTTATTCATTAACTGAATTGATTCGGTCAACGCCAAACCTCGAGTTTCAAGCTTTTTAATACCCGCAGGTATGTGGGAAAAGTGAGTGCTAATCAAAGCTATGTTTTTTTTTCTTAATATCAGAATCGTTAAATGCTTCCTTGGATTGACGAACTGCCATAGCCTCTGTATCGAAGTCATTTACTACACCTTTGATGGCCTCGATGGCCTATTGTAAAACAGTACAGCTTCAATCCATGTTCCCCGCCGAGTTACCACTGTTTCGGGAGGTAAAGGCATATTTGGCAGTTTTTTCTTTATAGGCGTTATTGCGAGCAGGTGCCTTAAGAAACACTTTCTTTGCTGATGAAATCAGTTTATTTACATTTCCAAACGTGGATCGTACTTCTTCAGCGAGTCGATGGACTCCGTGAGCAAAGCACGTCACATGAATTAAATGTGGATAAAATACATGGAGGACTTTGGCTGCCTTGATCATATAGGGAGCAGCATCTGAGAGAAATATAAACACTCTTTCATCTGCAGAAGATTAAGGAAATTTTTTTTATACTCTCATTCACAAATCTGGTGATCGTAGAATGATTTTTCTTGTCATGTTCTTTGCAGGCCACCAAATAGGAAGAAGAAGGCTCTAATCTTAATGCACCCACAATTAAATTCGTAATATAGCGACCACAACTGTCGGTAGTTTCATCAGCTGAAATCCAAAAAATGTCATCCTTAAGTTCATTACATACGTATTTCTTCCAGAACATGTTGGTATGTAATTGTTACGCAGTGTTGATTCGTCTGGTATTTTTTGATTCAAGCAATATTTTCGCAGAATATCTTTGAATGTAGGATTTGTAAGTTTGTGGAGAGGAATATTACTTGCAAGCAATGCTTCACATAAATCCATGCTAAAGTGGTTTTTTTGTTTGCCTATAGAAGTGGAATCACTGCTACTTGCTGCTGTTATTGTCGTGGGCCTTTTTTTGCAATCCTGCGTTATGAAGACTTGACATGCTGGTCAGTTTGAAACTTTTTTGTGCATGAAACATTTTTCTCGCAAACTCGACAATATAAAACATTTCCGTCGTATGTAAATGTTCCAGTATAATCAGCTACCCACGAAGAGACACTTTTTTTTGCGGGTGGCATAATACACGTTAAACTTTAACACAACACGTTAAAAATTGCAAAAAGACTACACTGATGCAAGCGCGTCAACAATAATGTTAAAACTGATATCTTGTTTTAAAATAAAAATTCGTCTTCGAGAAAATTGTTTATTTGATCCATGCTCAAACAAATATTTTTAGAAACTAACTACTTATCACTTAATATCCCGACCAGGAAACAAAGGAATAAAATACCGTGGTAATTTTGGGTATTCCCTTGGCACTATAACCTAATCGATGTTTAGGCTATTGCAGGTAATGTTCCGGCGATAAGATCGGTTCCAGACGGCGACATTAACAATACCCTGAGCAATTCAATTGCCTAGTAATACCGAGAAATATTGTAAATATAGGGAAAATATGCATCATTAATAGATTTTGGGTAAATATGCAATAATCGGTGAGAATGGTCTAAATATGCAAATGCATATGTAGATATGCAAATGCATATAATCCGGTCTCTAATGATGAGACTATTACATTTAAACACTAAAATTTTCACACACAAAAACGCCTGTTGTATTCCTATAATATTTATTGCTTTTCACATTATGAACTAGAGCAGCCGAACATATTGTTGCCACGTTATTAAAAAAGTTAAAATTTCAAAGGGCACACTGCAAATTGCCACTTCGTTTACCGAAGAAAGGCAAGCAACACGAAATTATTAAAATTGCTCAAGGGACTGTGATTACGGTCTTCAAGAGTTTTTCAAAATCCTATTTAGTTATTTGGATTGTCTATCAAAAAATTTCGATTTCTTTACTCATAAGATGTTAAATTTAATTTGCCTTTTTTACCAAGAGTATGTATTTTAAAATTTCATACCGAAAGTTGTTTGTGAAGTTTATAACAGGTATGATTATGTTTTATGAAAAAAATTAGAAGTATTTTTCGGTCCAAAATAATGAAAAGGAAAAGTTTTAATATAACCGTCAAAAGTTCAAACATAAATATTCTAAAATCCACTTAAATGTTTCTCGAAGCATGAACAACAAAATTTAACAAGATCTGCGAATAACTTATTAACATCTGAGGGAATTGAAAGGCGTTTTTCACAGATGACTAAATATAATTCTGATATATTAAAAGCAATACAAGGATAACGTAACTTATTTGTCACTGTGAAATTTCGTAAAAGGGAAACAAGACAAAGATGCAATGTTGCGTAAGTTGATGATTACATTATAGTAAAAATAGACTGACTGGAATCATTCTATCGAATATTTTAAGCTGCCTTTAATTCGTAGCCTGCTCAAAGGGATGCACATTATTTACCATCACTCAGTGATTTAAGCCGCAAGGGCTGGGCTGGCAATAGTTCTCTAACTGTGAGTAATTTAATTTTTTTCCACTACTAACATTTTAAAAATAATTTTGTTATTATAATATCTCTGGAGGCGGCCATAGCGTAGTGAGTAAGGTGTGTGCGTTCTACACCGGAGGTCCGAGTTCAACTCTTGGGTCAAAGAATAATAATTTAAAAAATTACAAGGTGGCGGGCCTGTCTTAGGGAGGCAATGGCAAACCATCCGTAATATCACGCTTAGTAAAATCCCCTCACTTAGGCCGCTCGGAACCGGCATGAAACTCTAGGTCCCCTCTGTCTGTGTGGCACTTAAAAAAGGCACCAACCACAGGCAAAAGCAAAAGGGGTCGCCTAGGTACATATCGGTTAAGGTATCTGCAGAGGAAGATAATATCTCTAGCCAAGAAAAATATACATTTAATATAATAGAATATAAAACATGGACCATTTACATTTGCTCAAATCATTTATTTTATTCAATATACTGTTTTTAAATAGAAAATTATCGTCCAATTAGTTTACTGTTCTATTTATATAAGTTACTTACAAAAATAATAACTAATAAATGACGCACAAGATGGATCTATATCAGCCCGGAACGGCTGGCTTTCGAAAAAAGGTTTAGCACAATAGATCACCTACGGACGCTCCTTGAGAAATCCACGGAATATAATGTACTCTTACACTTGGCTTTCGTAGATTACCAAAAAGTCTTTGACTCTGTAGAAACGTGGACAGTTTTAAGAGCCCTGGATAACGCTATGCCAGATACGCGATATTGGACTCTTACTAAATATATCTATGACAAATACTAGTAAATGAAGACATGAAGACCCCAAAAATACCGATAAAAAGAGGATTACGTCAAGGAGATACGACTTAACCATCTACGATTTGTGGACGATATCGTTCTAACCGGTACTATATCCAATGAGTTAACAACTATGTTAGAAGAACTGCATCATGCATCGTCACAAGTCGAATGGAAATGAACCTGAGCAAAACAAAGATATTGAGCCCAGAGAAAATAACGATTACCATCGAAAATCAGCTATTAGAGAACATATCCGTATATATATATATATATATATATATATATATATATATATATATATTTTATATATATGTATATATATATATATATATATATATATATATTATATATATATATTTATATATATATTATATATATATATATATATCTATATATCTTTTATACAGTCTAAAAGTATTAGAATATAAATTTCATTGAACTTATAGTATAAAATGGATCAGATTCCACACCGTAATAGCTTCATAAAACTTTTTAACTTTGCTTTAATAGGCAAATTTAGAGACTCGTAATTTGAATTTTGTAATATACCATTATTACGCTATTAGGACAATTATGGTTCATATATGCCTGATATAATGACCAATAAAGCCGTTATGTCGGTATTTAAAATTGTTAATTAAACCTATAAAATTAAGTAATAAAATGAACTAAAATAAAATTAACGGATGTCCGCATAAAAATTTGTTTTATTATCTTAAAACCTTGTCTAGATTTATTCTCCTGGTCGTTTTAGTTAGATATTTTCGATTATCCAAGCCGTTCATACTTTCGATACTGCTCCGCCCATGCGTTCGTTAACCAAACTGGGTCAGCCAAAACTAAAACTAAGTTTAACTCACTCGAGTCAACGTGGAAAGTTCATGCACGTTTTCAGAATTTTTTTGGCTAAAATAAGATTTACTACCTGAGACACTGCAGTGATTGTCGCTAAAAAACTAATTCGTAGTTAAGTATTATATGTGTACCAAATTTTAAACTGGCATTCAATTTCGTTTTATAATCATCGTACCAACATACCTACAAATAGGAAAGTGGAAAAACTAACTTTTTCATGATGTAGAGTAAATTGATTTACTCGGTATTTTCCTCCAAACCAGCAATTCTAAAATGAAGTCTGAATCTCACTATACTAAAGAATAAATTATTAACAAAAAAAAGTCGAGCAGTACAAGGGTTTCAGATATATTTTTCTGTTAAAGTAGGAAAAATGGAAAAAAAAATAATTTAATTTTTAGATTACTAAACTGCAATAGTTCTGAAAAATATGTAAAACACGATATATTCGCAGCAACTCATCTAAACCGCTTTCGCTTCCATGAAACCCTTACATATTTGACATCACAATGACACTTAAATATTGTTTATTATACTAATCAAAAACAAAGAAACAAATTTATAATATTGTTAAAACATGAAATATTTGATAGCTCCGACGTTGCGCCCAGGAAAAATTCTTTGTTTTGTTCATACTATGTACATTTTTAACAGTTGTCTCAGTCACTAAACTTTACGCCATAGAGTGCATTCTGTGTTGTTCTGTTACACAAATGATGCTACCTATCAAAAATAACAATTGGTACTCGACATTTTAAAACAATAAAATAGGAGGGATTCACATAGTTGGACATTGAATTAACAGTCTGTTCCGTTCTGACGGGATCAACAGATTAAACAAATATGTCTACAGATAGCTATGAAGTAGAAGGCGATAATTTGTTACTTTCTGAATTTTTACATATATATTACACATATATTAAAATTTATCTCCTGAGCAAGAGTATGCCTTTTCTAAGAGTTTTCTATAGTAACTTTATAGTTCTTGTTGACTTTGACTTGTTAGAAATACAAGGAAAGGCATATCTGTTTATTTTCAAGATGAGCTAGGAGCGTTTTGTGTAGTCTGAGAGTTAGAGTCGTCCAATTTAATTAATTACTAATTATTAAATTTGAAAAAACTGAAAACAGAGGTAATTCTAGGTCACTGTTAGGAAAATATGTCGGATAAAAAATACTTCCAGAAAGGAGGACCAAACCTCAGGAAAATTTTTCGAAGAGTGGGTCTTAGTTGGGCAACTTTTAGTAAACTCGGGCTCATTTTCCAGATCACGAGTTATCCCTGTAAACCTCAAAAGGAAAAAATAAGTCGTGTGTACTGTCAGTTCTCACGTAATGCTCTTGAAGTGATGTCGCTAACACGTAAGTCGATGAACAGACTTCGAGTGGCGCAGCGTGCAATGGAGAGAGCTATGCTTGGAGGGAGTTTGAGAGATAGAATCCCAAATGAGGAAATCCGGAGAAGAACACGGCTGACGAATGCTCTGGAAAGAGCGGCTCAACTAAAATGGACATGCGCTGGCCACGTAATGAGAAAGAACAACGATAGATAGTCCTACAAGTTTACAGTATGGCGCCCAAGGGAGAGTGATAGGAGTGTGGGAAGACCTCAAAGAAGGTTGCGAGATGACATTCAAAATGTCGCATGAAAAAATTAGAACTGGAGTAGTTTTAATGTCGTTGTTTGAGATACTGTTTAGGGTATGGTTACTGACGATTGAAGAATACCAGTATTGTTCGTAATGGTTTTTTTTCATCAACAAATGAAGAGAGAAATGCAATAAAACAGCTGACACAAAACTAGTAGACCTATCGAAACTAATCTGTGAAACTACAACCGGAGTGGACAAAACTTAAGGCTGTATTCTACTTTAACATTTCTTTACATTTCTCTATCCTTGAATCTATAAATTTAGTTTCCAATCTCCATCAATTGCATGTCTTCCCAATAGCCTGGTTTCAGGATTATTCGTTTAGGTGAAGCTTTTACAGTTTCTTCAAGCTTTTCATCTGTTTCCTTTTCTCCTTCTAGTCACAATTTAGCATAGTTGCTTTTACTCAGTATTCTCTGTTATGGTTGTTTTCTCTGCATTTTCTTTTAATTTCTCCATTGCTTATGTGCTGCAGCTTAGGTACTTGTTCGAATCTTCCCTAGAAGTATAACTCTAGTGCATTTTTTATGAGCATAGCATACGTGCTGCAGGGAAATCTCTAAAGCGTTACAGGAGCGACGTGTGTGCGGTTAAAGCAATTCATGTTGGTCTTGAATGTCTGTAAATTGTATTCGATGGGAAACACAGTCCAAGGCAAATCATTCTAAAGGGATGAGGTTCTCCATACAAAAGACTACTTAAAAAGAGTTGTACGACGAGTCAAAAGCTAAAACCTCATGCGGATGTAAAGCATAAGCGTTGCAGTATTCCATCGTTGGTGGGAATTTGAACTTTGTACATAATTAACAGTTGTTGTGAAGTGTAAAGCTGTTTAGTTCAAAAATAATATTCCCAGGTAAGGACCTCTTTTTGCTATGCATGTAACATGATCCAAAGACATATTTGCCTTTAAATAGTTATCTGATTTTTATATCCATTCACATAGAGGAATCCACTTTTACTTATGAATTGAATTCTAAAGTAGTGAATTCACATCGCTGATTATTATTCTGTTCTGCTGTTTTTTCTTCTTGTATTGCTCTATCTGTGCGGGTGTCTAATGTGATTTTTGCTACTAGTCAACTTTAATACATGCATCCTAATATTTTTTCCTTCTTTTAGTTATTTTTCATCTCTTCAACTGCACACATGGATATATTTCATTGTATGCATGTTTTAAGTTAGTCTTCATTTTTCATATTCTTTTATAAGTCGATTGGTATTGTATTTGGGGGTCTTCATGATTTTGGGCAATTACTATTTCCATTATCGGTGAAAAACAGAGAAATGTAGAGGTTTAAATCATTAGTTTCGGAATATACAATGAGTGTTCACATCTTTATTAATTATGAAAAGGACACAAATAAGGGTGGTGTCCTATTTTTACAAATTGTGTAAATTATGGACACCACGTGTGTCCATAATACCTTTCTGCATCTCTGCATCTGGTTTGTTCGATTCTACAAAATATTAAGTTGGACTCTTTTGATCTTTATGCTTCTAGTGGGTTTATAAAAAGTTATAGTCACTGTAGCATTACTATATATGTTTTTAATGATGTTGGCGTATCTATAATCTATTTAATTAAGATGTTCATCTCTATTATATCCTAAATTACCTTAAGTTTCTTTGCTTCATAACATTTCGGTTAAAACTATTACTTTTGAATGCATGAAACATATTTTCCTAACAGTGACCTAGAATTACCTCTATTTTCAGTTTTTTCAAATTTAGTAATTAGTAATTAATTAAATCGGACGAAACTAACTCTAAGACTACACATAACGCTCCTAGCTCATCTTGAAAATAAACAGATATGCCTTTCCTTGTATTTCTAACAAGTAAAAGTCAACAAGAACTATAAAGTTACTGTAGAAACTCTTACAAAAGGTATACTCTTGCTCGAGAGATAAATTTTAAGAATTCGTCATAGGTTAATTGCATTTGCATGCATCCTATAATGTAAAAATTCAAATTATAAAACGATCGCCTTCTACTTCATAGCTATCTGTAGACAGATTTGTTTATTCTGTTGATCCCGTCAGAACGGAGCAGACTGTTTAATTCAATGTCCAACTATATGAATCCCTCCTATTTTATTGTTTTAAAATGTCGAGTACCAATTGTTATTTTTAATAGGTAGCACCATTTGTGTAATAGAACAACACAGAATGCACTCTATGGCGTAAAGTTTAGTGACTGAGACAACTGTTAAAAATGTACTAGTATGAATAAAACAAAAGAATTTTCCTGGGGGGAACGTCAAATATTTCATAGTTTTAACAATATTAGAACTTTTTTTCTTTGTTTTTGATTAGTATAATAAACAATATTTAAGTGTCATTGTGAGTCAAATATGTAAGGGTTTCATGGAGTGGCGAAAGGGGTTAGATGAGTTGCTGCGAATATATCGTGTTTTACATATTTTTCAGGACTATTTGCAGTTTAGTAATCTAAAAATTAAGTTAGTTTTTTCCATTATTTCCTACTTTAACAGAAAAATAT
Source organism: Pachyrhynchus sulphureomaculatus (assembly GCA_019049505.1). Taxonomy (NCBI): domain Eukaryota; kingdom Metazoa; phylum Arthropoda; class Insecta; order Coleoptera; family Curculionidae; genus Pachyrhynchus; species Pachyrhynchus sulphureomaculatus. The sequence continues at coordinate 54,221,774 of CM032451.1, read as the reverse complement.
ATCTGAAACCCTTGTATTGCTCGACTTTATTTTTATTAATATGTTTATTCTTTAGTATAGTGAGATTCAGTATTCATTTTAGAATTGCTGGTTTGGAGGAAAATACGAGTAATCAATTTACTCTACATTCACGAAAAAGATA